>CM068370.1:337806355-338463130 GCA_034769895.1 Magicicada septendecula | reverse complement strand
AGAATGAACACATTATACTGAATGTATGAGCACCTATTTATTTAAGCGGAATACAAGCATTTTTATTAAAGCAAAATTAGTTTAGCATTTTTAATTTACAAAATTTAAGTACGTTGCTTATCTGAGCAACCCCCTGATCCACACACACTATTGTAATTTATGTAGGACTGTATCGCCCTTTTGCTTCCACAAAGACTGCATAGTTGGAGGAATTGGACATCTCCGTGTCTTTGCATCGTCTTGACATTTTAAACGATTGTGGATATCGACATATCCTTGTTTTATATATTGAAACGCCCTTAAAACGGGTCTACCACCTGGCTATGCTGTCTCCACGCGGACAGAGTGGCAGCCGCTGTTCCATAGTTCCTGGATTTCCCCTAATTTCACCCCCATTTAATTTCTACTATAAACCAATTTCAAGTCAGCTATGGTCAAGGGACTTGATATGACCATAGCTGGCCGCTAGCCAAAGCCACGATTAGTGCTGGTAAGGCAGTAATCGCCCGAAAAGTCGGGAAATCAAACTTTCATTTCAATGCCTGTTCTACATCATCTTTGTTATGTACGGCACGAGCGTCTATCATGGTACAATTGTACAAAAAGGTGTGCCACACATTTTTGCCATGTTGGCCTCCGATGGAGGTAACACTCTCTGTTACCCCCAACCCATTCCACTATCTACTAGGGCACAGGCCACCCCAGTAATAGCGCCTTAATAACTAAACAATAATAAAATTAAATATACAACATTCTAACGTAACCTTTTCATCAATCATTAATCATTTAACTCATTCATCAACTTAAAATTTTCCAAATTTATTATTAAGATTTATTTTCCATTATTATTATTAAATTTTTTAATTAGCATTTTTATTCAACACAATTACTTCAAATCATCTCATAATTCAATAATGAGTTACACCTGTAAACCTTTTTATTATACTTGATTCGTACTATAAAATTTTTATACTTACAGTCCATTTAAACTGACATACACAAAATATATACACCATACACCAATACTTTCACGTAACCTCTGAAACATTTAACAAGATGTTATTTCAAGTCAAACAATTTAACAATTAATTCCCAAATACCTATCTCGTAAAATAATTTAAATTCATTATAATTCAATTATATAACCTTTGAACCAATCAATATATTTAAACATATCAAACTGTTTTCATTAAATTAATTATTGAAAATACAAATTCCATTGCTATCAAAACAATTACAATTCTTTAATTACTGTCTTCAAAATTAATTCGGTTATTTATTTAAATTGCAAATATTAATGTTATTATTACAACAATCATCCACACACACATTGTTTCTTTACTAATAATGAACTTTATCTTGTGAAAAACTTACTTTTTTCGTCGGACGCGTTTCGGCTTAAGTATCCGCCTTCTTCAGCTTTTAGTCAGACTGCCATCATTTCGTAACGGTTTACCTATCATTTCGTAACACATTTCGTACTGCCATCATTTCGTAACACATTGTTTACCTGACATCCTACAATACACACAAATAAACTCACTGCACTTATTTATTTACAGACCTTCCTCATTATTTATTCAGTTATATCACACTTCAATGTCCAAGGTTGCGAGGTCAAAAACCATAAAACAAAAATATTTATAATTGTCCATTAATTGTTTATAGTTTAGCCTCCATCGTCAAAGATTAATCTTTGTTTTATATAGCACTTTTCAGTTTTATTGACACACATATTAATACTTTGTGTGTCATTACCACAAAAATCAAATTCGTCCATTTTATCAAGATAATCATGAAACAAGTCAACATTAAGTACATCTGTTAAGTCTCCATTAGTAAATATTTCCAGTATTGGGTCTGTTACTTTTTTATTCTGGATTAAATCATTATTATTTAAATACACTTCTAATCTTACTTTCAACTCACCATAATCTCTCTTTAAATTATATACTTCTAACTCTCTCTCCTCATAACACCATCTCATACTTATAAAATCATTCCACACAGAGGGTACTAATTCAATTAAACCTTTCCTGACTTCTCCAGGAACAACAAAAAACTTCAAAAAACAATTATTCGTAGAACTCTTGTCTACCCAATATATACGTGAAGATCTTTCTTCACCCCCCATTCTACCTCGTAAAAAATTTACCCTCTGTTTCATACCCATAACATAACTCTCTTTCCACTCTCTCTCTAACTCATAAACACACATTAATATTTCATTATCACATTCTACAAACTCATCAGTACTCTCAGATACTACATTTTCGATTACATCACTATTCTCAATACTATTTTCCTTTGTTAACTCTTCATCTAATACAACATTTCTACACATGTCATTACAATTTTCATTTGTATTACTCTTACTCTGTTCTACTTTATTCAAATTATTTTTTATTTCATTGGTATTTTCTAACCGTTTATTCTTTTCTTGTACATCATTTATTAATTCATCAAATTTTACACTAATACTCTGCTGAAACTGAGTATTCTGTTCTTTAATTTCTTTAAAATTAATCTCGTTTTGAATATTCTGCTGTTCGCATTTTATTTTCTGTTCATTAAAGTCATTAGTTAATTGGTCCAATTTACTCTCAAATTTACTGTCCATCTTTCGTAAAAAACTCATTATATCCATGTCATCGGATTGTTTATTTTTATTTGTTGAAACTGGGGTCAACTGAATCCCAGAATCAACCTCTGTTTCGCTTAATTGTATATGGGCAGCAATTGGAGTAGAATGAACGATTACATTACCGCCGACAGCTGTTTCTGTAACAGCGCTCGGCTCAGCTGTCCGCATATCACTTTCGTTCAGTGACTGTGACTCAAGGTCACTTTCACTCATCTCTACGTTAGTTATATTACTTTTAGTATTCTCAGACATTTTTAACTGATTTATTTTTACTTACGTAATAGCTACCAATGATTAATTTCTTTTCAAAACCTTATATTACAACATACATAAAATCAACCTTCTACCATAATTACGCAAGTTTACATGAATACAATTTTACTTTCGCAACCGTACTTCATTCAATGTATTGTCAAAATATAGTCCGGCGTAATACAACTTTCTTGTTGTATTACATCCTGCTGTCACGGCACCAAATATTACGCCAACCTCAAACACACGTTTGTATCTTTTTTGTAGGTGCGGTTTTTACTTAAATTTTTAATTCATAAAAACTGTCCCTGTATCGGAAGCCATTGTGGAGTTAATAAACTTTTTAATATATAAAATACAAAAATTTATAAGAACATAAATTTATTTCCACCTAATAACAATATGAGAGACTTATAACATTTAAATTATTATTTGTCCAGGATAACTTAACTTACAAAGTCCAAAGTCCGTCACACGAACTGCGAAATACAAGCAGGGTTTGGGGTTATATCAGTAACATACTCAACTCGCATTTATGTAAAACAACTCCAATTTTATTTCATTTTTTATGCTCCTTCAAATTTATTGATTACTCTACTTTTCTTTCAAAATTAAAATATTACTGTTCTTTCTATTACTGAAAATATTACTGAATGACACAAAACATTTATTTCAATATTGTATACTTCTTCTAATACTTATATTAATTAAGGCGAACCCAGCTTGCTCATTCTCACATTCATACTTTTAAAACCCCATTTTATGTAAAATGATAATAATAATTTTGGTGGAATACTGTTACATGATGTAGTGTCGTCTTTCCCGACCGCATGGTGCGTCCCACAGAGTTCTCTTATTCAATGTCCAGAAGGTTGTTGTTTCACTTTTGATAAAATTTTACTGGTTTTCAATGTTCCATATGAGTTTAGATTTTTTCACACTGCTTTACACACATTTTTTATATACACTGGGTTGGTCTGTCACTTTCTTAGGGCCCACGAGTCTTAGCGTACGTCTAGCAAGACGTACGCTATTTTGTCGACTTGTGGAGTTAATAAACTTTTTAATATATAAAATACAAAAATTTATAAGAACAAATTTATTTCCACCTACCTGCAAAGTTTCGTTTATCTGGGTCCAGGATTCTTCTCGTACAAACGTAAGATACAAACATGTGTTACCGGTTTTTCGTAATAATGTACGCTACTCATTTTTTGAAGAGAATTAATACTTTTTAATGAGCAATTATTAAAACAGGTTGTACTATTCTTTTTCCAATAAAGATTTCAAATTACGTTAAACTTTTCATTCATTTTTTCTATACGCTCTATATGGTGATACATCTATTATTATTATATTCTAGTTCTACTACTTACGGTTACGATAGACTGCCCAGTCTGCCTTTCATTCTCTCTCACATTCTTGAAAAACACCCGTTATTAAATTATGTACCCCATTATTACAAATTGAAACATACACCCCAAGCCGGCACGAGGCGTCCACGCAACCTCGGTTTATTTAATGTATAACTTCATTACGTCCCGCGAATATTATATGAGTTGGTGTCCTTCCTTTGATTCACATCACTGCCACTTGTTTAAAACTGTTAGTTCACTTTTTACTGGTATATTTTTAAAATTTTGAAATGAGATAACCCCGTAGGGTTGTACCTGCAGGTACGGTCTATAGCCAACTGGCGAGAACGGCTATGAGTTCGTGGCCAACTCAATTTCGTCATTTTCAGGTGGAAACCACAGCCTTGTAGTTGTTCGTCATAATTTCGTCCCATTTAACTCATGCTGTTGGTGTTGTGTTAGTTGTATCAGGATATTGGCTAGGCACTGGCTAACGTCACGAGATGGGCGTGACTTAAATTTTATGTCCGGCCGCATGTTAGAGGAAAGCGACCAAAAATTGCTTCTTAGCCATCTTGAGTTGTACAAGTAGCGTCGCCCCGCGCGTATGCTCGTGTCATGCATCCGAGCGCACGGTCACACACAAACATAGTTCTTGGAAATCAAGGCTGGTTGAATTCTTGTTTACCGATTGCACAACGTGATATTGCGTCGCCTTTGTTAAAACTGTTCTTACAACACGTGGTCTGTCACCGTTGAAATTAGACTTCACACATATTTTTATAAATCCCCGAAAAAATGAAATAAAATAAAATACCCCTTAAATTTGGCCCGTTACAATACCCCCCCAATGAGAAGTCTTCTGTCAAAACAGAAGAAATCTCATTGTTAAAAACCCCTAAGAGGACCGGTGAGGAACTGGTGCCAACAACCCCCTTTAGCTCTTACACTTCATGGGTACACGACCCCCCTGGCTCGGCGACTATGGACGCATCTGAACGAGATCACTGGACTTCTCTGTGCGAGATCCGAACACCGAAAAATCGACCAGACACGCACCACAGCGCACCTCACCTTCTATCATACTACCCCAACAAATCCAAATCCCTGGCTTAAATCATGCCAGATCCTCAACCGATATGTTTCCCCTTTTTTCTGCAAACTGGGCTGCCTTTAGCAGATACTGGGCTCACACGCACACCTATTCTGCATATTGGAAAATTAAAATATTCTTCAAAATTTTATTATTTCATTTAAGTGAAAATCCAAAAATCAAACTAAAATCTTTTATCAAAAAATTCTCTTCCTTAGTTTTTTGTTATTAGAAAATGAACAAATTAAACATCTCTTACAAATAGGAACATCCTTAACCTAACATGTGATTACACCTAGAGTCTAACCATACAATTCAATAAAATAATTCAATAATAATAAACACGGTTAGTACACAAACAATAAAATAATCAAAGTTTAAAAATATCCATTATCTGGCAGGCGGGAAATCAAGAAAAATTTTTTTTTTTCAAAAACATTTTAAATTCAAAAAATTTAAGTTTATTAAAATATTTTCTTTCCATATGGAAATTATTTAAAATTTGTTCAAATTAATTAAAAGCAAAAGTTGGATTAACTTCCTTGCTAAACATGCCTAGTATATGACCTCACCCATCAGCTGATCAAAACTGGGTCAAGTCAAGGACCTTGACCTACATACTTTATACACAAGTTCTATCTGAAAATACATTAAACATCTGTAAAATTCTATCTTGAAACACAAAAATATAATAAAATAAAACATTGAAAAGAACAAAATATTATTATAAATAACAATCAAATTGATATTTAAATTATTCAAAATAAACACTTTATAATTATTTTCAAATTCTATCAAAAATTGTCACTGGTTTCAATTAAAAATTTTATATTCTTGTTATAAATCTCTTTCTTTATTATTCTCACTTTCGCTTACTTTGGGTGATTTAATTATTTCTACTCATTTAATTTACTACTTGATCTGTATACATATATAATCTTTCTCCCTCTGACTCTAATGCCACTAACAACTTCGAACTAATATGACACCCATCTCTATCAAAATATCTATCAAACAATCTCTAAACCCAACTTACTATTAAACTCAAATCGCCACCTTCTCTCGATATATAAAAAAAATACTCTCTAACCCTTTGTACTTAGGATAAGTGTTTCCCCCCCCCAAAAAAGCTCACTCCCTTATGTTGGTTCCTGGATTCTACCTAAGGCAACCCTTTCCGGCGACAAACGGTCCCTTCCCATCCCAACCCTTTTGTTGCGGACTCCCACATTACCCTATCCCCTATTACAAAATTGCCATCCCCAAATCTCAATCTTATTACCTCACTTCAATTACAAAATAACATCATCATTTAATAATACCAATATATCACTCAATACTCTACACATATTCCCCATAACTACTGTGTCAACATCAATACTTCTCAAATTCTATTACGTTACCTCACAACAACATTACATTAAATCAAGACAATATTATTCTCTCCACTACTTCAACTTTAACTTCAACTTGGACTGATCTACATGTCCCACAAAACATTAATCACCCATAATCTGTCTCTTATTATTTTACAAATCATTTAAAATCTTCACTACATTAAATTACTTTTCTCATCATTTGAAATAGCATCTTTAACACATTAAACATTATATTTAACATTGATTACCTTGAACATTTACAAACAATATAACAGTGACATTTTACTACAGATCAGCTGATATTCCCAACAAAGTGAAAACACATTTCAAAATTGTGCAAATTACATGAAATACCTATGATTATCAATCCTTACATCTACTATATTACCTATCATTGTTTCCCCTCTTTCTGACTCTGGTACTATGCAAACCGCCTGCCATTCGGTTTAGTTATTTGCTTAGTTTCAAAAATACACAAATTATATAAAACACATACTTTTTATCAATTCTTATATCTAACCTACTACAATAAAATAATACATTTAAAAAATATAGAATGAACACATTATACTGAATGTATGAGCACCTATTTATTTAAGCGGAATACAAGCATTTTTATTAAAGCAAAATTAGTTTAGCATTTTTAATTTACAAAATTTAAGTACGTTGCTTATCTGAGCAACCCCCTGATCCACACACACTATTGTAATTTATGTAGGACTGTATCGCCCTTTTGCTTCCACAAAGACTGCATAGTTGGAGGAATTGGACATCTCCGTGTCTTTGCATCGTCTTGACATTTTAAACGATTGTGGATATCGACATATCCTTGTTTTATATATTGAAACGCCCTTAAAACGGGTCTACCACCTGGCTATGCTGTCTCCACGCGGACAGAGTGGCAGCCGCTGTTCCATAGTTCCTGGATTTCCCCTAATTTCACCCCCATTTAATTTCTACTATAAACCAATTTCAAGTCAGCTATGGTCAAGGGACTTGATATGACCATAGCTGGCCGCTAGCCAAAGCCACGATTAGTGCTGGTAAGGCAGTAATCGCCCGAAAAGTCGGGGAAATCAAACTTTCATTTCAATGCCTGTTCTACATCATCTTTGTTATGTACGGCACGAGCGTCTATCATGGTACAATTGTACAAAAAGGTGTGCCACACATTTTTGCCATGTTGGCCTCCGATGGAGGTAACACTCTCTGTTACCCCCAACCCATTCCACTATCTACTAGGGCACAGGCCACCCCAGTAATAGCGCCTTAATAACTAAACAATAATAAAATTAAATATACAACATTCTAACGTAACCTTTTCATCAATCATTAATCATTTAACTCATTCATCAACTTAAAATTTTCCAAATTTATTATTAAGATTTATTTTCCATTATTATTATTTTTTATTATTATTAAATTTTTTAATTAGCATTTTTATTCAACACAATTACTTCAAATCATCTCATAATTCAATAATGAGTTACACCTGTAAACCTTTTTATTATACTTGATTCGTACTATAAAAATTTGTATACTTACAGTCCATTGAAACTGACATACACAGAATATATACACCATACACCAATACTTTCTTGTAACCTCTGAAACATTTAACAAGATGTTATTTCAAGTCAAACAATTTAACAATTAATTCCCAAATACCTATCTCGTAAAATAATTTAAATTCATTATAATTCAATTATATAACCTTTGAACCAATCAATATATTTAAACATATCAAACTGTTTTCATTAATTTAATTATTGAAAATACAAATTCCATTGCTATCAAAACAATTACAATTCTTTAATTACTGTCTTCAAAATTAATTCGGTTATTTATTTAAATTGCAAATATTAATGTTATTATTACAACAATCATCCACACACACATTGTTTCTTTACTAATAATGAACTTTATCTTGTGAAAAACTTACTTTTTTCGTCGGACGCGTTTCGGCTTAAGTATCCGCCTTCTTCAGCTTTTAGTCAGACTGCCATCATTTCGTAACGGTTTACCTATCATTTCGTAACACATTTCGTACTGCCATCATTTCGTAACACATTGTTTACCTGACATCCTACAATACACACAAATAAACTCACTGCACTTATTTATTTACAGACCTTCCTCATTATTTATTCAGTTATATCACACTTCAATGTCCAAGGTTGCGAGGTCAAAAACCATAAAACAAAAATATTTATAATTGTCCATTAATTGTTTATAGTTTAGCCTCCATCGTCAAAGATTAATCTTTGTTTTATATAGCACTTTTCAGTTTTATTGACACACATATTAATACTTTGTGTGTCATTACCACAAAAATCAAATTCGTCCATTTTATCAAGATAATCATGAAACAAGTCAACATTAAGTACATCTGTTAAGTCTCCATTAGTAAATATTTCCAGTATTGGGTCTGTTACTTTTTTATTCTGGATTAAATCATTATTATTTAAATACACTTCTAATCTTACTTTCAACTCACCATAATCTCTCTTTAAATTATATACTTCTAACTCTCTCTCCTCATAACACCATCTCATACTTATAAAATCATTCCACACAGAGGGTACTAATTCAATTAAACCTTTCCTGACTTCTCCAGGAACAACAAAAAACTTCAAAAAACAATTATTCGTAGAACTCTTGTCTACCCAATATATACGTGAAGATCTTTCTTCACCCCCCATTCTACCTCGTAAAAAATTTACCCTCTGTTTCATACCCATAACATAACTCTCTTTCCACTCTCTCTCTAACTCATAAACACACATTAATATTTCATTATCACATTCTACAAACTCATCAGTACTCTCAGATACTACATTTTCGATTACATCACTATTCTCAATACTATTTTCCTTTGTTAACTCTTCATCTAATACAACATTTCTACACATGTCATTACAATTTTCATTTGTATTACTCTTACTCTGTTCTACTTTATTCAAATTATTTTTTATTTCATTGGTATTTTCTAACCGTTTATTCTTTTCTTGTACATCATTTATTAATTCATCAAATTTTACACTAATACTCTGCTGAAACTGAGTATTCTGTTCTTTAATTTCTTTAAAATTAATCTCGTTTTGAATATTCTGCTGTTCGCATTTTATTTTCTGTTCATTAAAGTCATTAGTTAATTGGTCCAATTTACTCTCAAATTTACTGTCCATCTTTCGTAAAAAATTCATTATATCCATGTCATCGGATTGTTTATTTTTATTTGTTGAAACTGGGGTCAACTGAATCCCAGAATCAACCTCTGTTTCGCTTAATTGTATATGGGCAGCAATTGGAGTAGAATGAACGATTACATTACCGCCGACAGCTGTTTCTGTAACAGCGCTCGGCTCAGCTGTCCGCATATCACTTTCGTTCAGTGACTGTGACTCAAGGTCACTTTCACTCATCTCTACGTTAGTTATATTACTTTTAGTATTCTCAGACATTTTTAACTGATTTATTTTTACTTACGTAATAGCTACCAATGATTAATTTCTTTTCAAAACCTTATATTACAACATACATAAAATCAACCTTCTACCATAATTACGCAAGTTTACATGAATACAATTTTACTTTCGCAACCGTACTTCATTCAATGTATTGTCAAAATATAGTCCGGCGTAATACAACTTTCTTGTTGTATTACATCCTGCTGTCACGGCACCAAATATTACGCCAACCTCAAACACACGTTTGTATCTTTTTTGTAGGTGCGGTTTTTACTTAAATTTTTAATTCATAAAAACTGTCCCTGTATCGGAAGCCATTGTGGAGTTAATAAACTTTTTAATATATAAAATACAAAAATTTATAAGAACATAAATTTATTTCCACCTAATAACAATATGAGAGACTTATAACATTTAAATTATTATTTGTCCAGGATAACTTAACTTACAAAGTCCAAAGTCCGTCACACGAACTGCGAAATACAAGCAGGGTTTGGGGTTATATCAGTAACATACTCAACTCGCATTTATGTAAAACAACTCCAATTTTATTTCATTTTTTATGCTCCTTCAAATTTATTGATTACTCTACTTTTCTTTCAAAATTAAAATATTACTGTTCTTTCTATTACTGAAAATATTACTGAATGACACAAAACATTTATTTCAATATTGTATACTTCTTCTAATACTTATATTAATTAAGGCGAACCCAGCTTGCTCATTCTCACATTCATACTTTTAAAACCCCATTTTATGTAAAATGATAATAATAATTTTGGTGGAATACTGTTACATGATGTAGTGTCGTCTTTCCCGACCGCATGGTGCGTCCCACAGAGTTCTCTTATTCAATGTCCAGAAGGTTGTTGTTTCACTTTTGATAAAATTTTACTGGTTTTCAATGTTCCATATGAGTTTAGATTTTTTCACACTGCTTTACACACATTTTTTATATACACTGGGTTGGTCTGTCACTTTCTTAGGGCCCACGAGTCTTAGCGTACGTCTAGCAAGACGTACGCTATTTTGTCGACTTGTGGAGTTAATAAACTTTTTAATATATAAAATACAAAAATTTATAAGAACAAATTTATTTCCACCTACCTGCAAAGTTTCGTTTATCTGGGTCCAGGATTCTTCTCGTACAAACGTAAGATACAAACATGTGTTACCGGTTTTTCGTAATAATGTACGCTACTCATTTTTTGAAGAGAATTAATACTTTTTAATGAGCAATTATTAAAACAGGTTGTACTATTCTTTTTCCAATAAAGATTTCAAATTACGTTAAACTTTTCATTCATTTTTTCTATACGCTCTATATGGTGATACATCTATTATTATTATATTCTAGTTCTACTACTTACGGTTACGATAGACTGCCCAGTCTGCCTTTCATTCTCTCTCACATTCTTGAAAAACACCCGTTATTAAATTATGTACCCCATTATTACAAATTGAAACATACACCCCAAGCCGGCACGAGGCGTCCACGCAACCTCGGTTTATTTAATGTATAACTTCATTGACGTCCCGCGAATATTATATGAGTTGGTGTCCTTCCTTTGATTCACATCACTGCCACTTGTTTAAAACTGTTAGTTAACTTTTTACTGGTATATTTTTAAAATTTTGAAATGAGATAACCCCGTAGGGTTGTACCTGCAGGTACGGTCTATAGCCAACTGGCGAGAACGGCTATGAGTTCGTGGCCAACTCAATTTCGTCATTTTCAGGTGGAAACCACAGCCTTGTAGTTGTTCGTCATAATTGCGTCCCATTTAACTCATGCTGTTGGTGTTGTGTTAGTTGTATCAGGATATTGGCTAGGCACTGGCTAACGTCACGAGATGGGCGTGACTTAAATTTTATGTCCGGCCGCATGTTAGAGGAAAGCGACCAAAAATTGCTTCTTAGCCATCTTGAGTTGTACAAGTAGCGTCGCCCCGCGCGTATGCTCGTGTCATGCATCCGAGCGCACGGTCACACACAAACATAGTTCTTGGAAATCAAGGCTGGTTGAATTCTTGTTTACCGATTGCACAACGTGATATTGCGTCGCCTTTGTTAAAACTGTTCTTACAACACGTGGTCTGTCACCGTTGAAATTAGACTTCACACATATTTTTATAAATCCCCGAAAAAATGAAATAAAATAAAATACCCCTTAAATTTGGCCCGTTACAATACCCCCCCAATGAGAAGTCTTCTGTCAAAACAGAAGAAATCTCATTGTTAAAAACCCCTAAGAGGACCGGTGAGGAACTGGTGCCAACAACCCCCTTTAGCTCTTACACTTCATGGGTACACGACCCCCCTGGCTCGGCGACTATGGACGCATCTGAACGAGATCACTGGACTTCTCTGTGCGAGATCCGAACACCGAAAAATCGACCAGACACGCACCACAGCGCACCTCACCTTCTATCATACTACCCCAACAAATCCAAATCCCTGGCTTAAATCATGCCAGATCCTCAACCGATATGTTTCCCCTTTTTTCTGCAAACTGGGCTGCCTTTAGCAGATACTGGGCTCACACGCACACCTATTCTGCATATTGGAAAATTAAAATATTCTTCAAAATTTTATTATTTCATTTAAGTGAAAATCCAAAAATCAAACTAAAATCTTTTATCAAAAAATTCTCTTCCTTAGTTTTTTGTTATTAGAAAATGAACAAATTATCTATATCTCTTACAAATAGGAACATCCTTAACCTAACATGTGATTACACCTAGAGTCTAACCTTACAATTCAATAAAATAATTCAATAATAATAAACACGGTTAGTACACAAACAATAAAATAATCAAAGTTTAAAAATATCCATTATCTGGCAGGCGGGAAATCAAGAAAAATTTTTTTTTTCAAAAAAATTTTAAATTCAAAAAATTTAAGTTTATTAAAATATTTTCTTTCCATATGGAAATTATTTAAAATTTGTTCAAATTAATTAAAAGCAAACGTTGGATTAACTTCCTTGCTAAACATGCCTAGTATATGACCTCACCCATCAGCTGATCAAAACTGGGTCAAGTCAAGGACCTTGACCTACATACTTTATACACAAGTTCTATCTGAAAATACATTAAACATCTGTAAAATTCTATCTTGAAACACAAAAATATAATAAAATAAAACATTGAAAAGAACAAAATATTATTATAAATAACAATCAAATTGATATTTAAATTATTCAAAATAAACACTTTATAATTATTTTCAAATTCTATCAAAAATTGTCACTGGTTTCAATTAAAAATTTTATATTCTTGTTATAAATCTCTTTCTTTATTATTCTCACTTTCGCTTACTTTGGGTGATTTAATTATTTCTACTCATTTAATTTACTACTTGATCTGTATACATATATAATCTTTCTCCCTCTGACTCTAATGCCACTAACAACTTCGAACTAATATGACACCCATCTCTATCAAAATATCTATCAAACAATCTCTAAACCCAACTTACTATTAAACTCAAATCGCCACCTTCTCTCGATATATAAAAAAAATACTCTCTAACCCTTTGTACTTAGGATAAGTGTTTCCCCCCCCCCAAAAAAGCTCACTCCCTTATGTTGGTTCCTGGATTCTACCTAAGGCAACCCTTTCCGGCGACAAACGGTCCCTTCCCATCCCAACCCTTTTGTTGCGGACTCCCACATTACCCTATCCCCTATTACAAAATTGCCATCCCCAAATCTCAATCTTATTACCTCACTTCAATTACAAAATAACATCATCATTTAATAATACCAATATATCACTCAATACTCTACACATATTCCCCATAACTACTGTGTCAACATCAATACTTCTCAAATTCTATTACGTTACCTCACAACAACATTACATTAAATCAAGACAATATTATTCTCTCCACTACTTCAACTTTAACTTCAACTTGGACTGATCTACATGTCCCACAAAACATTAATCACCCATAATCTGTCTCTTATTATTTTACAAATCATTTAAAATCTTCACTACATTAAATTACTTTTCTCATCATTTGAAATAGCATCTTTAACACATTAAACATTATATTTAACATTGATTACCTTGAACATTTACAAACACTATAACAGTGACATTTTACTACAGATCAGCTGATATTCCCAACAAAGTGAAAACACATTTCAAAATTGTGCAAATTACATGAAATACCTATGATTATCAATCCTTACATCTACTATATTACCTATCATTGTTTCCCCTCTTTCTGACTCTGGTACTATGCAAACCGCCTGCCATTCGGTTTAGTTATTTACTTAGTTTCAAAAATACACAAATTATATAAAACACATACTTTTTATCAATTCTTATATCTAACCTACTACAATAAAATAATACATTTAAAAAATATAGAATGAACACATTATACTGAATGTATGAGCACCTATTTATTTAAGCGGAATACAAGCATTTTTATTAAAGCAAAATTAGTTTAGCATTTTTAATTTACAAAATTTAAGTACGTTGCTTATCTGAGCAACCCCCTGATCCACACACACTATTGTAATTTATGTAGGACTGTATCGCCCTTTTGCTTCCACAAAGACTGCATAGTTGGAGGAATTGGACATCTCCGTGTCTTTGCATCGTCTTGACATTTTAAACGATTGTGGATATCGACATATCCTTGTTTTATATATTGAAACGCCCTTAAAACGGGTCTACCACCTGGCTATGCTGTCTCCACGCGGACAGAGTGGCAGCCGCTGTTCCATAGTTCCTGGATTTCCCCTAATTTCACCCCCATTTAATTTCTACTATAAACCAATTTCAAGTCAGCTATGGTCAAGGGACTTGATATGACCATAGCTGGCCGCTAGCCAAAGCCACGATTAGTGCTGGTAAGGCAGTAATCGCCCGAAAAGTCGGGGAAATCAAACTTTCATTTCAATGCCTGTTCTACATCATCTTTGTTATGTACGGCACGAGCGTCTATCATGGTACAATTGTACAAAAAGGTGTGCCACACATTTTTGCCATGTTGGCCTCCGATGGAGGTAACACTCTCTGTTACCCCCAACCCATTCCACTATCTACTAGGGCACAGGCCACCCCAGTAATAGCGCCTTAATAACTAAACAATAATAAAATTAAATATACAACATTCTAACGTAACCTTTTCATCAATCATTAATCATTTAACTCATTCATCAACTTAAAATTTTCCAAATTTATTATTAAGATTTATTTTCCATTATTATTATTTTTTATTATTATTAAATTTTTTAATTAGCATTTTTATTCAACACAATTACTTCAAATCATCTCATAATTCAATAATGAGTTACACCTGTAAACCTTTTTATTATACTTGATTCGTACTATAAAATTTTTATACTGTACTTACAGTCCATTTAAACTGACATACACAAAATATATACACCATACACCAATACTTTCACGTAACCCCTGAAACATTTAACAAGATGTTATTTCAAGTCAAACAATTTAACAATTAATTCCCAAATACCTATCTCGTAAAATAATTTAAATTCATTATAATTCAATTATATAACCTTTGAACCAATCAATATATTTAAACATATCAAACTGTTTTCATTAAATTAATTACTGAAAATACAAATTCCATTGCTATCAAAACAATTACAATTCTTTAATTACTGTCTTCAAAATTAATTCGGTTATTTATTTAAATTGCAAATATTAATGTTATTATTACAACAATCATCCACACACACATTGTTTCTTTACTAATAATGAACTTTATCTTGTGAAAAACTTACTTTTTTCGTCGGACGCGTTTCGGCTTAAGTATCCGCCTTCTTCAGCTTTTAGTCAGACTGCCATCATTTCGTAACGGTTTACCTATCATTTCGTAACACATTTCGTACTGCCATCATTTCGTAACACATTGTTTACCTGACATCCTACAATACACACAAATAAACTCACTGCACTTATTTATTTACAGACCTTCCTCATTATTTATTCAGTTATATCACACTTCAATGTCCAAGGTTGCGAGGTCAAAAACCATAAAACAAAAATATTTATAATTGTCCATTAATTGTTTATAGTTTAGCCTCCATCGTCAAAGATTAATCTTTGTTTTATATAGCACTTTTCAGTTTTATTGACACACATATTAATACTTTGTGTGTCATTACCACAAAAATCAAATTCGTCCATTTTATCAAGATAATCATGAAACAAGTCAACATTAAGTACATCTGTTAAGTCTCCATTAGTAAATATTTCCAGTATTGGGTCTGTTACTTTTTTATTCTGGATTAAATCATTATTATTTAAATACACTTCTAATCTTACTTTCAACTCACCATAATCTCTCTTTAAATTATATACTTCTAACTCTCTCTCCTCATAACACCATCTCATACTTATAAAATCATTCCACACAGAGGGTACTAATTCAATTAAACCTTTCCTGACTTCTCCAGGAACAACAAAAAACTTCAAAAAACAATTATTCGTAGAACTCTTGTCTACCCAATATATACGTGAAGATCTTTCTTCACCCCCCATTCTACCTCGTAAAAAATTTACCCTCTGTTTCATACCCATAACATAACTCTCTTTCCACTCTCTCTCTAACTCATAAACACACATTAATATTTCATTATCACATTCTACAAACTCATCAGTACTCTCAGATACTACATTTTCGATTACATCACTATTCTCAATACTATTTTCCTTTGTTAACTCTTCATCTAATACAACATTTCTACACATGTCATTACAATTTTCATTTGTATTACTCTTACTCTGTTCTACTTTATTCAAATTATTTTTTATTTCATTGGTATTTTCTAACCGTTTATTCTTTTCTTGTACATCATTTATTAATTCATCAAATTTTACACTAATACTCTGCTGAAACTGAGTATTCTGTTCTTTAATTTGTTTAAAATTAATCTCGTTTTGAATATTCTGCTGTTCGCATTTTATTTTCTGTTCATTAAAGTCATTAGTTAATTGGTCCAATTTACTCTCAAATTTACTGTCCATCTTTCGTAAAAAATTCATTATATCCATGTCATCGGATTGTTTATTTTTATTTGTTGAAACTGGGGTCAACTGAATCCCAGAATCAACCTCTGTTTCGCTTAATTGTATATGGGCAGCAATTGGAGTAGAATGAACGATTACATTACCGCCGACAGCTGTTTCTGTAACAGCGCTCGGCTCAGCTGTCCGCATATCACTTTCGTTCAGTGACTGTGACTCAAGGTCACTTTCACTCATCTCTACGTTAGTTATATTACTTTTAGTATTCTCAGACATTTTTAACTGATTTATTTTTACTTACGTAATAGCTACCAATGATTAATTTCTTTTCAAAACCTTATATTACAACATACATAAAATCAACCTTCTACCATAATTACGCAAGTTTACATGAATACAATTTTACTTTCGCAACCGTACTTCATTCAATGTATTGTCAAAATATAGTCCGGCGTAATACAACTTTCTTGTTGTATTACATCCTGCTGTCACGGCACCAAATATTACGCCAACCTCAAACACACGTTTGTATCTTTTTTGTAGGTGCGGTTTTTACTTAAATTTTTAATTCATAAAAACTGTCCCTGTATCGGAAGCCATTGTGGAGTTAATAAACTTTTTAATATATAAAATACAAAAATTTATAAGAACATAAATTTATTTCCACCTAATAACAATATGAGAGACTTATAACATTTAAATTATTATTTGTCCAGGATAACTTAACTTACAAAGTCCAAAGTCCGTCACACGAACTGCGAAATACAAGCAGGGTTTGGGGTTATATCAGTAACATACTCAACTCGCATTTATGTAAAACAACTCCAATTTTATTTCATTTTTTATGCTCCTTCAAATTTATTGATTACTCTACTTTTCTTTCAAAATTAAAATATTACTGTTCTTTCTATTACTGAAAATATTACTGAATGACACAAAACATTTATTTCAATATTGTATACTTCTTCTAATACTTATATTAATTAAGGCGAACCCAGCTTGCTCATTCTCACATTCATACTTTTAAAACCCCATTTTATGTAAAATGATAATAATAATTTTGGTGGAATACTGTTACATGATGTAGTGTCGTCTTTCCCGACCGCATGGTGCGTCCCACAGAGTTCTCTTATTCAATGTCCAGAAGGTTGTTGTTTCACTTTTGATAAAATTTTACTGGTTTTCAATGTTCCATATGAGTTTAGATTTTTTCACACTGCTTTACACACATTTTTTATATACACTGGGTTGGTCTGTCACTTTCTTAGGGCCCACGAGTCTTAGCGTACGTCTAGCAAGACGTACGCTATTTTGTCGACTTGTGGAGTTAATAAACTTTTTAATATATAAAATACAAAAATTTATAAGAACAAATTTATTTCCACCTACCTGCAAAGTTTCGTTTATCTGGGTCCAGGATTCTTCTCGTACAAACGTAAGATACAAACATGTGTTACCGGTTTTTCGTAATAATGTACGCTACTCATTTTTTGAAGAGAATTAATACTTTTTAATGAGCAATTATTAAAACAGGTTGTACTATTCTTTTTCCAATAAAGATTTCAAATTACGTTAAACTTTTCATTCATTTTTTCTATACGCTCTATATGGTGATACATCTATTATTATTATATTCTAGTTCTACTACTTACGGTTACGATAGACTGCCCAGTCTGCCTTTCATTCTCTCTCACATTCTTGAAAAACACCCGTTATTAAATTATGTACCCCATTATTACAAATTGAAACATACACCCCAAGCCGGCACGAGGCGTCCACGCAACCTCGGTTTATTTAATGTATAACTTCATTACGTCCCGCGAATATTATATGAGTTGGTGTCCTTCCTTTGATTCACATCACTGCCACTTGTTTAAAACTGTTAGTTAACTTTTTACTGGTATATTTTTAAAATTTTGAAATGAGATAACCCCGTAGGGTTGTACCTGCAGGTACGGTCTATAGCCAACTGGCGAGAACGGCTATGAGTTCGAGGCCAACTCAATTTCGTCATTTTCAGGTGGAAACCACAGCCTTGTAGTTGTTCGTCATAATTTCGTCCCATTTAACTCATGCTGTTGGTGTTGTGTTAGTTGTATCAGGATATTGGCTAGGCACTGGCTAACGTCACGAGATGGGCGTGACTTAAATTTTATGTCCGGCCGCATGTTAGAGGAAAGCGACCAAAAATTGCTTCTTAGCCATCTTGAGTTGTACAAGTAGCGTCGCCCCGCGCGTATGCTCGTGCCATGCATCCGAGCGCACGGTCACACACAAACATAGTTCTTGGAAATCAAGGCTGGTTGAATTCTTGTTTACCGATTGCACAACGTGATATTGCGTCGCCTTTGTTAAAACTGTTCTTACAACACGTGGTCTGTCACCGTTGAAATTAGACTTCACACATATTTTTATAAATCCCCGAAAAAATGAAATAAAATAAAATACCCCTTAAATTTGGCCCGTTACAATACCCCCCCAATGAGAAGTCTTCTGTCAAAACAGAAGAAATCTCATTGTTAAAAACCCCTAAGAGGACCGGTGAGGAACTGGTGCCAACAACCCCCTTTAGCTCTTACACTTCATGGGTACACGACCCCCCTGGCTCGGCGACTATGGACGCATCTGAACGAGATCACTGGACTTCTCTGTGCGAGATCCGAACACCGAAAAATCGACCAGACACGCACCACAGCGCACCTCACCTTCTATCATACTACCCCAACAAATCCAAATCCCTGGCTTAAATCATGCCAGATCCTCAACCGATATGTTTCCCCTTTTTTCTGCAAACTGGGCTGCCTTTAGCAGATACTGGGCTCACACGCACACCTATTCTGCATATTGGAAAATTAAAATATTCTTCAAAATTTTATTATTTCATTTAAGTGAAAATCCAAAAATCAAACTAAAATCTTTTATCAAAAAATTCTCTTCCTTAGTTTTTTGTTATTAGAAAATGAACAAATTAAACATCTCTTACAAATAGGAACATCCTTAACCTAACATGTGATTACACCTAGAGTCTAACCTTACAATTCAATAAAATAATTCAATAATAATAAACACGGTTAGTACACAAACAATAAAATAATCAAAGTTTAAAAATATCCATTATCTGGCAGGCGGGAAATCAAGAAAATTTTTTTTTTTTTCAAAAAAATTTTAAATTCAAAAAATTTAAGTTTATTAAAATATTTTCTTTCCATATGGAAATTATTTAAAATTTGTTCAAATTAATTAAAAGCAAAAGTTGGATTAACTTCCTTGCTAAACATGCCTAGTATATGACCTCACCCATCAGCTGATCAAAACTGGGTCAAGTCAAGGACCTTGACCTACATACTTTATACACAAGTTCTATCTGAAAATACATTAAACATCTGTAAAATTCTATCTTGAAACACAAAAATATAATAAAATAAAACATTGAAAAGAACAAAATATTATTATAAATAACAATCAAATTGATATTTAAATTATTCAAAATAAACACTTTATAATTATTTTCAAATTCTATCAAAAATTGTCACTGGTTTCAATTAAAAATTTTATATTCTTGTTATAAATCTCTTTCTTTATTATTCTCACTTTCGCTTACTTTGGGTGATTTAATTATTTCTACTCATTTAATTTACTACTTGATCTGTATACATATATAATCTTTCTCCCTCTGACTCTAATGCCACTAACAACTTCGAACTAATATGACACCCATCTCTATCAAAATATCTATCAAACAATCTCTAAACCCAACTTACTATTAAACTCAAATCGCCACCTTCTCTCGATATATAAAAAAAATACTCTCTAACCCTTTGTACTTAGGATAAGTGTTTCCCCCCCCAAAAAAGCTCACTCCCTTATGTTGGTTCCTGGATTCTACCTAAGGCAACCCTTTCCGGCGACAAACGGTCCCTTCCCATCCCAACCCTTTTGTTGCGGACTCCCACATTACCCTATCCCCTATTACAAAATTGCCATCCCCAAATCTCAATCTTATTACCTCACTTCAATTACAAAATAACATCATCATTTAATAATACCAATATATCACTCAATACTCTACACATATTCCCCATAACTACTGTGTCAACATCAATACTTCTCAAATTCTATTACGTTACCTCACAACAACATTACATTAAATCAAGACAATATTATTCTCTCCACTACTTCAACTTTAACTTCAACTTGGACTGATCTACATGTCCCACAAAACATTAATCACCCATAATCTGTCTCTTATTATTTTACAAATCATTTAAAATCTTCACTACATTAAATTACTTTTCTCATCATTTGAAATAGCATCTTTAACACATTAAACATTATATTTAACATTGATTACCTTGAACATTTACAAACACTATAACAGTGACATTTTACTACAGATCAGCTGATATTCCCAACAAAGTGAAAACACATTTCAAAATTGTGCAAATTACATGAAATACCTATGATTATCAATCCTTACATCTACTATATTACCTATCATTGTTTCCCCTCTTTCTGACTCTGGTACTATGCAAACCGCCTGCCATTCGGTTTAGTTATTTACTTAGTTTCAAAAATACACAAATTATATAAAACACATACTTTTTATCAATTCTTATATCTAACCTACTACAATAAAATAATACATTTAAAAAATATAGAATGAACACATTATACTGAATGTATGAGCACCTATTTATTTAAGCGGAATACAAGCATTTTTATTAAAGCAAAATTAGTTTAGCATTTTTAATTTACAAAATTTAAGTACGTTGCTTATCTGAGCAACCCCCTGATCCACACACACTATTGTAATTTATGTAGGACTGTATCGCCCTTTTGCTTCCACAAAGACTGCATAGTTGGAGGAATTGGACATCTCCGTGTCTTTGCATCGTCTTGACATTTTAAACGATTGTGGATATCGACATATCCTTGTTTTATATATTGAAACGCCCTTAAAACGGGTCTACCACCTGGCTATGCTGTCTCCACGCGGACAGAGTGGCAGCCGCTGTTCCATAGTTCCTGGATTTCCCCTAATTTCACCCCCATTTAATTTCTACTATAAACCAATTTCAAGTCAGATATGGTCAAGGGACTTGATATGACCATAGCTGGCCGCTAGCCAAAGCCACGATTAGTGCTGGTAAGGCAGTAATCGCCCGAAAAGTCGGGGAAATCAAACTTTCATTTCAATACCTGTTCTACATCATCTTTGTTATGTACGGCACGAGCGTCTATCATGGTACAATTGTACAAAAAGGTGTGCCACACATTTTTGCCATGTTGGCCTCCGATGGAGGTAACACTCTCTGTTACCCCCAACCCATTCCACTATCTACTAGGGCACAGGCCACCCCAGTAATAGCGCCTTAATAACTAAACAATAATAAAATTAAATATACAACATTCTAACGTAACCTTTTCATCAATCATTAATCATTTAACTCATTCATCAACTTAAAATTTTCCAAATTTATTATTAAGATTTATTTTCCATTATTATTATTTTTTATTATTATTAAATTTTTTAATTAGCATTTTTATTCAACACAATTACTTCAAATCATCTCATAATTCAATAATGAGTTACACCTGTAAACCTTTTTATTATACTTGATTCGTACTATAAAATTTTTATACTGTACTTACAGTCCATTTAAACTGACATACACAAAATATATACACCATACACCAATACTTTCACGTAACCTCTGAAACATTTAACAAGATGTTATTTCAAGTCAAACAATTTAACAATTAATTCCCAAATACCTATCTCGTAAAATAATTTAAATTCATTATAATTCAATTATATAACCTTTGAACCAATCAATATATTTAAACATATCAAACTGTTTTCATTAAATTAATTATTGAAAATACAAATTCCATTGCTATCAAAACAATTACAATTCTTTAATTACTGTCTTCAAAATTAATTCGGTTATTTATTTAAATTGCAAATATTAATGTTATTATTACAACAATCATCCACACACACATTGTTTCTTTACTAATAATGAACTTTATCTTGTGAAAAACTTACTTTTTTCGTCGGACGCGTTTCGGCTTAAGTATCCGCCTTCTTCAGCTTTTAGTCAGACTGCCATCATTTCGTAACGGTTTACCTATCATTTCGTAACACATTTCGTACTGCCATCATTTCGTAACACATTGTTTACCTGACATCCTACAATACACACAAATAAACTCACTGCACTTATTTATTTACAGACCTTCCTCATTATTTATTCAGTTATATCACACTTCAATGTCCAAGGTTGCGAGGTCAAAAACCATAAAACAAAAATATTTATAATTGTCCATTAATTGTTTATAGTTTAGCCTCCATCGTCAAAGATTAATCTTTGTTTTATATAGCACTTTTCAGTTTTATTGACACACATATTAATACTTTGTGTGTCATTACCACAAAAATCAAATTCGTCCATTTTATCAAGATAATCATGAAACAAGTCAACATTAAGTACATCTGTTAAGTCTCCATTAGTAAATATTTCCAGTATTGGGTCTGTTACTTTTTTATTCTGGATTAAATCATTATTATTTAAATACACTTCTAATCTTACTTTCAACTCACCATAATCTCTCTTTAAATTATATACTTCTAACTCTCTCTCCTCATAACACCATCTCATACTTATAAAATCATTCCACACAGAGGGTACTAATTCAATTAAACCTTTCCTGACTTCTCCAGGAACAACAAAAAACTTCAAAAAACAATTATTCGTAGAACTCTTGTCTACCCAATATATACGTGAAGATCTTTCTTCACCCCCCATTCTACCTCGTAAAAAATTTACCCTCTGTTTCATACCCATAACATAACTCTCTTTCCACTCTCTCTCTAACTCATAAACACACATTAATATTTCATTATCACATTCTACAAACTCATCAGTACTCTCAGATACTACATTTTCGATTACATCACTATTCTCAATACTATTTTCCTTTGTTAACTCTTCATCTAATACAACATTTCTACACATGTCATTACAATTTTCATTTGTATTACTCTTACTCTGTTCTACTTTATTCAAATTATTTTTTATTTCATTGGTATTTTCTAACCGTTTATTCTTTTCTTGTACATCATTTATTAATTCATCAAATTTTACACTAATACTCTGCTGAAACTGAGTATTCTGTTCTTTAATTTGTTTAAAATTAATCTCGTTTTGAATATTCTGCTGTTCGCATTTTATTTTCTGTTCATTAAAGTCATTAGTTAATTGGTCCAATTTACTCTCAAATTTACTGTCCATCTTTCGTAAAAAACTCATTATATCCATGTCATCGGATTGTTTATTTTTATTTGTTGAAACTGGGGTCAACTGAATCCCAGAATCAACCTCTGTTTCGCTTAATTGTATATGGGCAGCAATTGGAGTAGAATGAACGATTACATTACCGCCGACAGCTGTTTCTGTAACAGCGCTCGGCTCAGCTGTCCGCATATCACTTTCGTTCAGTGACTGTGACTCAAGGTCACTTTCACTCATCTCTACGTTAGTTATATTACTTTTAGTATTCTCAGACATTTTTAACTGATTTATTTTTACTTACGTAATAGCTACCAATGATTAATTTCTTTTCAAAACCTTATATTACAACATACATAAAATCAACCTTCTACCATAATTACGCAAGTTTACATGAATACAATTTTACTTTCGCAACCGTACTTCATTCAATGTATTGTCAAAATATAGTCCGGCGTAATACAACTTTCTTGTTGTATTACATCCTGCTGTCACGGCACCAAATATTACGCCAACCTCAAACACACGTTTGTATCTTTTTTGTAGGTGCGGTTATTACTTAAATTTTTAATTCATAAAAACTGTCCCTGTATCGGAAGCCATTGTGGAGTTAATAAACTTTTTAATATATAAAATACAAAAATTTATAAGAACATAAATTTATTTCCACCTAATAACAATATGAGAGACTTATAACATTTAAATTATTATTTGTCCAGGATAACTTAACTTACAAAGTCCAAAGTCCGTCACACGAACTGCGAAATACAAGCAGGGTTTGGGGTTATATCAGTAACATACTCAACTCGCATTTATGTAAAACAACTCCAATTTTATTTCATTTTTTATGCTCCTTCAAATTTATTGATTACTCTACTTTTCTTTCAAAATTAAAATATTACTGTTCTTTCTATTACTGAAAATATTACTGAATGACACAAAACATTTATTTCAATATTGTATACTTCTTCTAATACTTATATTAATTAAGGCGAACCCAGCTTGCTCATTCTCACATTCATACTTTTAAAACCCCATTTTATGTAAAATGATAATAATAATTTTGGTGGAATACTGTTACATGATGTAGTGTCGTCTTTCCCGACCGCATGGTGCGTCCCACAGAGTTCTCTTATTCAATGTCCAGAAGGTTGTTGTTTCACTTTTGATAAAATTTTACTGGTTTTCAATGTTCCATATGAGTTTAGATTTTTTCACACTGCTTTACACACATTTTTTATATACACTGGGTTGGTCTGTCACTTTCTTAGGGCCCACGAGTCTTAGCGTACGTCTAGCAAGACGTACGCTATTTTGTCGACTTGTGGAGTTAATAAACTTTTTAATATATAAAATACAAAAATTTATAAGAACAAATTTATTTCCACCTACCTGCAAAGTTTCGTTTATCTGGGTCCAGGATTCTTCTCGTACAAACGTAAGATACAAACATGTGTTACCGGTTTTTCGTAATAATGTGCGCTACTCATTTTTTGAAGAGAATTAATACTTTTTAATGAGCAATTATTAAAACAGGTTGTACTATTCTTTTTCCAATAAAGATTTCAAATTACGTTAAACTTTTCATTCATTTTTTCTATACGCTCTATATGGTGATACATCTATTATTATTATATTCTAGTTCTACTACTTACGGTTACGATAGACTGCCCAGTCTGCCTTTCATTCTCTCTCACATTCTTGAAAAACACCCGTTATTAAATTATGTACCCCATTATTACAAATTGAAACATACACCCCAAGCCGGCACGAGGCGTCCACGCAACCTCGGTTTATTTAATGTATAACTTCATTGACGTCCCGCGAATATTATATGAGTTGGTGTCCTTCCTTTGATTCACATCACTGCCACTTGTTTAAAACTGTTAGTTCACTTTTTACTTAGTTTCAAAAATACACAAATTATATAAAACACATACTTTTTATCAATTCTTATATCTAACCTACTACAATAAAATAATACATTTAAAAAATATAGAATGAACACATTATACTGAATGTACGAGCACCTATTTATTTAAGCGGAATACAAGCATTTTTATTAAAGCAAAATTAGTTTAGCATTTTTAATTTACAAAATTTAAGTACGTTGCTTATCTGAGCAACCCCCTGATCCACACACACTATTGTAATTTATGTAGGACTGTATCGCCCTTTTGCTTCCACAAAGACTGCATAGTTGGAGGAATTGGACATCTCCGTGTCTTTGCATCGTCTTGACATTTTAAACGATTGTGGATATCGACATATCCTTGTTTTATATATTGAAACGCCCTTAAAACGGGTCTACCACCTGGCTATGCTGTCTCCACGCGGACAGAGTGGCAGCCGCTGTTCCATAGTTCCTGGATGTCCCCTAATTTCACCCCCCATTTAATTTCTACTATAAACCAATTTCAAGTCAGCTATGGTCAAGGGACTTGATATGACCATAGCTGGCCGCTAGCCAAAGCCACGATTAGTGCTGGTAAGGCAGTAATCGCCCGAAAAGTCGGGGAAATCAAACTTTCATTTCAATGCCTGTTCTACATCATCTTTGTTATGTACGGCACGAGCGTCTATCATGGTACAATTGTACAAAAAGGTGTGCCACACATTTTTGCCATGTTGGCCTCCGATGGAGGTAACACTCTCTGTTACCCCCAACCCATTCCACTATCTACTAGGGCACAGGCCACCCCAGTAATAGCGCCTTAATAACTAAACAATAATAAAATTAAGTATACAACATTCTAACGTAACCTTTTCATCAATCATTAATCATTTAACTCATTCATCAACTTAAAATTTTCCAAATTTATTATTAAGATTTATTTTCCATTATTATTATTTTTTATTATTATTAAATTTTTTAATTAGCATTTTTATTCAACACAATTACTTCAAATCATCTCATAATTCAATAATGAGTTACACCTGTAAACCTTTTTATTATACTTGATTCGTACTATAAAATTTTTATACTGTACTTACAGTCCATTTAAACTGACATACACAAAATATATACACCGTACACCAATACTTTCACGTAACCTCTGAAACATTTAACAAGATGTTATTTCAAGTCAAACAATTTAACAATTAATTCCCAAATACCTATCTCGTAAAATAATTTAAATTCATTATAATTCAATTATATAACCTTTGAACCAATCAATATATTTAAACATATCAAACTGTTTTCATTAAATTAATTATTGAAAATACAAATTCCATTGCTATCAAAACAATTACAATTCTTTAATTACTGTCTTCAAAATTAATTCGGTTATTTATTTAAATTGCAAATATTAATGTTATTATTACAACAATCATCCACACACACATTGTTTCTTTACTAATAATGAACTTTATCTTGTGAAAAACTTACTTTTTTCGTCGGACGCGTTTCGGCT
Source organism: Magicicada septendecula (assembly GCA_034769895.1). Lineage (NCBI taxonomy): Eukaryota > Metazoa > Arthropoda > Insecta > Hemiptera > Cicadidae > Magicicada > Magicicada septendecula. The sequence continues at coordinate 338,435,213 of CM068370.1, read as the reverse complement.
TAAGTATCCGCCTTCTTCAGCTTTTAGTCAGACTGCCATCATTTCGTAACGGTTTACCTATCATTTCGTAACACATTTCGTACTGCCATCATTTCGTAACACATTGTTTACCTGACATCCTACAATACACACAAATAAACTCACTGCACTTATTTATTTACAGACTTTCCTCATTATTTATTCAGTTATATCACACTTCAATGTCCAAGGTTGCGAGGTCAAAAACCATAAAACAAAAATATTTATAATTGTCCATTAATTGTTTATAGTTTAGCCTCCATCGTCAAAGATTAATCTTTGTTTTATATAGCACTTTTCAGTTTTATTGACACACATATTAATACTTTGTGTGTCATTACCACAAAAATCAAATTCGTCCATTTTATCAAGATAATCATGAAACAAGTCAACATTAAGTACATCTGTTAAGTCTCCATTAGAAAATATTTCCAGTATTGGGTCTGTTACTTTTTTATTCTGGATTAAATCATTATTATTTAAATACACTTCTAATCTTACTTTCAACTCACCATAATCTCTCTTTAAATTATATACTTCTAACTCTCTCTCCTCATAACACCATCTCATACTTATAAAATCATTCCACACAGAGGGTACTAATTCAGTTAAACCTTTCCTGACTTCTCCAGGAACAACAAAAAACTTCAAAAAACAATTATTCGTAGAACTCTTGTCTACCCAATATATACGTTTATTCCCAAAAATCTTATTCTGTTTAACACCCCTTCAACCTTAACTCTGACTGATTCAAATGCCTTATATAAATCTTTATCACCCAAATTCTAACTTTTATTACCCATTGAAAATTCATAACTATCTCAAATTAATTTCATCACTTAACTTAAAACATTTTAAACACATTTAAAATTTATAAACATTTTACTTGATTTAAATTGCATTATCCTCTTCATACTTACAGTACATCACTCATATACTGTCATGGACAAAAAAATATAAACATTGATCACCACCCAATAATGTACATATCTCCATGTATCTTCTGAAACATTATAACAATCATATGATTCCACAACTAAATACATTTCATATTTATTCATTTATTATTTATTATCAAGTACCAATCTCCTAAAATCATTCAAATTCATTAGCAAAATTCAATTATACAACATTAAATCATTCATTAATCGTAAATTCTTTAATTCAATCAATTGTTCAAAACACAAATTCATAATTACCTTACTCCAAAACAATTACAATTCATTTATTATCACCTTCATAATTATTCTCGTTATTTATTTAGTCTGCCAAAATATTATTATTATTATTAAATTGATTCCTCCTACATACACACATTGTTTACATCAAGTAGATTTTACAACATAGACACAATTAATTTCACTATGAATTTATTTACAATCTCTTGTCATTAATTTTTCTGTTTACCACACCTCATTTCCTAATTTAGCCAGGTCATTACCATAAACTACAATATTTAAAATATCCATTCACTGATTTTTTATTTACCCCACATCGTCATATAATAGTCTTATTTTTATATAACAATTATCATTTTTACTCACACTCAATTCATTATTATTATTTACATAATAATTCTCTAATATTTCAAATTGTTCCATAAAACCCACATAATAATCTACTAGATTATCCCACATTATTATCAAATCATATACCCTGTCTGAATCATTGATTTTGGTCTTGTCACCGTCTGTATTATTATCTATCACCCTTAAGTACTTTAACCTCTCAATTTCAGAATCATCTATTATTAATACTCCACGTCTATGCACAGGTAAGCATTCAATACAATTATCAACGTTATTATTATTTATTTCTGCACTATCTTCATAACAAGGCAAGTCTTTCATATCATCTATTTTTTCAAATTTTAACTTCTCTTTTAACTCCTTATAGCTTCTACTTAACGTAAACAATTCTATCTCCCCATCAACACACAACTCTCTCTCTAAACATCTCTCACCATAACGCCATATCACTTTGTCTCTCTCACTCCATGCAGAGGGTACTGCTATATTAAAACACCTCCTGGTTCCTCCAGGAACAACACAAAAATTCAAAAGACAATTATTGGTAGAACATTTATCTACCCAATACATTCGTGAAGACCTTTCTTCACCACCCACAACACCACGGGAAAATTTTACCCTCTGCCATCCCTCTACCTGTACACTCTTCATACTCTCTCTCTAACTGATAAACATTTGTATCTACCCCTTTACAACCCATTACTCTCTCACTCTCACTAACTATCTCTATATCATCACTATCTATTTTCATTATATCACCTTTAAGTATCTCGTTTTCCACTATCTTATCACTATTACTTATTAATTCATTTTTAGAATTATCGTTATTACTCAGCTTGTTAATTATTTCTTCACTAATTTTCATCATATTACTACCACTGTTACTTACCGTTGTATTAACTATCTGATTTACTTTACTTTTAATCTGTTCCTCTACTGATTCTGTCACTTGTTCCTTAAATGTCATTAACCGTTCGTTAATTTCGTTTACAATCTCACTCTTTATACCACTGACTCTGGTATTTATTTCATTAAACTTACTGTCATTAATATCAAAACGTTCGTTAATCTCACCCCTTAATTCATTAAATTGTTAATCATTACTATCAAAACGATAATTTAATTCATTAAACTGATTCAGTGTAATACTCATCATATCATTATCAAATTTATTGTATTTTGTTGAGGTTGGGGTTAATTGAAGCCCTGAATCCTCTGTCACATTTGTTTGATCTGTTACATTTACTTCAACTATTTTGTCTTGACCCACATTCAGAGTCGAATGGGCTTCAAGGCCGCTCATAACAGCTGATTCACTCATTTCAATTTCACTCTCGTTAGTAGCCATTATTTATTCTTTATGAGATTTGTTAATCTTAACACAATTTCAATCTTACATGTATTTAATATTTTTTCTCTTTGTATGTTTTATTTAACTATAGCATACACATCGCTTAACCTGTACGTAATTTACGTATTCCTCCTACCCAGCCTACAAACCATGCTTGTATTCGCTTGTAGGTGCGATTTATAAATTATTTTACAAAAGTCTCTGTTCAAGGCGCCAATTGTACAAATACAGATTACTGAGAGACTTATAACATTTAAATTATTATTTGTCCAGGATAACTTAACTTACAAAGTCCAAAGTCCGTCACACGAACTGCGAAATACAAGCAGGGTTTGGGGTTATATCAGTAACATACTCAACTCGCATTTATGTAAAACAACTCCAATTTTATTTCATTTTTTATGCTCCTTCAAATTTATTGATTACTCTACTTTTCTTTCAAAATTAAAATATTACTGTTCTTTCTATTACTGAAAATATTACTGAATGACACAAAACATTTATTTCAATATTGTATACTTCTTCTAATACTTATATTAATTAAGGCGAACCCAGCTTGCTCATTCTCACATTCATACTTTTAAAACCCCATTTTATGTAAAATGATAATAATAATTTTGGTGGAATACTGTTACATGATGTAGTGTCGTCTTTCCCGACCGCATGGTGCGTCCCACAGAGTTCTCTTATTCAATGTCCAGAAGGTTGTTGTTTCACTTTTGATAAAATTTTACTGGTTTTCAATGTTCCATATGAGTTTAGATTTTTTCACACTGCTTTACACACATTTTTTATATACACTGGGTTGGTCTGTCACTTTCTTAGGGCCCACGAGTCTTAGCGTACGTCTAGCAAGACGTACGCTATTTTGTCGACTTGTGGAGTTAATAAACTTTTTAATATATAAAATACAAAAATTTATAAGAACAAATTTATTTCCACCTACCTGCAAAGTTTCGTTTATCTGGGTCCAGGATTCTTCTCGTACAAACGTAAGATACAAACATGTGTTACCGGTTTTTCGTAATAATGTGCGCTACTCATTTTTTGAAGAGAATTAATACTTTTTAATGAGCAATTATTAAAACAGGTTGTACTATTCTTTTTCCAATAAAGATTTCAAATTACGTTAAACTTTTCATTCATTTTTTCTATACGCTCTATATGGTGATACATCTATTATTATTATATTCTAGTTCTACTACTTACGGTTACGATAGACTGCCCAGTCTGCCTTTCATTCTCTCTCACATTCTTGAAAAACACCCGTTATTAAATTATGTACCCCATTATTACAAATTGAAACATACACCCCAAGCCGGCACGAGGCGTCCACGCAACCTCGGTTTATTTAATGTATAACTTCATTGACGTCCCGCGAATATTATATGAGTTGGTGTCCTTCCTTTGATTCACATCACTGCCACTTGTTTAAAACTGTTAGTTCACTTTTTACTTAGTTTCAAAAATACACAAATTATATAAAACACATACTTTTTATCAATTCTTATATCTAACCTACTACAATAAAATAATACATTTAAAAAATATAGAATGAACACATTATACTGAATGTACGAGCACCTATTTATTTAAGCGGAATACAAGCATTTTTATTAAAGCAAAATTAGTTTAGCATTTTTAATTTACAAAATTTAAGTACGTTGCTTATCTGAGCAACCCCCTGATCCACACACACTATTGTAATTTATGTAGGACTGTACCGCCCTTTTGCTTCCACAAAGACTGCATAGTTGGAGGAATTGGACATCTCCGTGTCTTTGCATCGTCTTGACATTTTAAACGATTGTGGATATCGACATATCCTTGTTTTATATATTGAAACGCCCTTAAAACGGGTCTACCACCTGGCTATGCTGTCTCCACGCGGACAGAGTGGCAGCCGCTGTTCCATAGTTCCTGGATTTCCCCTAATTTCAACCCCCATTTAATTTCTACTATAAACCAATTTCAAGTCAGCTATGGTCAAGGGACTTGATATGACCATAGCTGGCCGCTAGCCAAAGCCACGATTAGTGCTGGTAAGGCAGTAATCGCCCGAAAAGTCGGGGAAATCAAACTTTCATTTCAATGCCTGTTCTACATCATCTTTGTTATGTACGGCACGAGCGTCTATCATGGTACAATTGTACAAAAAGGTGTGCCACACATTTTTGCCATGTTGGCCTCCGATGGAGGTAACACTCTCTGTTACCCCCAACCCATTCCACTATCTACTAGGGCACAGGCCACCCCAGTAATAGCGCCTTAATAACTAAACAATAATAAAATTAAGTATACAACATTCTAACGTAACCTTTTCATCAATCATTAATCATTTAACTCATTCATCAACTTAAAATTTTCCAAATTTATTATTAAGATTTATTTTCCATTATTATTATTTTTTATTATTATTAAATTTTTTAATTAGCATTTTTATTCAACACAATTACTTCAAATCATCTCATAATTCAATAATGAGTTACACCTGTAAACCTTTTTATTATACTTGATTCGTACTATAAAATTTTTATACTGTACTTACAGTCCATTTAAACTGACATACACAAAATATATACACCGTACACCAATACTTTCACGTAACCTCTGAAACATTTAACAAGATGTTATTTCAAGTCAAACAATTTAACAATTAATTCCCAAATACCTATCTCGTAAAATAATTTAAATTCATTATAATTCAATTATATAACCTTTGAACCAATCAATATATTTAAACATATCAAACTGTTTTCATTAAATTAATTATTGAAAATACAAATTCCATTGCTATCAAAACAATTACAATTCTTTAATTACTGTCTTCAAAATTAATTCGGTTATTTATTTAAATTGCAAATATTAATGTTATTATTACAACAATCATCCACACACACATTGTTTCTTTACTAATAATGAACTTTATCTTGTGAAAAACTTACTTTTTTCGTCGGACGCGTTTCGGCTTAAGTATCCGCCTTCTTCAGCTTTTAGTCAGACTGCCATCATTTCGTAACGGTTTACCTATCATTTCGTAACACATTTCGTACTGCCATCATTTTGTAACACATTGTTTACCTGACATCCTACAATACACACAAATAAACTCACTGCACTTATTTATTTACAGACCTTCCTCATTATTTATTCAGTTATATCACACTTCAATGTCCAAGGTTGCGAGGTCAAAAACCATAAAACAAAAATATTTATAATTGTCCATTAATTGTTTATAGTTTAGCCTCCATCGTCAAAGATTAATCTTTGTTTTATATAGCACTTTTCAGTTTTATTGACACACATATTAATACTTTGTGTGTCATTACCACAAAAATCAAATTCGTCCATTTTATCAAGATAATCATGAAACAAGTCAACATTAAGTACATCTGTTAAGTCTCCATTAGAAAATATTTCCAGTATTGGGTCTGTTACTTTTTTATTCTGGATTAAATCATTATTATTTAAATACACTTCTAATCTTACTTTCAACTCACCATAATCTCTCTTTAAATTATATACTTCTAACTCTCTCTCCTCATAACACCATCTCATACTTATAAAATCATTCCACACAGAGGGTACTAATTCAATTAAACCTTTCCTGACTTCTCCAGGAACAACAAAAAACTTCAAAAAACAATTATTCGTAGAACTCTTGTCTACCCAATATATACGTTTATTCCCAAAAATCTTATTCTGTTTAACACCCCTTCAACCTTAACTCTGACTGATTCAAATGCCTTATATAAATCTTTATCACCCAAATTCTAACTTTTATTACCCATTGAAAATTCATAACTATCTCAAATTAATTTCATCACTTAACTTAAAACATTTTAAACACATTTAAAATTTATAAACATTTTACTTGATTTAAATTGCATTATCCTCTTCATACTTACAGTACATCACTCATATACTGTCATGGACAAAAAAATATAAACATTGATCACCACCCAATAATGTACATATCTCCATGTATCTTCTGAAACATTATAACAATCATATGATTCCACAACTAAATACATTTCATATTTATTCATTTATTATTTATTATCAAGTACCAATCTCCTAAAATCATTCAAATTCATTAGCAAAATTCAATTATACAACATTAAATCATTCATTAATCGTAAATTCTTTAATTCAATCAATTGTTCAAAACACAAATTCATAATTACCTTACTCCAAAACAATTACAATTCATTTATTATCACCTTCATAATTATTCTCGTTATTTATTTAGTCTGCCAAAATATTATTATTATTATTAAATTGATTCCTCCTACATACACACATTGTTTACATCAAGTAGATTTTACAACATAGACACAATTAATTTCACTATGAATTTATTTACAATCTCTTGTCATTAATTTTTCTGTTTACCACACCTCATTTCCTAATTTAGCCAGGTCATTACCATAAACTACAATATTTAAAATATCCATTCACTGATTTTTTATTTACCCCACATCGTCATATAATAGTCTTATTTTTATATAACAATTATCATTTTTACTCACACTCAATTCATTATTATTATTTACATAATAATTCTCTAATATTTCAAATTGTTCCATAAAACCCACATAATAATCTACTAGATTATCCCACATTATTATCAAATCATATACCCTGTCTGAATCATTGATTTTGGTCTTGTCACCGTCTGTATTATTATCTATCACCCTTAAGTACTTTAACCTCTCAATTTCAGAATCATCTATTATTAATACTCCACGTCTATGCACAGGTAAGCATTCAATACAATTATCAACGTTATTATTATTTATTTCTGCACTATCTTCATAACAAGGCAAGTCTTTCATATCATCTATTTTTTCAAATTTTAACTTCTCTTTTAACTCCTTATAGCTTCTACTTAACGTAAACAATTCTATCTCCCCATCAACACACAACTCTCTCTCTAAACATCTCTCACCATAACGCCATATCACTTTGTCTCTCTCACTCCATGCAGAGGGTACTGCTATATTAAAACACCTCCTGGTTCCTCCAGGAACAACACAAAAATTCAAAAGACAATTATTGGTAGAACATTTATCTACCCAATACATTCCTGAAGACCTTTCTTCACCACCCACAACACCACGGGAAAATTTTACCCTCTGCCATCCCTCTACCTGTACACTCTTCATACTCTCTCTCTAACTGATAAACATTTGTATCTACCCCTTTACAACCCATTACTCTCTCACTCTCACTAACTATCTCTATATCATCACTATCTATTTTCATTATATCACCTTTAAGTATCTCGTTTTCCACTATCTTATCACTATTACTTATTAATTCATTTTTAGAATTATCGTTATTACTCAGCTTGTTAATTATTTCTTCACTAATTTTCATCATATTACTACCACTGTTACTTACCGTTGTATTAACTATCTGATTTACTTTACTTTTAATCTGTTCCTCTACTGATTCTGTCACTTGTTCCTTAAATGTCATTAACCGTTCGTTAATTTCGTTTACAATCTCACTCTTTATACCACTGACTCTGGTATTTATTTCATTAAACTTACTGTCATTAATATCAAAACGTTCGTTAATCTCACCCCTTAATTCATTAAATTGTTAATCATTACTATCAAAACGATAATTTAATTCATTAAACTGATTCAGTGTAATACTCATCATATCATTATCAAATTTATTGTATTTTGTTGAGGTTGGGGTTAATTGAAGCCCTGAATCCTCTGTCACATTTGTTTGATCTGTTACATTTACTTCAACTATTTTGTCTTGACCCACATTCAGAGTCGAATGGGCTTCAAGGCCGCTCATAACAGCTGATTCACTCATTTCAATTTCACTCTCGTTAGTAGCCATTATTTATTCTTTATGAGATTTGTTAATCTTAACACAATTTCAATCTTACATGTATTTAATATTTTTTCTCTTTGTATGTTTTATTTAACTATAGCATACACATCGCTTAACCTGTACGTAATTTACGTATTCCTCCTACCCAGCCTACAAACCATGCTTGTATTCGCTTGTAGGTGCGATTTATAAATTATTTTACAAAAGTCTCTGTTCAAGGCGCCAATTGTACAAATACAGATTACTGAGAGACTTATAACATTTAAATTATTATTTGTCCAGGATAACTTAACTTACAAAGTCCAAAGTCCGTCACACGAACTGCGAAATACAAGCAGGGTTTGGGGTTATATCAGTAACATACTCAACTCGCATTTATGTAAAACAACTCCAATTTTATTTCATTTTTTATGCTCCTTCAAATTTATTGATTACTCTACTTTTCTTTCAAAATTAAAATATTACTGTTCTTTCTATTACTGAAAATATTACTGAATGACACAAAACATTTATTTCAATATTGTATACTTCTTCTAATACTTATATTAATTAAGGCGAACCCAGCTTGCTCATTCTCACATTCATACTTTTAAAACCCCATTTTATGTAAAATGATAATAATAATTTTGGTGGAATACTGTTACATGATGTAGTGTCGTCTTTCCCGACCGCATGGTGCGTCCCACAGAGTTCTCTTATTCAATGTCCAGAAGGTTGTTGTTTCACTTTTGATAAAATTTTACTGGTTTTCAATGTTCCATATGAGTTTAGATTTTTTCACACTGCTTTACACACATTTTTTATATACACTGGGTTGGTCTGTCACTTTCTTAGGGCCCACGAGTCTTAGCGTACGTCTAGCAAGACGTACGCTATTTTGTCGACTTGTGGAGTTAATAAACTTTTTAATATATAAAATACAAAAATTTATAAGAACAAATTTATTTCCACCTACCTGCAAAGTTTCGTTTATCTGGGTCCAGGATTCTTCTCGTACAAACGTAAGATACAAACATGTGTTACCGGTTTTTCGTAATAATGTACGCTACTCATTTTTTGAAGAGAATTAATACTTTTTAATGAGCAATTATTAAAACAGGTTGTACTATTCTTTTTCCAATAAAGATTTCAAATTACGTTAAACTTTTCATTCATTTTTTCTATACGCTCTATATGGTGATACATCTATTATTATTATATTCTAGTTCTACTACTTACGGTTACGATAGACTGCCCAGTCTGCCTTTCATTCTCTCTCACATTCTTGAAAAACACCCGTTATTAAATTATGTACCCCATTATTACAAATTGAAACATACACCCCAAGCCGGCACGAGGCGTCCACGCAACCTCGGTTTATTTAATGTATAACTTCATTGACATCCCGCGAATATTATACGAGTTGGTGTCCTTCCTTTGATTCACATCACTGCCACTTGTTTAAAACTGTTAGTTCACTTTTTACTGGTATATTTTTAAAATTTTGAAATGAGATAACCCCGTAGGGTTGTACCTGCAGGTACGGTCTATAGCCAACTGGCGAGAACGGCTATGAGTTCGTGGCCAACTCAATTTCGTCGTTTTCAGGTGGAAACCACTGCCTTGTAGTTGTTCGTCGTAATTTCGTCCCATTTAACTCATGCTGTTGGTGTTGTGTTAGTTGTATCAGGATATTGGCTAGGCACTGGCTAACGTCACGAGATGGGCGTGACTTAAATTTTATGTCCGGCCGCATGTTAGAGGAAAGCGACCAAAAATTGCTTCTTAGCCATCTTGAGTTGTACAAGTAGCGTCGCCCCGCGCGTATGCTCGTGTCATGCATCCGAGCGCACGGTCACACACAAACATAGTTCTTGGAAATCAAGGCTGGTTGAATTCTTGTTTACCGATTGCACAACGTGATATTGCGTCGCCTTTGTTAAAACTGTTCTTACAACACGTGGTCTGTCACCGTTGAAATTAGACTTCACACATATTTTTATAAATCCCCGAAAAAATGAAATAAAATAAAATACCCCATAAATTTGGCCCGTTACAGACTGCTGCTTATTATTTTCACATTTTTTAATATGAGTTTTGCCCGGCCGGCGACGCGCACCACTATTCGCGTCCGCTACCTTGAAAAGTTAATCTTCGATTCCCTCGCACCAGCGAAACAGGCTCCCACTACTTTTTGTTGCTAAACAGGAAAAGCACTGCCTTCAGGTTATAAATTTTTCGTAGTCGTTCGTGGTGTATAGCTTTTCTCTGTACCATGTGGCTACTGTTGTTAAATGTTGACGATATAGAAGGCTTTGTGGGTGGAGCATTCACTTGACTTCCGCCATCTCGAAAGCACATGGCAAGGAAATCTTACGGCTTAGCCATTTTCTCGTGACGTCGCTTTTTAATGTTTAGGCGTTGTAGTCTTGTGTGTGTGCGCAGCGGCCGTGACAATATTGAATTCACAAGCGAGTCTGGCATTTTGTCAACTACACTCCACTCAAAAAGTTTGTATTACTGTTCATTGTTCAAATACAACCGTAGCTCGCATGGGACTTGCAATGTTGACCACAAACAAGTTTAAATATATTTAATAAAAAATAAAATCCCCCTTTTTGCCCCATTACAATAGCCCCCAATGAGAGGTTTTATGCCCGAGAGCATAAAAACTCTCATTGCTAAACCTTAGGTGGATCAGTGAGGATATGGCGCCAACAACCCCCCCGTTAATTTCTAAACACGTTATGGATAAACTACCCCCCTAGCTCGGCGACTATGGCTGCACCTGAACGAGATTACTGGACTTCTCTGTTCGAGATCCCAACACCATAAAAATCGGACAGATACTCACCATAGTATCCCTAACCTTCTATCATTCCGCCCAAAAATCGAAACACTGGCCTTATACCATACCAGATCCTCAACTGATATGTTCCCCCTTACATGCATACTGGGTTGCCTTTAGCAAGTACTGGGTGCGTACACATACTCATTATTACTGACTATAATATTTATACACTACTTTGTTGATTTAAAATTTATAAAAATATGTCATACTTGAACTTCAATTACTTCTCTTAATATTTTATCAATTGGACGTTACAGTTTCAACTCAAAATAAATTAAACAAATCCACTTAAATCATTTAAATTCTGTTAACTCAAAGAAATTAATCTAAGTCCAAAAACAAAATGTTATATTACCATTAATTTCATCAAAACCCCAAAATCTTTTACATGAATCTACAATTCTTCTTCACTAGCTACGAACAATCATAAAAAACAAATAAACTAAACACCTTATTAAATCATAAATTCACTTATCATTACCTTTGTTTACAACAACACATATAATATGAATAATATAAATCAGTTAACACATTAACATATAATCAACAATATATCCTGGACACAAAAACACAATCTATACTTCAAGCAAAATTTTTCTTTTTCTTTTTCTTTTAAAAAAAAATTTTCGATTCCCAAAAAGAATCGTTTTGTCAACAAAATTTATTATTTCATCATTTCAGTATGGATACACAAATAAAATCTACGAATCAATTGTAAAAAACATACTATATATAAAACCTCAGTCATCAGCTTATTTCTCTGGGTCAAGTGAATGACCTTGCCCTAGATACATCTCAAAATTTATACAAAGTAAAATACATCACATGTTTATAGTTTTTACATTCAAACATAATACAACATAATAAAACAGAACACTCATAATTAACCTTGTGGTTATTACCTTACAATAAACAATTCACATTTAAGTTGACCAAAAATTTACACCTCTTACAGCTTTATTTTATTTTTAAATTCTATCAAATTTTTCACTAGTTTCGTTTATTATTACATTTTAACTATGATTTTCTGTTTAACACTTTCATTATCAATTATTTTGGGTGACTCTTAGTTATTCATAATAATTCGATTTACAAATGGGTGATTAAATATAACCTCAACCCCCTTCTGACTCTAACACTTACTAACAGATTTACATGGTATGACACCACTCCCTCAAAATATTCATCTCCACTAACTTTCTACTCTAACTCATCTTGAACCATTCTACCCATATAACAAAATACTCTCTACCCTCTTTGTACGTAGGATGTGTGTTCCCTCCCTACGCTCATTCCCTTATTGGTTCCTGGTCTCCCCCATGGTAACCCCGCCAACGCACATACGGTTCACCTCCCACCACAACGCTTTTCGTTGAGGACTCCTTATCACACCACCCCCCTTACAAAATTCCACCATCAGCTAATTACTCTCCAATTACATACCTCTCATTACTCTACATATACTCCCTATCGCTACTATGTCACTATTAATACTCTGTTTTCTATACTACTTTTATTCCCAAAAATCTTATTCTGTTTAACACCCCTTCAACCTTAACTCTGACTGATTCAAATGCCTTATATAAATCTTTATCACCCAAATTCTAACTTTTATTACCCATTGAAAATTCATAACTATCTCAAATTAATTTCATCACTTAACTTAAAACATTTTAAACACATTTAAAATTTATAAACATTTTACTTGATTTAAATTGCATTATCCTCTTCATACTTACAGTACATTACTCATATACTGTCATGGACAAAAAAATATAAACATTGATCACCACCCAATAATGTACATAACTCCATGTATCTTCTGAAACATTATAACAATCATATGATTCCACAACTAAATAGATTTCATATTTATTCATTTATTATTTATTATCAAGTACCAATCTCCTAAAATCATTCAAATTCATTAGCAAAATTCAATTATACAACATTAAATCATTCATTAATCGTAAATTCTTTAATTCAATCAATTGTTCAAAACACAAATTCATAATTACCTTACTCCAAAACAATTACAATTCATTTATTATCACCTTCATAATTATTCTCGTTATTTATTTAGTCTGCCAAAATATTATTATTATTATTAAATTGATTCCTCCTACATACACACATTGTTTACATCAAGTAGATTTTACAACATAGACACAATTAATTTCACTATGAATTTATTTACAATCTCTTGTCATTAATTTTTCTGTTTACCACACCTCATTTCCTAATTTAGCCAGGTCATTACCATAAACTACAATATTTAAAATATCCATTCACTGATTTTTTATTTACCCCACATCGTCATATAATAGTCTTATTTTTATATAACAATTATCATTTTTACTCACACTCAATTCATTATTATTATTTACATAATAATTCTCTAATATTTCAAATTGTTCCATAAAACCCACATAATAATCTACTAGATTATCCCACATTATTATCAAATCATATACCCTGTCTGAATCATTGATTTTGGTCTTGTCACCGTCTGTATTATTATCTATCACCCTTAAGTACTTTAACCTCTCAATTTCAGAATCATCTATTATTAATACTCCACGTCTATGCACAGGTAAGCATTCAATACAATTATCAACGTTATTATTATTTATTTCTGCACTATCTTCATAACAAGGCAAGTCTTTCATATCATCTATTTTTTCAAATTTTAACTTCTCTTTTAACTCCTTATAGCTTCTACTTAACGTAAACAATTCTATCTCCCCATCAACACACAACTCTCTCTCTAAACATCTCTCACCATAACGCCATATCACTTTGTCTCTCTCACTCCATGCAGAGGGTACTGCTATATTAAAACACCTCCTGGTTCCTCCAGGAACAACACAAAAATTCAAAAGACAATTATTGGTAGAACATTTATCTACCCAATACATTCGTGAAGACCTTTCTTCACCACCACAACACCACGGGAAAATTTTACCCTCGGCCATCCCTCTACCTGTACACTCTTCATACTCTCTCTCTAACTGATAAACATTTGTTTCTACCCCTTTACAACCCATTACTCTCTCACTCTCACTAACTATCTCTATATCATCACTATCTATTTTCATTATATCACCTTTAAGTATCTCGTTTTCCACTATCTTATCACTATTACTTATTAATTCATTTTTAGAATTATCGTTATTACTCAGCTTGTTAATTATTTCTTCACTAATTTTCATCATATTACTACCACTGTTACTTACCGTTGTATTAACTATCTGATTTACTTTACTTTTAATCTGTTCCTCTACTGATTCTGTCACTTGTTCCTTAAATGTCATTAACCGTTCGTTAATTTCGTTTACAATCTCACTCTTTATACCACTGACTCTGGTATTTATTTCATTAAACTTACTGTCATTAATATCAAAACGTTCGTTAATCTCACCCCTTAATTCATTAAATTGTTAATCATTACTATCAAAACGATAATTTAATTCATTAAACTGATTCAGTATAATACTCATCATATCATTATCAAATTTATTGTATTTTGTTGAGGTTGGGGTTAATTGAAGCCCTGAATCCTCTGTCACATTTGTTTGATCTGTTACATTTACTTCAACTATTTTGTCTTGACCCACATTCAGAGTCGAATGGGCTTCAAGGCCGCTCATAACAGCTGATTCACTCATTTCAATTTCACTCTCGTTAGTAGCCATTATTTATTCTTTATGAGATTTGTTAATCTTAACACAATTTCAATCTTACATGTATTTAATATTTTTTCTCTTTGTATGTTTTATTTAACCAAAGCATACACATCGTTTAACCTATACATAATTTACGTATTCCTACCCAGCCTCCAAACCACGCTTGTATTCGCTTGTAGGTGCGATTTATAAATTATTTTACAAAAGTCTCTGTTCAAGGCGCCAATTGTACAAATACAGATTACTGAGAGACTTATAACATTTAAATTATTATTTGTCTTATTATATAATAGTCTTATTTTTATATAACAATTATCATTTTTACTCACACTCAATTCATTATTATTATTTACATAATAATTCTCTAATATTTCAAATTGTTCCATAAAACCCACATAATAATCTACTAGATTATCCCACATTATTATCAAATCATATACCCTGTCTGAATCATTGATTTTGGTCTTGTCACCGTCTGTATTATTATCTATCACCCTTAAGTACTTTAACCTCTCAATTTCAGAATCATCTATTATTAATACTCCACGTCTATGCACAGGTAAGCATTCAATACAATTATCAACGTTATTATTATTTATTTCTGCACTATCTTCATAACAAGGCAAGTCTTTCATATCATCTATTTTTTCAAATTTTAACTTCTCTTTTAACTCCTTATAGCTTCTACTTAACGTAAACAATTCTATCTCCCCATCAACACACAACTCTCTCTCTAAACATCTCTCACCATAACGCCATATCACTTTGTCTCTCTCACTCCATGCAGAGGGTACTGCTATATTAAAACACCTCCTGGTTCCTCCAGGAACAACACAAAAATTCAAAAGACAATTATTGGTAGAACATTTATCTACCCAATACATTCGTGAAGACCTTTCTTCACCACCACAACACCACGGGAAAATTTTACCCTCTGCCATCCCTCTACCTGTACACTCTTCATACTCTCTCTATAACTGATAAACATTTGTTTCTACCCCTTTACAACCCATTACTCTCTCACTCTCACTAACTATCTCTATATCATCACTATCTATTTTCATTATATCACCTTTAAGTATCTCGTTTTCCACTATCTTATCACTATTACTTATTAATTCATTTTTAGAATTATCGTTATTACTCAGCTTGTTAATTATTTCTTCACTAATTTTCATCATATTACTACCACTGTTACTTACCGTTGTATTAACTATCTGATTTACTTTACCTTTAATCTGTTCCTCTACTGATTCTGTCACTTGTTCCTTAAATGTCATTAACCGTTCGTTAATTTCGTTTACAATCTCACTCTTTATACCACTGACTCTGGTATTTATTTCATTAAACTTACTGTCATTAATATCAAAACGTTCGTTAATCTCACCCCTTAATTCATTAAATTGTTAATCATTACTATCAAAACGATAATTTAATTCATTAAACTGATTCAGTATAATACTCATCATATCATTATCAAATTTATTGTATTTTGTTGAGGTTGGGGTTAATTGAAGCCCTGAATCCTCTGTCACATTTGTTTGATCTGTTACATTTACTTCAACTATTTTGTCTTGACCCACATTCAGAGTCGAATGGGCTTCAAGGCCGCTCATAACAGCTGATTCACTCATTTCAATTTCACTCTCGTTAGTAGCCATTATTTATTCTTTATGAGATTTGTTAATCTTAACACAATTTCAATCTTACATGTATTTAATATTTTTTCTCTTTGTATGTTTTATTTAACCAAAGCATACACATCGTTTAACCTATACATAATTTACGTATTCCTACCCAGCCTCCAAACCACGCTTGTATTCGCTTGTAGGTGCGATTTATAAATTATTTTACAAAAGTCTCTGTTCAAGGCGCCAATTGTACAAATACAGATTACTGAGAGACTTATAACATTTAAATTATTATTTGTCCAGGATAACTTAACTTACAAAGTCCAAAGTCCGTCACACGAACTGCGAAATACAAGCAGGGTTTGGGGTTATATCAGTAACATACTCAACTCGCATTTATGTAAAACAACTCCAATTTTATTTCATTTTTTATGCTCCTTCAAATTTATTGATTACTCTACTTTTCTTTCAAAATTAAAATATTACTGTTCTTTCTATTACTGAAAATATTACTGAATGACACAAAACATTTATTTCAATATTGTATACTTCTTCTAATACTTATATTAATTAAGGCGAACCCAGCTTGCTCATTCTCACATTCATACTTTTAAAACCCCATTTTATGAAAAATGATAATAATAATTTTGGTGGAATACTGTTACATGATGTAGTGTCGTCTTTCCCGACCGCATGGTGCGTCCCACAGAGTTCTCTTATTCAATGTCCAGAAGGTTGTTGTTTCACTTTTGATAAAATTTTACTGGTTTTCAATGTTCCATATGAGTTTAGATTTTTTCACACTGCTTTACACACATTTTTTATATACACTGGGTTGGTCTGTCACTTTCTTAGGGCCCACGAGTCTTAGCGTACGTCTAGCAAGACGTACGCTATTTTGTCGACTTGTGGAGTTAATAAACTTTTTAATATATAAAATACAAAAATTTATAAGAACAAATTTATTTCCACCTACCTGCAAAGTTTCGTTTATCTGGGTCCAGGATTCTTCTCGTACAAACGTAAGATACAAACATGTGTTACCGGTTTTTCGTAATAATGTACGCTACTCATTTTTTGAAGAGAATTAATACTTTTTAATGAGCAATTATTAAAACAGGTTGTACTATTCTTTTTCCAATAAAGATTTCAAATTACGTTAAACTTTTCATTCATTTTTTCTATACGCTCTATATGGTGATACATCTATTATTATTATATTCTAGTTCTACTACTTACGGTTACGATAGACTGCCCAGTCTGCCTTTCATTCTCTCTCACATTCTTGAAAAACACCCGTTATTAAATTATGTACCCCATTATTACAAATTGAAACATACACCCCAAGCCGGCACGAGGCGTCCACGCAACCTCGGTTTATTTAATGTATAACTTCATTGACATCCCGCGAATATTATACGAGTTGGTGTCCTTCCTTTGATTCACATCACTGCCACTTGTTTAAAACTGTTAGTTCACTTTTTACTGGTATATTTTTAAAATTTTGAAATGAGATAACCCCGTAGGGTTGTACCTGCAGGTACGGTCTATAGCCAACTGGCGAGAACGGCTATGAGTTCGTGGCCAACTCAATTTCGTCGTTTTCAGGTGGAAACCACAGCCTTGTAGTTGTTCGTCGTAATTTCGTCCCATTTAACTCATGCTGTTGATGTTGTGTTAGTTGTATCAGGATATTGGCTAGGCACTGGCTAACGTCACGAGATGGGCGTGACTTAAATTTTATGTCCGGCCGCATGTTAGAGGAAAGCGACCAAAAATTGCTTCTTAGCCATCTTGAGTTGTACAAGTAGCGTCGCCCCGCGCGTATGCTCGTGTCATGTATCCGAGCGCACGGTCACACACAAACATAGTTCTTGGAAATCAAGGCTGGTTGAATTCTTGTTTACCGATTGCACAACGTGATATTGCGTCGCCTTTGTTAAAACTGTTCTTACAACACGTGGTCTGTCACCGTTGAAATTAGACTTCACACATATTTTTATAAATCCCCGAAAAAATGAAATAAAATAAAATACCCCTTAAATTTGGCCCGTTACAATACCCCCCCCCCCCCAATGAGAAGTCTTCTGTCAAAACAGAAGAAATCTCATTGTTAAAAACCCATAAGAGGACCGGTGAGGAACTGGTGCCAACAACCCCCTTTAGCTCTTACACTTCATGGGTACACAACCCCCCTGGCTCGGCGACTATGGACGCATCTGAACGAGAACACTGGACTTCTCTGTGCGAGATCCGAACACCGAAAAATCGACCAGACACGCACCACAGCGCACCTCACCTTCTATCATACTACCCCAACAAATCCAAATCCCTGGCTTAAATCATGCCAGATCCTCAACCGATATGTTTCCCCTTTTTTCTGCAAACTGGGCTGCCTTTAGCAGATACTGGGCTCACACGCACACCTATTCTACATATTGGAAAATTAAAATATTCTTCAAAATTTTATTATTTCATTTAAGTGAAAATCCAAAAATCAAACTAAAATCTTTTATCAAAAAATTCTCTTCCTTAGTTTTTTGTTATTAGAAAATGAACAAATTAAACATCTCTTACAAATAGGAACATCCTTAACCTAACATGTGATTACACCTAGAGTCTAACCATACAATTCAATAAAATAATTCAATAATAATAAACACGGTTAGTACACAAACAATAAAATAATCAAAGTTTAAAAATATCCATTATCTGGCAGGCGGGAAATCAAGAAAAATTTTTTTTTTTCAAAAAAATTTTAAATTCAAAAAATTTAAGTTTATTAAAATATTTTCTTTCCATATGGAAATTATTTAAAATTTGTTCAAATTAATTAAAAGCAAAAGTTGGATTAACTTCCTTGCTAAACATGCCTAGTATATGACCTCACCCATCAGCTGATCAAAACTGGGTCAAGTCAAGGACCTTGACCTACATACTTTATACACAAGTTCTATCTGAAAATACATTAAACATCTGTAAAATTCTATCTTGAAACACAAAAATATAATAAAATAAAACATTGAAAAGAACAAAATATTATTATAAATAACAATCAAATTGATATTTAAATTATTCAAAATAAACACTTTATAATTATTTTCAAATTCTATCAAAAATTGTCACTGGTTTCAATTAAAAATTTTATATTCTTGTTATAAATCTCTTTCTTTATTATTCTCACTTTCGCTTACTTTGGGTGATTTAATTATTTCTACTCATTTAATTTACTACTTGATCTGTATACATATATAATCTTTCTCCCTCTGACTCTAATGCCACTAACAACTTCGAACTAATATGACACCCATCTCTATCAAAATATCTATCAAACAATCTCTAAACCCAACTTACTATTAAACTCAAATCGCCACCTTCTCTCGATATATAAAAAAAATACTCTCTAACCCTTTGTACTTAGGATAAGTGTTCCCCCCCCAAAAAAGCTCACTCCCTTATGTTGGTTCCTGGATTCTACCTAAGGCAACCCTTTCCGGCGACAAACGGTCCCTTCCCGTCCCAACCCTTTTGTTGCGGACTCCCACATTACCCTATCCCCTATTACAAAATTGCCATCCCCAAATCTCAATCTTATTACCTCACTTCAATTACAAAATAACATCATCATTTAATAATACCAATATATCACTCAATACTCTACACATATTCCCCATAACTACTGTGTCAACATCAATACTTCTCAAATTCTATTACATTACCTCACAACAACATTACATTAAATCAAGACAATATTATTCTCTCCACTACTTCAACTTTAACTTCAACTTGGACTGATCTACATGTCCCACAAAACATTAATCACCCATAATCTGTCTCTTATTATTTTACAAATCATTTAAAATCTTCACTACATTAAATTACTTTTCTCATCATTTGAAATAGCATCTTTAACACATTAAACATTATATTTAACATTGATTACCTTGAACATTTACAAACAATATAACAGTGACATTTTACTACAGATCAGCTGATATTCCCAACAAAGTGAAAACACATTTCAAAATTGTGCAAATTACATGAAATACCTATGCTTATCAATCCTTACATCTACTATATTACCTATCATTGTTTCCCCTCTTTCTGACTCTGGTACTATGCAAACCGCCTGCCATTCGGTTTAGTTATTTACTTAGTTTCAAAAATACACAAATTATATAAAACACATACTTTTTATCAATTCTTATATCTAACCTACTACAATAAAATAATACATTTAAAAAATATAGAATGAACACATTATACTGAATGTATGAGCACCTATTTATTTAAGCGGAATACAAGCATTTTTATTAAAGCAAAATTAGTTTAGCATTTTTAATTTACAAAATTTAAGTACGTTGCTTATCTGAGCAACCCCCTGATCCACACACACTATTGTAATTTATGTAGGACTGTACCGCCCTTTTGCTTCCACAAAGACTGCATAGTTGGAGGAATTGGACATCTCCGTGTCTTTGCATCGTCTTGACATTTTAAACGATTGTGGATATCGACATATCCTTGTTTTATATATTGAAACGCCCTTAAAACGGGTCTACCACCTGGCTATGCTGTCCCCACGCGGACAGAGTGGCAGCCGCTGTTCCATAGTTCCTGGATTTCCCCTAATTTCACCCCCCATTTAATTTCTACTATAAACCAATTTCAAGTCAGCTATGGTCAAGGGACTTGATATGACCATAGCTGGCCGCTAGCCAAAGCCACGATTAGTGCTGGTAAGGCAGTAATCGCCCGAAAAGTCGGGGAAATCAAACTTTCATTTCAATGCCTGTTCTACATCATCTTTGTTATGTACGGCACGAGCGTCTATCATGGTACAATTGTACAAAAAGGTGTGCCACACATTTTTGCCATGTTGGCCTCCGATGGAGGTAACACTCTCTGTTACCTCCAACCCATTCCACTATCTACTAGGGCACAGGCCACCCCAGTAATAGCGCCTTAATAACTAAACAATAATAAAATTAATATACAACATTCTAACGTAACCTTTTCATCAATCATTAATCATTTAACTCATTCATCAACTTAAAATTTTCCAAATTTATTATTAAGATTTATTTTCCATTATTATTATTTTTTATTATTATTAAATTTTTTAATTAGCATTTTTATTCAACACAATTACTTCAAATCATCTCATAATTCAATAATGAGTTATACCTGTAAACCTTTTTATTATACTTGATTCGTACTATAAAATTTTTATACTGTACTTACAGTCCATTTAAACTGACATACACAAAATATATACACCATGCACCAATACTTTCACGTAACCTCTGAAACATTTAACAAGATGTTATTTCAAGTCAAACAATTTAACAATTAATTCCCAAATACCTATCTCGTAAAATAATTTAAATTCATTATAATTCAATTATATAACCTTTGAACCAATCAATATATTTAAACATATCAAACTGTTTTCATTAAATTAATTATTGAAAATACAAATTCCATTGCTATCAAAACAATTACAATTCTTTAATTACTGTCTTCAAAATTAATTCGGTTATTTATTTAAATTGCAAATATTAATGTTATTATTACAACAATCATCCACACACACATTGTTTACCTGACATCCTACAATACACACAAATAAACTCACTGCACTTATTTATTTACAGACCTTCCTCATTATTTACTCAGTTATATCACACTTCATTGTCCAAGGTTGCGAGGTCAAAAACCATAAAACAAAAATATTTATAATTGTCCATTAATTGTTTATAGTTTAGCCTCCATCGTCAAAGATTAATCTTTTTTTTATATAGCACTTTTCAGTTTTATTGACACACATATTAATACTTTGTGTGTCATTACCACAAAAATCAAATTCGTCCATTTTATCAAGATAATCATGAAACAAGTCAACATTAAGTACATCTGTTAAGTCTCCATTAGTAAATATTTCCAGTATTGGGTCTGTTACTTTTTTATTCTGGATTAAATCATTATTATTTAAATACACTTCTAATCTTACTTTCAACTCACCATAATCTCTCTTTAAATTATATACTTCTAACTCTCTCTCCTCATAACACCATCTCATACTTATAAAATCATTCCACACAGAGGGTACTAATTCAATTAAACCTTTCCTGACTTCTCCAGGAACAACAAAAAACTTCAAAAAACAATTATTCGTAGAACTCTTGTCTACCCAATATATACGTGAAGATCTTTCTTCACCCCCCATTCTACCTCGTAAAAAATTTACCCTCTGTTTCATACCCATAACATAACTCTCTTTCCACTCTCTCTCTAACTCATAAACACACATTAATATTTCATTATCACATTCTACAAACTCATCAGTACTCTCAGATACTACATTTTCGATTACATCACTATTCTCAATACTATTTTCCTTTGTTAACTCTTCATCTAATACAACATTTCTACACATGTCATTACAATTTTCATTTGTATTACTCTTACTCTGTTCTACTTTATTCAAATTATTTTTTATTTCATTGGTATTTTCTAACCGTTTATTCTTTTCTTGTACATCATTTATTAATTCATCAAATTTTACACTAATACTCTGCTGAAACTGAGTATTCTGTTCTTTAATTTCTTTAAAATTAATCTCGTTTTGAATATTCTGCTGTTCGCATTTTATTTTCTGTTCATTAAAGTCATTAGTTAATTGGTCCAATTTACTCTCAAATTTACTGTCCATCTTTCGTAAAAAACTCATTATATCCATGTCATCGGATTGTTTATTTTTATTTGTTGAAACTGGGGTCAACTGAATCCCAGAATCAACCTCTGTTTCGCTTAATTGTATATGGGCAGCAATTGGAGTAGAATGAACGATTACATTACCGCCGACAGCTGTTTCTGTAACAGCGCTCGGCTCAGCTGTCCGCATATCACTTTCGTTCAGTGACTGTGACTCAAGGTCACTTTCACTCATCTCTACGTTAGTTATATTACTTTTAGTATTCTCAGACATTTTTAACTGATTTATTTTTACTTACGTAATAGCTACCAATGATTAATTTCTTTTCAAAAACTTATATTACAACATACATAAAATCAACCTTCTACCATAATTACGCAAGTTTACATGAATACAATTTTACTTTCGCAACCGTACTTCATTCAATGTATTGTCAAAATATAGGCCGGCGTAATACAACTTTCTTGTTGTATTACATCCTGCTGTCACGGGACCAAATATTACGCCAACCTCAAACACACGTTTGTATCTTTTTTGTAGGTGCGGTTTTTACTTAAATTTTTAATTCATAAAAACTGTCCCTGTATCGGAAGCCATTGTGGAGTTAATAAACTTTTTAATATATAAAATACAAAAATTTATAAGAACATAAATTTATTTCCACCTACCTGCAAAGTTTCGTTTATCTGGGTCCAGGATTCTTCTCGTACGAACGTAAGATACAAACATGTGTTACCGGTTTTTCGTAATAATGTACGCTACTCATTTTTTGAAGAGAATTAATACTTTTTAATGAGCAATTATTAAAACAGGTTGTACTATTCTTTTTCCAATAAAGATTTCAAATTACGTTAAACTTTTCATTCATTTTTTCTATACGCTCTATATGGTGATACATCTATTATTATTATATTCTAGTTCTACTACTTACGGTTACGATAGACTGCCCAGTCTGCCTTTCATTCTCTCTCACATTCTTAAAAAACACCCGTTATTAAATTATGTACCCCATTATTACAAATTGAAACATACACCCCAAGCCGGCACGAGGCGTCCACGCAACCTCGGTTTATTTAATGTATAACTTCATTACGTCCCGCGAATATTATATGAGTTGGTGTCCTTCCTTTGATTCACATCACTGCCACTTGTTTAAAACTGTTAGTTCACTTTTTACTGGTATATTTTTAAAATTTTGAAATGAGATAACCCCGTAGGGTTGTACCTGCAGGTACGGTCTATAGCCAACTGGCGAGAACGGCTATGAGTTCGTGGCCAACTCAATTTCGTCGTTTTCAGGTGGAAACCACAGCCTTGTAGTTGTTCGTCGTAATTTCGTCCCATTTAACTCATGCTGTTGGTGTTGTGTTAGTTGTATCAGGATATTGGCTAGGCACTGGCTAACGTCACGAGATGGGCGTGACTTAAATTTTATGTCCGGCCGCATGTTAGAGGAAAGCGACCAAAAATTGCTTCTTAGCCATCTTGAGTTGTACAAGTAGCGTCGCCCCGCGCGTATGCTCGTGTCATGCATCCGAGCGCACGGTCACACACAAACATAGTTCTTGGAAATCAAGGCTGGTTGAATTCTTGTTTACCGATTGCACAACGTGATATTGCGTCGCCTTTGTTAAAACTGTTCTTACAACACGTGGTCTGTCACCGTTGAAATTAGACTTCACACATATTTTTATAAATCCCCGAAAAAATGAAATAAAATAAAATACCCCATAAATTTGGCCCGTTACAGACTGCTGCTTATTATTTTCACATTTTTTATTATGAGTTTTGCCCGGCCGGCGACGCGCACCACTATTCGCGTCCGCTACCTTGAAAAGTTAATCGTCGATTCCCTCGCACCAGCGAAACAGGATCCCACTACTGTTCGTTGCTAAACAGGAAAAGCACTGCCTTCAGGTTATAAATTTTTCGTAGTCGTTCGTGGTGTATAGCTTTTCTCTGTACCATGTGGCTACTGTTGTTAAATGTTGACGATATAGAAGGCTTTGTGGGTGGAGCATTCACTTGACTTCCGCCATCTCGAAAGCACATGGCAAGGAAATCTTACGGCTTAGCCATTTTCTCCTGACGTCGCTTTTAATGTTTAGGCGTAGTAGCTGCGCCCCGTCTTGTGTGTGTGCGCAGCGGACGTGACAATATTGAATTCACAAGCGAGTCTGGCATTTTGTCAACCACACTCCACTCAAAAAGTTTGTGTTACTGTTCATTGTTCAAATACAACCGTAGCTCGCATGGGACTTGCAATGTTGACCACAAAACAAGTTTAAATATATTTAGGAAAAAATAAAATCCCCCTTTTTGCCCCATTACAATAGCCACCAATGAGAGGTTTTATGCCCGAGAGCATAAAAACTCTCATTGCTAAACCTTAGGTGGATCAGTGAGGTTATGGCGCCAACAACCCCCCGTTAATTTCTAAACACGTTATGGATAAACTACCCCCCTAGCTCGGCGACTATGGCTGCACCTGAACGAGATTACTGGACTTCTCTGTTCGAGATCCCAACACCATAAAATCGGACAGATACTCACCATAGTATCCCTAACCTTCTATCATTCCGCCCAAAAATCGAAACACTGGCCTTATACCATACCAGATCCTCAACCGATATGTTCCCCCTTACATGCATACTGGGTTGCCTTTAGCAAGTACTGGGTGCGTACACATACTCATTATTACTGACTATAATATTTATACACTACTTTGTTGATTTAAAATTTCTAAAAATATGTTATACTTGAACTTCAATTACTTCTCTTAATATTTTATCGATTGGACGTTACAGTTTCAACTCAAAATAAATTAAACAAATCCACTTAAATCATTTAAATTCTGTTAACTCAAAGAAATTAATCTAAGTCCAAATACAAAATGTTATATTACCATTAATTTCAACAAAACCCCAAAATCTTTTACATGAATCTACATTTCTTCTTCACTAGCTACGAACAATCATAAAAAACAAATAAACTAAACACCTTATTAAATCATAAATTCACTTATCATTACCTTTGTTTACAACAACACATATAATATGAATAATATAAATCAGTTAACACATTAACATATAATCAACAATATATCCTGGACACAAAAACACAATCTATACTTCAAGCAAAATTTTTCTTTTTCTTTTTCTTTTTCTTTTCAAAAAAAAATTTTCGATTCCCAAAAAGAATCGTTTTGTCAACAAAATTTATTATTTCATCATTTCAGTATGGATACACAAATAAAATCTACGAATCAATTGTAAAAAACATACTATATATAAAACCACAGTCATCAGCTTATTTCTCTGGGTCAAGTGAATGACGTTGCCCTAGATACATCTCAAAATTTATACAAAGTAAAATACATCACATGTTTATAGTTTTTACATTCAAACATAATACAACATAATAAAACAGAACACTCATAATTAACCTTGTGGTTATTACCTTACAATAAACAATTCACATTTAAGTTGACCAAAAATTTACAACTTTATTTTATTTTTAAATTCTATCAAATTTTTCACTAGTTTCGTTTATTATTACATTTTAACTATGATTTTCTGTTTAACACTTTCATTATCAATTATTTTGGGTGACTCTTAGTTATTCATAATAATTCGATTTACAAATGGGTGATTAAATATAACCTCAACCCCCTTCTGACTCTAACACTTACTAACAGATTTACATGGTATGACACCACTCCCTCAAAATATTCATCTCCACTAACTTTCTACTCTAACTCATCTTGAACCATTCTACCCTTATAACAAAATACTCTCTACCCTCTTTGTACGTAGGATGTGTGTTCCCTCCCTACGCTCATTCCCTTATTGGTTCCTTGTATCCCCCATGGTAACCCCGCCAACGCACATACGGTTCACCTCCCACCACAACGCTTTTCGTTGAGGACTCCTTATCACACCACCCCCCTTACAAAATTCCACCATCAGCTAATTACTCTCCAATTACATACCTCTCATTACTCTACATATACTCCCTATCGCTACTATGTCACTATTAATACTCTGTTTTCTATACTACTTTTATTCCCAAAAATCTTATTCTGTTTAACACCCCTTCAACCTTAACTCTGACTGATTCAAATGCCTTATATAAATCTTTATCACCCAAATTCTAACTTTTATTACCCATTGAAAATTCATAACTATCTCAAATTAATTTCATCACTTAACTTAAAACATTTTAAACACATTTAAAATTTATAAAGATTTTACTTGATTTAAATTGCATTATCCTCTTCATACTTACATATTTACTTCATATTATACTTCATACTTCATCCTAATCATATTTACATCACTCATATACTGTCATGGACAAAACAATATAAACATTGATCACCACCCAATAATGTACATAACTCCATGTACCTTCTGAAACATTATAACAATCATATGATTCCACAACTAAATACATTTCATATTTATTCATTTATTATTTATTATCAAGTACCAATCTCCTAAAATCATTCAAATTCATTAGCAAAATTCAATTATACAACATTAAATCATTCATTAATCGTAAATTCTTTAATTCAATCAATTGTTCAAAACACAAATTCATAATTACCTTACTCCAAAACAATTACAATTCATTTATTATCACCTTCATAATTATTCTCGTTATTTATTTAGTCTGCCAAAATATTATTATTATTATTAAATTGATTCCTCCTACATACACACATTGTTTACATCAAGTAGATTTTACAACATAGACACAATTAATTTCACTATGAATTTATTTACAATCTCTTGTCATTAATTTTTCTGTTTACCACACCTCATTTCCTAATTTAGCCAGGTCATTACCATAAACTACAATATTTAAAATATCCATTCACTGATTTTTTATTTACCCCACATCGTCATATAATAGTCTTATTTTTATATAACAATTATCATTTTTACTCACACTCAATTCATTATTATTATTTACATAATAATTCTCTAATATTTCAAATTGTTCCATAAAACCCACATAATAATCTACTAGATTATCCCACATTATTATCAAATCATATACCCTGTCTGAATCATTGATTTTGGTCTTGTCACCGTCTGTATTATTATCTATCACCCTTAAGTACTTTAACCTCTCAATTTCAGAATCATCTATTATTAATACTCCACGTCTATGCACAGGTAAGCATTCAATACAATTATCAACGTTATTATTATTTATTTCTGCACTATCTTCATAACAAGGCAAGTCTTTCATATCATCTATTTTTTCAAATTTTAACTTCTCTTTTAACTCCTTATAGCTTCTACTTAACGTAAACAATTCTATCTCCCCATCAACACACAACTCTCTCTCTAAACATCTCTCACCATAACGCCATATCACTTTGTCTCTCTCACTCCATGCAGAGGGTACTGCTATATTAAAACACCTCCTGGTTCCTCCAGGAACAACACAAAAATTCAAAAGACAATTATTGGTAGAACATTTATCTACCCAATACATTCGTGAAGACCTTTCTTCACCATCCACAAACACCACGGGAAAATTTTACCCTCTGCCATCCCTCTACCTGTACACTCTTCATACTCTCTCTCTAACTGATAAACATTTGTTTCTACCCCTTTACAACCCATTACTCTCTCACTCTCACTAACTGTCTCTATATCATCACTATCTATTTTCATTATATCACCTTTAAGTATCTCGTTTTCCACTATCTTATCACTATTACTTATTAATTCATTTTTAGAATTATCGTTATTACTCACCGTGTTAATTATTTCTTCACTAATTTTCGCCATATTACTACCACTGTTACTTACCGTTGTATTAACTATCTGATTTACTTTACTTTTAATCTGTTCCTCTACTGATTCTGTCACTTGTTCCTTAAATGTCATTAACCGTTCGTTAATTTCGTTTACAATCTCACTCTTTATACCACTGACTCTGGTATTTATTTCATTAAACTTACTGTCATTAATATGAAAACGTTCATTAATCTCACCCCTTAATTCATTAAATTGTTAATCATTACTATCAAAACGATAATTTAATTCATTAAATTGATTCAGTATAATACTCATCATATCATTATCAAATTTATTGTATTTTGTTGAGGTTGGGGTTAATTGAAGCCCTGAATCCTCTGTCACATTTGTTTGATCTGTTACATTTACTTCAACTATTTTGTCTTGACCCACATTCGGAGTCGAATGGGCTTCAAGGCCGCTCATAACAGCTGATTCACTAATTTCAATTTCACTCTCGTTAGTAGCCATTATTTATTCTTTATGAGATTTGTTAATCTTAACACAATTTCAATCTTACATGTATTTAATATTTATTCTCTTTGTATGTTTTATTTAACCAAAGCATACACATCGTTTAACCTATACGTAATTTACGTATTCCTACCCAGCCTCCAAACCACGCTTGTATTCGCTTGTAGGTGCAATTTATAAATTATTTTACAAAAGTCTCTGTTCAAGGCGCCAATTGTACAAATACAGATTACTGAGAGACTTATAACATTTAAATTATTATTTGTCCAGGATAACTTAACTTACAAAGTCCAAAGTCCGTCACACGAACTGCGAAATACAAGCAGGGTTTGGGGTTATATCAGTAACATACTCAACTCGCATTTATGTAAAACAACTCCAATTTTATTTCATTTTTTATGCTCCTTCAAATTTATTGATTACTCAACTTTTCTTTCAAAATTAAAATATTACTGATCTTTCTATTACTGAAAATATTACTGAATGACACAAAACAATTATTTCAATATTGTATATTTCTTCTAATAGTTATATTAATTAAGGCGAACCCAGCTTGCTCATTCTCACGTTCATACTTTTAAAACCCCATTTTATGTAAAATGATAATAATAATTTTGGTGGAATACTGTTACATGATGTAGTGTCGTCTTTCCCGACCCCGTGGTGCGTCCCACAGAGTTCTCTTATTCAATGTCCAGAAGGTTGTTGTTTCACTTTTGATAAACTTTTACTGGTTTTCACTGTTCCATATGAGTTTAGATTTTTTCACACTGCTTTACACACATTTTTGATATACACTGGGTTGGTCTGTCACTTTCTTAGGGCCCACGAGTCTTAGCGTACGTCTGGCAAGATGTACGCTATTTTGTCGACTGCTGCTTATTATTTTCACATTTTTTAATATGAGTTTTGCCCGGCCGGCGACGCGCACCACTATTCGCGTCCGCTACCTTGAAAAGTTAATCGTCGACTCCCTCGCACCAGCGAAACAGGCTCCCATTAATGTTCGTTGCTAAACAGGAAAAGCACTGCCTTCAGGTTATAAATTTTTCGTAGTCGTTCATGGTGTATAGCTTTTCTCTGGACCACGTGGCTACTGTTGTTAAATGTTGACGATATAGAAGGCTTTGTGGGTGGAGCATTCACTTGACTTCCGCCATCTAGAAAGCACATGGCAAGGAAATCTTACGGCTTAGCCATTTTCTCGTGGCTTCGCTTTTAATGTTTAGGCGTAGTAGCTGCGTGTGTGCGCAGCGGACGTGATAATATTGAATTCACAAGCGAGTCTGGCATTTTTTCAACTACACTCCACTCAAAAAGTTTGTGTTACTGTTCATTGTTCAAATACAACCGTAGCTCACATGGGATTTGCAATGTTGACCACAAACAAGTTTAAATATATTTAATAAAAAATAAAATCCCCCTTTTTACCCCATTACAATAGCCCCCAATGAGAGGTTTTATGCCCGAGAGCATAAAAACTCTCATTGCTAAACCTTAGGTGGATCGGTGAGGATATGGCGCCAACAACCCCCCGTTAATTTCTAAACACGTTATGGGTATACTACCCCCCCTAGCTCGGCGACTATTTCTGCACCTGAACGAGATTACTGGACTTCTCTGTTCGAGATCCCAACACCATAAAATCGGACAGATACTCACCATAGTATCCCTAACCTTCTATCATTCCGCCCAAAAATCAAAACACTGGCCTTATACCATACCAGATCCTCAACCGATATGTTCCCCCTTACATGCATACTGGGTTGCCTTTAGCAAGTACTGGGTGCGTACACATACTCAATATTACTGACTATAATATTTATACACTACTTTGTTGATTTAAAATTTATAAAAATATGTCATACTTGAACTTCAATTACTTCTCTTAATATTTTATCAATTGGACGTTACAGTTTCAACTCAAAATAAATTAAACAAATCCACTTTAATCATTTAAATTCTGTTAACTCAAAGAAATTAATCTAAGTCCAATAACAAAATGTTATATTACCATTAATTTCATCAAAACACCAAAATCTTTTACATGAATCTACAATTCTTCTTCACTAGCTACGAACAATCATAAAAAACAAATAAACTAAACACCTTATTAAATCATAAATTCACTTATCATTACCTTTGTTTACAACACATATAATATGAATAATATAAATCAGTTAACACATTAACATATAATCAACAATATATCCTGGACAAAAAAACAATCTATACTTCAAGCAAAATTTTTCTTTTTCTTTTTCTTTTTAAAAAAAAATTTTCGATTCCCAAAAAGAATCGTTTTGTCAACAAAATTTATTATTTCATCATTTCAGTATGGATACACAAATAAAATCTACGAATCAATTGTAAAAAACATACTATATATCAAACCTCAGTCATCAGCTTATTTCTCTGGGTCAAGTGAATGACCTTGCCCTAGATACATCTCAAAATTTATACAAAGTAAAATACATCACATGTTTATAGTTTTTACATTCAAACATAATACAACATAATAAAACAGAACACTCATAATTAACCTTGTGGTTATTACCTTACAATAAACAATTCACATTTAAGTTGAACAAAAATTTACACCTCTTACAGCTTAATTTTATTTTCAAATTCTATCAAATTTTTCACTAGTTTCGTTTATTATTACATTTTAACTATGATCTTCTGTTTAACACTTTCATTATCAATTATTTTGGGTGACTCTTAGTTATTCATAATAATTCGATTTACAAATGGGTGATTAAATATAACCTCAACCCCCTTCTGACTCTAACACTTACTAACAGATTTACATGGTATGACACCACTCCCTCAAAATATTCATCTCCACTAACTTTCTACTCTAACTCATCTTGAACCATTCTACCCTTATAACAAAATACTGTCTACCCTCTTTGTACTTAGGATGTGTGTTCCCTCCCTACGCTCATTCCCTTATTGGTTCCTGGTCTCCCTCATGGTAACCCCGCCAACGCACATACGGTTCACCTCCCACCACAACGCTTTTCGTTGAGGACTCCTTATCACACCACCCCCCTTACAAAATTCCACCATCAGCTAATTACTCTCCAATTATATATCTCTCATTACTCTACATATACTCCCTATCGCTACTATGTCACTATTAATACTCTGTTTTCTATACTACTTTTATTCCCAAAAATCTTATTCTGTTTATCACCCCTTCAACCTTAACTCTGACTGATTCAAATGCCTTATATAAATCTTTATCACCCAAATTCTAACTTTTATTACCCATTGAAAATTCATAACTATCTCAAATTAATTTCATCACTTAACTTAAAACATTTTAAACACATTTAAATTTATAAACATTTTACTTGATTTAAATTGCATTATCCTCTTCATACTTACAGTACATCACTCATATACTGTCATGGACAAAACAATATAAACATTGATCACCACCCAATAATGTACATAACTCCATGTATCTTCTGAAACATTATAACAATCATATGATTCCACAACTAAATACATTTCATATTTATTCATTTATTATTTATTATCAAGTACCAATCTCCTAAAATCATTCAAATTCATTAGCAAAATTCAATTATACAACATTAAATCATTCATTAATCTTAAATTCTTTAATTCAATCAATTGTTCAAAACACAAATTTTTAATTACCTTACTCCAAAACAATTACAATTCATTTATTATCACCTTCATAATTATTCTCGTTATTTATTTAGTCTGCCAAATAATTATTATTATTATTAAATTGATTCCTCCTACATACACACATTGTTTACATCAAGTAGATTTTACAACATAGACACAATTAATTTCACTATGAATTTATTTACAATCTCTTGTCATTAATTTTTCTGTTTACCACACCTCATTTCCTAATTTAGCCAGGTCATTACCATAAACTAAAATATTTAAAATATCCATTCACTGATTTTTTATTTACCCCCATCGTCATATAATAGTCTTATTTTTATATAACAATTATCATTTTTACTCACACTCAATTCATTATTATTATTTACATAATAATTCTCTAATATTTCAAATTGTTCCATAAAACCCACATAATAATCTACTAGATTATCCCACATTATTATCAAATCATATACCCTGTCTGAATCATTGATTTTGGTCTTGTCACCGTCTGTATTATTATCTATCACCCTTAAGTACTTTAACCTCTCAATTTCAGAATCATCTATTATTAATACTCCACGTCTATGCACAGGTAAGCATTCAATACAATTATCAACGTTATTATTATTTATTTCTGCACTATCTTCATAACAAGGCAAGTCTTTCATATCATCTATTTTTTCAAATTTTAACTTCTCTTTTAACTCCTTATAGCTTCTACTTAACGTAAACAATTCTATCTCCCCATCAACACACAACTCTCTCTCTAAACATCTCTCACCATAACGCCATATCACTTTGCCTCTCTCACTCCATGCAGAGGGTACTGCTATATTAAAACACCTCCTGGTTCCTCCAGGAACAACACAAAAATTCAAAAGACAATTATTGGTAGAACATTTATCTACCCAATACATTCGTGAAGACCTTTCTTCACCACCCACAACACCACGGGAAAATTTTACCCTCTGCCATCCCTCTACCTGTACACTCTTCATACTCTCTCTCTAACTGATAAACATTTGTTTCTACCCCTTTACAACCCATTACTCTCTCACTCTCACTAACTATCTCTATATCATCACTATCTATTTTCATTATATCACCTTTAAGTATCTCGTTTTCCACTATCTTATCACTATTACTTATTAATTCATTTTTAGAATTATCGTTATTACTCACCGTGTTAATTATTTCTTCACTAATTTTCGCCATATTACTACCACTGTTACTTACCGTTGTATTAACTATCTGATTTACTTTACTTTTAATCTGTTCCTCTACTGATTCTGTCACTTGTTCCTTAAATTTCATTAACCGTTCGTTAATTTCGTTTACAATCTCACTCTTTATACCACTGACTCTGGTATTTATTTCATTAAACTTACTGTCATTAATATGAAAACGTTCATTAATCTCACCCCTTAATTCATTAAATTGTTAATCATTACTATCAAAACGATAATTTAATTCATTAAATTGATTCAGTATAATACTCATCATATCATTATCAAATTTATTGTATTTTGTTGAGGTTGGGGTTAATTGAAGCCCTGAATCCTCTGTCACATTTGTTTGATCTGTTACATTTACTTCAACTATTTTGTCTTGACCCACATTCGGAGTCGAATGGGCTTCAAGGCCGCTCATAACAGCTGATTCACTAATTTCAATTTCACTTTCGTTAGTAGCCATTATTTATTCTTTATGAGATTTGTTAATCTTAACACAATTTCAATCTTACATGTATTTAATATTTTTTCTCTTTGTATGTTTTATTTAACCAAAGCATACACATCGTTTAACCTATACGTAATTTACGTATTCCTACCCAGCCTCCAAACCACGCTTGTATTCGCTTGTAGGTGCGATTTATAAATTATTTTACAAAAGTCTCTGTTCAAGGCGCCAATTGTAAAAATACAGATTACTGAGAGACTTATAACATTTAAATTATTATTTGTCCAGTGTAACTTAACTTACAAAGTCCAAAGTCCGTCACACGAACTGCGAAATAC
Source organism: Magicicada septendecula (assembly GCA_034769895.1). Taxonomy (NCBI): domain Eukaryota; kingdom Metazoa; phylum Arthropoda; class Insecta; order Hemiptera; family Cicadidae; genus Magicicada; species Magicicada septendecula. The sequence continues at coordinate 338,399,629 of CM068370.1, read as the reverse complement.
AAGCAGGGTTTGGGGTTATATCAGTAACATACTCAACTCGCATTTATGTAAAACAACTCCAATTTTATTTCATTTTTTATGCTCCTTCAAATTTATTGATTACTCAACTTTTCTTTCAAAATTAAAATATTACTGATCTTTCTATTACTGAAAATATTACTGAATGACACAAACATTTATTTCAATATTGTATACTTTTTCTAATACTTATATTAATTAATGCGAACCCAGCTTGCTCATTCTCATGTTCATACTTTTAAAACCCTATTTTATGTAAAATGATAATAATAATTTTGGTGGAATACTGTTACATGATGTAGTGTCGTCTTTCCCGACCTCGTGGTGCGTCCCACAGAGTTCTCTTATTCAATGTCCAGAAGGTTGTTGTTTCACTTTTGATAAAATTTTACTGGTTTTCACTGTTCCATATGAGTTTAGATTTTTTCACACTGCTTTACACACATTTTTGATATACACTGGGTTGGTCTGTCACTTTCTTAGGGCCCATGAGTCTTAGCGTATGTCTGGCAAGATGTACGCTATTTTGTCGACTGCTGCTTATTATTTTCACATTTTTTAATATGAGTTTTGCCCGGCCGGCGACGCGCACCACTATTTGCGTCCGCTACCTTGAAAAGTTAATCGTCGACTCCCTCGCACCAGCGAAACAGGCTCCCATTACTGTTCGTTGCTAAACAGGAAAAGCACTGCCTTCAGGTTATAAATTTTTCGTAGTCGTTCATGGTGTATAGCTTTTCTCTGGACCACGTGGCTACTGTTGTTAAATGTTGACGATATAGAAGGCTTTGTGGGTGGAGCATTCACTTGACTTCCGCCATCTAGAAAGCACATGGCAAGGAAATCTAACGGTTTAGCCATTTTCTCGTGGCGTCGCTTTTAATGTTTAAGCGTAGTAGCTGCGCCCCGTCTTGTGTGTGTGCGCAGCGGACGTGACAATACTGAATTCACAAGTGAGTCTGGCATTTTTTCAACTACACTCCACTCAAAAAGTTTGTGTTACTGTTCATTGTTCAAATACAACCGTAGCTCGCATGGGACTTGCAATGTTGACCACAAACAAGTTTAAATATATTTAATAAAAAATAAAATCCCCCTTTTTACCCTATTACAATAGCCCCCAATGAGAGGTTTTATGCCCGAGAGCATAAAAACTCTCATTGCTAAACCTTAGGTGGATCGGTGAGGATATGGCGCCAACAACCCCCCGTTAATTTCTAAACACGTTATGGGTAAACTACCCCCCTAGCTCGGCGACTATGGCTGCACCTGAACGAGATTACTGGACTTCTCTGTTCGAGATCCCAACACCATAAAATCGGACAGATACTCACCATAGTATCCCTAACCTTCTATCATTCCGCCCAAAAATCAAAACACTGGCCTTATACCATACCAGACCCTCAACCGATATGTTCCCCCTTACATGCATACTGGGTTGCCTTTAGCAAGTACTGGGTGCGTACACATACTCATTATTACTGACTATAATATTTATACACTACTTTGTTGATTTAAAATTTATAAAAATATGTCATACTTGAACTTCAATTACTTCTCTTAATATTTTATCGATTGGACGTTACAGTTTCAACTCAAAATAAATTAAACAAATCCACTTTAATCATTTAAATTCTGTTAACTCAAAGAAATTAATCTAAGTCCAATAACAAAATGTTATATTACCATTAATTTCATCAAAACACCAAAATCTTTTACATGAATCTACAATTCTTCTTCACTAGCTACGAACAATCATAAAAAACAAATAAACTAAACACCTTATTAAATCATAAATTCACTTATCATTACCTTTGTTTACAACACATATAATATGAATAATATAAATCAGTTAACATATTAACATATAATCAACAATATATCCAGGACACAAAAACACAATCTATACTTCAAGCAAAATTTTTCTTTTTCTTTTTCTTTAAAAAAAAAAATTTTCGATTCCCAAAAAGAATCGTTTTGTCAACAAAATTTATTATTTCATCATTTCAGTATGGATACACAAATAAAATCTACGAATCAATTGTAAAAAACATACTATATATCAAACCTCAGTCATCAGCTTATTTCTCTGGGTCAAGTGAATGACCTTGCCCTAGATACATCTCAAAATTTATACAAAGTAAAATACATCACATGTTTATAGTTTTTACATTCAAGCATAATACAACATAATAAAACAGAACACTCATCATTAACCTTGTGGTTATTACCTTACAATAAACAATTCAATTTAAGTTGAACAAAAATTTACACCTCTTACAGCTTTATTTTATTTTCAAATTCTATCAAATTTTTCACTAGTTTCGTTTATTATTACATTTTAACTATGATTTTCTGTTTAACACTTTCATTATCAATTATTTTGGGTGACTCTTAGTTATTCATAATAATTCGATTTACAAATGGGTGATTAAATATAACCTCAACCCCCTTCTGACTCTAACACTTACTAACAGATTTACATGGTATGACACCACTCCCTCAAAATATTCATCTCCACTAACTTTCTACTCTAACTCATCTTGAATCATTCTACCCTTATAACAAAATACTGTCTACCCTCTTTGTACTTAGGATGTGTGTTCCCTCCCTACGCTCATTCCCTTATTGGTTCCTGGTCTCCCCCATGGTAACCCCGCCAACGCACATACGGTTCACCTCCCACCACAACGCTTTTCGTTGAGGACTCCTTATCACACCACCCCCTTACAAAATTCCACCATCAGCTAATTACTCTCCAATTACATCCCTCTCATTACTCTACATATACTCCCTATCGCTACTATGTCACTATTAATACTCTGTTGTCTATACTACTTTTATTCCCAAAAATCTTATTCTGTGTATTACCCCTTCAACCTTAACTCTGACTGATTCAAATGCCTTATATAAATCTTTATCACCCAAATTCTAACTTTTATTACCCATTGAAAATTCATAACTATCTCAAATTAATTTCATCACTTAACTTAAAACATTTTAAACACATTAAAATTTATAAACATTTTACTTGATTTAAATTGCATTATCCTCTTCATACTTACAGTACATCACTCATATAATGTCATGGACAAAAAAATATAAACATTGATCACCACCCAATAATGTACATAACTCCATGTATCTTCTGAAACATTATAACAATCATATGATTCCACAACTAAATACATTTCATATTTATTAATTTATTATTTATTATCAAGTACCAATCTCCTAAAATCATTCAAATTCATTAGCAAAATTCAATTATACAACATTAAATCATTCATTAATCTTAAATTCTTTAATTCAATCAATTGTTCAAAACACAAATTTTTAATTACCTTACTCCAAAACAATTACAATTCATTTATTATCACCTTCATAGTTATTCTCGTTATTTATTTAGTCTGCCAAAATATTATTATTATTATTAAATAGATTCCTCCTACATACACACATTGTTTACATCAAGTACATTTTACAACATAGACACAATTAATTTCACTATGAATTTATTTACAATCTCTTGTCATTAATTTTTCTGTTTACCACACCTCATTTCCTAATTTAGCCAGGTCATTACCATAAACTAAAATATTTAAAATATCCATTCACTGATTTTTTATTTACCCCCCATCGTCATATAATAGTCTTATTTTTATATAACAATTATCATTTTTACTCACACTCAATTCATTATTATTATTTACATAATAATTCTCTAATATTTCAAATTGTTCCATAAAACCCACATAATAATCTACTAGATTATCCCACATTATTATCAAATCATATACCCTGTCTGAATCATTGATTTTGGTCTTGTCACCGTCTGTTTTATTATCTATCACCCTTAAGTACTTTAACCTCTCAATTTCAGAATCATCTATTATTAATACTCCACGTCTATGCACAGGTAAGCATTCAATACAATTATCAACGTTATTATTATTTATTTCTGCACTATCTTCATAACAAGGCAAGTCTTTCATATCATCTATTTTGTCAAATTTTAACTTCTCTTTTAACTCCTTATAGCTTCTACTTAACGTAAACAATTCTATCTCCCCACCAACACACAACACTCTCTCTAAACATCTCTCACCATAACGCCATATCACTTTGTCTGTCTCACTCCATGCAGAGGGTACTGCTATATTAAAACACCTCCTGGTTCCTCCAGGAACAACACAAAAATTCAAAAGACAATTATTGGTAGAACATTTATCTACCCAATACATTCGTGAAGACCTTTCCTCACCACCCACAACACCACGGGAAAATTTTACCCTCTGCCATCCCTCTACCTGTACACTCTTCATACTCTCTCTCTAACTGATAAACATTTGTTTCTACCCCTTTACAACCCATTACTCTCTCACTCTCACTAACTATCTCTATATCATCACTATCTATTTTCATTATATCACCTTTAAGTATCTCGTTTTCCACTATCTTATCACTATTACTTATTAATTCATTTTTAGAATTATCGTTATTACTCACCGTGTTAATTATTTCTTCACTAATTTTCGTCATATTACTAACACTGTTACTTACCGTTGTATTAACTATCTGATTTTCTTCACTTTTAATCTGTTCCTCTACTGATTCTGTCACTTGTTCCTTAAATGTCATTAACCGTTCGTTAATTTCGTTTACAATCTCACTCTTTATACCACTGACTCTGGTATTTATTTCATTAAACTTACTGTCATTAATATGAAAACGTTCATTAATCTCACCCCTTAATTCATTAAATTGTTAATCATTACTATCAAAACGATAATTTAATTCATTAAATTGATTCAGTATAATACTCATCATATCATTATCAAATTTATTGTATTTTGTTGAGGTTGGGGTTAATTGAAGCCCTGAATCCTCTGTCACATTTGTTTGATCTGTTACATTTACTTCAACTATTTTGTCTTGACCCACATTCGGAGTCGGATGGGCTTCAAGGCCGCTCATAACAGCTGATTCACTAATTTCAATTTCACTCTCGTTAGTAGCCATTATTTATTCTGTATGAGATTTGTTAATCTTAACACAATTTCAATCTTACATGTATTTAATATTTTTTCTCTTTGTATGTTTTATTTATCCAATGCATACACATCGTTTAACCTATACGTAATTTACGTATTCCTACCCAGCCTCCAAACCACGCTTGTATTCGCTTGTAGGTGCGATTTATAAATTATTTTACAAAAGTCTCTGTTCAAGGCGCCAATTGTACAAATACAGATTACTGAGAGACTTATAACATTTAAATTATTATTTGTCCAGGATAACTTAGCTTACAAAGTCCAAAGTCCGTCACACGAACTGCGAAATACAAGCAGGGTTTGGGGTTATATCAGTAACATACTCAACTCGCATTTATGTAAAACAACTCCAATTTTATTTCATTTTTTATGCTCCTTAAAAAATTTTTTGATTACTCAACTTTTCTTTCAAAATTAAAATATTACTGTTCTTTCTATTACTGAAAATATTACTGAATGACACAAAACATTTATTTCAATATTGTATACTTCTTCTAATACTTATATTAATTAAGGCGAACCCAGCTTGCTCATTCTCATGTTCATACTTTTAAAACCCCATTTTATGTAAAATGATAATAATAATTTTGGTGGAATACTGTTACATGATGTAGTGTCGTCTTTCCCGACCTCGTGGTGCGTCCCACAGAGTTCTCTTATTCAATGTCCAGAAGGTTGTTGTTTCACTTTTGATAAAATTTTACTGGTTTTCACTGTTCCATATGAGTTTAGATTTTTTCACACTGCTTTACACACATTTTTGATATACACTGGGTTGGTCTGTCACTTTCTTAGGGCCCACGAGTCTTAGCGTACGTCTGGCAAGACGTACGTTATTTTGTCGACTGCTGCTTATTATTTTCACATTTTTTAATATGAGTTTTGCCCGGCCGGCGACGCGCACCACTATTCGCGTCCGCTACCTTGAAAAGTTAATCGTCGACTCCCTCGCACCAGCGAAACAGGCTCCCATTACTGTTCGTTGCTAAACAGGAAAAGCACTGCCTTCAAGTTATAAATTTTTCGTAGTCGTTCATGGTGTATAGGTTTTCTCTGGACCACGTGGCTACTGTTGTTAAATGTTGACGATATAGAAGGCTTTGTGGGTGGAGCATTCACTTGACTTCCGCCATCTAGAAAGCACATGGCAAGGAAATCTTACGGCTTAGCCATTTTCTCGTGGCTTCGCTTTTAATGTTTAGGCGTAGTAGCTGCGTGTGTGCGCAGTGGACGTGATAATATTGAATTCACAAGCGAGTCTGGCATTTTTTCAACTACACTCCACTCAAAAAGTTTGTGTTACTGTTCATTGTTCAAATACCACCGTAGCTCGCATGGGACTTGCAATGTTGACCACAAACAAGTTTAAATATATTTAATAAAAAGTAAAATCCCCTTTTTGCCCTATTACAATAGCCCCCAATGAGAGGTTTTATGCCCGAGAGCATAAAAACTCTCATTGCTATACCTTAGGTGGATCGGTGAGGATATGGCGCCACCCCCCCCCCCCCGTTAATTTCTAAACACGTTATGGGTAAACTACCCCCCTAGCTCGGCGACTATGGCTGCACCTGAACGAGATTACTGGACTTCTCTGTTCGAGATCCCAACACCATAAAATCGGACAGATACTCACCATAGTATCCCTAACCTTCTATCATTCCGCCCAAAAATCAAAACACTGGCCTTATACCATACCAGATCCTCAACCGATATGTTCCCCCTTACATGCATACTGGGTTGCCTTTAGCAAGTACTGGGTGCGTACACATACTCATTATTACTGACTATAATATTTATACACTACTTTGTTGATTTAAAATTTCTAAAAATATGTCATACTTGAACTTCAATTACTTCTCTTAATATTTTATCGATTGGACGTTACAGTTTCAACTCAAAATAAATTAAACAAATCCACTTAAATCATTTAATTCTGTTAACTCAAAGAAAATAATCTAAGTCCAATAACAAAATGTTATATTACCATTAATTTCATCAAAACACCAAAATCTTTTACATGAATCTAGAATTCTTCTTCACTAGCTACGAACAATTATAAAAAACAAATAAACTAAACACCTTATTAAATCATAAATTCACTTATCAATACCTTTGTTTACAACAACACATATAATATGAATAATATAAATCAGTTAACACATTAACATATAATCAACAATATATCCTGGACACAAAAACACAATCTATACTTCAAGCAAATTTTTCTTTTTCTTTTTAAAAAAAAATTTTTGATTCCCAAAAAGAATCGTTTTGTCAACAAAATTTATTATTTCATCATTTCAGTATGGATACACAAATAAAATCTACGAATCAATTGTAAAAAACATACTATATATCAAACCTTAGTCATCAGCTTATTTCTCTGGGTCAAGTGAATGACGTTGCCCTAGATACATCTCAAAATTTATACAAAGTAAAATACATCACATGTTTATAGTTTTTACATTCAAACATAATACAACATAATAAAACAGAACACTCATAATTAACCTTGTGGTTATTACCTTACAATAAACAATTCACATTTAAGTTGACCAAAAATTTACACCTCTTACAGCTTTATTTTATTTTCAAATTCTATCAAATTTTTCACTAGTTTCGTTTATTATTACATTTTAACTATGATTTTCTGTTTAACACTTTCATTATCAATTATTTTGGGTGACTCTTAGTTATTCATAATAATTCGATTTACAAATGGGTGATTAAATATAACCTCAACCCCCTTCTGACTCTAACACTTACTAACAGATTTACATGGTATGACACCACGCCCTCAAAATATTCATCTCCACTAACTTTCTACTCTAACTCATCTTGAACCATTCTACCCTTATAACAAAATACTCTCTACCCTCTTTGTACGTAGGATGTGTGTTCCCTCCCTACGCTCATTCCCTTATTGGTTCCTTGTATCCCCCATGGTAACCCCGCCAACGCACATACGGTTCACCTCCCACCACAACGCTTTTCGTTGAGGACTCCTTATCACACCACCCCCCTTACAAAATTCCACCATCAGCTAATTACTCTCCAATTACATACCTCTCATTACTCTACATATACTCCCTATCGCTACTATGTCACTATTAATACTCTGTTTTCTATACTACTTTTATTCCCAAAAATCTTATTCTGTTTAACACCCCTTCAACCTTAACTCTGACTGATTCAAATGCCTTATATAAATCTTTATCACCCAAATTCTAACTTTTATTACCCATTGAAAATTCATAACTATCTCAAATTAATTTCATCACTTAACTTAAAACATTTTAAACACATTTAAAATTTATAAACATTTTACTTGATTTAAATTGCATTATCCTCTTCATACTTACAGTACATCACTCATATACTGTCATGGACAAAACAATATAAACATTGATCACCACCCAATAATGTACATAACTCCATGTATCTTCTGAAACATTATAACAATCATATGATTCCACAACTAAATACATTTCATATTTATTCATTTATTATTTATTATCAAGTACCAATCTCCTAAAATCATTCAAATTCATTAGCAAAATTCAATTATACAACATTAAATCATTCATTAATCTTAAATTCTTTAATTCAATCAATTGTTCAAAACACAAATTTTTAATTACCTTACTCCAAAACAATTACAATTCATTTATTATCACCTTCATAATTATTCTCGTTATTTATTTAGTCTGCCAAATAATTATTATTATTATTAAATTGATTCCTCCTACATACACACATTGTTTACATCAAGTAGATTTTACAACATAGACACAATTAATTTCACTATGAATTTATTTACAATCTCTTGTCATTAATTTTTCTGTTTACCACACCTCATATCCTAATTTAGCCAGGTCATTACCATAAACTAAAATATTTAAAATATCCATTCACTGATTTTTTATTTACCCCCCATCGTCATATAATAGTCTTATTTTTATATAACAATTATCATTTTTACTCACACTCAATTCATTATTATTATTTACATAATAATTCTCTAATATTTCAAATTGTTCCATAAAACCCACATAATAATCTACTAGATTATCCCACATTATTATCAAATCATATACCCTGTCTGAATCATTGATTTTGGTCTTGTCACCGTCTGTATTATTATCTATCACCCTTAAGTACTTTAACCTCTCAATTTCAGAATCATCTATTATTAATACTCCACGTCTATGCACAGGTAAGCATTCAATACAATTATCAACGTTATTATTATTTATTTCTGCACTATCTTCATAACAAGGCAAGTCTTTCATATCATCTATTTTTTCGAATTTTAACTTCTCTTTTAACTCCTTATAGCTTCTACTTAACGTAAACAATTCTATCTCCCCATCAACACACAACTCTCTCTCTAAACATCTCTCACCATAACGCCATATCACTTTGCCTCTCTCACTCCATGCAGAGGGTACTGCTATATTAAAACACCTCCTGGTTCCTCCAGGAACAACACAAAAATTCAAAAGACAATTATTGGTAGAACATTTATCTACCCAATACATTCGTGAAGACCTTTCTTCACCACCCACAACACCACGGGAAAGTTTTACCCTCTGCCATCCCTCTACCTGTACACTCTTCATACTCTCTCTCTAACTGATAAACATTTGTTTCTACCCCTTTACAACCCATTACTCTCTCACTCTCACTAACTATCTCTATATCATCACTATCTATTTTCATTATATCACCTTTAAGTATCTCGTTTTCCACTATCTTATCACTATTACTTATTAATTCATTTTTAGAATTATCGTTATTACTCAGCTTGTTAATTATTTCTTCACTAATTTTCGTCATATTACTACCACTGTTACTTACCGTTGTATTAACTATCTGATTTACTTTACTTTTAATCTGTTCCTCTACTGATTCTGTCACTTGTTCCTTAAATGTCATTAACCGTTCGTTAATTTCGTTTACAATCTCACTCTTTATACCACTGACTCTGGTATTTATTTCATTAAACTTACTGTCATTAATATGAAAACGTTCATTAATCTCACCTCTTAATTCATTAAATTGTTAATCATTACTATCAAAACGATAATTTAATTCATTAAATTGATTCAGTATAATACTCGTCATATCATTATCAAATTTATTGTATTTTGTTGAGGTTGGGGTTAATTGAAGCCCTGAATCCTCTGTCACATTTGTTTGATCTGTTACATTTACTTCAACTATTTTGTCTTGACCCACATTCGGAGTCGAATGGGCTTCAAGGCCGCTCATAACAGCTGATTCACTAATTTCAATTTCACTCTCGTTAGTAGCCATTATTTATTCTGTATGAGATTTGTTAATCTTAACACAATTTCAATCTTACATGTATTTAATATTTTTTCTCTTTGTATGTTTTATTTATCCAATGCATACACATCGCTTAACCTATACGTAATTTACGTATTCCTACCCAGCCTCCAAACCACGCTTGTATTCGCTTGTAGGTGCGATTTATAAATTATTTTACAAAAGTCTCTGTTCAAGGCGCCAATTGTACAAATACAGATTACTGAGAGACTTATAACATTTAAATTATTATTTGTCCAGGATAACTTAGCTTACAAAGTCCAAAGTCCGTCACACGAACTGCGAAATACAAGCAGGGTTTGGGGTTATATCAGTAACATACTCAACTCGCATTTATGTAAAACAACTCCAATTTTATTTCATTTTTTATGCTCCTTAAAAAATTTTTTGATTACTCAACTTTTCTTTCAAAATTAAAATATTACTGATTTTTCTATTACTGAAAATATTACTGAATGACACAAAACATTTATTTCAATATTGTATACTTCTTCTAATACTTATATTAATTAAGGCGAACCCAGCTTGCTCATTCTCATGTTCATACTTTTAAAACCCCATTTTATGTAAAATGATAATAATAATTTTGGTGGAATACTGTTACATGATGTAGTGTCGTCTTTCCCGACCTCGTGGTGCGTCCCACAGAGTTCTCTTATTCAATGTCCAGAAGGTTGTTGTTTCACTTTTGATAAAATTTTACTGGTTTTCACTGTTCCATATGAGTTTAGATTTTTTCACACTGCTTTACACACATTTTTGATATACACTGGGTTGGTCTGTCACTTTCTTAGGGCCCACGAGTCTTAGCGTACGTCTGGCAAGACGTACGTTATTTTGTCGACTGCTGCTTATTATTTTCACATTTTTTAATATGAGTTTTGCCCGGCCGGCGACGTGCACCACTATTCGCGTCCGCTACCTTGAAAAGTTAATCGTCGACTCCCTCGCACCAGCGAAACAGGCTCCCATTACTGTTCGTTGCTAAACAGGAAAAGCACTGCCTTCAAGTTATAAATTTTTCGTAGTCGTTCATGGTGTATAGGTTTTCTCTGGACCACGTGGCTACTGTTGTTAAATGTTGACGATATAGAAGGCTTTGTGGGTGGAGCATTCACTTGACTTCCGCCATCTAGAAAGCACATGGCAAGGAAATCTTACGGCTTAGCCATTTTCTCGTGGCTTCGCTTTTAATGTTTAGGCGTAGTAGCTGCGTGTGTGCGCAGCGGACGTGATAATATTGAATTCACAAGCGAGTCTGGCATTTTTTCAACTACACTCCACTCAAAAAGTTTGTGTTACTGTTCATTGTTCAAATACCACCGTAGCTCGCATGGGACTTGCAATGTTGACCACAAACAAGTTTAAATATATTTAATAAAAAGTAAAATCCCCTTTTTGCCCTATTACAATAGCCCCCAATGAGAGGTTTTATGCCCGAGAGCATAAAAACTCTCATTGCTATACCTTAGGTGGATCGGTGAGGATATGGCGCCACCCCCCCCGTTAATTTCTATACACGTTATGGGTAAACTACCCCCCTAGCTCGGCGACTATGGCTGCACCTGAACGAGATTACTGGACTTCTCTGTTCGAGATCCCAACACCATAAAATCGGACAGATACTCACCATAGTATCCCTAACCTTCTATCATTCCGCCCAAAAATCAAAACACTGGCCTTATACCATACCAGATCCTCAACCGATATGTTCCCCCTTACATGCATACTGGGTTGCCTTTAGCAAGTACTGGGTGCGTACACATACTCATTATTACTGACTATAATATTTATACACTACTTTGTTGATTTAAAATTTCTAAAAATATGTCATACTTGAACTTCAATTACTTCTCTTAATATTTTATCGATTGGACGTTACAGTTTCAACTCAAAATAAATTAAACAAATCCACTTAAATCATTTAATTCTGTTAACTCAAAGAAAATAATCTAAGTCCAATAACAAAATGTTATATTACCATTAATTTCATCAAAACACCAAAATCTTTTACATGAATCTAGAATTCTTCTTCACTAGCTACGAACAATTATAAAAAACAAATAAACTAAACACCTTATTAAATCATAAATTCACTTATCAATACCTTTGTTTACAACAACACATATAATATGAATAATATAAATCAGTTAACACATTAACATATAATCAACAATATATCCTGGACACAAAAACACAATCTATACTTCAAGCAAATTTTTCTTTTTCTTTTTAAAAAAAAATTTTTGATTCCCAAAAAGAATCGTTTTGTCAACAAAATTTATTATTTCATCATTTCAGTATGGATACACAAATAAAATCTACGAATCAATTGTAAAAAACATACTATATATCAAACCTTAGTCATCAGCTTATTTCTCTGGGTCAAGTGAATGACGTTGCCCTAGATACATCTCAAAATTTATACAAAGTAAAATACATCACATGTTTATAGTTTTTACATTCAAACATAATACAACATAATAAAACAGAACACTCATAATTAACCTTGTGGTTATTACCTTACAATAAACAATTCACATTTAAGTTGACCAAAAATTTACACCTCTTACAGCTTTATTTTATTTTCAAATTCTATCAAATTTTTCACTAGTTTCGTTTATTATTACATTTTAACTATGATTTTCTGTTTAACACTTTCATTATCAATTATTTTGGGTGACTCTTAGTTATTCATAATAATTCGATTTACAAATGGGTGATTAAATATAACCTCAACCCCCTTCTGACTCTAACACTTACTAACAGATTTACATGGTATGACACCACTCCCTCAAAATATTCATCTCCACTAACTTTCTACTCTAACTCATCTTGAACCATTCTACCCTTATAACAAAATACTGTCTACCCTCTTTGTACTTAGGATGTGTGTTCCCTCCCTACGCTCATTCCCTTATTGGTTCCTGGTCTCCCCCATGGTAACCCCGCCAACGCACATACGGTTCACCTCCCACCACAACGCTTTTCGTTGAGGACTCCTTATCACACCACCCCCCTTACAAAATTCCACCATCAGCTAATTACTCTCCAATTACATACCTCTCATTACTCTACATATACTCCCTATCGCTACTATGTCACTATTAATACTCTGTTTTCTATACTACTTTTATTCCCAAAAATCTTATTCTGTTTAACACCCCTTCAACCTTAACTCTGACTGATTCAAATGCCTTATATAAATCTTTATCACCCAAATTCTAACTTTTATTACCCATTGAAAATTCATAACTTTCTCATATTAATTTCATCACTTAACTTAAAACATTTAAACACATTTAAAATTTATAAACATTTTACTTGATTTAAATTGCATTATCCTTTTCATACTTACAGTACATGACTCATACACTGTCATGGACAAAAAAATATAAACATTGATCACCACCCAATAATGTACATAACTCCATGTATCTTCTGAAACATTATAACAATCATATGATTCCACAACTAAATACATTTCATATTTATTCATTTATTATTTATTATCAAGTACCAATCTCCTAAAATCATTCAAATTCATTAGCAAAATTCAATTATACAACATTAAATCATTCATTAATCGTAAATTCTTTAATTCAATCAATTGTTCAAAACACAAATTCATAACTACCTTACTCCAAAACAATTACAATTCATTTATTATCACCTTCATAATTATTCTCGTTATTTATTTAGTCTGCCAAAATATTATTATTATTATTAAATTGATTCCTCCTACATACACACATTGTTTACATCAAGTAGATTTTACAACATAGACACAATTAATTTCACTATGAATTTATTTACAATCTCTTGTCATTAATTTTTCTGTTTACCACACCTCATTTCCTAATTTAGCCAGGTCATTACCATAAACTACAATATTTAAAATATCCATTCACTGATTTTTTATTTACCCCCCATCGTCATATAATAGTCTTATTTTTATATAACAATTATCATTTTTACTCACACTCAATTCATTATTATTATTTACATAATAATTCTCTAATATTTCAAATTGTTCCATAAAACCCACATAATAATCTACTAGATTATCCCACATTATTATCAAATCATATACCCTGTCTGAATCATTGATTTTGGTCTTGTCACCGTCTGTATTATTATCTATCACCCTTAAGTACTTTAACCTCTCAATTTCAGAATCATCTATTATTAATACTCCACGTCTATGCACAGGTAAGCATTCAATACAACTATCAACGTTATTATTATTTATTTCTGCACTATCTTCATAACAAGGCAAGTCTTTCATATCATCTATTTTTTCAAATTTTAACTTCTCTTTTAACTCCTTACAGCTTCTACTTAACGTAAACAATTCTATCTCCCCATCAACACACAACTCTCTCTCTAAACATCTCTCACCATAACGCCATATCACTTTGTCTCTCTCACTCCATACAGAGGGTACTGCTATATTAAAACAGCTCCTGGTTCCTCCAGGAACAACACAAAAATTCAAAAGACAATTATTGGTAGAACATTTATCTACCCAATACATTCGTGAAGACCTTTCTTCACCACCCACAACACCACCGGAAAATTTTACCCTCTGCCATCCCTCTACCTGTACACTCTTCATACTCTCTCTCTAACTGATAAACATTTGTTTCTACCCCTTTACAACCCATTACTCTCTCACTCTCACTAACTATCTCTATATCATCACTATCTATTTTCATTATATCACCTTTAAGTATCTCGTTTTCCACTATCTTATCACTATTACTTATTAATTCATTTTTAGAATTATCGTTATTACTCAGCTTGTTAATTATTTCTTCACTAATTTTCGTCATATTACTACCACTGTTACTTACCGTTGTATTAACTATCTGATTTACTTTACTTTTAATCTGTTCCTCTACTGATTCTGTCACTTGTTCCTTAAATGTCATTAACCGTTCGTTAATTTCGTTTACAATCTCACTCTTTATACCACTGACTCTGGTATTTATTTCATTAAACTTACTGTCATTAATATGAAAACGTTCGTTAATCTCACCCCTTAATTCATTAAATTGTTAATCATTACTATCAAAACGATAATTTAATTCATTAAATTGATTCAGTATAATACTCATCATATCATTATCAAATTTATTGTATTTTGTTGAGGTTGGGGTTAATTGAAGCCCTGAATCCTCTGTCACATTTGTTTGATCTGTTACATTTTCTTCAACTATTTTGTCTTGACCCACATTCGGAGTCGAGTGGGCTTCAAGGCCGCTCATAACAGCTGATTCACTCATTTCAATTTCACTCTCGTTAGTAGCCATTATTTATTCTTTATGAGATTTGTTAATCTTAACACAATTTCAATCTTACATGTATTTAATATTTTTTCTCTTTGTATGTTTTATTTAACTATAGCATACACATCGCTTAACCTGTACGTAATTTACGTATTCCTACCCAGCCTCCAAACCACGCTTGTATTCGCCTGTAGGTGCGATTTATAAATTATTTTACAAAAGTCTCTGTTCAAGGCACCAATTGTACAAATACAGATTACTGAGAGACTTATAACATTTAAATTACTATTTGTCCAGGATAACTTAACTTACAAAGTCCAAAGTCCGTCACATGAACTGCGTAATACAAGCAGGGTTTGGGGTTATATCAGTAACATACTCAACTCGCATTTATGTAAAACAACTCCAATTTTATTTCATTTTTTACGCTCCTCCAAATTTATTGATTACTCAACTTTTCTTTCAAAATTAAAATATTACTGTTCTTTCTATTACTGAAAATATTACTGAATGACACAAAACATTTATTTCAATATTGTATACTTCTTCTAATACTTATACTAATTAAGGCGAACCCAGCTTGCTCATTCTCACATTCATACTTTTAAAACCCCATTTTATGTAAAATGATAATGATAATTTTGGTGGAATACTGTTACATGAAGTAGCGCCGTCTTTCCCGACCGCGTGGTGCGTCCCACAGAGTTCTCTTATTCAATGTCCAGAAGGTTGTTGTTTCACTTTTGATAAAATTTTATTGGTTTTGACTGTTCCATATGAGTTTAGATTTTTTCACACTGCTTTACACACATTTTTTATATACACTGGGTTGGTCTGTCACTTTCTTAGGGCCCACGAGTATTAGCGTACGTCTGGCAAGACGTACGCTATTTTGTCGACTGCTGCTTATTATTTTCACATTTTTTAATATGAGTTTTGCCCGGCCGGCGACGCGCACCACTATTCGCGTCCGCTACCTTGAAAAGTTAATCGTCGACTCCCTCGCACCAGCGAAACAGGCTCCCACTACTGTTCGTTGCTAAACAGGAAAAGCACTGCCTTCAGGTTATAAATTTTTCGTAGTCGTTCATGGTGTATAGCTTTTCTCTAGACCACGTGGCTACTGTTGTTAAATGTTGACGATATAGAAGGCTTTGTGGGTGGAGCATTCACTTGACTTCCGCCATCTCGAAAGCACATGGCAAGGAAATCTTACAGCTTAGCCATTTTCTCGTGGTGTCGCTTTTAATGTTTAGGCGTAGTAGCTGCGCCCCGTCTTCTGTCTGTGCGCAGCGTACGTGACAATGTTGAATTCACAAGCGAGTCTGGCATTTTTTCAACTACACTCCACTCAAAAAGTTTGTGTTACTGTTCGTTGTTCAAATACAACCGTAGCTCGCATGGGACTTGCAATGTTGACCACAAACAAGTTTAAATATATTTAATAAAAAATAAAATCCCCTTTTTGGCCCATTACAGTAGCCCCCAATGAGAGGTTTTATGCCCGAGAGCATAAAAACTCTCATTGCTAAACCTTAGGTGGATCGGTGAGGATATGGCGCCAACAACCCCCCGTTAATTTCTAAACACGTTAGGGGTAAACTACCCCCCTAGCTCGGCGACTATGGCTGCACCTGAACGAGATTACTGGACTTCTCTGTTCGAGATCCCAACACCATAAAATCGGACAGATACTCACCATAGTATCCCTAACCTTCTATCATTTCGCCCAAAAATCAAAACACTGGCCTTATACCATACCAGATCCTCAACCGATATGTTCCCCCTTACATGCATATTGGGTTGCCTTTAGCAAGTACTGGGTGCGTACACCTACTCATTATTACTGACTATAATATTTATACACTACTTTGTTGATTTAAAATTTATAAAAATATGTCATACTTGAACTTCAATTACTTCTCTTAATATTTTATCGATTGGACGTTACAGTTTCAACTCAAAATAAATTAAACAAATCCACTTAAATCATTTAAATTCTGTTAACTCAAAGAAATTAATCTAAGTCCAATAACAAAATGTTATATTACCATTAATTTCATCAAAACACCAAAATCTTTTACATGAATCTACAATTCTTCTTCACTAGCTATGAACAATCATAAAAAACAAATAAACTAAACACCTTATTAAATCATAAATTCACTTATCATTACCTTTGTTTACAACACATATAATATGAATAATATAAATCAGTTAACACATTAACATATAATCAACAATATATCCTGGACACAAAAACACAATCTATACTTCAAGCAAAATTTTTCTTTTTCTTTTTCTTTTTCTTTTTAAAAAAAAATTTTCATTTCCCAAAAAGAACCGTTTTGTCAACAAAATTTATTATTTCATCATTTCAGTATGGATACACAAATAGAATCTACGAATCAATTGTAAAAAACATACTATATTGCAACGTAATAAATTTTCAAATTTAATTTAATTTAAATTTGTGGAGCCCCACGATCTTGGAGCACCAAATTTATGCAACTTTACATATACATAAATAGGCGTGAACGATCTCACATTCAAGATTGACAAATTCTTTAAACAATATAACATTTAAATTGGGGGTCAGGTGTATCTGCAATAAGAACTCTATGTAACTTGAAACGGTAATTAAAATTTATTTGATACTATAAAAAAATATGTGCACATGGCACTGACTTCGATTTTGAAACATTAGTTATTATTTGTTATTATGCCGTAAGGCTTAAGATATATATATCCTTACTGACTAAATATTCTATGCTACTAATTATTATATAAAAGAAAAATCTCATTTTCAGACTACTCAGTCTATTAACATGTTTCAAAATCAATTTTTAAATCTTTTTTTCTATATTGTAACATACTCAAAATATTAATAGTTATTGTTTCTCAGTACTGTTTTCTAAAATACTAATTGTTTTTATTTAAATGCTTTGTAATCATTTTATATCATATTAATTTGAGCTCTTGTTACGTTAATCGTATTTCTAAAGCATCTATGATTTTAACTCTACTATACAAGAAACATTGCTCTTATTTTTACATAAAATATTAATGTCTTTAACTGTCTTTGAATTCTTTGTATGATTAAGATATGAATAAGTTGTCTATCGCCTTATTCTCGTCAATCATACTCGATCATTTTTGTTCCATCGGTATTCGTCCTCGTCTCGCCTCCAGCGTCGGCTGTCTCTCTTCTCCTCTTGTCCAGCGTTGGCTGTCTCTCTCTCTGGAACTCTTCTCTTGTCCAGCGTCGTATCTGTCTCTGGAACTCTCCTCTTGTCCAGCGTCGTATCTCTCTCTGGAACTCTTCTCTTGTCCAGCGTCGTATCTCTCTCTGGAACTCTCCTCTTGTCCAGCGTCGTATCTCTCTCTGGAACTCTCCTCTTGTCTAGTGTCGAATCATTAATGGATCTTCTTAAGTAGTGCTGTTATTAATTAAAATGATTGTCTTTACAGCTTAGTTACGTATTTGTACGTAACTGGCAACTTTAAACTGTTTACGAAAAAAAAATAAATACGCCGTGCTGACGGGCATAAGCTCCCGCTGCACCGTGGATGATTCAAGAAAGAGAACCACTGTAGCTTGCGTGTCCTATTTATACCCATGTCTTGGTCGACACCCTGCATTGTTACGAAATCGACATGTGTCTGGCTTCAGTTCCCCCACTCTTTGTCAAATTCGCTATTTTTTATATTTCTGCGAATTGCAGAGTTCTGTAAGTATACTCTTATACTTATCTTATAACTATTTTTACAACACATGTTCACTGTAATTTTGGACATTGCAACTTAACCCTTTCGATTTGTACAGAGTTATTTCACTATTGCACTTGTACGGTGTGTCACTTTCGCGTGGTTTTCGTACACAGTATTTAGTAAATTTTATTACATTTTATGGTGCTTTTGGATTTTAATTCTTAATTCTAGTTTATGAATAATTACGGAAAAACAGTAATTGTGCAATTATTCATCATGGGTGGCAAACTCGCCTGCAGAGACCTGCGTTCACACACACTAGCAAAATACTGGTGTACACACTTTCAGTTACATTTGTGTGTGTGTGCACGTCGATTCAGGTCGAAACACCTGTTCATATTTTTGTCTGAGTCAAGCTTGCAATCCCTAACATGCTTATTTCTAATATATTATTAATTATTTACAGTTTATTAAGTAAATTTAAATTTTTATATTTCATGCTCAGTACATCACTTATTTGTACTGTCGCATTATTCCTCTGCTTGGTAACAAAAAAAATTTAATAAATTTATTTATTACAATTTTTTTTTATTTATTTATTTATTATTATTATTTGCAAAGAAAATGTAACGAATAATAAAGAATAGTATTCGTCATTTCACCTTAATTGGAGTGTAAACAAATGTCTTACCTCCCCTCTTCGTACGCTCACTGCTCGCAACCTTGTAGTAGGGTGGCTGTACAAACAGCTGATTTTACTGGTTTCATTGACCCCTGTTTTCATGTGTAGAACTTCCTAAATGACGTTGCGTGGAATTTACCAATTTCTTTCTTCTGTATCTCATCATATACGATGAAAGTGTTCTGTCCTACTTGCTGTCTTAATGTATACGGTCCATTATAAAGTCTGAAGAATTTCTTCGCTGTATTATCACTCCGTTTTCCCACTGGATTTGCTTTGAGTAGTATACTTTCTCCCACGTTGAATTGTTGTAGCTTGTGAGTTAGATTAAATCTCTCTACTCTCTTGTTACCCCTAATAGCATAATCATAGGTGATTTTAACAGCCAATCACCGAGATGGGGATATGACAGGTTAACACCCGCAGGAAGACGCATAGAACTTTTCATCGACGAAAATTTTCTTGACCTGAAAGACACGCCACCAACCTTCCTGTCATTTGCTGGACAGACTTCCCGACCAGATCTCGTCCTTGCGCACCCTAACATCGCACAGAGGACAAAAGTTCACTTGATGGATGACGCAGGAGGCTGTGGACACCGCTCCATTCTCATCAAATGTGCGACAGGAAAAGCCACATACATTAACAAACGTGCCCCCCGGTGGAACTTTAGAAAAGCCGACTGGAGCGAATACGGCAGGATAACAAATGATATTATAGCACACGAAATAAATTGGAAATCACCTGAAACAGCTATAGAGTCCCTGAACGATGCTATACTGAAATCTGCTCTATTATGTGTACCAAGGGGTCAAGTAAAGGGTTTTCGACCGTTCTGGAATAAAAGACTTTCATCCCTCAAGAAAACAAGAGACTCTCTGAGAAGGAAAGCAGAGAAATCTAAAGAACTATCTGACTGTATCCAACTCCGAAAATCCCAGGCCATACTACGTAAAGAAATTAAACAATCTAAAAGATCGGCCTTCAAAACCTTCTTATCGGAGCTGGATTTCCGGCGCGATGGAGCAAAAGCACACCGTTTTGTCTCAAGGCTAAATAATGACACTGAAGCCAGAGGACAACAACCTTTCAAAAACGGACTCAGTCTTATCACAGATCCCAAAAAAATAGCTAACACCTTTTGCAAGTACTACGCAAATATAAGCCGAACCCGAAAGACAAGAAATGAACACAGACACCTGAATAAAAAACCTCTAATGCAGTGCCTCAACAAAACCGAACAAAAAATTTGCCTAAGCGATTTTAGCCTCTCCGAACTTGAATTTGCACTATTAAACACAAAGGGCAAGAAGGCAGCAGGAGCCGACGCAATCTACCCAGAACTCCTAAAAAATCTTGGTAACACAGCGAAACTAGCCTTGCTCAATCTCATTAATCTAACGTGGAAAACACGCGTCCCCCAGCAATGGAGGAAAGGGGAGATTATACCTATTACCAAGAAAGGAAAGCCAAGTGATACACCTGAGGGCTACCGCCCCATCACATTAACAAGTGCTTGCTGCAAGGTTGCCGAAAGAATGGTTGTGCGGCGTCTGAACCAGTTCTTTGAAATGAATGCGGTTATTGATGAATGCCAAGCAGGTTTCAGAGCGCACCGATGCACCATGGACCAAGTCGTCTACTTTGCACAAAGTGTTAAGGATGGGTACCACAAGAAAATGTCCTCCCTGGCAGTAATGGTTGACCTAAAAAACGCGTACGACACAGTCTGGAGACCCATGTTGCTTCACAAACTTGCTTTGAGTGGCGTCGCAGGTAACCTTTTTAACTGGATAGCGTCCTTCCTGAGTCAAAGACAAATTCGTGTCCGCTATAATGATTGCCTTTCAGAGTACCGAATCCAACGCCAAGGGCTACCCCAAGGTGCCATTATCAGCTGCAGCCTATTTAACCTTATGGTCAATGACATTCTGGTGGCTGTTCGGTGTGTGCCGGGAGTACAAGCGCTCCTGTATGCCGATGACCTTATCATCTGGGCAACTAGCAGCCATATCATGGGTCTTGAAGCAACTATTAATAGTGCACTTGTTAAACTAGAAGAGTGGGCCAAACTAAATGCCATGACGGTAAATACCACCAAGACGACATACCAACTTTTCTCTCTATCAACAAGGCGGCCTACGGTCAATCTGCGCTATTGTGGATCGGAACTCGAAGAGGTGAACATGTCTAAATACCTGGGTGTTAATATAGACACCAGAATGACGTGGAAGCACCATATAGAACAGTCCGCGAACAGTGCGTCCAGGCGCTGCCGGCTACTTAAACGACTCACTGCGACTACATGGGGAGCAAATCAAGATGTTCTGACAACTGCATATAAGAGCTACATTCGGCCGCTATTGGAATATGGCGCAGAAGCAACTATTACTGCCTCCAATGCAGCATGCCAGAAACTTCACTTGGTCCAAAATGCAGCCCTTAGAACGATAACTGGTGCGCCAAAATCAACTCCTATACTTGCCATCGAGTCACAACTGCAAGTCGAACCTATCCAAGTAAGACGGGAAAAGCTGTGCCTCATATCCTGGGAGAGATGTAAAAGAGCCTACCAACAACGGTGGAATAACTATAAAACAGCGACAGAAAGGCTGAAAACTCAGAAATGCCCGATTGCGATCTATGAAGAACTCCAACGCAAATATGACATAGAACCAAATGAGGCAGCACCACTTATACATCACCGTGAATTCTTTAGCCAACTCCCAAATGCTAACTTGAAACTCTTCGACCATAATAAGACCAAAACTGAGTCGAATGAAGCCGAGCTTCGTCAAGCAGCCTTACACACTGTACAAAAACATTTTCCCGCTGATCAGTGGATACGAATCTACACAGACGGATCCTGTATACCATCTACAGGGGCAACAGGGGCTGGGTTCTACAGCTCTCTATTTGAAGGCCACCTCGCTGTAGGAGGCCGGCTAAGCAACTATGACGGAGAGGTAGCAGCCATAAAGGCAGCATCTATTGAGCTTGCCAAGATCTCACCACCTAACAAAGCTGTCTTCCTCATAGATTCGACTGCAGCGATTCAAAACGTGACCTCAAATGGTGATACAAACTGCTCCCTGACAATTGAGTGTAGGCGAGAACTGCAGAACCTTGTACAATTAGGCTGGCAGATTGAACTGCAATGGGTACCCAGCCATGTCAACATCATGGGAAATGAAAAAGCCGACATCCTCGCCAAAATGGGCGCAGCACTACCTCAGCCGGAGACCCCCAGCTCATATGCATCTGCGAAAGCACGAATAAATTCCTCAATAAGCCTATGGCTAAAAGAAAAACAATTAAGAGCCTGTGTGGGAAAAAGATGGGCAACATTGGTTACGGACGGCCCCATCAACAGAACTCTACCCCGAGCAACTAGTGTTGCTCTTTTTAGAACTACAACCGGTCATGACTACCTGGCCTCCCACCTGCACCGCATTGGCGTGTTGTCGTCTCCTGAATGTGTTCTCTGTGGATACGCTTCCATGAATGCGGATCACCTAATTGCATGTCCAGCCTTGATTTCAGACACGGAAGTCCAAGACGAAGATGGTACGGCAAGGCTCTCACGTCTCTACTGGTCAGCGCGCCGCCTAATGGCCCAACAGCCAAGGGTGGGCGTTGGCTAGTAAGTAAGTAAGTAAGTAAGTCTTGTTACCCCTTTCTGTTATCCGTTGCCTTGCGTATCCAGTTTTCACACTTATTGGTACAGGTACATTTTGGTTATTAGGTTTGTTTATATATTTAGTCCAAAATCTGGTTTGCTTCTTATCTTCTTCTAATTCCATTGGAGTGTATCCTGTTGCTTCACTATAATTTTCGTTAATGGCTTTTTCAAGAAATGGTAAATATTCTGCCCATTTATTGTGTTGATTATGGCAATATATTCGTAAATATTTACCTAATTCTTTGTTAACTCTCTCAGCAAGGTTTCCTTGAGGATGTCTTATGGATGTGAGTACTGGTTGTATTCCATTTTCCCTTAACGTCCTCTCCCATTTTTCACTTTGGAATTGTACACCTTGATCACTGAGTACCTTCTTCATTTTTCTATATAACGGAATGTATTTCTGCAGTAGTATCTTTAGAACAACTTTGGTTGTGGGTCGCATAATTGGGTACAGTCGGACTGCCTTGGAAAACACATCGATACATACCAATATGTGCTTCACACCTCGACTTGATCGTGGTAATGGTCCCAGAAAATCCACTGCAATTAGCTCTCCTTTGTTTTCCTTCTGTATACTCTGCATTCCTACATATGTGTGTAAATTCGGCCCTTTCGCCGTTTGACACTCATAACACTTCTTTACTTCTTTCTTTATCTTTCGATACATATTATTGATCGTAAAATCTTCTCGTAGACTCAAATAACATTTCAGAGCAGCAGCATGTGCTAAACTCTCATGTGCTGGTCGAATTAATTTTTGTAGCATGTCATTCGTTAGTACTATCTTCCAGTCTTGTCTTACTAACCTGAAAAGAATTCCATTTAGTACCTTATAATGATTTGGTAGCTGTTCTTGGTTCTTCATCTCCCTTATCGTCACGTCCAAATCTTGTTGATGTGCTAAGTTTTTCAGCATTTGTTTTACTTCATCATTCTCTTTGAATTTAATTGATAACAATCGTACTTCTTTCTTTTCGCTCACATAAACTTCTTCACATTCTTCTTTGATGTATCGGCTTAGTGTGTCCGCTACAATATTGTAATTATCTTGTTGTTGCATCCTCTTCGTTCACTTCACCCACTGAAGAAGAGAAACAACATCTCGAAACGTTTGGGAAGTGACAACAGTAAGTTCATAAGTGAAAGTATATATATATTATTACAATATTGTCTTTACCTTTACAGTATTTAATGGTAAATGAGTATTCGCTAATGGCTAAAATCCATCTTAATAATCGGGCATTTGTTACTTTGCATTTTAATAAAAATGATAATGCTTGGTGGTCAGTATGTATCTCAAAATGAGTACCATAAACATAATATCTGAATTTCTTAAGAGTGTATACTATAGCAAGTATTTCCTTTTCTGATGTGGAGTAGTGTTTTTCAGCTCCTTTGAAGACTCTACTGGCGTAGGCAATAACTCGGTGCTCTCCCATAGTATCTTGTTGATACAGTTCACTTCCTACTGCGTAGTCACTAGCATCGGAGTATATTACGAATTTTCCTTCTCGTTGAGGATGATGTAACATAATATTTTCGATGAACAACTCTTTCACTTGGTTAAAGGCATCTTGATGTTTCTTCTCCCACTTCCATTTTTTTTCTTTCTTCGTCAGCTCTAGAAGCGGTTGCGTATATCTTGCATATAACGGTGAGAATCTTCTGTAGTATCCTGTGAGTCCTAAGAATGCTCTTAACTCTTTGAGATTTCCGGGTATAGGGAAATTAGTTATGCTGGAAATTTTGATAGGATCGGGTTGAATACCAGAGGATGAAATAATGTGACCTAGGAATTGGATAGAGGTTTTGATAAATTCACATTTGTCTAGGTTAAGGGATATGTTCGCTTGCCTAAACTTGTGGAATATGTGCTTAGATGTTTTATATGTTCATCTAACGTTTTAGATACAACTAAGATATCATCTACAAATATCATGGTGTAGGGTTCCACTTCAGGTCCTAGGGCTCTTTCTAGACACTTTACGATGGCTGCTAAACTCGTGCTTAATCCGAAGGGTACTACCCTGTGTTGGTAGCATTTATTTTTATACAGGAAAGCAGTGTACTTTCTATTCTCTTCACGAATTGGAATCTGCCAGAAACTTGAGCGTAAATCTAGCTTCGTCAGATACCTTGCTCCTTCACACTTAGTAAATATAAATTTACCTTATTTCCGTCTTGTGACTTATTTTTTCTTGTTGTTTGTTACTGACGCGTTTCGGAGCTCTTCAATGCTCCATCCTCAGAAAATCCGTTGCTATACTTCGTCACGTTAATATTAAAATTTTTTTGCATTGAAAACATATGTATAATATTAAAACACGTATACACTTATACGATGGTCACATATATAAAATTACATAGTTCGGGTGCACCCAACACTGTCACATGCCAGACTGTCCGGTATCAATTACACTGTGTCTCTTAGTTTTATTCAAGATTGTATCATATAGATAGTGCAATCTAAAGTCCAGTGACTTTATGCATAAATTGATTTATGATGGAATTTTAGGTATCGATATACTAAATACAATAAATGCTAAGATTAATATTAATGATAATATAATTATGTGTAATTATAAAAATGCATAAATTGATTTATGATGGAATTTTAGGTATCGATATACTAAATAATCATAGGGTGTTCTAACTCTAGATTTTTATATGTTAGAGTTACATATGCTTGTTGTTTAACTCTTTCTTTTTTATTGGTAGCTGTTGTAATATTTAAATTATTTACGGGCAAAATTGCAGTATTTTTAAAATATTTCTTGTTGCGTTGAACCCATGCAGCGTTAAGAACAGACAGCTGGCTGCCGGTATCAACTAGCATTCGTATTTTACACCTGTTTATGTTCACAGTCACAATAGGGCATTGTGTTTGCTGCGCGTCTCGCTTTATATCCTGTTCGGTGCTTAATAAGTCTTCCCTAATATCGCAGGGGTATATGTTGTTTATTTTATAATTTTGCTTCCGTTTATTCAGTCATTGTGACGCCTTTGATGTAGACGGTCGGCTGTGGAATGTTACTGTCTTATTCATTCCTTGGCCTTCTCTCTTCAATTTTTTTTCGTCGTCCCCTCGTACTGCGGCAACGCGTTTGTCAGCTGGTTTTGAAAACTGTTTACGATTGGATGACCATGTAACGTCTCCTTGTCGTCTAGCTGTATTATTTTGTTCAGTTTCTTTAGCTGTGCGTGTTGTAGTGTTGTACATTGGTGGCGAATAATTTATTTTATAATTATCACGGTGCGGTATAGTGTTTTGTATTGCTTTCTTGTCATTTCTGTGATAATTATGGTGATGATTTGCGTGTTTTTGTTCCCAGTATTGTGTGTTCTTACCTTTATTGATATTCTCCGACTGTGTTACAAGGATTAAAAATTCTTCTATGGTTTTGATCCCTTGTGTATAAACTGCTAACTGGATATCTCGCTGAAAATGGTAAAATAATTTTGAAACAATTTCATATTCCGAGAATTTAGGTTTGAGATGCTTTACACGTTCTATTTGCGTAATTGTGTATTGTTCAATACTCTGCTGTCCTTGTGCATTGAACTTTCCATATTCGAGTTGATCCCGTACTTGTCGTTGGGTATGTAGATTCCAGTATCGGTTCTCGAATGCTTCACGAAACTGCTGATATGTACTAACGTTATCTCTAATAATAGAGTACCATTGGCTGGCTGAATCTCTAAGATATCGCGTGACGAAGTCTATCTTCTCGTCGTCATTTATTGCACTCCCAATTTTTTCTATTTCCTTCTCTACTCTTGCTAGGAATTCCATACTGTTCTCCCCTTTACCACCTGAGAACTTAAGTCTGCTCCTTTCTTCTGTTGGTGTAGGAAATATGGTCATTTGGTTCTGTCGTCTTCTTAACTCACTTCGTAGTTGGTTCATTTCCTCTTGAATCTCTTTCATATGTGATACGTCTCCCGAACGGTCTTTCGTAGTTTCTTCAATTTTATTCTCAATAACTACAGTACGTGTTTCTATTTCTCTAAGTTTACTGGTATTTACTTGGGATACATTATTAATAGTTTGGATTTTATCATCCTGCTCTCGTGTTGTAGTAGTTAAAGTATCATTTATTTGTTTATGCATTTCTTTTAAATCTTTTCTCCACTCGAGATGTAATTCTTTTTGTTTATTTTCAATCCGTACAACTTGTTCATGTAAGGCTTGTTTAAAATTATTCTCTAGAGTATCAACACGTATGTTGGTGTCACCAATTTTTTCGTTTAACTGCGCATTACTGTCAATTATACTTTGTTTTATTTCAAGATTATCAATTTTTAACTCTTCTACACTGTCTGTAATTAATTTTTATGGTGCCCTGTCTAAAATTTTCGGACTGTAGCTCTAATTTATTTTCTAAACTTTCTGTTTGTTTCTTATTAGATTCTTTTAATTCGTCTATTCTAGCATTTAAATTTTCTGTCTGTTTATTTAAATTTTCTGTCTGTTTTGTGCTTAATTCATCGACCCAGGCACGCATCATCATCTGGAATGCTTCGACGTCTAAATTTCCTGGAGTCGTCATGTTGAAGTATTATTAAAATATTTATTTAATAGTAATTCTTTAAAAATTATTATTGATAACCGTTCCCTACTTATTTATTTATTTCTGTATTTTTATTAATAGTTATTATTAATACTCATTACAGTTACACCTGTTACATAGACAACAATATTATTTGTGGGCGCCAGCTGTGTGATTACACAACAATTAACATTACATTCAGTTACCGTTTAATATAAATAATAATTACATATTATACATTTTTCATTTAACACACTCTTTATATTTTTTCGAGCAACCATTTAGCTACATAAAAAATTTTAATAGTTAACTCATGGGGATCGGGTCATACATTCATGATCTACAATTTATGTCTCAAATTTTTGTACATAAATTTAGGCATGTCATGCCCCACGTGCAGGGCGACAAACTATGCAACGTAATAAATTTGCAAATTTAATTTAATTTAAATTTGTGGAGCCCCACGATCTTGGAGCACCAAATTTATGCAACGTTACATATACATAAATAGGCGTGAACGATCTCACGTTCAAGATTGACAAATTCTTTAAACAATATAACATTTAAATTGGGGGTCAGG
Source organism: Magicicada septendecula (assembly GCA_034769895.1). Classification (NCBI taxonomy): domain Eukaryota; kingdom Metazoa; phylum Arthropoda; class Insecta; order Hemiptera; family Cicadidae; genus Magicicada; species Magicicada septendecula. The sequence continues at coordinate 338,370,703 of CM068370.1, read as the reverse complement.
TGTATCTGCAATAAGAACTCTATGTAACTTGAAACGGTAATTAAAATTTATTTGATACTATAAAAAAATATGTGCACATGGCACTGACTTCGATTTTAAAACATTAGTTATTATTTGTTATTATGCCGTAAGGCTTAAGATATATATATTCTTACTGACTAAATATTCTATGCTACTAATTATTATATAAAAGAAAAATCTCATTTTCAGACTACTCAGTCTATTAATATGTTTCAAAATAAATTTTTAAATCTTTTTTTCTATATTGTAACGTACTCAAAATATTAATAGTTATTGTTTCTCAGTACTGTTTTCTCAAATACTAATTGTTTCTATTTAAATGCTTTGTAATCATTTTATATCATATTAATTTGAGCTCTTGTTACGTTAATCGTATTTCTAAAACATCTATAATTTTAACTCTACTATACAAGAAACATTGCTCTTATTTTTACATAAAATATTAATGTCTTTAACTGTCTTTGAATTCTTTGTATGATTAAGATATGAATAAGTTGTCTATCACCTTATTCTCGTCAATCATACTCGATCATTTTTGTTCCATCGGTATTCGTCCTCGTCTCGCCTCCAGCGTTGGCTGTCTCTCTTCTCCTCTTGTCCAGCGTCGTCTGTCTCTCTCTCTGGAACTCTTCTCTTGTCCAGCGTCGTATCTGTCTCTGGAACTCTCCTCTTGTCCAGCGTCGTACCTCTCTCTGGAACTCTTCTCTTGTCCAGCGTCGTATCTCTCACTGGAACTCTCCTCTTGTCCAGCGTCGTATCTCTCTCTGGAACTCTCCTCTTGTCTAGTGTCGAATCATTAATGGATCTTCTTAAGTAGTGCTGTTATTAATTAAAATGATTGTCTTTACAGCTTAGTTACGTATTTGTACGTAACTGGCAACTTTAAACTGTTTACGAAAAAAAAATAAATACGCCGTGCTGACGGGCATAAGCTCCCGCTGCACCGTGGATGATTCAAGAAAGAGAACCACTGTAGCTTGCGTGTCCTATTTATACCCATGTCTTGGTCGACACCCTGCAGTGTTACGAAATCGACATGTTAGAAACTGTCTCTGGCTTCAGTTCCCCCATTCTTTGTCAAATTCGCTATTTTTTATATTTCTGCGAATTGCAGAGTCCTGTAAGTATACTCTTATACTTATCTTATAACTATTTTTACAACACATGTTCACTGTAATTTTGGACATTGCAACTTAACCCTTTCGATTTGTACAGAGTTATTTCACTATTGCACTTGTACGGTGTGTCACTTTCGCGTGGTTTTCATACACAGTATTTAGTAAATTTTATTACATTTTATGGTGCTTTTGGATTTTAATTCTTAATTCTAGTTTATGAATAATTACGGAAAAACAGTAATTGTGCAATTATTCATCATGGGTGGCAAACTCGCCTGCAGAGACCTGCGTTCACACACACAAGCAAAATACTGGTGTACACACTTTCAGTTACATTTGTGTGTGTGTGCACATCGATTCGGGTCGAAATACCTGTTCATATTTTTGTCTGAGTCAAGCTTGCAATCCCTAACATGCTTATTTCTAATATATTATTAATTATTTACAGTTTATTAAGTAAATTTAAATTTTTATATTTCATGCTCAGTACATCACTTATTTGTACTGTCGCAATATATCAAACCTCAGTCATCAGCTTATTTCTCTGGGTCAAGTGAATAACGTTGCCCTAGATACATCTCAAAATTTATACAAAGTAAAATACATCACATGTTTATAGTTTTTACATTCAAACATAATAAAACAGAACACTCATAATTAACCTTGTGGTTATTACCTTATAATAAACAATTCACATTTAAGTTTACCAAAAATTTACACCTCTTACAGCTTTATTTTATTTTCAAATTCTATCAAATTTTTCACTAGATTCGTTTATTATTACATTTTAACTATGATTTTCTGTTTAACACTTTCATTATCAATTATTTTGGTTGACTCTTAGTTATTCATAATAATTCGATTTACAAATGGGTGATTAAATATAACCTCAACCCCCTTCTGACTCTAACACTTACTAACAGATTTACATGGTATGACACCACTCCCTCAAAATATTCATCTCCACTAACTTTCTACTCTAACTCATCTTGAACCATTCTACCCTTATAACAAAATACTCTCTACCCTCTTTGTACTTAGGATGTGTGTTCCCTCCCTACGCTCATTCCCTTATTGGTTCCTGGTCTCCCTCATGGTAACCCCGCCAACGCACATACGGTTCACCTCCCACCACAACGCTTTTCGTTGAGGACTCCTTATCACACCACCCCCTTACAAAATTCCACCATCAGCTAATTACTCTCCAATTACATACCTCTCATTACTCTACATATACTCCCTATCGCTACTATGTCACTATTAATACACTGTTTTCTATACTTATTTTTATTCCCAGAAATCTTATTCTGTTTAACACCCCTTCAACCTTAACTCTGACTGATTCAAATGCCTTATATAAATTTTTTTATCACCCAAATTCTAACTGTTATTACCCATTGAAAATTCATAACTATCTCAAATTAATTTTATCACTTAACTTAAAACATTTTAAACACATTTAAAATTTATAAACATTTTACTTGATTTAAATTGCATTATCCTCTTCATACTTACAGTACATCACTCATATACTGTCATGGACAAAAAAATATAAACATTGATCACCACCCAATAATGTACATAACTCCATGTATCTTCTGAAACATTATAACAATCATATGATTCCACAACTATATACATTTCATATTTATTCATTTATTATTTATTATCAAGTACCAATCTCCTAAAATCATTCAAATTCATTAGCAAAATTCAATTATACAACATTAATTCATTCATTAATCTTAAATTCTTTAATTCAATCAATTGTTCAAAACACAAATTTTTAATTAGCTTACTCCAAAACAATTACAATTCATTTATTATCACCTTCATAATTATTCTCGTTATTTATTTAGTCTGCCAAAATATTATTATTATTATTAAATTGATTCCTCCTACATACACACATTGTTTACATCAAGTAGATTTTACAACATAGACACAATTAATTTCACTATGAATTTATTTACAATCTCTTATCATTAATTTTTCTGTTTACCACACCTCATATCCTAATTTAGCCAGGTCATTACCATAAACTAAAATATTTAAAATATCCATTCACTGATTTTTTATTTATTCCCCATCGTCATATAATAGTCTTATTTTTATATAAAAATTATCATTTTTACTCACACTCAATTCATTATTATTATTTACATAATAATTCTCTAGATTATCCCACATTATTATCAAATCATATACCCTGTCTGAATCATTGATTTTGGTCTTGTCACCGTCTGTATTATTATCTATCACCCTTAAGTACTTTAACCTCTCAATTTCAGAATCATCTATTATTAACACTCCACGTCTATGCACAGGTAAGCATTCAATAAAATTATCAACATTATTATTATTTATTTCTGCACTATCTTCATAACAAGGCAAGTCTTTCATATCATCTATTTTTTTCAAATTTTAACTTCTCTTTTAACTCCTTATACCTTCTACTTAACGTAAACAATTCTATCTCCCCATCAACACACAACTCTCTCTCTAAACATCTCTCACCATAACGCCATATCACTTTGTCTCTCTCACTCCTTGCAGATGGTACTGCTATATTAAAACAGCTCCTGGTTCCTCCAGGAACAACACAAAAATCCAAAAGACAATTATTGGTAGAACATTTATCTACCCAATACATTCGTGAAGACCTTTCTTCACCACCCACAACACCACGGGAAAATTTTACCCTCTGCCATCCCTCTACCTGTACACTCTCTTCATACTCTCTCTCTAACTGATAAACATTTGTTTCTACCCCTTTACAACCCATTACTCTCTCACTCTCACTAACTATCTCTATATCATCACTATCTATTTTCATTATATCACCTTTAAGTATCTCGTTTTCCACTAGCTTATCACTATTACTTATTAATTCATTTTTAGAATTATCGTTATTACTCACCTTGTTAATTATTTCTTCACTAATTTTCATCATATTACTACCACTGTTACTTACTGTTGTATTAACTATCTGATATACTTTACTTTTAATCTGTTCCTCTACTGATTCTGTCACTTGTTCCTTAAATGTCATTAACCGTTCGTTAATTTCGTTTACAATCTCACTCTTTATACCACTGACTCTGGTATTTATTTCATTAAACTTACTGTCATTAATATCAAAACGTTCGTTAATCTCACCGCTTAATTCATTAAATTGTTTGTCATTACTATCAAAACGACAATTTAATTCATTAAATTGATTCAGGATAATACTCATCATATCATTATCAAATTTATTGTATTTTGTTGAGGTTGGGGTTAATTGAAGCCCCGAATCCTCTGTCACATTTGTTTGATCTGTTACATTTACTTCAACTATTTTGTCTTGACCCACATTCGGAGTTGAATGGGCTTCAAGGCCGCTCATAACAGCTGATTCACTCATTTCAATTTGACACTCGTTAGTAGCCATTATTTATTCTTTATGAGATTTGTTAATCTTAACACAATTTCAATCTTACATGTATTTAATATTTTTTCTCTTTGTATGTTTTATTTAACTATAGCATACACATCGCTTAACCTGTACGTAATTTACGTATTCCTACCCAGCCTCCAAACCACGCTTGTATTCGCCTGTAGGTGCGATTTATAAATTATTTTACAAAAGTCTCTGTTCAAGGCGCCAATTGTACAAATACAGATTACTGAGAGACTTATAACATTTAAATTATTATTTGTCCAGGATAACTTAACTTACAAAGTCCAAAGTCCGTCACACGAACTGCGAAATACAAGCAGGGTTTGGGGTTATATCAGTAACATACTCAACTCGCATTTATGTAAAACAACTCCAATTTTATTTCATTTTTTATGCTCCTTCAAATTTATTGATTACTCAACTTTTCTTTCAAAATTAAAATATTACAGTTCTTTCTATTACTGAAAATATTACTGAATGACACAAAACATTTATTTCAATATTGTATACTTCTTCTAATACTTATATTAATTAAGGCGAAACCAGCTTGCTCATTCTCACATTCATACTTTTAAAACCCCATTTTATGTAAAATGATAATAATAATTTTGGTGGAATACTGTTACATGATGTAGCGTCGTCTTTCCCGACCGCGTGGTGCATCCCACAGAGTTCTCTTATTCAATGTCCAGAAGGCTGTTGTTTCACTTTTGATAAAATTTTACTGGTTTTCACTGTTCCATATGAGTTTAGATTTTTTCACACTGCTTTACACACATTTTTGATATACACTGGGTTGGCCTGTCACTTTCTTAGGGCCCACGAGTATTAGCGTATGTCTGGCAAAACGTACACTATTTTGTTGACTGCTGCTTATTATTTTCACATTTTTTAATATGAGTTTTGCCCGGCCGGCGACGCGCACCACTATTCGCGTCCACTACCTTGAAATGTTAATCGTCGACTCCCTCGCACCAGCGAAACAGGCTCCCACTACTTTTCGTTGCTAAACAGGAAAAGCACTGCCTTCAGGTTATAAATTTTTCGTAGTCGTTCATGGTGTATAGCTTTTCTCTGTACCACATGGCTACTGTTGTTAAATGTTGACGATATAGAAGGCTTTGTGGGTGGAGCATTCACTTGACTTCCGCCATCTCGAAAGCACATGGCAAGGAAATCTTACGGCTTAGCCATTTTCTTGTGGCATCTCTTTTAATGTTTAGGCATAGTAGCTGCACCCCGTCTTGTGTGTGTGCACAGCGGACGTGACAATATTGAATTCACAAGCGAGTCTAGCATTTTTTCAATTACACTCCACTCAAAAAGTTTGTGTTACTGTTCATTGTTCAAATACAATGGTAGCTCACATGGGACTTGCAATGTTGACCACAAACAAGTTTAAATATATTTTATAAAAAATAAAATCCCCCTTTTTGCCCCATTACAATACCCCCAATGAGAGGTTTTATGCCCGAGAGCATAAAAACACTCATTGCTAAACCTTAGGTGGATCGGTGAGGATATGGCGCCAACAACCCTCCGTTAATTTCTAAACAAGTTATGGGTAAACTACCCCACTAGCTCGGCGACTATGGCTGCACCTGAACGAGATTACTGGACTTCTCTGTTCGAGATCCCAACACCATAAAATCGGACAGATACTCACCATAGTATCCCTAACCTTCTATCGTTACGCCCAAAAATCAAAACACTGGCCTTATTCCATACCAGATCCTCAACCGATATGTTCCCCCTTACATGCATACTGGGTTGCCTTTAGCAAGTACCGGGTGCGTACACATACTCATTATTACTGACTATAATATTTATACACTACTTTGTTGATTTAAAATTTATAAAAATATGTCATACTTGAACTTCAATTACTTCTCTTAATATTTTATCGATTGGACGTTACAGTTTCAACTCAAAATAAATTAAACAAATCCACTTAAATCATTTAAATTCTGTTAACTCAAAGAAATAAATCTAAGTCCAATAACAAAATGTTATATTACCATTAATTTCATCAAAACCCCAAAATCTTTTACATGAATCTACAATTCTTCTTCACTAGCTACGAACATCATAAAAAACAAATAAACTAAACACCTTATTAAATCATAAATTCACTTGTCATTACCTTTGTTTACAACACATATAATATGAATAATATAAATCAATTAACACATTAACATATAATGAACAATATATCCTGGACACAAAAACACAATCTATACTTCAAGCAAAATTTTCTTTTTCTTTTTCTTTTTTTAAAAAAAAATTTCGATTCCCAAAAAGAATCGTTTTGTCAACAAAATTTATTATTTTATCATTTCAGTATGGATACACAAATAAAATCTACGAATCAATTGTAAAAAACATACTATATATCAAACCTCAGTCATCAGCTTATTTCTCTGGATCAAGTGAATGACCTTGCCCTAGATACATCTCAAAATTTATACAAAGTAAAATACATCACATGTTTATATTTTTTACATTCAAACATAATACAACATAATAAAACATAGAACACTCATAATTAACCTTGTGGTTATTACCTTACAATAAACAATTCACATTTAAGTTGACCAAAAATTTACACCTCTTACAGCTTTATTTTATTTTCAAATTCTATCAAATTTTTCACTAGTTTCGTTTATTATTACATTTTAACTATCATTTTCTGTTTAACACTTTCATTATCAATTATTTTGGGTGACTCTTAGTTATTCATAATAATTCGATTTACAAACGGGTGATTAAATATAACCTCAACCCCCTTCTGACTCTAACACTTACTAACAGATTTACATGGTATGACACCACTCCCTCAAAATATTCATCTCCACTAACTTTCTACTCTAACTCATCTTGAACCATTCTACCCTTATAACAAAATACTCTCTACCCTCTTTGTACTTAGGATGTGTGTTCCCTCCCTACGCTCATTCCCTTATTGGTTCCTGGTCTCCCCCATGGTAACCCCGCCAACGCACATACGGTTCACCTCCCACCACAACGCTTTTCGTTGAGGACTCCTTATCACACCACCCCCTTACAAAATTCCACCATCAGCTAATTACTCTCCAATTACATACCTCTCATTACTCTACATATACTCCCTATCGCTACTATGTCACTATTAATACACTGTTTTCTATACTTATTTTTATTCCCAGAAATCTTATTCTGTTTAACACCCCTTCAACCTTAACTCTGACTGATTCAAATGCCTTATATAAATCTTTATCACCCAAATTCTAACTGTTATTACCCATTGAAAATTCATAACTACCTCAAATTAATTTCATCACTTAACTTAAAACATTTTAAACACATTTAAAATTTATAAACATTTTACTTGATTTAAATTGCATTATCCTCTTCATACTTACAGTACATCACTCATATACTGTCATGGACAAAAAAATATAAACATTGATCACCACCCAATAATGTACATAACTCCATGTATCTTCTGAAACATTATAACAATCATATGATTCCACAACTAAATACATTTCTTATTTATTCACTTATTATTTATTATCAAGTACCAATCTCCTAAAATCATTGAAATTCATTAGCAAAATTCAATTGTACAACATTAATTCATTCATTAATCTTAAATTCTTTAATTCAATCAATTGTTCAAAACACAAATTATTTTAATTACCTTACTCCAAAACAATTACAATTCATTTATTATCACCTTCATAGTTATTCTCGTTATTTATTTAGTCTGCCAAAATATTATTATTATTATTAAATTGATTCCTCCTACATACACACATTGTTTACATCAAGTAGATTTTACAACATAGACACAATTAATTTCACTATGAATTTATTTACAATCTCTTGTCATTAATTTTTCTGTTTACCACACCTCATTTCCTAATTTAGTCAGGTCATTACCATAAACTAAAATATTTAAAATATCCATTCACTGATTTTTTATTTACTCCCTATCGTCATATAATAGTCTTATTTTTATATAACAATTATCATTTTTACTCACACTCAATTCATTATTATTATTTACATAATAATTCTCTAATATTTCAAATTGTTCCATAAAACCCACATAATAATCTACTAGATTATCCCACATTATTATCAAATCATACATCCTGTCTGAATCATTGATTTTGGTCTTGTCACCATCTGTATTACTATCTATCACCCTTAAGTACTTTAAGCTCTCAATTTCAGAATCATCTATTATTAATACTCCACGTCTATGCACAGGTAACCATTCAATACAATTAACAACGTTATTATTATTTATTTCTGCACTATCTTCATAACAAGGCAAGTCTTTCATATCATCTATTTTTTCAAATTTTAACTTCTCTTTTAACTCGTTATTGCTTCTACTTAACGTAAACAATTCTATCTCCCCATCAACACACAACTCTCTCTCTAAACATCTCTAACCATAACTCCATATCACTTTGTCTCTCTCACTCCATGCAGATGGTACTGCTATATTAAAACAGCTCCTGGTTCCTCCAGGAACAACACAAAAATTCAAAAGACAATTATTGGTAGAACATTTATCTACCCAATACATTCGTGAAGACCTTTCTTCACCACCCACAACACCTCGTGAAAATTTTACCCTCTGCCATCCCTCTACCTGTACACTCTCTTCATACTCTCTCTCTAACTGATAAGCATTTGTTTCTACCCCTTTACAACCCATTACTCTCTCACTCTCACTAACTATCTCTATATCATCACTATCTATTTTCATTATATCACCTTTAAGTATCTCGTTTTCCACTATCTTATCACTATTACTTATTAATTCATTTTTAGAATTATCGTTATTACTCACCTTGTTAATTATTTCTTCATTAATTTTCATCATATTACTACCACTGTTACTTACTGTTGTATTAACTATCTGATATACTTTACTTTTAATCTGTTCCTCTACTGATTCTGTCACTTGTTCCTTAAATGTCATTAACCGTTCGTTAATTTCGTTTACAATCTCACTCTATATACCACTGACTCTGGTATTTATTTCATTAAACTTACTGTCATTAATATCAAAACGTTCGTTAATCTCACCGCTTAATTCATTAAATTGTTTGTCATTACTATCAAAACGACAATTTAATTCATTAAATTGATTCAGTATAATACTCATCATATCATTATCAAATTTATTGTATTTTGTTGAGGTTGGGGTTAATTGAAGCCCTGAATCTTCTGTCACATTTGTTTGATCTGTTACATTTACTTCAACTATTTTGTCTTGACCCACATTCGGAGTTGAATGGGCTTCAAGGCCGCTCATAACAGCTGATTCACTCGTTTCAATTTCACACTCGTTAGTAGCCATTATTTATTCTTTATGAGATTTGTTAATCTTAACACAATTTCAATCTTACATGTATTTAATATTTTTTCTCTTTGTATGTTTTATTTAACTATAGCATACACATCGCTTAACCTGCACGTAATTTACGTATTCCTACCCAGCCTCCAAACCACGCTTGTATTCGCCTGTAGGTGCGATTTATAAATTATTTTACAAAAGTCTCTGTTCAAGGCGCCAATTGTACAAATACAGATTACTGAGAGACTTATAACATTAAATTATTATTTGTCCAGGATAACTTAACTTACAAAGTCCAAAGTCCGTCACACGAACTGCGAAATACAAGCAGGGTTTGGGGTTATATCAGTAACATACTCAACTCGCATTTATGTAAAACAACTCCAATTTTATTTCATTTTTTATGCTCCTTCAAATTTATTGATTACTCAACTTTTCTTTCAAAATTAAAATATTACTGTTCTTTCTATTACTGAAAATATTACTGAATGACACAAAACATTTATTTCAATATTGTATACTTCTTCTAATACTTATATTAATTAAGGCGAACCCAGCTTGCTCATTCTCACATTCATACTTTTAAAACCCCATTTTATGTAAAACGATAATAATAATTTTGGTGGAATACTGTTACATGATGTAGCGTCGTCTTTCCCGACCGCGTGGTGCATCCCACAGAGTTCTCTTATTCAATGTCCAGAAGGCTGTTGTTTCACTTTTGATAAAATTTTACTGGTTTTCACTGTTCCATATGAGTTTAGATTTTTTCACACTGCTTTACACACATTTTTGATATACACTGGGTTGGTCTGTCACTTTCTTAGGGCCCACGAGTATTAGCGTATGTCTGGCAAAACGTACACTATTTTGTTGACTGCTGCTTATTATTTTCACATTTTTTAATATGAGTTTTGCCCGGCCGGCGACGCGCACCACTATTCGCGTCCGCTACCTTGAAATGTTAATCGTCGACTCCCTCGCACCAGCGAAACAGGCTCCCACTACTGTTCGTTGCTAAACAGGAAAAGCACTGCCTTCAGGTTATAAATTTTTCGTAGTCGTTCATGGTGTATAGCTTTTCTCTGGACCACATGGCTACTGTTGTTAAATGTTGACGATATAGAAGGCTTTGTGGGTGGAGCATTCACTTGACTTCCGCCATCTCGAAAGCACATGGCAAGGAAATCTTACGGCTTAGCCATTTTCTTGTGGCATCTCTTTTAATGTTTAGGCGTAGTAGCTGCACCCCGTCTTGTGTGTGTGCACAGCGGACGTGACAATATTGAATTCACAAGCGAGTCTAGCATTTTTTCAACTACACTCCACTCAAAAAGTTTGTGTTACTGTTCATTGTTCAAATACAACTGTAGCTCACATGGGACTTGCAATGTTGACCACAAACAAGTTTAAATATATTTTATAAAAAATAAAATCCCCCTTTTTGCCCCATTACAATACCCCCAATGAGAGGTTTTATGCCCGAGAGCATAAAAACTCTCATTGCTATACCTTAGGTGGATCGGTGAGGATATGGCGCCAACAACCCTCCGTTAATTTCTAAACAAGTTATGGGTAAACTACCCCACTAGCTCGGCGACTATGGCTGCACCTGAACGAGATTACTGGCCTTCTCTGTTCGAGATCCCAACACCATAAAATCGGACAGATACTCACCATAGTATCCCTAACCTTCTATCGTTACGCCCAAAAATCAAAACACTGGCCTTATTCCATACCAGATCCTCAACCGATATGTTCCCCCTTACATGCATACTGGGTTGCCTTTAGCAAGTACCGGGTGCGTACACATACTCATTATTACTGACTATAATATTTATACACTACTTTGTTGATTTAAAATTTATAAAAATATGTCATACTTGAACTTCAATTACTTCTCTTAATATTTTATCGATTGGACGTTACAGTTTCAACTCAAAATAAATTAAACAAATCCACTTAAATCATTTAAATTCTGTTAACTCAAAGAAATAAATCTAAGTCCAATAACAAAATGTTATATTACCATTAATTTCATCAAAACCCCAAAATCTTTTACATGAATCTACAATTCTTCTTCCCTAGCTACGAACATCATAAAAAACAAATAAACTAAACACCTTATTAAATCATAAATTCACTTGTGATTACCTTTGTTTACAACACATATAATATGAATAATATAAATCAATTAACACATTAACATATAATGAACAATATATCCTGGACACAAAAACACAATCTATACTTCAAGCAAAATTTTTCTTTTTCTTTTTTAAAAAAAAATTTCGATTCCCAAAAAGAGTCGTTTTGTCAACAAAATTTATTATTTCATCATTTCAGTATGGATACACAAATAAAATCTACGAATCAATTGTAAAAAACATACTATATATCAAACCTCAGTCATCAGCTTATTTCTCTGGGTCAAGTGAATGACCTTGCCCTAGATACATCTCAAAATTTATACAAAGTAAAATACATCAAATGTTTATATTTTTTACATTCAAACATAATACAACATAATAAAACATAGAACACTCATAATTAACCTTGTGGTTATTACCTTACAATAAACAATTCACATTTAAGTTGACCTAAAATTTACACCTCTTACAGCTTTATTTTATTTTCAAATTCTATCAAATTTTTCACTAGTTTCGTTTATTATTACATTTTAACTATGATTTTCTGTTTAACACTTTCATTATCAATTATTTTGGGTGACTCTTAGTTATTCATAATAATTCGATTTACAAACGGGTGATTAAATATAACCTCAACCCCCTTCTGACTCTAACACTTACTAACAGATTTACATGGTATGACACCACTCCCTCAAAATATTCATCTCCACTAACTTTCTACTCTAACTCATCTTGAACCATTCTACCCTTATAACAAAATACTCTCTACCCTCTTTGTACTTAGGATGTGTGTTCCCTCCCTACGCTCATTCCCTTATTGGTTCCTGGTCTCCCCCATGGTAACCCCGCCAACGCACATACGGTTCACCTCTCGCCACAACGCTTTTCGTTGAGGACACCTTATCACACCACCCCCCTTACAAAATTCCACCATCAGCTAATTACTCTCCAATTACATCCCTCTCATTACTCTACATATACTCCCTATCGCTACTATGTCACTATTAATACTCTGTTTTCTATACTACTTTTATTCCCAAAAATCTTATTCTGTTTAACACCCCTTCAACCTTAACTCTGACTGATTCAAATGCCTTATATAAATCTTTATCACCCAAATTCTAACTGTTATTACCCATTGAAAATTCATAACTATCTCAAATTAATTTCATCACTTAACTTAAAACATTTTAAACACATTTAAAATTTATAAACATTTTACTTGATTTAAATTGCATTATCCTCTTCATACTTACAGTACATCACTCATATACTGTCATGGACAAAAAAGTATAAACATTGATCACCACCCAATAATGTACATAATTCCATGTATCTTCTGAAACATTATAACAATCATATGATTCCACAACTAAATACATTTCATATTTTTTCATTTATTATTTATTATCAAGTACCAATCTCCTAAAATCATTGAAATTCATTAGCAAAATTCAATTGTACAACTTTAATTCATTCATTAATCTTAAATTCTTTAATTCAATCAATTGTTCAAAACACAAATTATTTTAATTACCTTACTCCAAAACAATTACAATTCATTTATTATCACCTTCATATTTATTCTCGTCATTTATTTAGTCTGCCAAAATATTATTATTATTATTATTAAATTGATTCCTCCTACATACACACATTGTTTACATCAAGTACATTTTACAACATAGACACAATTAATTTCACTATGAATTTATTTACAATCGCTTGTCATTAATTTTTCTGTTTACCACACCTCATTTCCTAATTTAGCCAGGTCATTACCATAAACTAAAATATTTAAAATATCCATTCACTGATTTTTTATTTACCCCCCATCGTCATATAATAGTCTTATTTTTATATAACAATTATCATTTTTACTCACACTCAATTCATTATTATTATTTACATAATAATTCTCTAATATTTCAAATTGTTCCATAAAACCCACATAATAATCTACTAGATTATCCCACATTATTATCAAATCATACACCCTGTCTGAATCATTGATTTTGGTCTTGTCACCATCTGTATTATTATCTATCACCCTTAAGTACTTTAAGCTCTCAATTTCAGAATCATCTATTATTAATACTCCACGTCTATGCACAGGTAAGCATTCAATACAATTATCAACGTTATTATTATTTTTTTCTGCACTATCTTCATAACAAGGCAAGTCTTTCATATCATCTATTTTTTCAAATTTTAACTTCTCTTTTAACTCCTTATAGCTTCTACTTAACGTAAACAATTCTATCTCCCCATCAACACACAACTCTCTCTCTAAACATCTCTCACCATAACTCCATATCACTTTGTCTCTCTCACTCCATGCAGATGGTACTGCTATATTAAAACAGCTCCTGGTTCCTCCAGGAACAACACAAAAATTCAAAAGACAATTATTGGTAGAACATTTATCTACCCAATACATTCGTGAAGACCTTTCTTCACCACCCACAACACCACGGGAAAATTTTACCCTCTGCCATCCCTCTACCTGTACACTCTCTTCATACTCTCTCTCTAACTGATAAACATTTGTTTCTACCCCTTTACAACCCATTACTCTCTCACTCTCACTAACTATCTCTATATCATCACTATCTATTTTCATTATATCACCTTTAAGTATCTCGTTTTCCACTATCTTATCACTATTACTTATTAATTCATTTTTAGAATTATCGTTATTACTCACCTTGTTAATTATTTCTTCATTAATTTTCATCATATTACTACCACTGTTACTTACTGTTGTATTAACTATCTGATATACTTTACTTTTAATCTGTTCCTCTACTGATTCTGTCACTTGTTCCTTAAATGTCATTAACCGTTCGTTAATTTCGTTTACAATCTCACTCTTTATACCACTGACTCTGGTATTTATTTCATTAAACTTACTGTCATTAATATCAAAACGTTCGTTAATCTCACCGCTTAATTCATTAAATTGTTTGTCAATACTATCAAAACGACAATTTAATTCATTAAATTGATTCAGTATAATACTCATCATATCATTATCAAATTTATTGTATTTTGTTGAGGTTGGGGTTAATTGAAGCCCTGAATCCTCTGTCACATTTGTTTGATCTGTTACATTTACTTCAACTATTTTGTCTTGACCCACATTCGGAGTTGAATGGGCTTCAAGGCCGCTCATAACAGCTGATTCACTCATTTCAATTTCACACTCGTTAGTAGCCATTATTTATTCTTTATGAGATTTGTTAATCTTAACACAATTTCAATCTTACATGTATTTAATATTTTTTCTCTTTGTATGTTTTATTTAACTATAGCATACTCATCGCTTAACCTGTACGTAATTTACGTATTCCTACCCAGCCTCCAAACCACGCTTGTATTTGCCTGTAGGTGCGATTTATAAATTATTTTACAAAAGTCTCTGTTCAAGGCGCCAATTGTACAAATACAGATTACTAAGAGACTTATAACATTTAAATTATTATTTGTCCAGGATAACTTAACTTACAAAGTCCAAAGTCCGTCACACGAACTGCGAAATACAAGCAGGGTTTGGGGTTATATCAGTAACATACTCAACTCGCATTTATGTAAAACAACTCCAATTTTATTTCATTTTTTATGCTCCTTCAAATTTATTGATTACTCAACTTTTCTTTCAAAATTAAAATATTACTGTTCTTTCTATTACTGAAAATATTACTGAATGACACAAAACATTTATTTCAATATTGTATACTTCTTCTAATACTTATATTAATTAAGGCGAACCCAGCTTGCTCATTCTCACATTCATACTTTTAAAACCCCATTTTATGTAAAATGATAATAATAATTTTGGTGGAATACTGTTACATGATGTAGCGTCGTCTTTCCCGACCTCGTGGTGCATCCCACAGAGTTCTCTTATTCAATGTCCAGAAGGCTGTTGTTTCACTTTGGTAAAATTTTACTGGTTTTCACTGTTCCATATGAGTTTAGATTTTTTCACACTGTTTTACACACATTTTTGATATACACTGGGTTGGTCTGTCACTTTCTTAGGGCCCACGAGTATTAGCGTATGTCTGGCAAAACGTACACTATTTTGTTGACTGCTGCTTATTATTTTCACATTTTTTAATATGAGTTTTGCCCGGCCGGCGACGCGCACCACTATTCGCGTCCGCTACCTTGAAATGTTAATCGTCGACTCCCTCGCACCAGCGAAACAGGCTCCCACTACTGTTCGTTGCTAAACAGGAAAAGCACTGCCTTCAGGTTATAAATTTTTCGTAGTCGTTCATGGTGTATAGCTTTTCTCTGGACCACGTGGCTACTGTTGTTAAATGTTGACGATATAGAAGGCTTTGTGGGTGGAGCATTCACTTGACTTCCGCCATCTCGAAAGCACATGGCAAGGAAATCTTACGGCTTAGCCATTTTCTCGTGGCGTCGCTTTTAATGTTTAGGCGTAGTAGCTGCACCCCATCTTGTGTGTGTGCACAGCGGACGTGACAATATTGAATTCACAAGCGAGTCTAGCATTTTTTTAAACTACACTCTACTCAAAAAGTTTGTGTTACTGTTCATTGTTCAAATACAACCGTAGCTCACATGGGACTTGCAATGTTGACCACAGACAAGTTTAAATATATTTTATAAAAAATAAAATCCCCCTTTTTGCCCCATTACAATACCCCCAATGAGAGGTTTTATGCCCGAGAGCATAAAAACTCTCATTGCTAAACCTTAGGTGGATCGGTGACGATATGGCGCCACCAACCCTCCGTTAATTTCTAAACACATTATGGGTAAACTACCCCCCTAGCTCGGCGACTATGGCTGCACCTGAACGAGATTACTGGACTTCTCTGTTCGAGATCCCAACACCATAAAATCGGACAGATACTCACCATAGTATCCCTAACCTTCTATCGTTACGCCCAAAAACCAAAACACTGGCCTTATTCCATACCAGATCCTCAACCGATATGTTCCCCCTTACATGCATACTGGGTTGCCTTTAGCAAGTACCGGGTGCGTACACATACTCATTATTACTGACTATAATATTTATACACTACTTTGTTGATTTAAAATTTATAAAAATATGTCATACTTGAACTTCAATTACTTCTCTTAATATTTTATCGATTGGACGTTACAGTTTCAACTCAAAATAAATTAAACAAATCCACTTAAATCATTTAAATTCTGTTAACTCAAAGAAATAAATCTAAGTCCAATAACAAAATGTTATATTACCATTGATTTCATCAAAACCCCAAAATCTTTTACATGAATCTACAATTCTTCTTCACTAGCTACGAACATCATAAAAAACAAATAAACTAAACACCTTATTAAATCATAAATTCACTTGTCATTACCTTTGTTTACAACACATATAATATGAATAATATAAATCAATTAACACATTGACATATAATGAACAATATATCCTGCACACAAAAACACAATCTATACTTCAAGCAAAATTTTTCTTTTTCTTTTTTAAAAAAAAATTTCGATTCCCAAAAAGAATCGTTTTGTCAACAAAATTTATTATTTCATCATTTCAGTATGGATACACAAATAAAATCTACGAATCAATTGTAAAAAACATACTATATATCAAACCTCAGTCATCAGCTTATTTCTCTGGGTCAAGTGAATGACCTTGCCCTAGATACATCTCAAAATTTATACAAAGTAAAATACATCAAATGTTTATATTTTTTACATTCAAACATAATACAACATAATAAAACATAGAACACTCATAATTAACCTTGTGGTTATTACCTTACAATAAACAATTCACATTTAAGTTGACCAAAAATTTACACCTCTTACAGCTTTATTTTATTTTCAAATTCTATCAAATTTTTCACTAGTTTCGTTTATTATTACATTTTAACTATGATTTTCTGTTTAACACTTTCATTATCAATTATTTTGGGTGACTCTTAGTTATTCATAATAATTCGATTTACAAACGGGTGATTAAATATAACCTCAACCCCCTTCTGACTCTAACACTTACTAACAGATTTACATGGTATGACACCACTCCCTCAAAATATTCATCTCCACTAACTTTCTACTCTAACTCATCTTGAACCATTCTACCCTTATAACAAAATACTCTCTACCCTCTTTGTACTTAGGATGTGTGTTCCCTCCCTACGCTCATTCCCTTATTGGTTCCTGGTCTCCCCCATGGTAACCCCGCCAACGCACATACGGTTCACCTCTCGCCACAACGCTTTTCGTTGAGGACACCTTATCACACCACCCCCCTTACAAAATTCCACCATCAGCTAATTACTCTCCAATTACATCCCTCTCATTACTCTACATATACTCCCTATCGCTACTATGTCACTATTAATACTCTGTTTTCTATACTACTTTTATTCCCAAAAATCTTATTCTGTTTAACACCCCTTCAACCTTAACTCTGACTGATTCAAATGCCTTATATAAATCTTTATCACCCAAATTCTAACTGTTATTACCCATTGAAAATTCATAACTATCTCAAATTAATTTCATCACTTAACTTAAAACATTTTAAACACATTTAAAATTTATAAACATTTTACTTGATTTAAATTGCATTATCCTCTTCATACTTACAGTACATCACTCATATACTGTCATGGACAAAAAAGTATAAACATTGATCACCACCCAATAATGTACATAATTCCATGTATCTTCTGAAACATTATAACAATCATATGATTCCACAACTAAATACATTTCATATTTGTTCATTTATTATTTATTATCAAGTACCAATCTCCTAAAATCATTGAAATTCATTAGCAAAATTCAATTGTACAACTTTAATTCATTCATTAATCTTAAATTCTTTATTCAATCAATTGTTCAAAACACAAATTATTTTAATCACCTTACTCCAAAACAATTACAATTCATTTATTATCACCTTCATAGTTATTCTCGTTATTTATTTAGTCTGCGAAAATATTATTATTATTATTAAATTGATTCCTCCTACATACACACATTGTTTACATCAAGTACATTTTACAACATAGACACAATTAATTTCACTATGAATTTATTTACAATCTCTTGTCATTAATTTTTCTGTTTACCACACCTCATTTCCTAATTTAGCCAGGTCATTACCATAAACTAAAATATTTAAAATATCCATTCACTGATTTTTTATTTACTCCCTATCGTCATATATTAGTCTTATTTTTATATAACAATTATCATTTTTACTCACACTCAATTCATTATTATTATTTACATAATAATTCTCTAATATTTCAAATTGTTCCATAAAACCCACATAATAATCTACTAGATTATCCCACATTATTATCAAATCATATACCCTGTCTGAATCATTGATTTTGGTCTTGTCACCATCTGTATTATTATCTATCACCCTTAAGTACTTTAAGCTCTCAATTTCAGAATCATCTATTATTAATACTCCACGTCTATGCACAGGTAAGCATTCAATACAATTATCAACGTTATTATTATTTTTTTCTGCACTATCTTCATAACAAGGCAAGTCTTTCATATCATCTATTTTTTCAAATTTTAACTTCTCTTTTAACTCCTTATTGCTTCTACTTAACGTAAACAATTCTATCTCCCCATCAACACACAACTCTCTCTCTAAACATCTCTCACCATAACTCCATATCACTTTGTCTCTCTCACTCCTTGCAGATGGTACTGCTATATTAAAACAGCTCCTGGTTCCTCCAGGAACAACACAAAAATTCAAAAGACAATTATTGGTAGAACATTTATCTACCCAATACATTCGTGAAGACCTTTCTTCACCACCCACAACACCACGGGAAAATTTTACCCTCTGCCATCCCTCTACCTGTACACTCTCTTCATACTCTCTCTCTAACTGATAAACATTTGTTTCTACCCCTTTACAACCCATTACTCTCTCACTCTCACTAACTATCTCTATATCATCACTATCTATTTTCATTATATCACCTTTAAGTATCTCGTTTTCCACTATCTTATCACTATTACTTATTAATTCATTTTTAGAATTATCGTTATTACTCACCTTGTTAATTATTTCTTCATTAATTTTCATCATATTACTACCACTGTTACTTACTGTTGTATTAACTATCTGATATACTTTACTTTTAATCTGTTCCTCTACTGATTCTGTCACTTGTTCCTTAAATGTCATTAACCGTTCGTTAATTTCGTTTACAATCTCACTCTTTATACCACTGACTCTGGTATTTATTTCATTAAACTTACTGTCATTAATATCAAAACGTTCGTTAATCTCACCGCTTAATTCATTAAATTGTTTGTCAATACTATCAAAACGACAATTTAATTCATTAAATTGATTCAGTATAATACTCATCATATCATTATCAAATTTATTGTATTTTGTTGAGGTTGGGGTTAATTGAAGCCCTGAATCCTCTGTCACATTTGTTTGATCTGTTACATTTACTTCAACTATTTTGTCTTGACCCACATTCGGAGTTGAATGGGCTTCAAGGCCGCTCATAACAGCTGATTCACTCATTTCAATTTCACACTCGTTAGTAGCCATTATTTATTCTTTATGAGATTTGTTAATCTTAACACAATTTCAATCTTACATGTATTTAATATTTTTTCTCTTTGTATGTTTTATTTAACTATAGCATACTCATCGCTTAACCTGTACGTAATTTACATATTCCTACCCAGCCTCCAAACCACGCTTGTATTTGCCTGTAGGTGCGATTTATAAATTATTTTACAAAAGTCTCTGTTCAAGGCGCCAATTGTACAAATACAGATTACTAAGAGACTTATAACATTTAAATTATTATTTGTCCAGGATAACTTAACTTACAAAGTCCAAAGTCCGTCACACGAACTGCGAAATACAAGCAGGGTTTGGGGTTATATCAGTAACATACTCAACTCGCATTTATGTAAAACAACTCCAATTTTATTTCATTTTTTATGCTCCTTCAAATTTATTGATTACTCAACTTTTCTTTCAAAATTAAAATATTACTATTCTTTCTATTACTGAAAATATTACTGAATGACACAAAACATTTATTTCAATATTGTATACTTCTTCTAATACTTATATTAATTAAGGCGAACCCAGCTTGCTCATTCTCACATTCATACTTTTAAAACCCCATTTTATGTAAAATGATAATAATAATTTTGGTGGAATACTGTTACATGATGTAGCGTCGTCTTTCCCGACCTCGTGGTGCATCCCACAGAGTTCTCTTATTCAATGTCCAGAAGGCTGTTGTTTCACTTTTGATAAAATTTTACTGGTTTTCACTGTTCCATATGAGTTTAGATTTTTTCACACTGTTTTACACACATTTTTGATATACACTGGGTTGGTCTGTCACTTTCTTAGGGCCCACGAGTATTAGCGTATGTCTGGCAAAACGTACACTATTTTGTTGACTGCTGCTTATTATTTTCACATTTTTTAATATGAGTTTTGCCCGGCCGGCGACGCGCACCACTATTCGCGTCCGCTACCTTGAAATGTTAATCGTCGACTCCCTCGCACCAGCGAAACAGGCTCCCACTACTGTTCGTTGCTAAACAGGAAAAGCACTGCCTTCAGGTTATAAATTTTTCGTAGTCGTTCATGGTGTATAGCTTTTCTCTGGACCACGTGGCTACTGTTGTTAAATGTTGACGATATAGAAGGCTTTGTGGGTGGAGCATTCACTTGACTTCCGCCATCTCGAAAGCACATGGCAAGGAAATCTTACGGCTTAGCCATTTTCTCGTGGCGTCGCTTTTAATGTTTAGGCGTAGTAGCTGCACCCCATCTTGTGTGTGTGCACAGCGGACGTGACAATATTGAATTCACAAGCGAGTCTAGCATTTTTTCAACTACACTCTACTCAAAAGTTTGTGTTACTGTTCATTGTTCAAATACAACCGTAGCTCACATGGGACTTGCAATGTTGACCACAAACAAGTTTAAATATATTTTATAAAAAATAAAATCCCCCTTTTTGCCCCATTACAATACCCCCAATGAGAGGTTTTATGCCCGAGAGCATAAAAACTCTCATTGCTAAACCTTAGGTGGATCGGTGACGATATGGCGCCACCAACCCTCCGTTAATTTCTAAACACATTATGGGTAAACTACCCCACTAGCTCGGCGACTATGGCTGCATCTGAACGAGATTACTGGACTTCTCTGTTCGAGATCCCAACACCATAAAATCGGACAGATACTCACCATAGTATCCCTAACCTTCTATCGTTACGCCCAAAAATCAAAACACTGGCCTTATTCCATACCAGATCCTCAACCGATATGTTCCCCCTTACATGCATACTGGGTTGCCTTTAGCAAGTACCGGGTGCGTACACATACTCATTATTACTGACTATAATATTTATACACTATTTTGTTGATTTAAAATTTATAAAAATATGTCATACTTGAACTTCAATTACTTCTCTTAATATTTTATCGATTGGACGTTACAGTTTCAACTCAAAATAAATTAAACAAATCCACTTAAATCATTTAAATTCTGTTAACTCAAAGAAATAAATCTAAGTCCAATAACAAAATGTTATATTACCATTGATTTCATCAAAACCCCAAAAACCTTTTACATGAATCTACAATTCTTCTTCACTAGCTACGAACATCATAAAAAACAAATAAACTAAACACCTTATTAAATCATAAATTCACTTGTCATTACCTTTGTTTACAACACATATAATATGAATAATATAAATCAATTAACACATTAACATATAATGAACAATATATCCTGGACACAAAAACACAATCTATACTTCAAGCAAAATTTTTCTTTTTCTTTTTTAAAAAAAAATTTCGATTCCCAAAAAGAATCGTTTTGTTAACAAAATTTATTATTTCATCATTTCAGTATGGATACACAAATAAAATCTACGAATCAATTGTAAAAAACATACTATATATCAAACCTCAGTCATCAGCTTATTTCTCTGGGTCAAGTGAATGACCTTGCCCTAGATACATCTCAAAATTTATACAAAGTAAAATACATCAAATGTTTATATTTTTTACATTTAAACATAATACAACATAATAAAACATAGAACACTCATAATTAACCTTGTGGTTATTACCTTACAATAAACAATTCACATTTAAGTTGACCAAAAATTTACACCTCTTACAGCTTTATTTTATTTTCAAATTCTATCAAATTTTTCACTAGTTTCGTTTATTATTACATTTTAACTATGATTTTCTGTTTAACACTTTCATTATCAATTATTTTGGGTGACTCTTAGTTATTCATAATAATTCGATTTACAAACGGGTGATTAAATATAACCTCAACCCCCTTCTGACTCTAACACTTACTAACAGATTTACATGGTATGACACCACTCCCTCAAAATATTCATCTCCACTAACTTTCTACTCTAACTCATCTTGAACCATTCTACCCTTATAACAAAATACTCTCTACCCTCTTTGTACTTAGGATGTGTGTTCCCTCCCTACGCTCATTCCCTTATTGGTTCCTGGTCTCCCCCATGGTAACCCCGCCAACGCACATACGGTTCACCTCTCGCCACAACGCTTTTCGTTGAGGACACCTTATCACACCACCCCCCTTACAAAATTCCACCATCAGCTAATTACTCTCCAATTACATCCCTCTCATTACTCTACATATACTCCCTATCGCTACTATGTCACTATTAATACTCTGTTTTCTATACTACTTTTATTCCCAAAAATCTTATTCTGTTTAACACCCCTTCAACCTTAACTCTGACTGATTCAAATGCCTTATATAAATCTTTATCACCCAAATTCTAACTGTTATTACCCATTGAAAATTCATAACTATCTCAAATTAATTTCATCACTTAACTTAAAACATTTTAAACACATTTAAAATTTATAAACATTTTACTTGATTTAAATTGCATTATCCTCTTCATACTTACAGTACATCACTCATATACTGTCATGGACAAAAAAGTATAAACATTGATCACCACCCAATAATGTACATAATTCCATGTATCTTCTGAAACATTATAACAATCATATGATTCCACAACTAAATACATTTCATATTTGTTCATTTATTATTTATTATCAAGTACCAATCTCCTAAAATCATTGAAATTCATTAGCAAAATTCAATTGTACAACTTTAATTCATTCATTAATCTTAAATTCTTTATTCAATCAATTGTTCAAAACACAAATTATTTTAATCACCTTACTCCAAAACAATTACAATTCATTTATTATCACCTTCATAGTTATTCTCGTTATTTATTTAGTCTGCGAAAATATTATTATTATTATTAAATTGATTCCTCCTACATACACACATTGTTTACATCAAGTACATTTTACAACATAGACACAATTAATTTCACTATGAATTTATTTACAATCTCTTGTCATTAATTTTTCTGTTTACCACACCTCATTTCCTAATTTAGCCAGGTCATTACCATAAACTAAAATATTTAAAATATCCATTCACTGATTTTTTATTTACTCCCTATCGTCATATATTAGTCTTATTTTTATATAACAATTATCATTTTTACTCACACTCAATTCATTATTATTATTTACATAATAATTCTCTAATATTTCAAATTGTTCCATAAAACCCACATAATAATCTACTAGATTATCCCACATTATTATCAAATCATATACCCTGTCTGAATCATTGATTTTGGTCTTGTCACCATCTGTATTATTATCTATCACCCTTAAGTACTTTAAGCTCTCAATTTCAGAATCATCTATTATTAATACTCCACGTCTATGCACAGGTAAGCATTCAATACAATTATCAACGTTATTATTATTTTTTTCTGCACTATCTTCATAACAAGGCAAGTCTTTCATATCATCTATTTTTTCAAATTTTAACTTCTCTTTTAACTCCTTATTGCTTCTACTTAACGTAAACAATTCTATCTCCCCATCAACACACAACTCTCTCTCTAAACATCTCTCACCATAACTCCATATTACTTTGTCTCTCTCACTCCATGCAGATGGTACTGCTATATTAAAACAGCTCCTGGTTCCTCCAGGAACAACACAAAAATTCAAAAGACAATTATTGGTAGAACATTTATCTACCCAATACATTCGTGAAGACCTTTCTTCACCACCCACAACACCACGGGAAAATTTTACCCTCTGCCATCCCTCTACCTGTACACTCTCTTCATACTCTCTCTCTAACTGATAAACATTTGTTTCTACCCCTTTACAACCCATTACTCTCTCACTCTCACTAACTATCTCTATATCATCACTATCTATTTTCATTATATCACCTTTAAGTATCTCGTTTTCCACTATCTTATCACTATTACTTATTAATTCATTTTTAGAATTATCGTTATTACTCACCTTGTTAATTATTTCTTCATTAATTTTCATCATATTACTACCACTGTTACTTACTGTTGTATTAACTATCTGATATACTTTACTTTTAATCTGTTCCTCTACTGATTCTGTCACTTGTTCCTTAAATGTCATTAACCGTTCGTTAATTTCGTTTACAATCTCACTCTTTATACCACTGACTCTGGTATTTATTTCATTAAACTTACTGTCATTAATATCAAAACGTTCGTTAATCTCACCGCTTAATTCATTAAATTGTTTGTCAATACTATCAAAACGACAATTTAATTCATTAAATTGATTCAGTATAATACTCATCATATCATTATCAAATTTATTGTATTTTGTTGAGGTTGGGGTTAATTGAAGCCCTGAATCCTCTGTCACATTTGTTTGATCTGTTACATTTACTTCAACTATTTTGTCTTGACCCACATTCGGAGTTGAATGGGCTTCAAGGCCGCTCATAACAGCTGATTCACTCATTTCAATTTCACACTCGTTAGTAGCCATTATTTATTCTTTATGAGATTTGTTAATCTTAACACAATTTCAATCTTACATGTATTTAATATTTTTTCTCTTTGTATGTTTTATTTAACTATAGCATACTCATCGCTTAACCTGTACGTAATTTACATATTCCTACCCAGCCTCCAAACCACGCTTGTATTTGCCTGTAGGTGCGATTTATAAATTATTTTACAAAAGTCTCTGTTCAAGGCGCCAATTGTACAAATACAGATTACTAAGAGACTTATAACATTTAAATTATTATTTGTCCAGGATAACTTAACTTACAAAGTCCAAAGTCCGTCACACGAACTGCGAAATACAAGCAGGGTTTGGGGTTATATCAGTAACATACTCAACTCGCATTTATGTAAAACAACTCCAATTTTATTTCATTTTTTATGCTCCTTCAAATTTATTGATTACTCAACTTTTCTTTCAAAATTAAAATATTACTATTCTTTCTATTACTGAAAATATTACTGAATGACACAAAACATTTATTTCAATATTGTATACTTCTTCTAATACTTATATTAATTAAGGCGAACCCAGCTTGCTCATTCTCACATTCATACTTTTAAAACCCCATTTTATGTAAAATGATAATAATAATTTTGGTGGAATACTGTTACATGATGTAGCGTCGTCTTTCCCGACCTCGTGGTGCATCCCACAGAGTTCTCTTATTCAATGTCCAGAAGGCTGTTGTTTCACTTTTGATAAAATTTTACTGGTTTTCACTGTTCCATATGAGTTTAGATTTTTTCACACTGTTTTACACACATTTTTGATATACACTGGGTTGGTCTGTCACTTTCTTAGGGCCCACGAGTATTAGCGTATGTCTGGCAAAACGTACACTATTTTGTTGACTGCTGCTTATTATTTTCACATTTTTTAATATGAGTTTTGCCCGGCCGGCGACGCGCACCACTATTCGCGTCCGCTACCTTGAAATGTTAATCGTCGACTCCCTCGCACCAGCGAAACAGGCTCCCACTACTGTTCGTTGCTAAACAGGAAAAGCACTGCCTTCAGGTTATAAATTTTTCGTAGTCGTTCATGGTGTATAGCTTTTCTCTGGACCACGTGGCTACTGTTGTTAAATGTTGACGATATAGAAGGCTTTGTGGGTGGAGCATTCACTTGACTTCCGCCATCTCGAAAGCACATGGCAAGGAAATCTTACGGCTTAGCCATTTTCTCGTGGCGTCGCTTTTAATGTTTAGGCGTAGTAGCTGCACCCCATCTTGTGTGTGTGCACAGCGGACGTGACAATATTGAATTCACAAGCGAGTCTAGCATTTTTTCAACTACACTCTACTCAAAAGTTTGTGTTACTGTTCATTGTTCAAATACAACCGTAGCTCACATGGGACTTGCAATGTTGACCACAAACAAGTTTAAATATATTTTATAAAAAATAAAATCCCCCTTTTTGCCCCATTACAATACCCCCAATGAGAGGTTTTATGCCCGAGAGCATAAAAACTCTCATTGCTAAACCTTAGGTGGATCGGTGACGATATGGCGCCACCAACCCTCCGTTAATTTCTAAACACATTATGGGTAAACTACCCCCCTAGCTCGGCGACTATGGCTGCATCTGAACGAGATTACTGGACTTCTCTGTTCGAGATCCCAACACCATAAAATCGGACAGATACTCACCATAGTATCCCTAACCTTCTATCGTTACGCCCAAAAATCAAAACACTGGCCTTATTCCATACCAGATCCTCAACCGATATGTTCCCCCTTACATGCATACTGGGTTGCCTTTAGCAAGTACCGGGTGCGTACACATACTCATTATTACTGACTATAATATTTATACACTATTTTGTTGATTTAAAATTTATAAAAATATGTCATACTTGAACTTCAATTACTTCTCTTAATATTTTATCGATTGGACGTTACAGTTTCAACTCAAAATAAATTAAACAAATCCACTTAAATCATTTAAATTCTGTTAACTCAAAGAAATAAATCTAAGTCCAATAACAAAATGTTATATTACCATTGATTTCATCAAAACCCCAAAAACCTTTTACATGAATCTACAATTCTTCTTCACTAGCTACGAACATCATAAAAAACAAATAAACTAAACACCTTATTAAATCATAAATTCACTTGTCATTACCTTTGTTTACAACACATATAATATGAATAATATAAATCAATTAACACATTAACATATAATGAACAATATATCCTGGACACAAAAACACAATCTATACTTCAAGCAAAATTTTTCTTTTTCTTTTTTAAAAAAAAATTTCGATTCCCAAAAAGAATCGTTTTGTTAACAAAATTTATTATTTCATCATTTCAGTATGGATACACAAATAAAATCTACGAATCAATTGTAAAAAACATACTATATATCAAACCTCAGTCATCAGCTTATTTCTCTGGGTCAAGTGAATGACCTTGCCCTAGATACATCTCAAAATTTATACAAAGTAAAATACATCAAATGTTTATATTTTTTACATTTAAACATAATACAACATAATAAAACATAGAACACTCATAATTAACCTTGTGGTTATTACCTTACAATAAACAATTCACATTTAGGTTGACCAAAAATTTACACCTCTTACAGCTTTATTTTATTTTCAAATTCTATCAAATTTTTCACTAGTTTCGTTTATTATTACATTTTAACTATGATTTTCTGTTTAACACTTTCATTATCAATTATTTTGGGTGACTCTTAGTTATTCATAATAATTCGATTTACAAACGGGTGATTAAATATAACCTCAACCCCCTTCTGACTCTAACACTTACTAACAGATTTACATGGTATGACACCACTCCCTCAAAATATTCATCTCCACTAACTTTCTACTCTAACTCATCTTGAACCATTCTACCCTTATAACAAAATACTCTCTACCCTCTTTGTACTTAGGATGTGTGTTCCCTCCCTACGCTCATTCCCTTATTGGTTCCTGGTCTCCCCCATGGTAACCCCGCCAACGCACATACGGTTCACCTCTCGCCACAACGCTTTTCGTTGAGGACACCTTATCACACCACCCCCCTTACAAAATTCCACCATCAGCTAATTACTCTCCAATTACATCCCTCTCATTACTCTACATATACTCCCTATCGCTACTATGTCACTATTAATACTCTGTTTTCTATACTACTTTTATTCCCAAAAATCTTATTCTGTTTAACACCCCTTCAACCTTAACTCTGACTGATTCAAATGCCTTATATAAATCTTTATCACCCAAATTCTAACTGTTATTACCCATTGAAAATTCATAACTATCTCAAATTAATTTCATCACTTAACTTAAAACATTTTAAACACATTTAAAATTTATAAACATTTTACTTGATTTAAATTGCATTATCCTCTTCATACTTACAGTACATCACTCATATACTGTCATGGACAAAAAAGGATAAACATTGATCACCACCCAATAATGTACATAAGTCCATGTATCTTCTGAAACATTATAACAATCATATGATTCCACAACTAAATACATTTCATATTTGTTCATTTATTATTTATTATCAAGTACCAATCTCCTAAAATCATTGAAATTCATTAGCAAAATTCAATTGTACAACTTTAATTCATTCATTAATCTTACATTCTTTAATTCAATCAATTGTTCAAAACACAAATTATTTTAATTACCTTACTCCAAAACAATTACAATTCATTTATTATCACCTTCATAGTTATTCTCGTTATTTATTTCGTCTGCCAAAATATTATTATTATTATTAAATTGATTCCTCCTACATACACACATTGTTTACATCAAGTACATTTTACAACATAGACACAATTAATTTCACTATGAATTTATTTACAATCTCTTGTCATTAATTTTTCTGTTTACCACACCTCATTTCCTAATTTAGCCAGGTCATTACCATAAACTAAAATATTTAAAATATCCATTCACTGATTTTTTATTTACTCCCTATCGTCATATAATAGTCTTATTTTTATATAACAATTATCATTTTTACTCACACTCAATTCATTATTATTATTTACATAATAATTCTCTAATATTTCAAATTGTTCCATAAAACCCACATAATAATCTACTAGATTATCCCACATTATTATCAAATCATATACCCTGTCTGAATCATTGATTTTGGTCTTGTCACCATCTGTATTATTATCTATCACCCTTAAGTACTTTAAGCTCTCAATTTCAGAATCATCTATTATTAATACTCCACGTCTATGCACAGGTAAGCATTCAATACAATTATCAACGTTATTATTATTTTTTTCTGCACTATCTTCATAACAAGGCAAGTCTTGCATATCATCTATTTTTTCAAATTTTAACTTCTCTTTTAACTCCTTATTGCTTCTACTTAACGTAAACAATTCTATCTCCCGATCAACACACAACTCTCTCTCCAAACATCTCTCACCATAACTCCATATCACTTTGTCTCTCTCACTCCATGCAGATGGTACTGCTATATTAAAACAGCTCCTGGTTCCTCCAGGAACAACACAAAAATTCAAAAGACAATTATTGGTAGAACATTTATCTACCCAATACATTCGTGAAGACCTTTCTTCACCACCCACAACACCACGGGAAAATTTTACCCTCTGCCATCCCTCTACCTGTACACTCTCTTCATACTCTCTCTCTAACTGATAAACATTTGTTTCTACCCCTTTACAACCCATTACTCTCTCACTCTCACTAACTATCTCTATATCATCACTATCTATTTTCATTATATCACCTTTAAGTATCTCGTTTTCCACTATCTTATCACTATTACTTATTAATTCATTTTTAGAATTATCGTTATTACTCACCTTGTTAATTATTTCTTCACTAATTTTCATCATATTACTACCACTGTTACTTACTGTTGTATTAACTATCTGATATACTTTACTTTTAATCTGTTCCTCTACTGATTCTGTCACTTGTTCCTTAAATGTCATTAACCGTTCGTTAATTTCGTTTACAATCTCACTCTTTATACCACTGACTCTGGTATTTATTTCATTAAACTTACTGTCATTAATATCAAAACGTTCGTTAATCTCACCGCTTAATTCATTAAATTGTTTGTCAATACTATCAAAACGACAATTTAATTCATTAAATTGATTCAGTATAATACTCATCATATCATTATCAAATTTATTGTATTTTGTTGAGGTTGGGGTTAATTGAAGCCCTGAATCCTCTGTCACATTTGTTTGATCTGTTACATTTACTTCAACTATTTTGTCTTGACCCACATTCGGAGTTGAATGGGCTTCAAGGCCGCTCATAACAGCTGATTCACTCATTTCAATTTCACACTCGTTAGTAGCCATTATTTATTCTTTATGAGATTTGTTAATCTTAACACAATTTCAATCTTACATGTATTTAATATTTTTTTTCTTTGTATGTTTTATTTAACTATAGCATACTCATCGCTTAACCTGTACGTAATTTACATATTCCTACCCAGCCTCCAAACCACGCTTGTATTTGCCTGTAGGTGCGATTTATAAATTATTTTACAAAAGTCTCTGTTCAAGGCGCCAATTGTACAAATACAGATTACTAAGAGACTTATAACATTTAAATTATTATTTGTCCAGGATAACTTAACTTACAAAGTCCAAAGTCCGTCACACGAACTGCGAAATACAAGCAGGGTTTGGGGTTATATCAGTAACATACTCAACTCGCATTTATGTGAAACAACTCCAATTTTATTTCATTTTTTATGCTCCTTCAAATTTATTGATTACTCAACTTTTCTTTCAAAATTAAAATATTACTGTTCTTTCTATTACTGAAAATATTACTGAATGACACAAAACATTTATTTCAATATTGTATACTTCTTCTAATACTTATATTAATTAAGGCGAACCCAGCTTGCTCATTCTCACATTCATACTTTTAAAACCCCATTTTATGTAAAATGATAATAATAATTTTGGTGGAATACTGTTACATGATGTAGCGTCGTCTTTCCCGACCTCGTGGTGCATCCCACAGAGTTCTCTTATTCAATGTCCAGAAGGCTGTTGTTTCACTTTTGATAAAATTTTACTGGTTTTCACTGTTCCATATGAGTTTAGATTTTTCACACTGTTTTACACACATTTTTGATATACACTGGGTTGGTCTGTCACTTTCTTAGGGCCCACGAGTATTAGCGTATGTCTGGCAAAACGTACACTATTTTGTTGACTGCTGCTTATTATTTTCACATTTTTTAATATGAGTTTTGCCCGGCCGGCGACGCGCACCACTATTCGCGTCCGCTACCTTGAAATGTTAATCGTCGACTCCCTCGCACCAGCGAAACAGGCTCCCACTACTGTTCGTTGCTAAACAGGAAAAGCACTGCCTTCAGGTTATAAATTTTTCGTAGTCGTTCATGGTGTATAGCTTTTCTCTGGACCACGTGGCTACTGTTGTTAAATGTTGACGATGTAGAAGGCTTTGTGGGTGGAGCATTCACTTGACTTCCGCCATCTCGAAAGCACATGGCAAGGAAATCTTACGGCTTAGCCATTTTCTCGTGGCGTCGCTTTTAATGTTTATGCGTAGTAGCTGCACCCCATCTTGTGTGTGTGCACAGCGGACGTGACAATATTGAATTCACAAGCGAGTCTAGCATTTTTTCAACTACACTCTACTCAAAAAGTTTGTGTTACTGTTCATTGTTCAAATACAACCGTAGCTCACATGGGACTTGCAATGTTGACCACAAACAAGTTTAAATATATTTTATAAAAAATAAAATCCCTATTTTTGCCCCATTACAATACCCCCAATGAGAGGTTTTATGCCCGAGAGCATAAAAACTCTCATTGCTAAACCTTAGGTGGATCGGTGACGATATGGCGCCACCAACCCTCCGTTAATTTCTAAACACATTATGGGTAAACTACCCCCCTAGCTCGGCGACTATGGCTGCACCTGAACAAGATTACTGGACTTCTCTGTTCGAGATCCCAACACCATAAAATCGGACAGATACTCACCATAGTATCCCTAACCTTCTATGGTTACGCCCAAAAATCAAAACACTGGCCTTATTCCATACCAGATCCTCAACCGATATGTTCCCCCTTACATGCATACTGGGTTGCCTTTAGCAAGTACCGGGAGCGTACACATACTCATTATTACTGACTATAATATTTATACACTACTTTCTTGATTTAAAATTTATAAAAATATGTCATACTTGAACTTCAATTACTTCTCTTAATATTTTATCGATTGGACGTTACAGTTTCAACTCAAAATAAATTAAACAAATCCACTTAAATCATTTAAATTCTGTTAACTCAAAGAAATAAATCTAAGTCCAATAACAAAATGTTATATTACCATTAATTTCATCAAAACCCCAAAACCTTTTACATGAATCTACAATTCTTCTTCACTAGCTACGAACATCATAAAAAAAAAATAAACTAAACACCTTATTAAATCATAAATTCACTTGTCATTACCTTTGTTTACAACACATATAATATGAATAATATAAATCAATTAACACATTAACATATAATGAACAATATATCCTGGACACAAAAACACAATCTATACTTCAAGCAAAATTTTTCTTTTTCTTTTTCTTTTTTAAAAAAAAAATTTCGATTCCCAAAAAGAATCGTTTTGTCAACAAAATTTATTATTTCATCATTTCAGTATGGATACACAAATAAAATCTACGAATCAATTGTAAAAAACATACTATGTATAAAACCTCAGTCAGCAGCTTATTTCTCTGGGTCAAGTGAATGACCTTGCCCTAGATACATCTCAAAATTTATACAAAGTAAAATACATCACATGTTTATATTTTTTACATTCAAACATAATACAACATAATAAAACATAGAACACTCATAATTAACCTTGTGGTTATTACCTTACAATAAACAATTCACATTTAAGTTGACCAAAAATTTACACCTCTTACAGCTTTATTTTATTTTCAAATTCTATCAAATTTTTCACTAGTTTCGTTTATTATTACATTTTAACTATGATTTTCTGTTTAACACTTTCATTATCAATTATTTTGGGTGACTCTTAGTTATTCATAATAATTCGATTTACAAACGGGTGATTAAATATAACCTCAACCCCCTTCTGACTCTAACACCTGCTAACAGATTTACATGGTATGACACCACTCCCTCAAAATATTCATCTCCACTAACTTTCTACTCTAACTCATCTTGAACCATTCTACCCTTATAACAAAATACTCTCTACCCTCTTTGTACTTAGGATGTGTGTTCCCTCCCTACGCTCATTCCCTTATTGGTTCCTGGTCTCCCCCATGGTAACCCCGCCAACGCACATACGGTTCACCTCTCGCCACAACGCTTTTCGTTGAGGACTCCTTATCACACCACCCCCCTTACAAAATTCCACCATCAGCTAATTACTCTCCAATTACATACCTCTCATTACTCTACATATACTCCCTATCGCTACTATGTCACTATTAATACTCTGTTTTCTATACTACTTTTATTCCCAAAAATCTTATTCTGTTTAACACCCCTTCAACCTTAACTCTGATTGATTCAAATGCCTTATATAAATCTTTATCACCCAAATTCTAACTGTTATTACCCATTGAAAATTCATAACTATCTCAAATTAATTTCATCACTTAACTTAAAACATTTTAAACACATTTAAAATTTATAAACATTTTACTTGATTTAAATTGCATTATCCTCTTCATACTTACAGTACATCACTCATATACTTTCATGGACAAAAAAATATAAACATTGATCACCACCCAGTAATGTACATAACTCCATGTACCTTCTGAAACATTATAACAATCATATGATTCCACAACTAAATACATTTCATATTTTTTCATTTATTATTTATTATCAAGTACCAATCTCCTAAAATCATTGAAATTCATTAGCAAAATTCAATTGTACAACTTTAATTCATTCATTAATCTTAAATTCTTTAATTCAATAAATTGTTCAAAACACAAATTATTTTAATTACGTTACTCCAAAACAATTACAATTCATTTATTATCACCTTCATAGTTATTCTCGTTATTTATTTAGTCTGCCAAAATATTATTATTATTATTAAATTGATTCCTCCTACATACACACATTGTTTACATCAAGTAGATTTTACAACATAGACACAATTAATTTCACTATGAATTTATTTACAATCTCTTGTCATTAATTTTTCTGTTTACCACACCTCATTTCCTAATTTAGCCAGGTCATTACCATAAACTACAATATTTAAAATATCCATTCACTGATTTTTTATTTACTCCCTATCGTCATATAATAGTCTTATTTTTATATAACAATTATCATTTTTACTCACACTCAATTCATTATTATTATTTACATAATAATTCTCTAATATTTCAAATTGTTCCATAAAACCCACATAATAATCTACTAGATTATCCCACATTATTATCAAATCATATACCCTGTCTGAATCATTGATTTTGGTCTTGTCACCATCTGTATTATTATCTATCACCCTTAAGTACTTTAAGCTCTCAATTTCAGAAACATCTATTATTAATACTCCACGTCTATGCACAGGTAAGCATTCAATACAATTATAAACGTTATTATTATTTATTTCTGCACTATCTTCATAACAAGGCAAGTCTTTCATATCATCTATTTTTTCAAATTTTAACTTCTCTTTTAACTCCTTATAGCTTCTACTTAATGTAAACAATTCTATCTCCCCATCAACACACAACTCTCTCTCTAAACATCTCTCACCATAACGCCCATATCACTTTGTCTCACTCACTCCATGCAGAGGGTACTGCTATATAAAAACACCTCCTGGTTCCTCCAGGAACAACACAAAAATTCAAAAGACAATTATTGGTAGAACATTTATCTACCCAATAAATTCGTGAAGAGCTTTCTTCACCACCCACAACACCACCGGAACATTTTACCCTCTGCCACCCCTCTACCTGTACACTTTCTTCATACTCTCACTCTAACTGATAAATATTTGTTTCTACCCCTTTACAACCCATTACTCTCTCACTCTCACTAACTATCTCTATATCATCACTATCTATTTTCATTATATCACCTTTAAGTATCTCGTTTTCCACTATCTTATCACTATTACTTATTAATTCATTTTTAGAATTATCGTTATTACTCACCTTGTTAATTATTTCTTCACTAATTTTCGTCATATTACTACCACTGTTACTTACCGTTGTATTAACTATCTGATTTACTTTACTTTTAATCTGTTCCTCTACTGATTCTGTCACTTGTTCCTTAAATGTCATTAACCGTTCGTTAATTTCGTTTACAATCTCACTCTTTATACCACTGACTCTGGTATTTATTTCATTAAACTTACTGTCATTAATATCAAAACGTTCGTTAATCTCACCCCTTAATTCATTAAATTGTTTATCATTACTATCAAAACGATAATTTAATTCATTAAATTGATTCAGTATAATACTCATCATATCATTATCAAATTTATTGTATTTTGTTGAGGTTGGGGTTAATTGAAGCCCAGAATCCTCTGTCACATTTGTTTGATCTGTTACGTTTACTTCAACTATTTTGTCTTGACCCACATTCGGAGTCGAATGGGCTTCAAGGCCGCTCATAACAGCTGATTCACTCATTTCAATTTCACTCTCGTTAGTAGCCATTATTTATTCTTTATGAGATTTGTTAATCTTAACACAATTTCAATCTTACATGTATTTAATATTTTTTCTCTTTGTATGTTTTATTTAACTATAGCATACACATCGCTTAACCTGTACGTAATTTACGTATTCCTACCCAGCCTCCAAACCACGCTTGTATTCGCCTGTAGGCGCGATTTATAAATTATTTTACAAAAGTCTCTGTTCAAGGCGCCAATTGTACAAATACAGATTACTGAGAGACTTATAACATTTAAATTATTATTTGTCCAGGATAACTTAACTTACAAAGTCCAAAGTCCGTCACACGAACGGCGAAATACAAGCAGGGTTTGGGGTTATATCAGTAACATACTCAACTCGCATTTATGTAAAATAACTCCAATTTTATTTCATTTTTTATGCTCCTTCAAATTTATTGATTACTCAACTTTTCTTTCAAAATTAAAATATTACTGTTCTTTCTATTACTGAATGACATAAAACATTATTTCAATATTGTATACTTCTTCTAATACTTATATTAATTAAGGCGAACCCAGCTTGCTCATTCTCACATTGATACTTTTAAAACCCCATTTTATGTAAAATGATAATAATAATTTTGGTGGAATACTGTTACATGATGTAGCGTCGTCTTTCCCGACCGCGTGGTGCGTCCCACAGAGTTCTCTTATTCAATGTCCAGAAGGCTGTTGTTTCACTTTTGTTAAAATTTTACTGGTTTTCACTGTTGCATATGAGTTTAGAATTTTTCACACTGCTTTACACACATTTTTGATATACACTGGGTTGGGCTGTCACTTTCTTAGGGCCCACGAGTCTTAGCGTTCGTCTGGCAAGACGTACGCTATTTTGTCGACTGCTGCTTATTATTTTCACATTTTTTAAAATGAGTTTTGCCCGTCCGGCGACGCGCACCACTATTCGCGTCTGCTACGTTGAAAGATTAATCGTCGACTCCCTCGCACCAGCGAAACAGGCTCCCCACTACTGTTCGTTGCTAAACAGGAAAAGCACTGCCTTCAGGTTATAAATTTTTCGTAGTTGTTCACGGTGTATAGCTTTTCTCTGGACCACGTGGTTACTGTTGTTAAATGTTGACGATATAGAAGGCTTTGTGGGTGGAGCATTCACTTGACTTCCGCCATCTCGAAAGCACATGTCAAGGAAATCTTACGGCTTAGCCATTTTCTCATGGCGTCGCTTTTAATGTTTAGGCGTAGTAGCTGCGCCCTGTCTTGTGTGTGTGCACAGCGGACGTGACAATATTGAATTCACAAGCGAATCTGGCATTTTTTCAACTACACTCCACTTAAAAAGTTTGTGTTACTGTTTGTAACGGTACAATTCTGGTCCTATACTATTTTGGGAAATATTTGTTATAAAGTCTAATTGTTATAATTGTTTTTAAAGCCCTATAAAGAAAACAGCGTAAAGTTGTCCAAAAGTTTTCAACGACGTTGGACAGTAATGTGGTAATTTTCGCATTAATAGGTTGGCTAATCTGTGCTTTCTGATATTGCGCTATCATGTTTATACAACGTTCAACGTTACAGTTGTCCGAGCTACGGCAGGCGGCAGACGTTATTACGTTTCTTCGCTTGTTCTGTCATACATCATTTTTCTTGTCGTCAGACAATCTTTGTAGGCTTTAGGCCACAACATTTCGTGCATACTTGCACCAATTAGCGATACACTGCTAATTTCTCGATTTCATGTAATTTGAGTGCCGCGTACTCGCGCCTCAAGTCTGACGACAATCTACGACATTCGTATAGGCCTTAGGCCTTAACATTTCTTGATGTAGTTTGAGTGCCGCACATTTGCGCCTCATCTACCATTTAGCTTTCTTAGCGACACGTTCATTTAAAACTTAAATCTCAACCAGACATAGCCAACCTCAGCGCTCAGAATTTAGTGTACAACAATCTTCATAAATGTATTATACAGTCCACTATCGTCATTATTCTGCATCCTGGCAATAGCACCACAAGCAACATTCTTCCTAACATTAACATTTTTTTTTTGTCATATCGGGCCGCATCTTAACATTTTTTTGGTCCTCCGGGCCGGATCTTAACATTTTTTTGGTCCTATCGGGCCGCATCTTAACATTTTTTTGGTCGCTCCGTGCGTGGATTCGTCATTCACCTTTTGCAACATATTCTAGCGGTTTCATCATTTTTCTGCCCCAATTTCTGGCCATTACGGGCGATTCAGCACATTCGCTGATCCGACCGTCTCGGGACTTACTTCAGCATTTCTTTCATCGCCATTGAACCTCGTGACGACATCATTGCAAGAACATCCATGTGCTAGCGTCTACACTCCAGTTTGAGCAGTCATCTCTACGGTCTGTGTGTTTGCGATCTTCTCCACGACTTCGACGCTCCAGGACATCGCATAGCAGGTACCACATCATTAACAGGTGCGTACAATGGCTGAAGAAGGCCTCAAAGTGTTCGTCAGAAAGAGAGGCGGTAATATCTTAGAATGGCAGCACTTCTATTCAATATTTCTGGACTTGGTGTTCGCCAGATCTGATTTAACCTCAGTGCAGAAATTACACTATTTGTATTCGTCTCTGAAAAATGAGCCGCTAGATTTATTTAAGGCATTACCTATTTGTAACGAAAACTATTCGATAGCGTTGAGTTTGCTGTCCGCTAGATATGACAACAATTTCATACTAGCTAAGTATTATATTCAGAATTTACTTGAAGTAAAGTCAACAGTTAAGGACTCTGTCCAAAGTTTGGCAGAGTTCATAAATACAATAACGTCTTCCGTTAATTCACTGGCGGCCATGCAACTGTCAGTGGATTCATTCGAGCTTATCACTGTACAATTATTGTCAGCGAAACTCGACTATACTACTTTTAAATTATGGAAGAGTCTATAGACCCTGATAATCTTCCTAACTTTCAAGGTTTCACTCAGTTTTTAAACGCACGTAGACAGTTGCTAGAAAATACACTGCCTATCGATGCCGGACAGCAGCTCAACAAGTCAACTTTAAGATTCAATAATAAATCTGACAAACATAAATCACGAAACGCTGCTGGCAGCACTGCATTTAAAAGTTATCACTCAGCGTCAAATAATTATTCATGTTTATGCTGTAAATCTAGTCGTCCAATTTACATGTGTGACAAATTTCGTGCATTAAGCACATCAGAACGAGGGCAATTTATATTAAATCATAAACTCTGTACAAATTGTTTAAGACCAGATCATTTCTCATCTAATTGTAAAATTAAACAATCATGTAAGATCTGCTCAAAACGACACCATACATTGTTGCACATAAACAATATGTCAAAGCCAGTCTCTGCCAGCAGCAGTAACTACTGTTCACTTAAATTACAATCTACAAATAATATTCTTTTATCAACAGCAATTGTGTTTGTCATTGACCAGGCTGGCAACAGACAACCCGCAAGAGTTCTTTTGGATGCGGGTTCACAGATAAATTTTTGTACGGAATCATTTGCCAAGAAATTACGGCTTAACTTGACTAAATCTAACATACTGATAACAGGTATAAATAACACCGCGTGTTGTGCCACTAATCTTGCGTCTATACGCATTATCTCTCGCTATCAAAGATTTAGCTTCGAGGCAAAGTGTGCTGTCTTATCTGCATTAACCCATAAATTGCCAGCACAATCTTTTGACATAAATCAATTTAATGTCCCAGATAACGTTTATCTCGCCGATCCACAGTTCAACATATCTGCTGATATCGATATACTGTTAGGAGCGCAATTTTATTTAGATTTAATTTTACCTAACAAATATGTACGCGGTTCTCATTTTCCTATTATACAGGAAACAAAGTTAGGCTACATTCTTGCAGGCAATCTGCCCAAACACTGCCATTATAAGGGTCCTGCTGTTTCGTTCCTGGCTAGGAACTACGACAGTCAAATCCTAGCATCTCTTGAGAAATTTTGGGAGACCGAAACTATCCCTGATAATACACCCATTAATAACGAGTCAGCTTGTGAGGAGCATTTCGTTAAGTCTACTCATCGCAATCAAGAGGGTAGGTTCGTTGTTGCGCTACCATTTAAGTCAGACAATCCCCAGTTGGGTGAGTCCTATGCTACCGCTGAAGCAAGATTCTTGAGTTTAGAACGCCGGTTCATGCGTGATTCTAAGCTTGCGCGCGAATACGCAAAATTTATACAAGAGTATAAGGATCTTGGCCACATGACGCTTGTCGACGATTGCTCCATAAATTCAGGTGTTTCAAATACTTATTATCTGCCTCACCATGCCGTCTTTAAACATTCTAGTTCTACCACAAAACTTCGCGTCGTTTTTGACGGCTCGTCCAAAACTACCAATGGCCTTTCTCTCAATGACATTTTTTTGGTAGGCCCAAACGTCCAACAAGACCTTTTTTCTATTCTTTTGCGATTTCGTATGCATAACTATGTTCTCATCGCCGACATCGAGAAGATGTATCGACAAATTCTGGTAGCTGAGAAGGATTGTCATTATCAACGTATTCTGTGGCGTGACTCTCCCCTCGAACAGTTTAAACATTTTGTACTGCGAACGGTAACATACGGCACTGCTAGTGCTTCGTTTTTGGCTACCCGCTGTCTTAATCAGATTGGTAAGGATCATCAAACTTCTTTTCCTGACGCGGCGTCAGCTATAACCAATGATTTCTATGTCGACGATTTGTTAACCGGTGCAGACACCATTTCTGATCTGACCAAGTTGAAATCTGACTTAGGTACGTTGTTGAGTCAATACGGTCTCACTCTACATAAATGGGCATCAAATGAACCCAATGTGGTCGCAGATCATGACAATTTATCACTCCCTTTAAACAAACAGGGTAATGTGCGTACCTTGGGCATTCTCTGGAATAACACTACCGATTCATTTTTGTTTGACATCAGATCATTCCCCGTTGAATCAAGCATCTCTAAGAGGAAAATCCTATAGATTATCGCAGGTATATACGACCCACTCTGACTCGTCGGTCCCGTTGTTTTCCTGTACAAACAGTTTATGCAGCAACTTTGGCTGTGCAATCTTGGTTGGGATGAGCCAATCTCCGGGCAATTACACTTCCATTGGCATTCATTATGCGATAAATTATGTCTGATCAGTAAAATCATTGTCCCACGTTCTATTCGCTGCAAGTCTAAAGCAAGGATAGTTGAATTACATGGGTTTTCGGATGCTTCTGAAAGGGGATATGGGTGTTGCGTTTACATTAGAGTCATTTATCAAGATTCATCGGCCTCTTGTCACCTTCTGTGTTCTAAATCTCGCGTAGCCCCCCTACGACAGGTGTCATTACCTCGCATTGAACTCTGCGCTTGCTTGTTTTTGTTATCGCGACTCTTGTTCAAGGTCGCCCCTGCTCTTCATTCCTTTATCAATAGTGTTCACCTCTATTCTGACTCTATGGTGTCCCTTTACTGGATTCATGCCCAGTCTTCTAGGTGGAAAACTTACGTCGCTAATCGTGTTGCCGAGATTCAGCGTCTTACGGAAGCCTACACATGGCATCACATCAATTCTCGACATAATCCTGCTGATATTATTTCTAGGGGATGTCACCCCGACGTTTTGCGCGATTGTTCGCTTTGGTGGCATGGTCCCGCTTGTTTGTCTCAATCTTCCGAGTCCAATCTTTTTCCACCCTTTTTACTTTCTAATCTGTCGTCTTCTGAATTCACTGCGGAGGAGAAACAAACCCCCAAACTTTCTTTAATGTCTACCTTAGCTACTGATCTTTCTAAGGACTTTTCTTCGTTGCACCGTCTGACTCGCGTATACGCTTACTGCTTTCGATTCATCAAAAACATTAGACTCTCCAGGGCTGAGAAAATATCGGGCGCTTTTACCCCCTCTGAAATTCATTCCACTCTCAGTTTTTTCATAAAACAATCTCAGTCCATCCACCTCGCTGCCGAGATTAATTGTCTTCGTAATGGGTCTTCTGTCTCTATCAGGAGCAAGTTGTCTTCTCTGGACCCGTTCCTTGATGAGTCTGGCGTAATACGCGTCGGCGGACGATTACAGCAGTCGCAACTACCTTATGACAATAAGCATCCTATTGTCTTGCATCCATCGGCTCATATTACTCGCCTTATTATTGAACGCGAACACATTCGTCTACTCCACGCTGGTGCTCAACTCGTGCATCACTCACTTCGTCAACGTTGGTGGATCATTAACGCCAAGATAGTCATTCGCTCTATCATTCGTAGATGCGTCATTTGCCTCAGGTTTAGTGCCAAACATCAGATTCAGAGGCTTGGTATTTTGCCATCTCCCAGAGTCACTCCTTCGCGACCGTTTCTATTCTGCGCAGTTGACTATGGTGGTCCCTTCATGATTCGTCATGGCGGGAAGAAATCTAGGACTCTGTCAAAATCATATGTGTCTTTGTTCATCTGCTTAGCAACCAGGGCCATTCATTTGAAATTAGTTTCCGACCTTACAGCCAACGCGTTTATAGCTGCCTTACGTTGTTTCATGTCCCGTAGGGGCATACCCAGCCAGTTATATTCTGATAATGGCACGAACTTTAGGAAGGCCCGCAATGTTTTGCATGACCTTTACAATCTTTGGCATAATAAGAATGCCACCTCATCAATCCAATCCTTTACGACCTCTCAGGGTATTACATGGTCATTTATTCCGCCCTCATCACCTCATTTTGGTGGTCTTTGGGAGAGCGGTATAAAGAGTTTAAAGTATCACTAGCGCCGCGTGGTAGGCAAGTCTATACTCACCTTCGAGGAGTTTTCGACAGTTTTGTCTCAGATAGAGACATGTCTAAACTCACGTCCATTATTTGCCGTTTCATCGGATGTAAATGATCCGGTGCCACTTACACCTGGCCATTTTTTGATTTGCGCACCATTAACGGCGTTACCTGATCCAGACTTATCTCACATTCCCATCTCTCGTCTTGGACGTTGGCAACTTCTCCAGAAGTTTGTCCAAGTCATTTGGAAAGCTTGGTCTCGCG
This sequence comes from Magicicada septendecula, assembly GCA_034769895.1. Lineage (NCBI taxonomy): Eukaryota > Metazoa > Arthropoda > Insecta > Hemiptera > Cicadidae > Magicicada > Magicicada septendecula. Next base: position 338,326,916 of record CM068370.1, on the reverse strand, counting down.
ACTACTTACATCAACTACAACAACGTCACAAATGGAAATTCGCCAAAGATAACGTTTCCATTGGTGACCTGGTTTTACTGATTGAGGATAACTTACCTCCATTAGCGTGGAAATTTGGTGTAATTACCGCCACATTTCCCGGCCCAGACAACTTAATTAGAGTAGTTGACGTTCGCACGCCTACTGGCACCTATCGCCGACCAATTCATAAATTATGTTTGGTCCCTACTAGGGACGAACAGTAAAAAAAGGGTTTATTTTCCTTTGTATATATTTGTAATCTGTAATACATAAATCAGATGTTCAAAGAAGACTTTGTTAGTTATAAGCACCTTTGTTTTTAGCATAAGCTTTAATTTGTATATTTTTGATTCAGAAACTGTTTGATTTATTCAAGCAAGTGTCAGTTTATTTAATATGCAAAGCTTTAATTATTATTTTTTATTTTCGTATATGCAACATTTGATTTATGCCTCATGTCTTTGCTTACTATTGTTTTTATGTAAAAAATTTGGTATAATATTCGCATGGTCTGCAGCTGTACAAACCATGTATTACATTTGTATAACCACATTGTTGTACTTGTCACTTATGCTATTGTGCCTTGTACTCATATATTTGTAATTATCTAAACCAATTTCTATTGTATTTATTATGTATAACTTGTATCTATGTAAAACACATTGTTTTATCCGCATCTACTATCTATAACCATACGCCACGCCTATATTTTTATATTGTATTTTGTATTGGTATTTGTGTTCATGTATTGCACAATTATTATTCATGCTTTAATTATGACATACATGTCATTACACTTTGTGCTTACAATCATTCAACTATGTATAGCTTGTCTTTACATGTATAATTTTAATACAATTTTGTTGTTCATTGTATTCATACTATTGTATAGGTCTACTGGCCTTATCTGGTTCAAGATAACCATTGTGACTTACACAAATGTTACAATTTATCGGGCCCATCATGTGATGAGTCACCGATTACATACAATATATATTGGCAATACATTGCTAATCTTGCATTTATACTCAAATGTATAATCAGTGTATAATCAGGTTGCAAGCCGACTTTGGCCTGTTCAACTCTTATCATCATTCAAGCTTATCTCTAAACAGTTAATGTCATAACTGTTATCTAAGATTCAAACTCAAGGTTCAGTACAACTTATTGAGATTGACTTTATTATTAAGAACTCTGTATTTTTCTATAATAAGTTAAAATGTATTAAAAAATCCTTTGATTTTTGCGGGCAGTTATGGACAGTAATGTGGTAATTTTCGCATTAATAGGTTGGCTAATCTGTGCTTTCTGATATTGCGCTATCATGTTTATACAACGTTCAACGTTACAGTTGTCCGAGCTACGGCAGGCGGCAGACGTTATTACGTTTGCTCGCTTGTTCTGTCATACATCACTTTTCTTGTCGTCAGACAATCATTGTAGGCTTTAGGCCACAACATTTCGTGCATACTTGCACCAATTAGCGATACACTGCTAATTTCTCGATTTCATGTAATTTGAGTGCCGCGTACTCGCGCCTCAAGTCTGACGACAATCTACGACATTCGTATAGGCCTTAGGCCTTAACATTTCTTGATGTAGTTTGAGTGCCGCACATTTGCGCCTCATCTACCATTTAGCTTTCTTAGCGACACGTTCATTTAAAACTTAAATTTCAACCAGACATAGCCAACCTCAGCGCTCAGAATTTAGTGTACAACAATCTTAATAAATGTATTATACAGTCCACTATCGTCATTATTCTGCATCCTGGCAATAGCACCACAAGCATCATTCTTCCTAACATTAACTTTTTTTTTTTTTGTCATATCGGGCCGCATCTTAACAGACGTAATATTGAGCGGACAGGATTTGTGTCGAGGTCAGGGGAAAATCACAGTAATAGCAAAAAACAGTTCGTCATATTAAAGTAAACAAGCCTAACCCAATGATGACATCAGCTACAGGAATGCGATGCGCATTAAATACATTTGTAAACAACAGGGTTTGGCCGTTTCGAACAAAGGACCAGTGACGTAGTTTGCCCCACCTCCACATTGCAAAGCTACAAACCGCCAGCAGTCTCTCGTCTCATCAGAGTAGCGCGCCGGCCGGCAATTATGGGAAAAGCTACTTATATCTAAAGTTTACACAACCAAGAGTTTGTTAAATATGTGACAGTGCAGTATTTTTTAAAATAACAGTTTGACGTAAACCCCAAATTTTGGTTTACGACAACATCGAGAGTGTGAGATCAACGATGGGACATCTTCGAAGAATTTCCAGCTAAGTCATAAAAATGGGGGGGGGGTCCAAAAAGTCCAACTAAGGGTTTAGATAATCTTTTCTTTTAAATTTGATTAATTAAAATGAACTCAATTTTGGGGAAGTCAATTAACTAAAACTTTGTACCATGAATGAGAGTGCGAGTGAGAAAGAGGATATTTCATTACAACAATTAATAAGTGCTGGGTTGTGAAGTCATTTTTTTAATAACTATATATTGTTTATTATGTAACAAGTATAAAACATGTTATTTTGGAGGGCTTATAGAATGTTTAAGGGATATTATACGTTTACAAAATAAATGGGACTACGCCCCGAGGCATAGTAACGTGCGTGTTTGGCACATAGTTCAGTAGAGTCATTTTCATATGTACGTAGAGTCTTTTTGATAATAAAAGGTAATGTCATTGGTAAACAATATAAGCCAGAGTGAGTTGTTTCAGGTAATACATTCCGCAAGTACTGGTTCGCTAACGCGAATTCTGACCTTAGGTAAGTATACATATTTTGTTGTACTGTGTGACAACATGGCGCCTGATGAAAATTACAATTACAAAATTATCGATAATAAAATGTAAATAATATAATAAAGTTACATTGACGCTTTCCGACCAGGGACTCGGCATAAAATATAATTTTATGTGGGGTGTGCGACAACATCGAGAGTGTGAGATCAACGATGGGACATCTTCGAAGAATTTCCAGCTAAGTCATAAAAATGGGGGGGTCCAAAAAGTCCCACTAAGGGTTTAGATAATCTTTTATTTTAAATTTGATTAATTAAAATGAACTCAATTTTGGGGAAGTCAATTAACTAAAACTTTGTACCATGAATGAGAGTGCGAGTGAGAAAGAGGATATTTCATTACAACAATTAATAAGTGCTGGGTTGTGAAGTCATTTTTTTAATAACTATATATTGTTTATTATGTAACAAGTATAAAACATGTTATTTTGGAGGGCTTATAGAATGTTTAAGGGATATTATACGTTTACAAAATAAATGGGACTACGCCCCGAGGCATAGTAACGTGCGTGTTTGGCACATAGTTCAGTAGAGTCATTTTCATATGTACGTAGAGTCTTTTTGATAATAAAAGGTAATGTCATTGGTAAACAATATAAGCCAGAGTGAGTTATTTCAGGTAATACATTCCGCAAGTACTGGTTCGCTAACACGAATTCTGACCTTAGGTAAGTATACTGTATATATTTTGTTGTACTGTGTGACAACATGGCGCCTGATGAAAATTACAATTACAAAATTATCGATAATAAAATGTAAATAATATAATAAAGTTACATTGACGCTTTCCGACCAGGGACTCGGCATAAAATATAATTTTATGTGGGGTGTGCCTACCAGAAAAGCAGAATAATTACCTGGAGAAATATTTTGAAAGTACGTAAACACGTGCGTAAGGTAGGGTTAAGTTACGAGGCTATATGCATATAGGGGTTAGCAGTATTGTATGTGTTAGAGATATAATAAACAAAAAATGAGTACCAATGACAATAAAACAATAGAAATCAGTGCAACTGATGAAAATTTGACTAGTGAGATGGATGTTCCATTAACACAAATTAGTCAGTTTGGTGAGTCGAGTACGACTGCATCTGTAGAGTCAGAGAAAGTAACAACAACATCCATCTCAACTCGGTCTGAAAACAAAACAGACGAGATGTTAACACGTTTATATAACATGATGTGTAGCAATTTTAATGAACTAAGAGGGGACATGAATTTTAATTTCGATGTTCAAAATAATAAGTTGGATGAACAAAAAAGAGATTCCAATTTGAAATTTGGTGAAATAAAAAATAAAATTAAAACACAAAATATTCAAACTAAAAATGAAATTAAAAGTGATTTTAATGAGAAGCTTGACGAAATGAAAAATGAAATTAAAAAACCAAATGATAATTTTGATTAACAATTTGACGAAGTGAATGAAAGGTTAGTTGAGAGATTAAGTCAAATAAAGAATAATAAGGTAAGTAACAGTGACAATATGATGAAAAACAAGGTGCTAATCAATAAGGTGAGTAACAATGATAATTTGAATAATGAGTTTACAGGTAGTAACAATGATATAATAAAGAACATGGTGTTAGAAAAAGATGATGAGAATATTGGGAGTGATAATGAGATGTTTGTGTGTGTTGAGTCAGAGAGAGAGCTGAGAGAAAGTATATTTGTAAAAGGGATGCAGGGGGTAGAATTTTCCCTTGATATTGTAGTTGGGGTTGAAGTAAAGTCTTCACGTGTGTTTAAAAAGGACGAGAGTTCCTTAGATTTATATTTGGGAGACGATAGGTCTACAAATAGAGTTCCCTGGTTTTTTTGTGCACCTCATAGGTGGTGCAGTAATTATGAGTTAGTGACCCCTGCATATTTGGAGAGAGAGTGTAGTTTGGTGTTATGGTGAGAAATATATTGAGAGAGAGAGAAAGAGAGTAATAGAGATTTTTAAGATAAATAGAAAGTATAGAGAATTTGTAGAAAGATTAGGAGTAGAGATGGTGGATAATTATAGTGAATACTTACCTTATAGTGAAATTGAGATAGCAATAATAGTAGATGATGATGATAATGATAACAAGTACTTACCTTGGGAAGTAACGGGTGTCGTAGTAGATAATTATGATGACGATAGAAATGACTTTATAACTTACATGATTATGACAGATAATACTGAGGTAGACAGAACCATACCCGATGATGACATGGTACATGATAAATTGATATGGAATGAACCTATTAATTTAAACGACATTACGGAAGAATATAAAAATTTAGATAATTATTACATTGGTAATAATAATATCAGATATTTAATAAAAACCAAGTTGTATAGACCTAAGATTCGACTGTTATTCAATGATGGAGGATAGATTGTTTTATTGTGTATGAACATTAATATATGTGAACAGTGGTTTTGAAATGGACTGTATATGAACTGATTTTGGTCAATGATAAAATAATAAGTTGGATTGTATATTTTTTTTCGTGTATTAATGTCGATGTATTTGTGTATTTTTGATGTTGTGTATTACAGGTAAATTTTATGTACACCATGTATGTAACAGTAAATTATAGTTTAATTGATTCAATAATAACAATTAACATGTTTTTGTTTTGACTAAACAAGTGAAAGTAATGGTGAAATTTTAAATAATTGAATTAAATAATTGAAGATTAATTACTTAATTAAGGTTGTACAAAAGAAAGTTTGAAAATGAAGTTAAGTGATTTTATGAAATTAAGATTCTATAATGATTATTAGATGATCAAACAGATAATATGTTCAAATTGAGGTATATTATTATAAAGAGAGAAGTGATGAATTTTCTAGTGTTATATCAAGGTGAAAGGTTGTAAAAAGGTTTGGGTGAGAATTATTAAAATAAAGGCATTTGAGTTAGTCAAAGTTAATGGGAGTTAGATAAATAAGAATTTTGAAATACCAGTAACACACAAAGAGAGTGTTAGATATTTTAGGGACACAGTAGTAGTGATTATATGTAGAGAGGTGAGTAAAGTAAAGAGTAAATAGATTTATAGATGATGATATTTTGTAGTGGGGGTGAGGTGATAAGGAGTGGCCAACGTATAGCGTGGTGGCAGGCAATAGCGTAGTTTAAGGGAGTATTTGCCGATATTTTGGAGGGCAAATGGTTAGGTATGTATATGGCCAGGCAGGGAACACACATCCTAGTACAAAGACGAGCGGTGAAAGAGGATTAAGATGGAATTAGTGAAAAGTGTTTATAATTGAGAGATTGGTGTCATAATATGTAAATCTGGTTGCTAGTAGTGGTTATTAGAAAGAACGGTGAGTAAGATTATAAATGTTAGTGCCTATAAAATAAGTCAAATCATAGTGAATACCGGACAAGAGTCACCCAGACTAATTAATGATAAAAATGTGAAGAGTAGAAAGTTCATAGTAGAAAGGTAATAAGAAATGAAATAATAATAATGTAATATGAATATTAATAATAAATTTGAAATTGTGAAGAATTAAATGGTAGTAAATGATAAATAATTGATGGCTAATTAATAAAAGTTTAATAATTAATAGTATTAATTAATTAATTAATTAATTAATTGATTAATTGATTAAAATGTAATGTTATAATTTTATATGCAAATTTAAAGATGTAGGGTGTGTAAATTTTGATCAAAGTTAAATGTGAATTGTTGATTTTAATGTAATAATCGCAATGTTAATTAGGAGTGTATCATTATGTATTATGTTTATAATGTATGTTAGTCTTGTGAGGAGGATTGATATATGTAATATGTATAAATTGTTAGTTTTAGGGTAGTTACAAATGTAACTGCATATGACACAACGTGTCAAACTATTGCGATTCCCCATATCTCGGGCGATTACTGTCTTACCAGCACTAATCGTGGTTTTGGACGACAACCAGCTGTGGGCAGAATTTGTAAAACCTGACCATAGTTGGTTGCCTATGAAATTGGTTCAGCTTAGAAATTTAATGGGAGATTCAGGGGAATCTAAGATTATTTGTTTGTAAATAATCTAAATATGTATATTCAGAATAATATATATATATTACTTTAATATTTATAACTAAATTTACCTCAAGATATACTTTTTTCCCTATTAGGAACATGTTTCGAGAGTTCCTGTTCTCTCATCTATATATATATGAATCTAAATATTCATCTCCACTAACTTTCTACTCTAACTCATCTTGAACCATTCTACCCTTATAACAAAATACTCTCTACCCTCTTTGTACTTGGGATGTGTGTTCCCTCCCTATGCTCATTCCCTTATTGGTTCCTGGTCTCCCCCATGGTAACTCCGCCAACGCACATACGGTTCACCTCCCACCACAACGCTTTTCGTTGAGGACTCCTTATCACACCACCCCCCTTACAAAATTCCACCATCAGCTAATTACTCTCCAATTACATACCTCTCATTACTCTACATATACTCCCTATCGCTACTATGTCACTATTAATACTCTGTTTTCTATACTACTTTTATTCCCAAAAATCTTATTCTGTTTAACACCCCTTCAACCTTAACTCTGACTGATTCAAATGCCTTATATAAATCTTTATCACCCAAATTCTAACTTTTATTACCCATTGAAAATTCATAACTATCTCAAATTAATTTCATCACTTAACTTAAAACATTTTAAACACATTTAAAATTTATAAATATTTTACTTGATTTAAATTGCATTATCCTCTTCATACTTACAGTACATCACTCATATACTGTCATGGACAAAACAATATAAACATTGATCACCATCCAATAATGTACATAACTCCATGTATCTTCTGAAACATTATAACAATCATATGATTCCACAACGAAATATATTTCATATTTATTCATTTATTATTTATTATTAAGTACCAATCTCCTAAATTCATTAAAATTCATTAGCAAAATTCAATTATACAACATTAATTCATTAATTAATCTTAAATTCTTTAATTCAATCAATTGTTCAAAACACAAATTATTTTAATTACCTTACTCCAAAACGATTACAATTCATTTATTATCACTTTCATAATTATTCTCGTTATTTATTTAGTCTGCCAAAATATTATTATTATTATTAAATTGATCCTCCTACATACACACATTGTTTACATCAAGTACATTTTACAATATAGACACAATTAATTTCACTATGAATTTATTTACAATCTCTTGTCATTAATTTTTCTGTTTACCACACCTCATTTCCTAATTTAGCCAGGTCATTACCATAAACTAAAATATTTAAAATGTCCATTCACTGATTTTTTATTTACCCCCCATCATCATATAATAGTCTTATTTTTATGTAACAATTATCATTTTTACTCACACTAAATTCATTATTATTATTTACGTAATAATTCTCTAATATTTCAAATTGTTCCATAAAACCCACATAATAATCTACTAGATTATCCCACATTATTATCAAATCATATACCCTGTCTGAAACATTGATTTCGGTCTTGTCACCATCTGTATTATTATCTACCACCCTTAAGTACTTTAACCTCTCAATTTCAGAATCATCTATTATTAATACTCCACATCTATGCACAGGTAAGCATTCAATACAATTATCAACGTTATTATTATTTATTTCTGCACTATCTTCATAACAAGGCAAGTCTTTCATATCATCTATTTTTTCAAATTTTAACTTCTCTTTTAACTCCTTATTGCTTCTACTTAACGTAAACAATTCTATCTCCCCATCAACACAAAACTCTCTCTCTAAACATCTCTCACCATAACTCCATATCACTTTGTCTCTCTCACTCCATGCAGAGGGTACTGCTATATTAAAACACCTCCTGGTTTCTCCAGGAACAACACAAAAATTCAAAAGACAATTATTGGTAGAACGTATTTATCTACCCAATACATTCGTGAAGACCTTTCTTCACCCCCCACAACACCACGGGAAAATTTTACCCTCTGCCATCCCTCTACCTGTACACTCTCTTCATACTTTCTCTCTAACTGATAAACATTTGTTTCTACCCCTTTACAACCCATTACTCTCTCACTCTCACTAACTATCTCTATATCATCACTATCTATTTTCATTATATCACCTTTAAGTATCTCGTTTTCCACTATCTTATCACTATTACTTATTCATTCATTTTTAGAATTATCGTTATTACTCACCTTGTTAATTATTTTTTCACTAATTTTCGTCATATTACTACCACTGTTACTTACCGTTGTATTAACTATCTGATTTACTTTACTTTTAATCTGTTCCTCTACTGATTCTGTCACTTGTTTCTTAAATGTCATTAACCGTTCGTTAATTTCGTTTACAATCTCACTCTTTATACCACTGACTCTGGTATTTATTTCATTAAACTTACTGTCATTAATATCAAAAAGTTCGTTAATCTTACCCCTTAATTTATTAAATTGTTTATCATTACTATCAAAACGATAATTTAATTCATTAAATTGATTCAGTATAATACTCATCATATCATTTACAAATTTATTGTATTTTGTTGAGGTTGGGGTTAATTGAAGCCCTGAATCCTCTGTCACATTTGTTTGATCTGTTACGTTTACTTCAACTATTTTGTCTTGACCCACATTCGGAGTCGAATGGGCTTCAAGGCCGCTCATAACAGCTGATTCACTCATTTAAATTTCACTCTCGTTAGTAGCCATTATTTATTCTTTATGAGATTTGTTAATCTTAACACAATTTCAATCTTACATGTATTTAATATTTTTTCTCTTTGTATGTTTTATTTAACTATAGCATACACATCGCTTAACCTGTACGTAATTTACGTATTCCTACCCAGCCTCCAAACCACGCTTGTAATCGCCTGTAGGTGCGATTTATAAATTATTTTACAAACGTCTCTGTTCAAGGCGCCAATTGTACAAATACAGATTACTGAGAGACTTATAACATTTAAATTATTATTTGTCCAGGATAACTTAACTTACAAAGTCCAAAGTCCGTCACACGAACTGCGAAATACAAGCAGGGTTTGGGGTTATATCAGTAACATACTCAACTCGCATTTATGTAAAACAACTCCAATTTTATTTCATTTTTCATGCTCCTTCAATTTTATTGATTACTCAACTTTTCTTTCAAAATTAAAATATTACTGTTCTGTCTATTACTGAAAATATTACTGAATGACATAAAACATTATTTCAATATTGTATACTTCTTCTAATACTTATATTAATTAAGGCGAACCCAGCTTGCTCATTCTCACATTGATACTTTTAAAAGCCCATTTTATGTAAAATGATAATAATAATTTTGGTGGAATACTGTTACATGATGTAGCGTCGTCTTTCCCGACCGCGTGGCTCGTCCCACAGAGTTCTCTTATTCAATGTCCAGAAGCTTGTTGTTTCACTTTTGATAAAATTTTACTGGTTTTCACTGTTCCATGTGAGTTTAGATTTTTTCACACTGCTTTACACACATTTTTGATATACACTGGGTTGGTCTGTCACTTTCTTAGGGCCCACGAGTATTAGCGTTCGTCTGGCAAGACGTACGCTATTTTGTCGACTGCTGCTTATTATTTTCACATTTTTTAATATGAGTTTTGCCCGGCCGGCGACGCGCACCACTATTCGCGTCTGCTACCTTGAAAAGTATAATCGTCGACTCCCTCGCACCAGCAAAACAGGCTCCCCACTACTGTTCGTTGCTAAACAGGAAAAGCACTGCCTTCAGGTTATAAATTTTTCGTAGTCGTTCATGGTGTATAGCTTTTCTCTGGACCACGTGGCTACTGTTGTTAAATGTTGACGATATAGAAGGCTTTGTGGGTGGAGCATTCACTTGACTTCCGCCATCTGGAAAGCACATGGCAAGGAAATCTTACGGCTTAGCCATTTTCTCATGGCGTCGCTTTTAATGTTTAGGCGTAGTAGCTGCGCCCTGTCTTGTGTGTGTGCACAGCGGACGTGACAATATTGAATTCACAAGCGAATCTGGCCTTTTTTTCAACTACACTCCACTTAAAAAGTTTGTGTTACTGTTTGTAACGGTACAATTCTGGTCCTATACTATTTTGGGAAATATTTGTTATAAAGTCTAATTGTTATAATTGTTTTTAAAGCCCTATAAAGAAAACAGCGTAAAGTTGTCCAAAAGTTTTCAACGACGTTGGACAGTAATGTGGTCATTTTCGCATTAATAGGTTGGCTAATCTGTGCTTTCTGATATTGCGCTATCATGTTTATACAACGTTCAACGTTACAGTTGTCCGAGCTACGGCAGGCGGCAGACGTTATTACGTTTCTTCGCTTGTTCTGTCATACATCATTTTTCTTGTCGTCAGACAATCTTTGTAGGCTTTAGGCCACAACATTTCGTGCATACTTGCACCAATTAGCGATACACTGCTAATTTCTCGATTTCATGTAATTTGAGTGCCGCGTACTCGCGCCTCAAGTCTGACGACAATCTACGACATTCGTATAGGCCTTAGGCCTTAACATTTCTTGATGTAGTTTGAGTGCCGCACATTTGCGCCTCATCTACCATTTAGCTTTCTTAGCGACACGTTCATTTAAAACTTAAATCTCAACCAGACATAGCCAACCTCAGCGCTCAGAATTTAGTGTACAACAATCTTAATAAATGTATTATATACTCCACTATCGTCATTATTCTGCATCATGGCAATAGCACCACAAGCATCATTCTTCCTAACATTAACATTTTTTTTTTTGTCATATCGGGCCGCATCTTAACATTTTTTTGGTCCGCCGGGCCGGATGTTGACATTTTTTTGGTCCTATCGGGCCGCATCCTAACATTTTTTGGTCGCTCCGTGCGTGGATTCGTCATTCACCTCTTGCAACATATTCTAGCGGTTTCATCATTTTTCTGCCCCAATTTCTGGCCATCACGGGCGATTCAGCACATTCGCTGATCCGACCGTCTCGGGACTTACTTCAGCATTTCTTTCATCGCCATTGAACCTCGTGACGACATCATTGCAAGAACATCCATGTGCTAGCTTCTACACTCCAGTTTGAGCAGTCATCTCTACGGTCTGTGTGTTTGCCATCTTCTCCACGACTTCGACGCTCCAGGACATCGCATAGCAGGTACCACATCATTAACAGGTGCGTACAATGGCTGAAGAAGGCCTCAAAGTGTTCGTCAGAAAGAGAGGCGGCATAAAGTCTGCCATAGTGCGTATTAATTCGGCTATCATTAGCTTTGATAAAAACACTAGCACAAAACATTTTTTAACAGTTAGACTCGAAAGTCTAAAAAGTTTGGCAACAAAATACGATGAGGTACAGTCCGAAATTGAATTCATTGCCAAAGACATAAACGCTGCTCAAGAAGACCGAATTGAGGTTGAAGAGCTGTTATATTCAACAGAAGCCAATATCTTGCAGTTGATAGAAAGCTTCAACGTTCAGACTGTATCTCCCGTATTAACAAGCAACATACAATTAAAACCGATAAGTTTGCCCTGCTTCACAGGTAATATCTTAGAATGGCAGCACTTCTATTCAATATTTCTGGACTTGGTGTTCGCCAGATCTGATTTAACCTCAGTGCAGAAATTACGCTATTTGTATTCGTCTCTGAAAAATGAGCCGCTAGATTTATTTAAGGCATTACCTATTTGTAACGAAAACTATTCGATAGCGTTGAGTTTGCTGTCCGCTAGATATGACAACAAATTCATACTAGCTAAGTATTATATTCAGAATTTACTTGAAGTAAAGTCAACAGTTAAGGACTCTGTCCAAAGTTTGGCAGAGTTCATAAATACAATAACGTCTTCCGTTAATTCACTGGCGGCCATGCAACTGTCAGTGGATTCATTCGAGCTTATCACTGTACAATTATTGTCAGCGAAACTCGACTATACTACTTTTAAATTATGGAATAGTCTATAGACCCTGATAATCTTCCTAACTTTCAAGGTTTCACTCAGTTTTTAAACGCACGTAGACAGTTGCTAGAAAATACACTGCCTATCGATGCCGGACAGCAGCTCAACAAGTCAACTTTAAGATTCAATAATAAATCTGACAAACATAAATCACGAAACGCTGCTGGCAGCACTGCATTTAAAAGTTATCACTCAGCGTCAAATAATTATTCATGTTTATGCTGTAAATCTAGTCGTCCAATTTACATGTGTGACAAATTTCGTGCATTAAGCACATCAGAACGAGGGCAATTTATATTAAATCATAAACTCTGTACAAATTGTTTAAGACCAGATCATTTCTCATCTAATTGTAAGATTAAACAATCATGTAAGATCTGCTCAAAACGACACCATACATTGTTGCACATAAACAATGTGTCAAAGCCAGTCTCTGCCAGCAGCAGTAACTACTGTTCACTTAAATTACAATCTACAAATAATATTCTTTTATCAACAGCAATTGTGTTTGTCATTGACCAGGCTGGCAACAGACAACCCGCAAGAGTTCTTTTGGATGCGGGTTCACAGATAAATTTTTGTACGGAATCATTTGCCAAGAAATTACGGCTTAACTTGACTAAATCTAACATACCGATAACAGGTATAAATAACACCGCGTGTTGTGCCACTAATCTTGCGTCTATACGCATTATCTCTCGCTATCAAAGATTTAGCTTCGAGGCAAAGTGTGCTGTCTTATCTGCATTAACCCATAAATTGCCAGCACAATCTTTTGATATAAATCAGTTTAATGTCCCAGATAACGTTTATCTCGCCGATCCACAGTTCAACATATCTGCTGATATCGATATACTGTTAGGAGCGCAATTTTATTTAGATTTAATTTTACCTAACAAATATGTACGCGGTTCTCATTTTCCTATTATACAGGAAACAAAGTTAGGCTACATTCTTGCAGGCAATCTGCCCAAACACTGCCATTATAAGGGTCCTGCTGTTTCGTTCCTGGCTAGGAACAACGACAGTCAAATCCTAGCATCTCTAGAGAAATTTTGGGAGTCCGAAACTATCCCTGATAATACACCCATTAATAACGAGTCAGCTTGTGAGGAGCATTTCGTTAAGTCTACTCATCGCAATCAAGAGGGTAGGTTCGTTGTTGCGCTACCATTTAAGTCAGACAATCCCCAGTTGGGTGAGTCCTATGCTACCGCTGAAGCAAGATTCTTGAGTTTAGAACGCCGGTTCATGCGTGATTCTAAGCTTGCGCGCGAATACGCAAAATTTATACAAGAGTATAAGGATCTTGGCCACATGACGCTTGTCGACGATTGCTCCATAAATTCAGGTGTTTCAAATACTTATTATCTGCCTCACCATGCCGTCTTTAAACATTCTAGTTCTACCACAAAACTTCGCGTCGTTTTTGACGGCTCGTCCAAAACTACCAATGGCCTTTCTCTCAATGACATTTTTTTGGTAGGCCCAAACGTCCAACAAGACCTTTTTTCTATTCTTTTGCGATTTCGTATGCATAACTATGTTCTCATCGCCGACATCGAGAAGATGTATCGACAAATTCTGGTAGCTGAGATGGATTGTCATTATCAACGTATTCTGTGGCGTGACTCTCCCCTCGAACAGGGGGGGACTGCTAGTGCTTCGTTTTTGGCTACCCGCTGTCTTAATCAGATTGGTAAGGATCATCAAACTTCTTTTCCTGACGCGGCGTCAGCTATAACCAATGATTTCTATGTCGACGATTTGTTAACCGGTGCAGACACCATTTCTGATCTGACCAAGTTGAAATCTGACTTAGGTACGTTGTTGAGTCAATACGGTCTCACTCTACATAAATGGGCATCAAATGAACCCATTGTGGACGCAGATCATGACAATTTATCACTCCCTTTAAACAAACAGGGTAATGTGCGTACCTTGGGCATTCTCTGGAATAACACTACCGATTCATTTTTGTTTGACATCAGATCATTCCCCGTTGAATCAAGCATCTCTAAGAGGAAAATCCTATAGATTATCGCAGGTATATACGACCCACTCTGACTCGTCGGTCCCGTTGTTTTCCTGTACAAACAGTTTATGCAGCAACTTTGGCTGTGCAATCTTGGTTGGGATGAGCCAATCTCCGGGCAATTACACTTCCATTGGCATTCATTATGCGATAAATTAGTCTGATCAGTAAAATCATTGTCCCACGTTCTATTCGCTGCAAGTCTAAAGCAAGGATAGTTGAATTACATGGGTTTTCGGATGCTTCTGAAAGGGGATATGGGTGTTGCGTTTATATTAGAGTCATTTATCAAGATTCATCGGCCTCTTGTCACCTTCTGTGTTCTAAATCTCGCGTAGCCCCCCTACGACAGGTGTCATTACCTCGCATTGAACTCTGCGCTTGCTTGTTTTTGTTATCGCGACTCTTGTTCAAGGTCGCCCCTGCTCTTCATTCCTTTATCAATAGTGTTCACCTCTATTCTGACTCTATGGTGTCCCTTTTCTGGATTCATGCCCAGTCTTCTAGGTGGAAAACTTACGTCGCTAATCGTGTTGCCGAGATTCAGCGTCTTACGGAAGCCTACACATGGCATCACATCAATTCTCGACATAATCCTGCTGATATTATTTCTAGGGGATGTCACCCCGACGTTTTGCGCGATTGTTCGCTTTGGTGGCATGGTCCCGCTTGTTTGTCTCAATCTTCCGAGTCCAATCTTTTTCCACCCTTTTTACCTTCTAATCTGTCGTCTTCTGAATTCACTGCGGAGGAGAAACAAACCCCCAAACTTTCTTTAATGTCTACCTTAGCTATTGATCTTTCTAAGGACTTTTCTTCGTTGCACCGTCTGACTCGCGTATACGCTTACTGCTTTCGATTCATCAAAAACATTAGACTCTCCAGGGCTGAGAAAATATCGGGCGCTTTTACCCCCTTTGAAATTTATTCCACTCTCAATTTTTTCATAAAACAATCTCAGTCCATCCACTTCGCTGCCGAGATTAATTGTCTTCGTAATGGGTCTTCTGTCTCTATCAGGAGCAAGTTGTCTTCTCTGGACCCGTTCCTTGATGAGTCTGGCGTAATACGCGTCGGCGGACGATTACAGCAGTCGCAACTACCTTATGACAATAAGCATCCTATTGTCTTGCATCCATCGGCTCATATTACTCGCCTTATTATTGAACGCGAACACATTCGTCTACTCCACGCTGGTGCTCAACTCGCGCATCACTCACTTCGTCAACGTTGGTGGATCATTAACGCCAAGATAGTCATTCGCTCTATCATTCGTAGATGCGTCATTGGCTTCAGGTTTAGTGCCAAACATCAGATTCAGAGGCTTGGTATTTTGCCATCTCCCAGAGTCACTCCTTCGCGACCGTTTCTATTCTGCGCAGTTGACTATGGTGGTCCCTTCATGATCCGTGATGGCGGGCAGAAATCTAGGACTCTGTCAAAATCATATGTGTCTTTGTTCATCTGCTTAGCAACCAGGGCCATTCATTTGGAATTAGTTTCCGACCTTACAGCCAACGCGTTTATAGCTGCCTTACGTTGTTTCATGTCCCGTAGGGGCATACCCAGCCAGTTATATTCTGATAATGGCACGAACTTTAGGAAGGCCCGCAATGTTTTGCATGACCTTTACAATCTTTGGCATAATAAGGATGCCACCTCATCAATCCAATCCTTTACGACCTCTCAGGGTATTACATGGTCATTTATTCCGCCCTCATCACCTCATTTTGGTGGTCTTTGGGAGAGCGGTATAAAGAGTTTAAAGTATCACTTGCGCAGCGTGGTAGGCAAGTCTATACTCACCTTCGAGGAGTTTACGACAGTTTTGTCTCAGATAGAGGCATGTCTAAACTCACGTCCATTATTTGCCGTTTCATCGGATGTAAATGATCCGGTGCCACTTACACCTGGCCATTTTTTGATTTGCGCACCATTAACGGCGTTACCTGATCCAGACTTATCTCACATTCCCATCTCTCGTCTTGGACGTTGGCAACTTCTCCAGAAGTTTGTCCAAGTCATTTGGAAAGCTTGGTCTCACGACTACTTACATCAACTACAACAACGTCACAAATGGAAATTCGCCAAAGATAACGTTTCCATTGGTGACCTGGTTTTACTGATTGAGGATAACTTACCTCCATTAGCGTGGAAATTTGGTGTAATTACCGCCACATTTCCCGGCCCAGACAACTTAATTAGAGTAGTTGACGTTCGCACGCCTACTGGCACCTATCGCCGACCAATTCATAAATTATGTTTGGTCCCTACTAGGGACGAACAGTAAAAAAAGGGTTTATTTTCCTTTGTATATATTTGTAATCTGTAATACATAAATCAGATGTTCAAAGAAGACTTTGTTAGTTATAAGCACCTTTGTTTTTAGCATAAGCTTTAATTTGTATATTTTTTATTCAGAAACTGTTTGTTTTATTCAAGCAAGTGTCAGTTTATTTAATATGCAAAGCTTTAATTATTATTTTTTATTTTCGTATATGCAACATTTGATTTATATTGTTTACTATTTGGCTATTTATTTATATTTGTCTTTGCTTACTATTGTTTTTATGTAAAAAATTTGGTATAATATTCGCATGGTCTGCAGCTGTACAAACCATGTATTACATTTGTGTAACCACATTGTTGTACTTGTCACTTATGCTATTGTGCCTTGTATTCATATATTTGTAATTATCTAAACCAATTTCCATTGTATTTATTATGTATAACTTGTATCTATGTAAAACACATTGTTTTATCCGCATCTACTATCTATAACCATACGCCACGCCTATATTTTTATATTGTATTTTGTATTGGTATTTGTGTTCATGTATTGCACAATTATTATTCATGCTTTAATTATGACATACATGTCATTACACTTTGTGCTTACAATCATTCAACTATGTATAGCTTGTCTTTACATGTATAATTTTATAACAATTTTGTTGTTCAGTGTATTCATACTATTGTATAGGTCTACTGGCCTTATCTGGTTCAAGATAACCATTGTGACTTACACAAATGTTACAATTTATCGGGCCCATCATGTGATGAGTCACCGATTACATACAATATATATTGGCAATACATTGCTAATCTTGCATTTATACTCAAATGTATAATCAGTGTATAATCAGGTTGCAAGCCGACTTTGGCCTGTTCAACTCTTATCATCATTCAAGCTTATCTCTAAACAGTTAATGTCATAACTGTTATCTAAGATTCAAACTCAAGGTTCAGTACAACTTATTGAGATTGACTTTATTATTAAGAACTCTGTATTTTTCTATAATAAGTTAAAATGTATTAAAAAATCCTTTGATTTTTGCGGGCAGTTATGGACAGTAATGTGGTAATTTTCGCATTAATAGGCTAATCTTACTAATCTGTGCTTTCTGATATTGCGCTATCATGTTTATACAACGTTCAACGTTACAGTTGTCCGAGCTACGGCAGGCGGCAGACGTTATTACGTTTGCTCGCTTGTTCTGTCATACATCATTTTTCTTGTCGTCAGACAATCTTTGTAGGCTTTAGGCCACAACATTTCGTGCATACTTGCACCAATTAGCGATACACTGCTATTTTCTCGATTTCATGTAATTTGAGTGCCGCGTACTCGCGCCTCAAGTCTGACGACAATCTACGACATTCGTATAGGCCTTAGGCCTTAACATTTCTTGATGTAGTTTGAGTGCCGCACATTTGCGCCTCATCTACCATTTAGCTTTCTTAGCGACACGTTCATTTAAAACTTAAATCTCAACCAGACATAGCCAACCTCAGCGCTCAGAATTTAGTGTACAACAATTTTAATAAATGTATTATACAGTCCACTATCGTCATTATTCTGCATCCTGGCAATAGCACCACAAGCACCATTCTTCCTAACATTAACATTTTTTTTTTTTTTTGGTCATATCGGGCCGCATCTTAACAGACGTAATATTGAGCGGACAGGATTTGTGTCGAGGTCAGGGGAAAATCACAGTAATAGCAAAACAGTTCGTCATATTAAAGTAAACAAGCCTAACCCAATGATAACATCAGCTACAGGAATGCGATGCGCATTAAATACATTTGTAAACAACAGGGTTTGGCCGTTTCGAACAAAGGACCAGTGACGTAGTTTGCCCCACCTCCACATTGCAAAGCTACAAACCGCCAGCAGTCTCTCGTCTCATCAGAATAACGCGCCGGCCGGCAAGTATGGGAAAAGCTACTTATATCTAAAGTTTACACAACCAAGAGTTTGTTAAATATGTGACAGTGCAGTATTTTTTAAAATAACAGTTTGACGTAAACCCCAAATTTTGGTTTACGACAACATCGAGAGTGTGAGATCAACGATGGGACATCTTCGAAGAATTTCCAGCTAAGTCATAAAAATGGGGGGGTCCAAAAAGTCCAACTAAGGGTTTAGATAATCTTTTCTTTTAAATTTGATTAATTAAAATGAACTCAATTTTGGGGAAGTCAATTAACTAAAACTTTGTACCATGAATGAGAGTGCGAGTGAGAAAGAGGATATTTCATTACAACAATTAATAAGTGTTGGGTTGTGAAGTCATTTTTTTAATAACTATATATTGTTTATTATGTAACAAGTATAAAACATGTTATTTTGGAGGGCTTATAGAATGTTTAAGGGATATTATACGTTTACAAAATAAATGGGACTACGCCCCGAGGCATAGTAACGTGCGTGTTTGGCACATAGTTCTGTAGAATCATTTTCATATGTACGTAGAGTCTTTTTGATAATAAAAGGTAATGTCATTGGTAAACAATATAAGCCAGAGTGAGTTATTTCAGGTAATACATTCCGCAAGTACTGGTTCGCTAACACGAATTCTGACCTTAGGTAAGTATACTGTACATATTTTGTTGTACTGTGTGACAACATGGCGCCTGATGAAAATTACAATTACAAAATTATCGATAATAAAATGTAAATAATATAATAAAGTTACATTGACGCTTTCCGACCAGGGACTCGGCACAAAATTAATTTTATGTGGGGTGTGCCTACCAGAAAAGCGGAATAATTACCTGGAGAAATATTTTGAAAGTACGTAAACACGTGCGTAAGGTAGGGTTAAGTTACGAGGCTATATGCATATAGGGGTTAGCAGTATTGTATGTGTTAGAGATATAATAAACAAAAAATGAGTACCAATGACAATAAAACAATAGAAATCAGTGCAACTGATGAAAATTTGACTAGTGAGATGGATGTTCCATTAACACAAATTAGTCAGTTTGGTGAGTCGAGTACGACTGCATCTGTAGAGTCAGAGAAAGTAACAACAACATCCATCTCAACTCGGTCTGAAAACAAAACAGACGAGATGTTAACACGTTTATATAACATGATGTGTAGCAATTTTAATGAACTAAGAGGGGACATGAATTTTAAATTCGATGTTCAAAATAATAAGTTGGATGAACAAAAAAGAGATTCCAATTTGAAATTTGGTGAAATAAAAAATGAAATTAAAACACAAAATATTCAAACTAAAAATGAAATTAAAAGTGATTTTAATGAGAAGCTTGATGAAATGAAAAATGAAATTAAAAAACGAAATGATAATTTTGATAAACAATTTGACGAAGTGAATGAAAGGTTAGATGAGAGATTAAGTCAAATAAAGAATAATAAGGTAAGTAACAGTGACAATATGATGAAAAACAAGGTGCTAATCAATAAGGTGAGTAACAATGATAATTTGAATAATGAGTTTACAGGTAGTAACAATGATATAATAAAGAACATGGTGTTAGAAAATGATGATGAGAATATTGGGAGTGATAATGAGATGTTTGTGTGTGTTGAGTCAGAGAGAGAGCTGAGAGAAAGTATATTTGTAAAAGGGATGCAGGGGGTAGAATTTTCCCTTGATATTGTAGTTGGGGTTGAAGTAAAGTCTTCACGTGTGTTTAAAAAGGACGAGAGTTCCTTAGATTTATATTTGGGAGACGATAGGTCTACAAATAGAGTTCCCTGGTTTTTTTGTGCACCTCATAGGTGGTGCAGTAATTATGAGTTAGTGACCCCTGCATTTTTGGAGAGAGAGAGTGTACTTTGGTGTTATGGTGAGAAATATATTGAGAGAGAGAGAAAGAGAGTAATAGAGATTTTTAAGATAAATAGAAAGTATAGAGAATTTGTAGAAAGATTAGGAGTAGAGATGGTGGATAATTATAGTGAATACTTACCTTATAGTGAAATTGAGATAGCAATAATAGTAGATGATGATGATGATGATAATGATAACAAGTACTTACCTTGGGAAGTAACGGGTGTCGTAGTAGATAATTATGATGACGATAGAAATGACTTTATAACTTACATGATTATGACAGATAATACTGAGGTAGACAGAACCATACCCGATGATGACATGGTACATGATAAATTGATATGGAATGAACCTATTAATTTGAACGACATTATGGAAGAATATAAAAATTTAGATAAATATTATATTGGTAATAATAATATCAGATATTTAATAAAAACCAAGTTGTATAGACCTAAGATTCGACTGTTATTCAATGATGGAGGATAGATTGTTTTATTGTGTATGAACATTAATATATGTGAACAGTGGTTTTGAAATGGACTGTATATGAACTGATTTTGGTCAATGATAAAATAATAAGTTGGATTGTATATTTTTTTTCGTGTATTAATGTTGATGTATTTGTGTATTTTTGATATTGTGTATTACAGGTAAATTTTATGTACACCATGTATGTAACAGTAAATTATAGTTTAATTGATTCAATAATAACAATTAACATGTTTTTGTTTTGACTAAACAAGTGAAAGTAATGGTGAAATTTTAAATAATTGAATTAAATAATTGAATATTAATTACTTAATTAAGGTTGTACAAAAGAAAGTTTGAAAATGAAGTTAAGTGATTTTATGAAATTAAGATTCTATAATGATTAGTAGATGATCAAACAGATAATATGTTCAAATTGAGGTATATTATTATAAAGTGAGAAGTGATGAATTTTCTAGTGTTATATCAAGGTGAAAGGTTGTAAAAAGGTTTGGGTGAGAATTATTAAAATAAAGGCATTTGAGTTAGTCAATCAAAGTTAATGGGAGTTAGATAAATAAGAATTTTGAAATACCAGTAACACACAAAGAGAGTGTTAGATATTTTAGGGACACAGTAGTAGTGATTATATGTAGAGAGGTGAGTAAAGTAAAGAGTAAACACATTTATAGATGATGATATTTTGTAGTGGGGGTGAGGTGATAAGGAGTGACCAACGTATAGCGTTGTGGCAGGTAATAGCGTAGTTTAAGGGAGTGTTTGCCGATATTTTGGAGGGCAAATGGTTAGGTATGTATATGGCCAGGCAGGGAACACACATCCTAGTACAAAGACGAGCGGTGAAAGAGGATTAAGATGGAATTAGTGAAAAGTGTTTATAATTGAGAGATTGGTGTCATAATATGTAAATCTGGTTGCTAGTAGTGGTTAGTAGAAAGAACAGTGAGTAAGATTATAAATGTTAGTGCCTATAAAATAAGTCAAATCATAGTGAATACCGGACAAGAGTCACCCAGACTAATTAATGATAAAAATGTGAAGAGTAGAAAGTTCATAGTAGAAAGGTAATAAGAAATGAAATAATAATAATGTAATATGAATATTAATAATAAATTTGAAATTGTGAAGAATTAAATGGTAGTAAATGATAAATAATTGATGGCTAATTAATAAAAGTTTAATAATTAAAAGTATTAATTAATTAATTAATTGATTAAAATGTAATGTTATAATTATGTATTATGTTTATAATGTATGTTAGTCTTGTGAGGAGGATTTATATATGTAATATGTATAAATTGTTAGTTTTAGGGTAGTTACAAATGTAACTGCATATGACACAACGTGTCAAACTATTGCGATTCCCCATATTTCAGGCGATTACTGTCTTACCAGCACTAATCGTGGTTTTGGACGACAACCAGCTGTGGGCAGAATTTGTAAAACCTGACCATAGTTGGTTGCCTATGAAATTGGTTCAGCTTAGAAATTTAATAGGAGATTCAGGGGAATCTAAGATTATTTGTTTGTAAATAATCTAAATATATATATTCAGAATAATATATATATATATATGAATCTAAATATTCATCTCCACTAACTTTCTACTCTAACATCTTGAACCATTCTACCCTTATAACAAAATACTCTCTACCCTCTTTGTACTTGGGATGTGTGTTCCCTCCCTATGCTTATTCCCTTATTGGTTCCTGGTCTCCCCCATGGTAACCCCGCCAACGCACATACGGTTCACCTCCCACCACAACGCTTTTCGTTGAGGACTCCTTATCACACCACCCCCCTTACAAAATTCCACCATCAGCTAATTACTCTCCAATTACATACCTCTCATTACTCTACATATACTCCCTATCGCTACTATGTCACTATTAATACTCTGTTTTCTATACTACTTTTATTCCCAAAAATCTTATTCTGTTTAACACCCCTTCAACCTTAACTCTGACTGATTCAAATGCCTTATATAAATCTTTATCACCCAAATTCTAACTTTTATTACCCATTGAAAATTCATAACTATCTCGTATTAATTTCATCACTTAACTTAAAACATTTTAAACACATTTAAAATTTATAAACATTTTACTTGATTTAAATTGCATCATCCTCTTCATACTTACAGTACATCACTCATATACTGTCATGGACAAAAAAATATAAACATTGATCACCATCCAATAATGTACATAACTCCATGTATCTTCTGAAACATTATAACAATCATATGATTCCACAACTAAATACATTTCATATTTATTCATTTATTATTTATTATCAAGTACCAATCTCCTAAATTCATTAAAATTCATTAGCAAAATTCAATTATACAACATTAATTCATTAATTAATCTTAAATTCTTTAATTCAATCAATTGTTCAAAACACAAATTATTTTAATTACCTTAATCCAAAACGATTACAATTCATTTATTATCACCTTCATAATTATTCTCGTTATTTATTTAGTCTGCCAAAATATTATTATTATTATTATTAAATTGATTCCGCCTACATACACACATTGTTTACATCAAGTACATTTTACAATATAGACACAATTAATTTCACTATGAATTTATTTACAATCTCTTGTCATTAATTTTTCTGTTTACCACACCTCATTTCCTAATTTAGCCAGGTAATTACCATAAACTAAAATATTTTAAATGTCCATTCACTGATTTTTTATTTACCCCCCATCATCATATAATAGTCTTATTTTTATGTAACAATTATCATTTTTACTCACACTCAATTCATTATTATTATTTACGTAATAATTCTCTAATATTTCAAATTGTTCCATAAAACCCACATAATAATCTACTAGATTATCCCACATTATTATCAAATCATATACCCTGTCTGAATCATTGATTTTGGTCTTGTCACCGTCTGTATTATTATCTATCACCCTTAAGTACTTTAACTTTAACTTCATGTCATGTGACGATCGCGGTTGTGGGTGAACGCATGCGGGAGCTCCGGCTGTGGTTCGTATAACATTTCACATGCGATTTGTAGTTTTATTTTATTTTATTAATCGACTTGACCAGTATCATGGTTGCGATTTTTATTGTATTAGTTTATTATATTGAAATAAATGTTATCTGAGGATGGGACTTAGTCCCGAAACGCGTCATAACTGACGAAACTTTGTATCACTAGAGTGGATAATAAGGTAATTATACAATTATATAATAAGTGATACGGTACGCAAAAAATAAGTAATTGTAATTAGAAACGATTAAGCTACACGGAATGGATGACAGTGTTATTTAAAAAATTCAGCAAGGATATGGATTGTATTAAGAAAAATACCACTGATCATGAACGAGCACAGATGAGTCGTGCGAATATAGCGGGAACACCGAACAACAAAATGATGTTAAGAGATATTTATGATGAAATGTGGGAGCTAGACGCAAAGTGCGAGAAAGAAGAGACTATCGGGACAGCCCATGAAAAGGACGATAAAAATGTGGAAGGAATGAGTGAAGATGATTGGGATAGATGGTATGATAATTGTAGACAGATGAAACACGAAAGAACGGGAATATACGCACATGTGACAGAGGAATATACACAGGAGGTGTATGAACAAATGAGACAATTAATAAGACAACTAGAGAAACCGGTACAAACGGAAAATGCAGAACTAAAGGAATGGATAAGGGTTATGTTTGAAATATCCAGAGAAGATATTTGTAAATGGAGGAAAGAATATAATAGGTTATTAATAGAAGAATTCAAAGAAATACCAAATAATAAAAACATGGAACAATCAAGTATTCAAACAGAAGAAGAAATCGTCAAAGACGGGAAAGTGAAGCAACAGACGAAAATGCCAGAACAACCAAACAAAGTGACCCTGCAGGACATAATGGATTTTCTGGCTGAACATTACTGACAAATGGATGAAATGTTCAAAAAACACAGAGAAGAGATAACAGAAATTATGAATAAGAACAGGGAACCAGTAGATCAGAAAATAGAAGATAGTAGTAAGGGAATAGAAAATAAAGAAGACAAAGTTGCATTGTTATCTGAAAATAATAATAACATCAACAAAGAACATATTAAGCACATGGAAATGAAGACAAAGAAAATGAGACAAATGCATCAAAGGAAACTAATAAATACAAGAGAAGAATTGGAGATGAAGGAGAATGGACTAATTAATATGCTTAATCTACCAACTAACGACCAGACTGAAATAATAGATTTTTAGGATTGTAGGAGAACTTTAAAAGAAATTCTAGGAGGGGTTAACAAACAACCAGTGAGAAGAAACTTAAGAAAAGCTATACTTAAATGGAATATACCAAAAATAGAAGGGTATAATCAAAAGTCAAGGAGATCATCAATAATGAATGTGCCATTAAAGTATGCATTTAGTAAATTAGATGCTCAAGTGATTGAAGTAGACATTGATACTAATGACCAAATAGTATTAGAAGAGTTGCTGTACAAGGTGACAGAAACCTATATTACAAGGACGGAAATAGTTATGCGCACCAGAGTGATATGAACGACAAGTGCAAATGAAACCATGGACCATGGGTAAAACTAAGTGTAGATGAACACCGAGAAATGGGACTGATTTTCAGAGTAATGACCAAGCAAACCGGAAAGGAAGTAGCATTAAATTAATTAAACCAGTTAATAATGAAAAAAGAAAAACATAAATGATGTTTAAGGAAAAAACTTGACAAATTGACAAGAAATGACTAAGCGACCAAGACAAATTGAATGAGAAGAGCTACCAAAGCAAATAAATAAGTTTACAAGTTATATTGAATCAAAGAAGAATAGTGGATGAAAAAGGAATATAAACAACAAAATTCCAAAATATATGTAAGATCAGCTTGCACCAATATTTAGAAAACGTATGAGATAAAATAAAATAAAAAAATAAACAACAAAATTCCAAAATATATGTAAGATCAACTTACACTACTATTTAGAAAACGTATTAGATGAAGTAAACAAACAACAAACCAAATGATCAAGAATAAAGTAAGAAGACTAACTATTTAAAAAGTATAAAAGGTGAGATGAATCAAGGAGGAATGAAAAGGAATAAAAACAACAAAATTCCAAAATATATGTAAGATCAACTTACACTACTATTTAGAAAACGTATTAGATGAAGTAAACAAACAACAAACCAAATGATCAAGAATAAAGTAAGAAGAATAACTATTTAAAAAGTGTAAAAGGTGAGATGAATCAAGGAGGAATGAAAAGGAATAAAAACAACAAAATTCCAAAATATATGTAAGATCAACTTACACTACTATTTAGAAAACATATTAGATGAAGTAAACAAACAACAAACCAAATGATCAAGAATAAAGTAAGAACAATAACTATTTAAAAAGTGTAAAAGGTGAGATGAATCAAGGAGGAATGAAAAGGAATAAAAACAACAAATTCCAAAATATATGTAAGATCAACTTACACTACTATTTAGAAAACGTATTAGATGAAGTAAACAAACCACAAACCAAATGATCAAGAATAAAGGAAAAAAATAAATATTCTAAAACGTATAATAAATAAATGAGATGAATCAAGGAGTAAATGAAAAAGAATAAAAATGTTAATTGTATCAATAACTAGCAACGCTTCAAGTATTATCAAATGATATCAACAGAAAGAGGTGAGAAATAAATATGACTCGAATTGAGCATTAATGAAATAAAAAATAAAAAATTCCCTTCAAATATTATTAAGATTATTATTATTATTAGTCACGAGATGACTGCATTGAAGAATTATTAATTAAGATTGACTGTTGAATAGGTCCAGCAATCATTTAACTGAGCAGGGATGATGTTCCCCTGACCTCAGAAAAAGTGTAGTTTTGAACGACGGAGTTAGGTTAGCCAATAGAGCCCATCTGAATCGATTTCAGCTACAAATAGGGATAGTTAGGGAAAATAAGATTCACAGGGAATAATTTATAATGAAAAATCAATAAGCCAGATCGTAGAAGGAAATGATAAGGAAGAAGAGATTCAGAATTAACTAAGAAGTAAAAGTAAAGGTTGAACTTGAAAATTAACATGAAGCAGGAGAATCCAAGAAGGAGAAGATACAATACAATTGATAATTTCATTAAACTTTAGAATCACATTTTATAAAATGATCAATTTTGGTGGAAGGACATTATATAACATTGCAGAACTCAGACCCTATAGGGGATCCACAAATATTATATAGATGAAAAAAAGGAAAATAATTTAATGAATAATGATCAAAAATATAAAATGGTATCGAGAGAATAAAAAGAAAACTTGTAGACAAGAATAATAAATAAGTGAATAGACTAGACTGACAAACAAATGACTATGACCCAACCCCAGAGATTGGCCAGATAAAGATAATAAAATAATCAAAGGTAAACTAATGATAAAAAACACAAATAGTAAATCAAAAGTAATAACGAGCACTATATAAAGTTATGTAAAATGAAGTACACTAACTATAATAAATAAGTGAAACAATTGTTAATAGATTATGTGTGTTATTAA
This sequence comes from Magicicada septendecula, assembly GCA_034769895.1. Classification (NCBI taxonomy): domain Eukaryota; kingdom Metazoa; phylum Arthropoda; class Insecta; order Hemiptera; family Cicadidae; genus Magicicada; species Magicicada septendecula. The sequence goes on along the minus strand of CM068370.1, from coordinate 338,298,983 downwards.
TAGCCTTTTAGTGATATAAAAAAGTAAAACAAAATGTTGAAAGACTGACTATAAAATTATGTTTAAAAACCATTAAAAACCAAGAGTGAGAGATAGGTACTAAGTGATAATGATAAACAGTGACAGTGATAGAGGTGATAAGAAGAAATTATTATAAATAATTTATAATATTAAGAAAAGAAATAAACAAAGGTAATAAACCAGAACAATAAGCAAAAGGTTGATAGACAACTAATTTCATGGTGTTAGCTAATAAGAAACAGAGTAGTTGTGAGTGCAACAATAATAAAACATCCTATATTACTAAAATAATCACAAAGATGATTATCACAATAGAATAGATGGTGTCAAAACACTATTCACCAAAGTTGTTATTTGTTTAGTTAAAAAGGGTTGTGTTTATAAGAAGGAATATGGCTGGATAATGAACAGACCATAAACCTATTTTTATGTTATGTTTTTATAGTAGTATTAAGTGCTAAAAAACTGTGTAAGAAATAGTAGTAGGTATAAGTAATGATATAAATTTAACTATCATAATATTAATCATCATTGTAAAGATAGAAGAAAAAAGAATAATAGACAAGGAATGATTTTGTAAAATAATAATAACAAAATATCACTATAGTATTGACGACTCGGAACACTAAGTTTTTTATAAGTAAAAACGTAAAGTTTTACCTTACAGCCTAAACGGGCTTTCACCTTTAGAAGGCTTCATCAGAGGCTGCCATAGGTAGCGTTGTCCGTCTTGTTGTTGGCGACGGGATAATAATAACATTCATTTATTGTAAAACAGCCCAAAGTAATTCAAAAAGTAAATAAGTACTAAGTGACAGTAAACAGAACATATGAAAATAATAAATACTCTTTAAATTGTGTAAAATAAGAAGTTATAGACAGTTACAACTTAGGCCTATAAAATGCCTAACTGTCAAAATTAAAAATAAACAATTTGTAAGCAATTAACTATTGTATTTGGAAATTAAGACCAAGTAACTTATGAATTACAATTAACTAACCATAATAGTATGCCAGAAATAGAATAAACATAAAAAATAAGTGAAATATGTAATAACATAACATTAGCAATTTTGTCAAAACATTGTAACGTTTTATTACTTTTCCCCTCACATGACTTTTACTTACCTTATTGTGCGATCTTTTACGCACTCGCCCTGACTTACCAAAAACAGAAGATTCCAAAATACTTATAGGTCACCACCAATATTTTTAAACAAAAGGAACAAATATGGAAACCTTAATACATTTTCCCCTTTTCTATTTTACTTACTTACCAGGTTCGATTAGGCGAGATTTTCCATACAGGACAGGTTTATGTTAAACGGGCGTAATAACTACTCTCTACGCATGTTTTTTTTTTGTATTCTAATAAATTAGGTTTCTTTTATTAAAATGAATTATTTTCTCTCCCCTTTATCTTTACACTGAACTTTCAATACAAACCAGAATACAGGGATCTAATCCCTCCTTATAAACTACTACAAAAATTGACTTAACAATATCGTTATTTATGCAACCAACACTTTGCATCCACTCTCTCCCTTACATACTCTTTTGATTCCCTTACTGAGATCTCTATTTTTATTGAAACTCGATTTCTGGCCAGCTAAATTAGTTTAGTAATTGTACTCACTACACGCGGTACCCGTTAGTACGCATGGTGTCGCTCCCGTCTTCTTCACTAAGTCACCAAAATACACATGTTAACTTTTTTCCACACTCCCTGTTCCATGATAGTTTAACTGCACTCTTTGGTAGGCCGACGATACTATTTTCGGCCTACCCAAAAATTTCCCGAGGCACCAGTAAAATTACAACTGCGTGGTCTGATGATTTGTGTTGAATTACTCTGTACTGCTTTCAGCTCTGCTGTTAGTCAACGACTGTTGTGTTAGGTGTTGGCCTATCTGCGCGCCTGATTTCGCCTTCTCTGATTGGCCAATAGGTTCCAACGCTTAGCCCGGGAATTCTGATGTTCTTTTTGCCTGTTGAAACTGGCGTTTTCCGTAATTCACGGCCGCCCAAGTTGCCAGCGGTTACGTAATACGTATAGACTAGTTGAGTCAAAGCAAAACACAAACGTGGTGTTTTGCAATAATGTTGTATGTATGGTTGATTAAGACGAGATACCCCAAAGGTGAACACTGATTGCTTTGAATTAAAACTGATTTAAATTATTATTTTTAACACCCAATTCTGTACCGTTACAAACCCCCCCCCCCAATGAGAGGTTTTATGCTGAAGAATAAAAACTCTCATTGCCTAAACCTAAAAGGATCAGTGAGGATATAGCGCTGCAACCCCCTTAGATCTTTACTAAAATCATGGGTACTTACCCCCTTAGTCCGGTGGCTGTGGCTGCACCCATCCGACCTTACTGGACTTCTCTGCTCGAGATCCCAACACCATAAAATCGGACAGGCAAGTCACCACAGTATCACCTGACTCTGAAACATTCAATCAAATTATCAACAACTGGCGTCTCTCACTATCCCATATCCCCAACTGATTTGTTTCCTCTTAGACGTACTGGTTCATTATTAGCAAAGTACTGGTTAGGTTTTTATAAAGTACTGGTTCTTTATCTGAGTTGTTAATATACATATGTCTACATAGCAATATAAACTTACTATCTACTTACATTTACTTACATTGAGTACATAAAAATCCCCTACAAGTTGTATACCGTAAAACGGGGTGAATCGGAACACTTTTCAACTTTGAACGTAAAAAAGTAACTAACGATTTTTTTTTTAATTTGATTTTTTGACTAGAAACATCGGTCTTGTTTTGTTCTTGCAATTTTGAGCAAAACCATTTTTAACAGTTTTTATATATTTTTTTATTTTTTTTAGTGGTGTTCCGATTCACCCCGCAGAAAGGGGTGAATCGGAACACATGTTAAAATCTTTATTTGTTCCGATTCAGCGTTTAATAGGGTTAATAAAAACAAGTAATAATGATGAGGGCGAATAGGAACACGTAGTTGCTATCAATCAAAACCTTTATTTTCTATACAAGTAAATGTATGATTTTTCAAAAATTAGAAAACAACTTTGAACTCTAGAAAGATTAAAATTTATTGTAAGAAAATGTATTTGAATTGAGAAAGATAAAGATTTAATACAAATTCAATTCACTCATGTCGTTCACAAAAGTTATCATGTCCTTGAAATGAGCAGATGTTTGGATGTTGTCATTTGGCTGAAGTTTCTTTATGACATCTTCTGGAAGGAATGCTGCCTCCTCCTCCGTTTCTTGAAATCTCCAGGTATTGGGGACCCTTTTGTAAAATTTTCCCACATATCCGTCGTCTTCTGGGTACAGGACTTTGGCCACATAGAGTCTGTATGACTTTTTCCCATGAACTTTAACGACAAGGAAGTCTTCTGGAGCAAATGTGTTCGGAAGTTGGGGACTTTCTGGGATTCCAAAATCTGGGTCCTCTGCAGAAGTTGTAGACAATATGAACTCTTTGTCACTGTCTTGAATAGAATAATTGGAGTTGAAATCTTCAAACGATGATCTTGTGAATAGTTTCTTTCGTTTCTTTTTTTGTCCTTTTAACAAGTCTGACCAAGACTTTGGTTTGCCTTTTCTTGGTCCTGGTTCAGTTTGGTCAAGATCTGCCGTCAATTGCCCTTCAAATTCCTTGGACTTCAACACTCTTTCCAGGGGTGACTTTCACTTTGGTTCTCCTTTTCTTTGGCTGAGGAGTGTCAAACTGTCTAAATGATTTCAACAGCTCTTTGAAAGCGTCATCAATAGACTCTACACGTGAAACAGTGTTGTTCCGCCAGAGTTGGTGCTACTGCTGCCAGCATCAGTGTTGTTTGGGGCATCAGTGCTTGGCAGCATGTCAAGCACTTTTTTACGACACAAAGGATAAATGCCGCATTTTTCAAACCCTGATAGGACATTCTTTTCTTGCAGGGAGTCGCAGAGTTTTTTTAATAAAGCAGGAAACTTGTCTTTTGGCACAGATGAGTCCCTTCTTCCAGGTCCTTGTTTCCATTCCTCCAATATCTTGCGCCATGCCATCTTCATTGGTTGGAAGAAGGCGACGTCTAAGGGTTGCATAATATGTCGAGTTGCCTGGTAGAAATATGAAGCGAATCTGGTTGTCATTGGAGGTTTTTATAATGTCCGTTGATAAGTGGGAGGCCAAATTGTCACCAATTAAAAATTTTGACCCTCCAAGATTCCGAAAATAGGGTATAGCAATTGACTGTACCCAGTCCGCAAAACAAAAGGTATCAAACCATGCACATGATTTTATGATGTCTCACCATTGTCTTTCAATTTACTTTGTATAATATATCTGCTGCAAAGCACGTACACCATGACCTTGAAGTCGACTCGTACAGAAGAAACTGCGTCGTTTTGTTATAGTATGGGGAGAGTTGACCTAACCATTTTCCATATATGAAAAATACAATAAAATATTTCTCATGTACCATAAATTTGAAGACGGACTTTTGTACCGTCACAAACCCCCTCAATGAGAGGTTTTATGTCGAAACATAAAAACTCTCATTGACTCATTCACACTTTCTAAAAGGATCAGCCCAGATATGGTGCCACAACCCCCTGTAGTGTTTACATAAAAAGGAATTATCATCACTTACCCTTGGTCCAATGATGATGATCGTACCTGTATGACCTTACTGGACTTCTCATGTGAGATCCCAACACCGCAAGGCCATCAGGCGCGTAACGTTCCTGCTTTGACTCGCAGGTCAGCTCAGGACCGCCGTCACAACATCACCAAACTCTGAAACATTTAATACAAATTTTAAAATAGTGGCCTTATATCCTTCCATATCCGCAACTGATATGTCTCCCCTTAGTTGCATTGGTTTATGTTCTGAGGCATTGGTTTTCTTAATCATTAGATTTTCAAAATAACAAACAAGATTTAAGACAGGATGCCTTCTCCTTTTACATTGCTAGCCTTACCAAGACTGGACTCCAGTCAACACTACTTTACTCTTTCCATCACAAGTGAAAAATATATATTCTTATAGGCTACTAAACTCATAACACGTAAAACAAAATTTTTAACTTTTCAAAAGCAACAACAACTATCTATTTCTATGACATAAAATTCAAAACATAACTTTTATCATGGCAAACCAACTAACTTTTAAAATCTTATTTATCAGCTTTACTGATTTCAATATTTCTTTCAACAGAATCATAACTATTTGTGTTCAATACCATTATTAACATCATTTACTTAATACTTAACATTTGTCAATGCTGTTACCCCGTAGCAGCCTCCTAACCACACACACTATTACCATATAACAATAAAACCATAGTAAACATTGAACATTAAACATTAACATTGTTACATTTGTATTAAACAATTCACATTTAAATAAGTTGTATAAAAATTATTACCATTACAGGTTGAAATTCTTATTAACTCTTTTATATCGAACTTTTAATTATTTAACATTTTTTGTCAAATCTTTCTCATACAATGTTTTAAATTAATTAATCTTCAATTACTTCATTCAATTACTTAAAAAATGTCACCATTACTTTCATCTGAGAACAAAATGTTATAAGTATTATTAAAGCAATTTCACTATGACTTCCTATTACATACCTGGTTTATATAAAAATACATATAATACACAACACAATGTAATACAAAAATACATTTAACATTGACACACACAAAAATATACAATCCAGCTTATTATTTTATCATTGACCATAAATCAGTTCATAAACAATCCATTTTAAAAAACACTGTCCACATATATAAATGTTCATTACACAATAAAACAATTTATCCACCATCATCAAATAATAATCTAATCTTAGGTATACATAACTTATTCATTATTGAATACATGATATTATCATCATCAGTGTAATACTTATCTAATTTTTTATATCTTTCCACAATATCGTTTGAATTAATAGGCTTATCCCATATTATTTCATCATGTGACATGTCGTCATAGGGTATGGTCCTGTCGCCCTTAGTATAATTTGTCATAATCATGTAAATCATATTATCATCGTTTATAACATCATCTCTAATTACAGCATCTTTAATCCAAGGTAAGTACTCATTATAATTATACCTCATCTCTACTATCTCAGTTTCACTATAAGGTAAGTACTTGTTATTATTATTACTTCTCTCTCCACCTAACCTCTCTACAAACTCTTCATATTTTCTGTTTACTTTAAAAATCTCTATCTCTCTCTTTCTCTCACAATACCTCTCTCTCTCCATATATCTCTCACCATAACACCAAGCTACACTCTCTCTCTCAATATATGCAGGGGACACTAACTTATAATTACTGCACCACCTATGAAGTGCACAAAAAACCCAGGGAAATCTATTTGCAGACCTATCGTCTTCCAAATATACACTGAAGGAACTCTCGTCTTTCCTAAACACATGTGAAGCCTTTGCTTCACCAACACGGGAAAAATTTACCCCCTGCAGCCCTTCTACAAGTATAATTTCTCGCCACTTTCTCTCTGATTTATTAATATACACTAACATTTCATTATCACATTTTACTCCCATTAAAATCTCATTATCACTACCAATATTTACACCATTATTTTCTAACATCATATTCTTAATTATATCATTGTTATGACCTGTGAACTCATTATTCAAATCATCACTGCTACTCACCTTGTTGTCTTCATTTTTATTCAATTTATTTGTTTCTCTACTATTCTCTACCTCCATTTCATCTAAACGTGCATGAATTTCGTCGATTCATTTATTAAAGTTAACGTTTCGTTTTTCGATTTCATTTTTCATTTAATTGAACTTCTCATCAAATTGTAAGTTTATCATCAAAACTATTTTTGATTTCATTTTTCTGCTCGTTAAATTTTTTATCAGAATTATTATTTATACTTTCAGACATTGTTTTGATTAGGTCAAATACATCACCCACTGACAACTCTCTTGTTCTAGCTGTCATTGGAGTAGATTGTATTTCCACACTATCCATAATCATTGACTCTGTCTCTGTGTCATTTAGACTGACACTTTCATTGTTGTTTGCCATATTGAACAGAAAGGGAAAATTCTATCTCTTTTGAACTGTTGTTTTGTACCTTAACTTAACAATAACATAACCTACAATTGTAACCTATGTTATTTACGTGTTATGCTATATTTTATTTCGCTACCCGTCTGTTTCTGCACTCTGGTTCATTTATATAAAAATAATTCTTTATATAAAGTCCCTGTTCTGGGCTGCCATTTGTTACTCTTTTCTTTTTATTAATTAATATACACCTTTTGGTTTACTATAATAAATAAATAAATAAAATATTTACTTACCTCGTGGTTTACCATACTTCCGGTTGCCACGTGGCTTTGTAGTCAATATTAATTTTCCTATCTGGGTCCAAGGGTCGTTTAAACGAGAGACAGAAACAGCTTTGGGTCTCGAAATAACAACTCTAACAACTATTCTTGTGATATAGAACATTAGTTTAATAAATTTGAACTGGCATAACTTACATTTACAAAGAAAACAAACATGGCGTCTTATAAGACTAAATACAACATGGCGGACATCTACTTCCGCTTTATTAGTTATTAATTACTTTTCAATTATTTGTTTCATGTTTATTTTGGTTACCCCAAAACATTTTGTTACTAGAATTTTACTGAATTTAAGTATTTGATATCAAATTATCCATAAACCAATGCCTCAATAGAAATGCCGGCATATTCTCACACGCACCCATTCGCTCAATATTTTCTCATTTGACTAATTACTGGTACATATTTTTTAATCCAAATTTTGAGCTCAATTTTTTAGTTACTTTAGTTATTAAATTTTGACACTTTCCTGATGCTGATGTTGTAGGTTCACATCATGCATTGTGGTCTCAATCATGTATTGTCCATATCGGCCAGTTGTTCGGCAAACTTTTACTGTTTTGTTTGTTTTTTTGGTGCACTGAATTTACATGGTATTAATCTGTTTACTGAACAAAGGTATATACTACCTTGAAATTACATTTTGACTTGCTTTAAAAAACACTTCTACTGGCAAATGCACCAGCTAAAAATCGAGCGTGTTTACGCTCTGATGTGCTGTAATGGACTGAGAATGAATCATACGCACATTCTACGCAAGTGGTAGTGTAATATCGTCATCGTCTTTTGTTTTATACAGGTGACGCCTTTGTTCTGCATCATTGTTGTTACGTTGTCACATGATTTTATGACATCTCACCATTGTCTTTCAATTTACTTTGTATAATATATCTGCCACAAAGCACATACACCATGACCTTGAAGTCGACTCGTACAGAAGAAACTGCATCATTTTGTTATAGTATGTGGAGAGTTGACCTAACCATTTTCCATATATGAAAAATACAATAAAATATTTCTCATGTACCATAAATTTGAAGACGGACTTTTGTACCGTCACAAAATAATTAAATGTTCATTCACTATTTGTCTAACCACCATCGTCAAAAATTAGTCTGATTGTCACATTACACATTTTGTTTTTATTTACATTCATTATATTATTATTTTTTATATATACAGTGCACGCCGCTTATTGAGATCACGGATAATGTTATCATTCGGATATTCTTATAACTTTCATGAAGACCCGTCCAAACGAATATTAAAACATTGAAAAAATGTCGCTTATTGTAATCAATAATTCGGTTTATGTTATCACATTTTTGCTTTCGTAAAACTTTTGTCTGAGAATATCTGGGGAGACTGCACTGCATTCACAAAACGAATTACACTGTCTGTGACTCTTTGTCCCTCTGGTCATACTGTTTACAAGTTCTGAAGGACGAAGTAGAAGGGGGTGCAGTCGGCCATTCACCCGCTCAACTTTCACTTTCGAGCAATAAATCTATGTTCGACCCTTCAGTATAGCTACAGCTTTCACATTGTAAAGTTTGCGTTATCGCAGTGAAATTATGGCTAGTGTGGAGAATAAACGTAAAGATTTAAACCTTAAAGAAAAACTTTCAATCATAGAACACTATGACAAATTGCCTAAAATGAGTCAACGCAGTGCGGCAGTGCAGTTACAGATTTCACAATCTCTTCACAAAATCTTTAATATTATTTTGTTTGTAAATGAGTTGCTATTATTATTTAAAATTTGAGTAAAAGTCAGACACACTGAAATAAAAAGGATTTAGATAACTTGTTTAACATGTCTGTTCAGCTAGTAAGATTATATGATTGTTTATTTTTTTATATGTTATGAACAGCATAGCAGATTATATGGTATTTGTGAAGCTTATAAAAGAGAATATTTGATCTATCTAATATTTGAAATTTTAATATTTTTCTATTAATATTAATAAATCATAGAATGATTATTTTGAAACTGTTTTAATTAATTATTTCATGTCAACAACATACTCCTCTTTGAAAATTATTTAATTATTCTTGGATTTCGTTGTCCATGACGTGTCCGTTATTTAACTAAATATCACTATAGTATTGACGACTCGGTGTTAGTGTTCCGAGTTGTCAATACTATAGTGATATTTATTTATTTATTGTGCAACTACATATACTTGACGCAACGAGAAAAAAATCCTGCGACCTGGTCTGTGTAATACACTTTATAGTTGCATTGAGTACATGGTAATGTATTTGTGTAATTGTGTATAATACTTGTAACGGTGCATAATAAATTGGCGTGCCCAAAGTGGGGCTCGATATATGTTAATTATCATATATGTTGTACTGATAATTTTTTTAATTCTGCGAGTGTAATTCTTTAATATGATTTTGTTTTTATTAACAATCTATAAGTTGACATTTCTTTTTCACCTCTTGTTGGGAGCACTATTATTTTTATTCTGTTCTCTTTTTTTTTTTACAAATATAATATTTCTATATGCCCCAAGTAGTTGGTGCCATTTAATGCACTGTAACTTTCTTCGTTATATTTGTTTCTGTCTGCTATAGTAATTGCCCCTTTATTTGGGCGATCAGTACGCGTTGTCTATATTATTTTAGTATTTGAATAATTTTTTAAGTGTTGTTTATGTTAAACATATGATCATGAAAAACTCTATCTCAGGGTAGACAACTAATATTTCTATTTAAATTATTTAATATTGGGAATGATTAATTACTTTCTTTAGTCAGTACCAAATAACTCTAGTTAACAAAATTTGAAGAAATAATATTAAGATAATATACCGTGGACATGCGAATCGTTCAAATCTCTGCTTTTCAAAACTGCAACGGGTTCAAGTCTTGTACTCTTGTAGTTCCTTTACAATTTGTCACCAGCATAGATGTCGCTCTGAATAGGATTATTTTGTTCATAAAATTTGTTCCAATGTTTACTAGTAAAATCATCTATAATTTTTTTCTTTATTAAACTTCTTTTAATTCCAATATATTATACACTTCGTTACAGATTCAGAGTAAATTATTTTTCTTTGGCTTATTGATCCAAGATAGATTACAATATTAATTCTTTTCTTTTTATTATTTATAGAACTTGAGTTACTTTAATTCTCATTGAGATGTGTATTCTATTAGTATTCAAATTAGACTTATTTACAGAATCTTCCTCTCTGATGTGTGTTTTATTAAATATAAATATAGAATCATTTAAGTATTTAAAATTTATAATTATATTACCTCAAGATGTTCTTTTCCTTATTTGGAACATGTTTCGAGAGTTCCTGTTCTCTCATCTTCAGCCTTTGCCATCTTGTTTCTGGTTAAGTATTTGTGTGTTGGCTGCTGGATGTTATTAAGGTAGTTTGTTGGTCTTTGGTCTTTTAAAGTTGTATTATTGTGTGTGGTTGTGGTATATGTTTTTGTATTTTGTGTATTTTCGATATTGAGTGCTTTGAATATTGTGTCATGTTTTGTATTGATTTGTATTTGTTCTGGTATTAGTTTGTTTTGTGTTTTATGTTTGTATATTTTTAAATTTTCCCAAATGTTCATTATGGTGCCTTTGTGTGGTATATATTTTATTAGTGATCCATTGGACATAGGACAAACAAAAACACAGCTGAAAAAACGTTATTTTGAACACCTAAACGCATACAAAAAACCAGAAATATATAAATCCAATTTAGCCACACATGCAATAAACACAGGACACGAATTCCCAAACATAACCAATGTATCACTAATAAAACATATACCACACAAAGGCACCATAATGAACATTTGGGAACATTTACAAATATACAAACATAAAACACAAAACAAACTAATACCAGAACAAATACAAATCAATACAAAACATGACAAAATATTAAAAGCACTCGATATCGAAAATACACAAAATACAAAAACATATACCACAACCACACACAATAATACAACTTTAAAAGACCAAAGACCAACAAACTACCTTAATAACATCCAGCAGCCAACACACAAATACTTAACCAGAAACAAGATGGCGAAGGCTGAAGATGAGAGAACAGGAACTCTCGAAACATGTTCCAAATAAGGAAAAGAACATCTTGAGGTAATATAATTATAAATTTTAAATACTTTATATATATCAAGAAACGAACTGTAGCAGAAAGTGATAGAATCATTTAAATATTACAGGCGCTCTCTCTGATGTTTATCATATTGAAATAAAATTAGACTCTTTTACATGATCTCTTTCTCTGATATATATCCTCTTAAATATAAAATTAGACTCCTTTACATGATCTCTTTCTCTGATGTATATCTTCTTAAATATAAAATTAGACTAACTAATTTTCTTACATTTTAAAAACAATTCAATTATAACAATTTACATTTGCCTTATTGATACCTCACTAAATTTGTCACATATTTCATAATATTACTCTTAAACACATATATAATTTTACTAACTATTATTAAATACATTTATCTGACTTTCACATTATTCATTCTCATTTGTATCTATTATATTATAATGTTATTACCTTTTAGTTTATTTTAATGTTTATTTTAATTTTATTATAATATTTGTCAACATATATTTTCTTCATGCTGTGCTGTATCATACAGTTCCAATACTTGAGATTGCCTCTATGTTTGTCATGAATAATTAATCAGTTTTTGTTTATAATTTTACTATCTGTTCCAAATATTAAATTTATACCTTTGATTTTTCTGAAATTATTATTTTATTCTTATGTACTGTTCATTGTTACAGCAGTACATAATACCTTCCCTTATTTCATAATCTCTGACATAATTTGATAAGAGATTTTGAAATAATTAACTTCGTATCATGACCATGGTCTAACATTAATATTGATAATATCTGATTAACTAACTAATTATATATAACAAAGTTCTTTAAACAAACCGGTTTTCCATTAACATAACAATATGGTTTAGCGTTACCACTAATAATAGTAGCTTATACACTCGTTAATTAAAATAACATTATTTAAACCAACTGGTTTTACATAAACATAACAAATATGATTTTACAAGTTGCCTAATTTCATGGCTAAAAAACTTAAAAACATGAATACAATATTATTTTATTTTTATTTTCACCTTCCCATTCCTGATTATAAAGTTCATGTGTTATTTATTTTATAATTAACTCTCTTTTAGTTATTACTTGATTTATACAGGCGAAGCTGATTAATATTGTAGGTTCCTTTAACCTTTCCATCCTGGTATTTGATTACTATAAATCTTAAAAATTTAATTTTACTGGCTATGAATGTTAATTTATTTAACTTGAGTGTAATTCTATGTTTCCCCAATCTGGTAAGTACCCTATTAATTCTATTACAATGTTCTTCCCCACTGCTTATTGCAATTACTAACTCATCGACATACACCGTAGTAAATTCTAAAATTTATTTCCTCGTAACTATGTCAAAACATCTTATAAATATGGCCACATTATTGACCAGCCCAACAGGTGTTCGCTTGAAATGATAACTTATACCATTCACAATGAAACTCACATTCCATGCTTTCTGGATGCAATTCTATTTGCCAATATCCAGATACAGCATCATAACTAATAAAAAAATTGACGTTATTAAAACGTTTTAAAACTACTCCTATATCATTTGGTGACGTGTTATCAGGAATTATCATCTGATTAATTTGATGTTCATCCAAACACAATATTAAGGACTTATCCTTCTTGGGAATTACTACTAACGGTGAAGTATTTCTCAGTGAATTATTATTTAAAATATTTAAAATTCATCCCTGTATCGGGCGTCATTTGCAGTAGTACTCGCTAATAAAATGATTAAAATATTTAAAATTGTGTCACCTACCTTTATTTCGACGTCAATTGAAACAAACTTAAATCTTGACGTTCATGTGCAAATTAAACAAGGTGTCGTCTAGTTTACTCGGCAGAGAAAAATAGGTAAATGCAAATAACAAATACATATTTATAAATTCACATAAAACATTATTTTATTTTGTTTTACTCTGTCATTCTTGTTAAGCCCCCACATCAACAATTTATCCTCTTTCTCTACATTTTGTATTCTTACTCTCGAATTGATTATGGTCTGTTATTGGCCATTATTTAAAACAGGATCTGAAGTATAGCTTAAAATAACTTCCATAACCTTATATTTACGTATTTAACTAGTTTATCTCTACTTTAGAAGGCGACCCAGTTTGCTCACACTATCAGTCATTCATTATACATTTTATATTATAAAGCGCTTTCTATTTAAATTTTCATAATTAGTACCGGTGTTGAATTCAGTTAAAATTGAAATGTTTTTGTCTGTTCAACTGCTTATATTATATACTTATCCTTTCATCGCCGTCTCCACGTGGTTACACCATCACTGCTAACTTCCGATCTCTTTAACACACTCCGAAAATAAGTTAATCTGTTAATGTTTGTGAATTACATCTGAAGGATTACTATTGTTGTTTTGATTGTTCATCTCTTCTTTCACAGCACTATCACTTTACTAAAAATGAACTTTATCTTGTGAAAACTTACTTTTTTCATCTGACGCGTTTCGGCATATGTATCCGCCTTCTTCAGCTTTTAGTCAGACTGCCATCATTTCGTAATGGTTTTTGTGTGGAAGGTGTAGTGGGGGTGGTGTGTGGGGGAAGGGGATTGTTGCAGGGATTCAACTTGATGTTTGTTTTTTATAAAATTGTGTCAAAAAGTGTATGTGATTTATATTGTAATTGATCGTTGAGTATGTTGTTTGGTTGTGTTGTGTTGCGAAATATATAAAGACCACACAACACAACCAAACAACATACTCAACGATCAATTACAATATAAATCACATACACTTTTTGACACAATTTTACAAAAAACAAACATCAAGTTGAATCCCTGCACCAATCCCCTTCCCCCACACACCACCCCCACTACACCTTCCACACAAAAACCGTTATGAAATGATGGCAGTCTGACTAAAAGCTGAAGAAGGCGGATACATACGCCGAAACGCGTCCGATGAAAAAAGTAAGTTTTCACAAGATAAAGTTCATTTTTAGTAAAGGATTACTATTACATGATTTACTGCTGTTTTACATTAAAATCACATGATTTACTGGTCGGCCGACCCTAATTTGCTCGAGCAAAGTTTTTATACGACCGCGCGGTCTGATGCAGTTAGTCGACTCATGCTTAAACCCAAGCGTCCCCAAGATGGCCAAAAATGTGCTCAGGCTGACCAGCTTGCCTTCTGATTGGCTAAAACGGGCATCACGTCACACTGTACGTAGTTAACACTATGTATAGATATTGTTACCTCCCGTGTAGCTGAATGATTTCCTCGTATATGTTTTCCTTAAGCCACTATTTATTAACATATAAGTTATTAGTAAGTTAATGTACTGTTGTTCTGTTGATGGCCAGTCACCTGCTGTGAGTGTTAATTTGTAATAAAAAATTAATGAGAAGTATAATATGTTCTTATCTCTAACAATTTATATTAATTAAATCCGTTCTGACCGAATAGTGTACAATATGAGTTAGTATATTGTATGTTTATGTTGTTACTGTTCAGGCCTAGTCTGTACCAAGCGTTGAGAGAGGAGAGTAGTAGCCATGAATTGGTTTTCTCTTCTCTCGTAATTCAACAGTGTACGCAAGCTAGCGCTGTGGTGTATAGTCAGCCGGTTATTATAGGTTAAGTTGTTTTAAGCCTTGTGTTCCTCTCGTTTCTCCTTCTATACGCTATAAATTCTTCAAAACACACTAAATCATCAACAAATAATAATAACTCATCAGTTTCAGGAAAGATTCTTTATTTTTATATTTTTTCAAAACAGATGTTTTCTCTTGGCACAGATACAACACATCGATCACACTGGAATGAATCGATTAGTTATTGAATTCGGGTTTAGATGTTTTAATTTTAATTATATTGTTAATTTTTCTTAATCTCAGGGTACATAGAGTTCTTGTGACTATTAGTAAGGTCAGAAAATGCAAGATAAGATTACAAGGTATTACAATTTAATCATAAAATCTTATTAATCAATATTTAAACATAAGCTGAGTTTTACCGTATGTTGACAAAGTTACTCGTAATGGCTGCGCTTCGATAGACTAAGGCTGGTAGCCGAGTGATGGACAAACGTCTGAAATATGTCAGTCTCCAGCTTCTCAATAAAAGTTTGGTGTTGGTGTCCCAGGACGTAGTGGAAGTTCCAGTTCTTGATCTTCGCTAATGTTTGTGTTTCTGGCGGTTACGGGTCCCAATGGATTTTGTGTAGTATTAATTCTTCGCTTAGTCGTAAAAAGTGAGGTTCAGGGCGTAATTTTAATTTGCTTTCTTTTAGTTTTTTTTTAATACTTAATTACTTTGATTTCTTCAGGTCTTGGGTTGTCTTCATTTATTTATTATTAAATTTCATTATTACTCATTTGACTGTAGTTGATTAGTAATTTTATTCTTTGGAATTTTTATTTTAATTTTATTGGTAGGTTGAATTATATTCTCTGATTGATAACCCTCGGAAGTCAATCAACTGTCTTTTTTGTTAGTTAATAGTTATTAATTTTGATTTACAATAAATTTATTCTTTAGATTTCCTTTTTTTTCTCGATTCATGACAACTGAAGTGTCTTCGTTCATATATAACAATTGAGTGTTGAATAAACAAAATTTCTTCCATTTTGTCGTCCTTGACAACCAGTCTTCGTTCTGTTATTGGATAATATTTGTTATCCTAGAGCCATAATTAAAAAATGTTCTTGCACTTACTTAATAAAATACTCCCTTACTAAAGTTACATTACATCATATAAAACTTTCACATAATCTTTGTTATTAAATTATATACATTTTGCTATATTTTCTTCTTATCTTCTTAGTCTAACAAGTACTATCTTCTCATTACAAAATACTAATTTTGGGCCTATTTGTTCTATTACATGTGTTATGATTTTTTGTATTTTAAGTCACTTATCCTTTTATTAATTACTACTACTGCTTTCTTTTAATTTATTATATTACATTGAATGTTTTTACATTTTTTGGTTATTTAACTTTTCTGACCTGACTTCCTGTACACTGGCTTATGGCCAATCATTCCATTTTTATTTCATTCTGATTTTAATTTATTATTACTTATTTTAGTATAGAACCCTTCACCTGTTTATAACATAATTACAATAACCCTTTGACATCTTATCAACAATTATTGCCTTCCTGGCCAAGTTTACAAATATAATCTAGCAATACATCTATTATCTATTTAATATGAGTACCAAAATATTTACTCTTATAAAGTTTAACACCAATTCTATGGTGTCATATTCGTTAACATAAATGAAATTAACATTAATTAATTGATACTTTCTTAAAGCAATTGCTTCACACCTGCTACATACAAAACACAACATAAATACCATGATAACAAAACACCATGATAAAACATAATAACATGCACATTAATATAAAATTAATTAAATACCAATTAATTAGTCTACTCTCAGTTAATTAATTGATTAGTCTAAACTGTCTATATTATTTTCACATTATTTGACACTATGTTTATCGCTTACACTTTCCACTGACCACTTCATAGTTTGTATTTATAAACATTTTTATTTTTTTTCTATTACCTTGTACTCTTATTTGTTGTCATTTATTTGTTTATTAAATAAGGGTTTACTTTTCTGACCTTTATTGCGACGGACAATTAGCGTTTTTTTATTTTTATAATTATAAATCTTCATGTAATGTAGGGGACCTTAGTTTCGTTACATTACATATACTTCCCCTCCAAAATAAGTTTATTTTAGCTGAATGTGGTCTGGGTAAAATAAACTTATAGTTTTCATGTCTTGGAATATTTTCTTCTTAATCGTAGTATTTTTTTATTTCAGCTTGGTTATAAGTACCCCTTACCTTGTTACTAATTGGGTCAGTCACCACATATGTATTGTTTTGGTTATCCTTGCTTATTAAAAAAGGCCCAATATATAATAACAATAATTTTTTAGCTATCTCTTCAGAACTGCTGGGTTGTTGCCTGTTTCTTATTAACATTTTTTCACCTACTGTGTACTTAATGATATTTTTTCCTGTTGTATTCTGTTTTTTTCTTCTAAGTTCCATCTTGTGGAGTAACCTGTTATATACATGGGTAAGGTTGAGTTCTTCTTCTGGTCCTTCAGGGAATTGTATCATATTAGTAATTTCTGGAGGTGGCAGTTTTGAAAACATCATTTGATATGGTGTAACACCAATAGTTTCGTGATATGCGATATTTAAAAAGGTTTCTGTTTTACTTATGAATTCACCCCATTTTTTATGGTTGTCATAGCAATAAGTACGGAGAACTCGCCCCACCTCTCTAAGTACCTTTTCCGCTGGATTACTGCTAGGATGGTAAATAGAAGTTTTGTATGTTTTGATTCCTCAATTTGCCATTTCTAATTTCCATTATCGGCCTTTAAACTGGGTTCCATGATCTGTTATTATGGAATATGGAGTTCCTACATCAATTATGTACCTTTCTGTGATCACCTTAACGATAACGTTGGTGGATGCTTTACTTATATGGTACAGTTTAGTGTATCGTGTGAAATGGTCTAGTATTATTACAATATATTTATATCGGCACCTGCCTCCACTGCGTGGGAACGGCCCGCAAATGTCAAGAAATGTTTTTTCTAATTTCCTCTCCAACGTTATTGTTATTAAAGTCCCTTCCTTTCGCTCGTTGTTCACTTTTGCCTTTTGACATATCACACACTTTTTTACTATTTCCCTTACCTTTTTGTTTAAACCCTTAATATACACATGCTCCTCCAGTGCCTTTACTACTTTGGTAGGACCTATGTGTCCATACATCTGATGGTAATTATTTATTATTGATGACTCCATTAATTTGGGAATATACAATTTCCACTTATTCTTTACGACAGGGGATTTTATGAAAACTAAACCGTTATATATTTGATAATATTGTACTATTATGGTATCGTCATTGGTGAGGCGCTCTCGTATGGTAGATAATCTTTGATCTTTTGACTGTTCTTCCTGAATTTTGCTTAATACTTCTACTAGTTCTTCTCTGGCTGTTATCACATGATATACTCTTCCAACATCCTCCCTTTCAATTTCAAAAGTACCACTCTCCAGGTTCACTCTAGATAGAGCATCGGCTACTGTGTTTTGCTTACCCGGCACATTTTCCCATGTTATATTATATTCTTGGAGAGCCAATATCCATCGAGTTAGTCTCCCATGGCTTAACTTACACCTTTGTATGAATGATATGGACTTATGGTCGGACCATACTGTTAAGGGATAACCCAATACGTATGTGCGGAATTTACTGCATGCGAATACCACACTCAATAATTCTTTCTCAGTGACACTGTAATTTCGTTCACATTGATTTAACACCCTGGTGGCAAAGCTTATTACTTGGTGATTTCCTTCCCTGTCTTCCTGGTATAGTTCGGCACCAAGACTCACATCACTTGCATCACAATTTATAAAAAATTCCTTATCAAAATCAGGATGATGCAGAATGATGCTCTGTAAAAATTGTTCTTCAATTAAACTGAATGTCTCATCATCTCCCTCATTCCATTTCCATTTATGTTTAGATGATAGTAAGTGTTTGAACCTTGTTGTTAATTGGGAATAATTCCTTTGGAATTTGCGGTAGTAGTTACACACTCCTAGAAATGATTGCAACTGACGAATGTTTCTTGGTCTGTTGAAGTTTTGAATGGCTTCCACTTTTTCAGGGGATGTGGATATCCCATTTTCAGAGAGTATGAAACCGAGGAATTGTAACTGATTAGTTATTAATTTTGATTTATTCAATTTAAGAGTAATGTTGCTTCTTTCTAATTTGCTTAATATCATTTCCACACGTTGACAATGTTCTTCCCATGTGGTTGTAGTTACCAATATGTCATCTACATACACTGTTGTGTAGTCTAACACTTCCCTACCCAGGACCTGGTCCATGCATTTGATGAAAACCGCCACAGAGTTTACTAATCCAAAAGGAAGACGTTTAAAATAGTAATTTCTACCCTCAAATATGCAACATATTTTCGACTGTTGGGATGCAACTCTACTTGCCAGTATCCACAAACGGCATCCCAAATGCTCATATACTTACAATCCTTAAATTTCTTCATTAATTCCTCAATTTCCCCTGGTGAAGTCCTATCATTAATTATATTTCTGTTAATCTCCCGGGCATCTAAACATAAGCGTACTGTACCGTCCTTTTTCTTTATGGCTACTATCGGGCTGGTGTATGGAGATGAGCTATACTCAATTATATCCTGTTCTATCATACTCTGTATTTCCCTTCTCACTGCTGGTTTTAGGGATTGGGGTATAAGATATGATTTCCTATTAAAATTAATAGGTTGTTTGAATGACAATTCACAAATGAAATCCTTAGCCTTTCCAGGCAAATCTGAAAATACTTTTTTATATTTGTTGTAGATTTTTACTAATTGATTTTTTTGTTCTGGTGTCACTTCACTCGCACTGGTAGCTTTAAACGAATAAATTTCTTGTAATTTTTCCTTCCATTCATCATCCTTAACACAGGCTAATTCCTCAAAGGGTGTTTTATAATCCGTTCTGTCGTCACATATTACGGTAAAAGAATGTTGGTGGTGAGTGGCACTTTTACGATCCACTATTTCACTTGACCATTCCCCATTTTCATGGTACAGGGTTATTTTTCCCCTGCCCATATCAATAATAGCTGAGTGGCGCCGCAGCGTATCATACCCCAGCATCGCTTTAAATGGTAATCCTTACGCTACCATAAACACCATAGGAATAGTTTTACCTCTGCTGGATACTTCCATCATTACTTGTTGCCGTATCGTTTTGTTTGGCCTACCAGTAGCACCTATTATTACCATGTTATTGACTGGTAATGTTGGTATATTTTTCTTATACACTTCTTTTATTCTGTTATATTCTACTTTGTCTAAAAGTGACACATTCGCTCCGGTGTCAATCACCATATCGGTCATAACTCCTTGCAATTCTGGCGTTATATATATTATTTGATTGTCATTTTTATTTTCTGATGGTAACCCTTCTTAAGTTAGATCGTCTCATATATTTTTCAAATAATTGTTTTCTGTAATGATTATAATTTTGTTATTGTCTTTTTTTGTTTGTGTATACCCTTTCAATCCCAGCAGTGAGGGGCTACTTGACATTTCCACTGCTGAATTTAGTTTTCCACCCTATCCTGCGGACGATCATCTCTAGCAGTGTTTCCTGGGTTGCCATCATCTGGTCTAAACTCTCTACTATTTTCTTGGTTCCTAGGTAAGTCATCCTCTCGACTTCTATTACCGTTTTGATTTCATCTGTCATTGTTTCCTCGGTTACTATTCCAATAGTCTCTTCCATTGTCAAAATTCCTTCGGCCTGTGCTGTACCGGTTATTATTAGGGTTATTGTTTTGATAATTATTATTGCGGTAGTTGTTATTCATATAATTGTTATTAACATTTGGGTTATAATTATTTTGGTTATACCTATTCACTACCTGACGCGGTTCTCTATTTTGCTCTTCTCTCCTATTGTTCGAATAGTCATTTTGTCTTCGAGACCTCTGATAATAGTCTTCCATTTCATAGCTGGCTAACAACGTTTCCATCGCTCCTACGGTCTTTACTTGCCCACTGCATCTAGCGCGAACTATTTCTTCTTCGAAATGGTATGATAGTTTGTTCACCAAACACTCCTCTGGTATTCGCAGTTCTAAATGACGCGCCAGACAGACACACTTTTCCCAAAAAGTAGGTAGTTGGGGACTGTTCTTGATTAACGTTGAATCTTCCGTTGGTGATATTGTCCCTAATCATATTCTGTACGGAATCCGACCAGTATTTTCACCTAAAAACCTTCTTAAATTCTGCATAATTACTTGTTTCGTTTCGAACAGCCGACCACCAATTATCATTTATGTTTTTAAAACAGTCATCTAACAAATTCTTAATTATATTCCATTGGATCACTTTAATTCTACCGAACCATTCATCTATCCTATCTAAAAATTCAATGGGGTTTCCTCTATAAATTTTGAAATTAATGTTTACCTTTTGATCAGGGGCTATGTGGTGTGCCAGGTACATTGGTCTATTTTGTAAATTTTTGATTGACTCCTTCATATTAATCAACTCCTGATTTTGTATATTTTCAACAGTCCCTTTATTATGATCCACTTGAGATTTTATTTGTATTATTTCATTGTTAACTAGCTCTATTCTTCCAGCTATGTTAATTTGTACTTCGTCTAATTTTTCTTGGGTCTCTAGTCGTACCTCTTTTACTCTAGTTTCGTTATTGTTTTCTATTTGGTTTATTCTGGCTTCTACTTCCACTCCGAGTTGTATGATGGTTTCATCCATCTTTTCTAGACCTACCTTGGTGTCAGCTATTTGCTGTCTTACTTCCTCTTTGTAATCATCCACCCTTTTGCTAAGTGTTTCATTGACATTTGCAATCCTTTCGTTTATGACTTCTCTCAATGCTTGATTTTGTTCATTTAGAATTTGCCGCAAATCCTTATTACTGTTTTCAATTCTTTCGTCTATTTGTTTGTTATTTTCCTGAATCTGCCTTAAGCTCTCGTCGTTCCTGTCAAACCTTTCATTAATTTGGTTTAAGCTTTCATTTATTTGTCAGTTATTCTCATTAGTTTCCTCTTTATTCTTGTCAAACTTCTCGTTCATTAGTTTGATTAAGTTCTCACTCAAAATTCATTTTGTTTTTCTGAGTTTTCGTTTATACTGTCTATTTTATTTTCGAGCTTTCCTAACATTTGTTTGTTATTTTCTTCCATTCTGTTTATTTTCTCATTATTTTGTCTATTATCTTCTTTAATACTGTCTATTTTATTTTCTAGCTTTTCTGAGTTTTCTTCAAGCTTTTCTAACATTTGTTTGTTTTTCTCGGTAGTTTGTTTATTATCCTCCTTCATGCTACTCATTAATTCCATTAATTTTTCCCAATTTAGTCCTCCTCTAGCTTCCTCTTTATCGCCCGCCTGTTGTTCCATTTCAGTGTCTGTAATTATCTCTACTTCTTCTTCCCGTCTATCTTCTTCCGTTTCTTGGTCCTTCGCCATCGTTTTAGAAACCCCTCTTGTATGCATTCCTGTGCCTCTAATAGTCGCCTGCTCAAGTTAAGTAATAGCGATGTAGTCGATGTTTTACTTAACACAAGCCCTACAAGTTGAGCGCCAATTTGTTACCTCCCGTGTAGCTGAATGATTTCCTCGTATATGTTTTCCTTAAGCCACTGTTTATTAACATATAAGTTATTAGTAAGTTAAGGTACTGTTGTTCTGTTGATGGCCAGTCACCTGCTGTGAGTGTTAATTTGTAATAAAAAATTAATGAGAAGTATAATATGTTCTTATCTCTAACAATTTATATTAATTAAATCCGTTCTGACAGAATAGTGTACAATATGAGTTAGTATATTGTATGTTTATGTTGTTACTGTTCAGGCCTAGTCTGTACCAAGCGTTGAGAGAGGAGAGTAGTAGCCGTGAATTAGTTTTCTCTTCTCTCGTAATTCAACAGTTGTACGCAAGCTAGCGCTGTGGTGTATAGTCAGCCGGTTATTATAGGTTAAGTTGTTTTAAGCCTTGTGTTCCTCTCGTTGCTCCCTCTATATGCTATAAATTCTTCAAAACACACTAAATCATCAACAAATAATAATAACTCATCAGTTTCAGGAAAGATTCTTTATTTTTATATTTTTTTAAAACAGATGTTTTCTCTTGGCACAGATACAACACATCGATCACACTGGAATGAATCGATTAGTTATTGAATTCGGGTTTAGATGTTTTAATTTTAATTATATTGTTAATTTTTCTTAATCTCAGGGTACATAGAGTTCTTGTGACTATTAGTAAGGTCAGAAAATGCAAGATAAGATTACAAGGTATTACAATTTAATCATAAAATCTTATTAATCAATATTTAAACATAAGCTGAGTTTTACCGTATGTTGACAAAGTTACTCGTAATGGCTGCGCTTCGATAGACTAAGGCTGGTAGCCGAGTGATGGACAAACGTCTGAAATATGTCAGTCTCCAGCTTCTCAATAAAAGTTTGGTGTTGGTGTCCCAGGACGTAGTGGAAGTTCCAGTTCTTGATCTTCGCTAATGTTTGTGTTTCTGGCGGTTACGGGTCCCAATGGATTTTGTGTAGTATTAATTCTTCGCTTAGTCGTAAAAAGTGAGGTTCAGGGCGTAATTTTAATTTGCTTTCTTTTAGTTTTTTTTTAATACTTAATTACTTTGATTTCTTCAGGTCTTGGGTTGTCTTCATTTATTTATTATTAAATTTCATTATTACTCATTTGACTGTAGTTGATTAGTAATTTTATTCTTTGGAATTTTTATTTTAATTTTATTGGTAGGTTGAATTATATTCTCTGATTGATAACCCTCGGAAGTCAATCAACTGTCTTTTTTGTTAGTTAATAGTTATTAATTTTGATTTACAATAAATTTATTCTTTAGATTTCCTTTTTTTTCTCGATTCATGACAACTGAAGTGTCTTCGTTCATATATAACAATTGAGTGTTGAATAAACAAAATTTCTTCCATTTTGTCGTCCTTGACAACCAGTCTTCGTTCTGTTATTGGATAATATTTGTTATCCTAGAGCCATAATTAAAAAATGTTCTTGCACTTACTTAATAAAATACTCCCTTACTAAAGTTACATTACATCATATAAAACTTTCACATAATCTTTGTTATTAAATTATATACATTTTGCTATATTTTCTTCTTATCTTCTTAGTCTAACAAGTACTATCTTCTCATTACAAAATACTAATTTTGGGCCTATTTGTTCTATTACATGTGTTATGATTTTTTGTATTTTAAGTCACTTATCCTTTTATTAATTACTACTACTGCTTTCTTTTAATTTATTATATTACATTGAATGTTTTTACATTTTTTGGTTATTTAACTTTTCTGACCTGACTTCCTGTACACTGGCTTATGGCCAATCATTCCATTTTTATTTCATTCTGATTTTAATTTATTATTACTTATTTTAGTATAGAACCCTTCACCTGTTTATAACATAATTACAATAACCCTTTGACATCTTATCAACAATTATTGCCTTCCTGGCCAAGTTTACAAATATAATCTAGCAATACATCTATTATCTATTTAATATGAGTACCAAAATATTTACTCTTATAAAGTTTAACACCAATTCTATGGTGTCATATTCGTTAACATAAATGAAATTAACATTAATTAATTGATACTTTCTTAAAGCAATTGCTTCACACCTGCTACATACAAAACACAACATAAATACCATGATAACAAAACACCATGATAAAACATAATAACATGCACATTAATATAAAATTAATTAAATACCAATTAATTAGTCTACTCTCAGTTAATTAATTGATTAGTCTAAACTGTCTATATTATTTTCACATTATTTGACACTATGTTTATCGC
Organism: Magicicada septendecula; assembly: GCA_034769895.1. Classification (NCBI taxonomy): domain Eukaryota; kingdom Metazoa; phylum Arthropoda; class Insecta; order Hemiptera; family Cicadidae; genus Magicicada; species Magicicada septendecula. The sequence goes on along the minus strand of CM068370.1, from coordinate 338,273,995 downwards.
TTACACTTTCCACTGACCACTTCATAGTTTGTATTTATAAACATTTTTATTTTTTTTCTATTACCTTGTACTCTTATTTGTTGTCATTTATTTGTTTATTAAATAAGGGTTTACTTTTCTGACCTTTATTGCGACGGACAATTAGCGTTTTTTTATTTTTATAATTATAAATCTTCATGTAATGTAGGGGACCTTAGTTTCGTTACATTACATATACTTCCCCTCCAAAATAAGTTTATTTTAGCTGAATGTGGTCTGGGTAAAATAAACTTATAGTTTTCATGTCTTGGAATATTTTCTTCTTAATCGTAGTATTTTTTTATTTCAGCTTGGTTATAAGTACCCCTTACCTTGTTACTAATTGGGTCAGTCACCACATATGTATTGTTTTGGTTATCCTTGCTTATTAAAAAAGGCCCAATATATAATAACAATAATTTTTTAGCTATCTCTTCAGAACTGCTGGGTTGTTGCCTGTTTCTTATTAACATTTTTTCACCTACTGTGTACTTAATGATATTTTTTCCTGTTGTATTCTGTTTTTTTCTTCTAAGTTCCATCTTGTGGAGTAACCTGTTATATACATGGGTAAGGTTGAGTTCTTCTTCTGGTCCTTCAGGGAATTGTATCATATTAGTAATTTCTGGAGGTGGCAGTTTTGAAAACATCATTTGATATGGTGTAACACCAATAGTTTCGTGATATGCGATATTTAAAAAGGTTTCTGTTTTACTTATGAATTCACCCCATTTTTTATGGTTGTCATAGCAATAAGTACGGAGAACTCGCCCCACCTCTCTAAGTACCTTTTCCGCTGGATTACTGCTAGGATGGTAAATAGAAGTTTTGTATGTTTTGATTCCTCAATTTGCCATTTCTAATTTCCATTTTCGGCCTTTAAACTGGGTTCCATGATCTGTTATTATGGAATATGGAGTTCCTACATCAATTATGTACCTTTCTGTGATCACCTTAACGATAACGTTGGTGGATGCTTTACTTATATGGTACAGTTTAGTGTATCGTGTGAAATGGTCTAGTATTATTACAATATATTTATATCGGCACCTGCCTCCACTGCGTGGGAACGGCCCGCAAATGTCAAGAAATGTTTTTTCTAATTTCCTCTCCGACGTTATTGTTATTAAAGTCCCTTCCTTTCGCTCGTTGTTCACTTTTGCCTTTTGACATATCACACACTTTTTTACTATTTCCCTTACCTTTTTGTTTAAACCCTTAATATACACATGCTCCTCCAGTGCCTTTACTACTTTGGTAGGACCCATGTGTCCATACATCTGATGGTAATTATTTATTATTGATGACTCCATTAATTTGGGAATATACAATTTCCACTTATTCTTTATGACAGGGGATTTTATGAAAACTAAACCGTTATATATTTGATAATATTGTACTATTATGGTATCGTCATTGGTGAGGCGCTCTCGTATGGTAGATAATCTTTGATCTTTTGACTGTTCTTCCTGAATTTTGCTTAATACTTCTACTAGTTCTTCTCTGGCTGTTATCACATGATATACTCTTCCAACATCCTCCCTTTCAATTTCAAAAGTACCACTCTCCAGGTTCACTCTAGATAGAGCATCGGCTACTGTGTTTTGCTTACCCGGCACATTTTCCCATGTTATATTATATTCTTGGAGAGCCAATATCCATCGAGTTAGTCTCCCATGGCTTAACTTACACCTTTGTATGAATGATATGGACTTATGGTCGGACCATACTGTTAAGGGATAACCCAATACGTATGTGCGGAATTTACTGCATGCGAATACCACACTCAATAATTCTTTCTCAGTGACACTTTAATTTCGTTCACATTGATTTAACACCCTGGTGGCAAAGCTTATTACTTGGTGATTTCCTTCCCTGTCTTCCTGGTATAGTTCGGCACCAAGACTCACATCACTTGCATCACAATTTATAAAAAATTCCTTATCAAAATCAGGATGATGCAGAATGATGCTCTGTAAAAATTGTTCTTCAATTAAACTGAATGTCTCATCATCTCCCTCATTCCATTTCCATTTATGTTTAGATGATAGTAAGTGTTTGAACCTTGTTGTTAATTGGGAATAATTCCTTTGGAATTTGCGGTAGTAGTTACACACTCCTAGAAATGATTGCAACTGACGAATGTTTCTTGGTCTGTTGAAGTTTTGAATGGCTTCCACTTTTTCAGGGGATGTGGATATCCCATTTTCAGAGAGTATGAAACCGAGGAATTGTAACTGATTAGTTATTAATTTTGATTTATTCAATTTAAGAGTAATGTTGCTTCTTTCTAATTTGCTTAATATCATTTCCACACGTTGACAATGTTCTTCCCATGTGGTTGTAGTTACCAATATGTCATCTACATACACTGTTGTGTAGTCTAACACTTCCCTACCCAGGACCTGGTCCATGCATTTGATGAAAACCGCCACAGAGTTTACTAATCCAAAAGGAAGACGTTTAAAATAGTAATTTCTACCCTCAAATATGCAACATATTTTCGACTGTTGGGATGCAACTCTACTTGCCAGTATCCACAAACGGCATCCCAAATGCTCATATACTTACAATCCTTAAATTTCTTCATTAATTCCTCAATTTCCCCTGGTGAAGTCCTATCATTAATTATATTTCTGTTAATCTCCCGGGCATCTAAACATAAGCGTACTGTACCGTCCTTTTTCTTTATGGCTACTATCGGGCTGGTGTATGGAGATGAGCTATACTCAATTATATCCTGTTCTATCATACTCTGTATTTCCCTTCTCACTGCTGGTTTTAGGGATTGGGGTATAAGATATGATTTCCTATTAAAATTAATAGGTTGTTTGAATGACAATTCACAAATGAAATCCTTAGCCTTTCCAGGCAAATCTGAAAATACTTTTTTATATTTGTTGTAGATTTTTACTAATTGATTTTTTTGTTCTGGTGTCACTTCACTCGCACTGGTAGCTTTAAACGAATAAATTTCTTGTAATTTTTCCTTCCATTCATCATCCTTAACACAGGCTAATTCCTCAAAGGGTGTTTTATAATCCGTTCTGTCGTCACATATTACGGTAAAAGAATGTTGGTGGTGAGTGGCACTTTTACGATCCACTATTTCACTTGACCATTCCCCATTTTCATGGTACAGGGTTATTTTTCCCCTGCCCATATCAATAATAGCTGAGTGGCGCCGCAGCGTATCATACCCCAGCATCGCTTTAAATGGTAATCCTTACGCTACCATAAACACCATAGGAATAGTTTTACCTCTGCTGGATACTTCCATCATTACTTGTTGCCGTATCGTTTTGTTTGGCCTACCAGTAGCACCTATTATTACCATGTTATTGACTGGTAATGTTGGTATATTTTTCTTATACACTTCTTTTATTCTGTTATATTCTACTTTGTCTAAAAGTGACACATTCGCTCCGGTGTCAATCACCATATCGGTCATAACTCCTTGCAATTCTGGCGATATATATTATTTGATTGTCATTTTTATTTTCTGATGGTAACCCTTCTTAAGTTAGATCGTCTCATATATTTTTCAAATAATTGTTTTCTGTAATGATTATAATTTTGTTATTGTCTTTTTTTGTTTGTGTATACCCTTTCAATCCCAGCAGTGAGGGGCTACTTGACATTTCCACTGCTGAATTTAGTTTTCCACCCTATCCTGCGGACGATCATCTCTAGCAGTGTTTCCTGGGTTGCCATCATCTGGTCTAAACTCTCTACTATTTTCTTGGTTCCTAGGTAAGTCATCCTCTCGACTTCTATTACCGTTTTGATTTCATCTGTCATTGTTTCCTCGGTTACTATTCCAATAGTCTCTTCCATTGTCAAAATTCCTTCGGCCTGTGCTGTACCGGTTATTATTAGGGTTATTGTTTTGATAATTATTATTGCGGTAGTTGTTATTCATATAATTGTTATTAACATTTGGGTTATAATTATTTTGGTTATACCTATTCACTACCTGACGCGGTTCTCTATTTTGCTCTTCTCTCCTATTGTTCGAATAGTCATTTTGTCTTCGAGACCTCTGATAATAGTCTTCCATTTCATAGCTGGCTAACAACGTTTCCATCGCTCCTACGGTCTTTACTTGCCCACTGCATCTAGCGCGAACTATTTCTTCTTCGAAATGGTATGATAGTTTGTTCACCAAACACTCCTCTGGTATTCGCAGTTCTAAATGACGCGCCAGACAGACACACTTTTCCCAAAAAGTAGGTAGTTGGGGACTGTTCTTGATTAACGTTGAATCTTCCGTTGGTGATATTGTCCCTAATCATATTCTGTACGGAATCCGACCAGTATTTTGACCTAAAAACCTTCTTAAATTCTTCATAATTACTTGTTTCGTTTCGAACAGCCGACCACCAATTATCATTTATGTTTTTAAAACAGTCATCTAACAAATTCTTAATTATATTCCATTGGATCACTTTAATTCTACCGAACCATTCATCTATCCTATCTAAAAATTCAATGGGGTTTCCTCTATAAATTTTGAAATTAATGTTTACCTTTTGATCAGGGGCTATGTGGTGTGCCAGGTACATTGGTCTATTTTGTAAATTTTTGATTGACTCCTTCATATTAATCAACTCCTGATTTTGTATATTTTCAACAGTCCCTTTATTATGATCCACTTGAGATTTTATTTGTATTATTTCATTGTTAACTAGCTCTATTCTTCCAGCTATGTTAATTTGTACTTCGTCTAATTTTTCTTGGGTCTCTAGTCGTACCTCTTTTACTCTAGTTTCGTTATTGTTTTCTATTTGGTTTATTCTGGCTTCTACTTCCACTCCGAGTTGTATGATGGTTTCATCCATCTTTTCTAGACCTACCTTGGTGTCAGCTATTTGCTGTCTTACTTCCTCTTTGTAATCATCCACCCTTTTGCTAAGTGTTTCATTGACATTTGCAATCCTTTCGTTTATGACTTCTCTCAATGCTTGATTTTGTTCATTTAGAATTTGCCGCAAATCCTTATTACTGTTTTCAATTCTTTCGTCTATTTGTTTGTTATTTTCCTGAATCTGCCTTAAGCTCTCGTCGTTCCTGTCAAACCTTTCATTAATTTGGTTTAAGCTTTCATTTATTTGTCAGTTATTCTCATTAGTTTCCTCTTTATTCTTGTCAAACTTCTCGTTCATTAGTTTGATTAAGTTCTCACTCAAAATTCATTTTGTTTTTCTGAGTTTTCGTTTATACTGTCTATTTTATTTTCGAGCTTTCCTAACATTTGTTTGTTATTTTCTTCCATTCTCTTTATTTTCTCATTATTTTGTCTATTATCTTCTTTAATACTGTCTATTTTATTTTCTAGCTTTTCTGAGTTTTCTTCAAGCTTTTCTAACATTTGTTTGTTTTTCTCGGTAGTTTGTTTATTATCCTCCTTCATGCTACTCATTAATTCCATTAATTTTTCCCAATTTAGTCCTCCTCTAGCTTCCTCTTTATCGCCCGCCTGTTGTTCCATTTCAGTGTCTGTAATTATCTCTACTTCTTCTTCCCGTCTATCTTCTTCCGTTTCTTGGTCCTTCGCCATCGTTTTAGAAACCCCTCTTGTATGCATTCCTGTGCCTCTAATAGTCGCCTGCTCAAGTTAAGTAATAGCGATGTAGTCGATGTTTTACTTAACACAAGCCCTACAAGTTGAGCGCCAATTTGTTACCTCCCGTGTAGCTGAATGATTTCCTCGTATATGTTTTCCTTAAGCCACTGTTTATTAACATATAAGTTATTAGTAAGTTAAGGTACTGTTGTTCTGTTGATGGCCAGTCACCTGCTGTGAGTGTTAATTTGTAATAAAAAATTAATGAGAAGTATAATATGTTCTTATCTCTAACAATTTATATTAATTAAATCCGTTCTGACCGAATAGTGTACAATATGAGTTAGTATATTGTATGTTTATGTTGTTACTGTTCAGGCCTAGTCTGTACCAAGCGTTGAGAGAGTAGAGTAGTAGCCGTGAATTAGTTTTCTCTTCTCTCGTAATTCAACAGTTGTACGCAAGCTAGCGCTGTGGTGTATAGTCAGCCGGTTATTATAGGTTAAGTTGTTTTAAGCCTTGTGTTCCTCCCGTTGCTCCCTCTATATGCTATAAATTCTTCAAAACACACTAAATCATCAACAAATAATAATAACTCATCAGTTTCAGGAAAGATTCTTTATTTTTATATTTTTTTAAAACAGATGTTTTCTCTTGGCACAGATACAACACATCGATCACACTGGAATGAATTGATTAGTTATTGAATTCGAGTTTAGATGTTTTAATTTTAATTATATTGTTAATTTTTCTTAATCTCAGAGTACATAGAGTTCTTGTGACTATTAGTAAGGTCAGAAAATGCAAGATAAGATTACAAGGTATTACAATTTAATCATAAAATCTTATTTATCAATATTTAAACATAAGCTGAGTTTTACCGTATGTTGACAAAGTTACTCGTAATGGCTGCGCTTCGATAGACTAAGGCTGGTAGCCGAGTGATGGACAAACGTCTGAAATATGTCAGTCTCCAGCTTCTCAATAAAAGTTTGGTGTTGGTGTCCCAGGACGTAGTGGAAGTTCCAGTTCTTGATCTCGCTAATGTTTGCGTTTCTGGCGGTTATGGGTCCCAATGGATTTTGTGTAGTATTAATTCTTCGCTTAGTCATAAAAAGTGAGGTTCAGGGTGTAATTTTAATTTGCTTTCTTTTAGTTTTTTTTTAATACTTAATTACTTTGATTTCTTCAGGTCTTGGGTTGTCTTCATTTATTTATTATTAAATTTCATTATTACTCATTTGACTGTAGTTGATTAGTAATTTTATTCTTTGGAATTTTTATTTTAATTTTATTGGTAGGTTGAATTATATTCTCTGATTGATAACCCTCGGAAGTCAATCAACTGTCTTTTTTGTTAGTTAATTATTATTAATTTTGATTTATAAATAATTTATTCTTTACATTTCCTTTTTTTTCTCGATTCATGACAACTGAACTGTCCTCGTTCATATATAACAATTGAGTGTTGAATAAACAAAATTTCTTCCATTTTGTCGTCCTTGACAACCAGTCTTCGTTCTGTTATTGGATAATATTTGTTATCCTAGAGCCATAATTAAAAAATGTTCTTGCACTTACTTAATAAAATACTCCCTTACTAAAGTTACATTACATCATATAAAACTTTCACATAATCTTTGTTATTAAATTATATACATTTTGCTATATTTTCTTCTTATCTTCTTAGTCTAACAAGTACTATCTTCTCATTACAAAATACTAATTTTGGGCCTATTTGTTCTATTACATGTGTTATGATTTTTTGTATTTTAAGTCACTTATCCTTTTATTAATTACTACTACTGCTTTCTTTTAATTTATTATATTACATTGAATGTTTTTACATTTTTTGGTTATTTAACTTTTCTGACCTGACTTCCTGTACACTGGCTTATGGCCAATCATTCCATTTTTATTTCATTCTGATTTTAATTTATTATTACTTATTTTAGTATAGAACCCTTCGCCTGTTTATAACATAATTACAATAACCCTTTGACATCTTATCAACAATTATTGCCTTCCTGGCCAAGTTTACAAATATAATCTAGCAATACCTCTATTATCTATTTAATATGAGTACCAAAATATTTACTCTTATAAAGTTTAACACCAATTCTATGGTGTCATATTCGTTAACATAAATGAAATTAACATTAATTAATTGATACTTTCTTAAAGCAATTGCTTCACACCTGCTACATACAAAACACAACATAAATACCATGATAACAAAACACCATGATAAAACATAATAACATGCTTAATTACATGTTTATAATTCCTACATTCTAACATATTACCACATAATAAAACATAAACATTCATAAATAATACAAGTCTCATTCCATTAAAATAAACATTTAATTTGCATCTGAATAAAATTTCCAAACATTCCAAAAACTTTAATTTCAATTGAACCTGTTAATACTCAATCTTTAATTATTTACCACTGCTCCAAAAATTCAAATTTTATTACCAACATTTATTCTACATAAGATTTTATACATTAAACATTATCACCTCAAAATAAACAATTCATCTTTAAATTTGCATATAAAATTATAGACATTACACTTGAATCTCAATTGACCTTTTTACTAATCAATTCTCAGTTATTTAGCATTCACTACACCATTAAATTCTCCAAAAATTTTTTAACTTGTTATTAACATTCATCTTGTACAAAATTTCATTTAAAATCAACACCAAAATATACAATACACATTATTATTTGTTATCGTTTATCACAAATCATTTTATAAAGCAGTCCATTTCAAAACCATTAATGACATACCGGTAGTTAAACGTTCATAAACATTAATTGTTTACCCCCCTCATCGTATAATAACCTGGTCTTACATCTCCACCATTCATCTACAATTAAAGACATATAGCTGTCATAATTATGATAATCATCATCATCAATTTTATCCATTGTATCACTATAGTAATTACAAACCTTGTTGCATACTATTAATTCAAAATTCCTGTCAACATTGGGTATAGTAATTTCTCCTTTTATATTTTCCGTTAAAGTCAGGTAAGTTATATTATCATCAACATTATCATCATTTGCTGCACTAACTATTTTGCAAGGTAAGTACTCAACATTATTAACTCTCTCAATACCTAACCTCTCTATTAATTCGTTATACATTCTACTAACCTTAAACGTCTCTATCTTCCTATCAAAATACCTTTTATCATAACACCATTTCATACTTTTTCTATCATTCTGTACAAAGGGTATTAAATCATAAGAACGCCTACTAAAAATTAAGGGACTACTTGAAAACACATATGTTTTCCTGTAAGGGACTCTTGCCCTTAAAAAACATTTGTAACCATCTTGGTTTGCAATAAACATGGGGAAAATCTACCCTCTGCCCCCTATTCACAAAATAATTCTCTTCATATTCTCTCTCTAATTTACAAATACTGATTTCTACTCTCTCACTCTCTCTCACTGTTCCTATATTACCATCATTACTATTTGTTTTCATTGTATTACTTATCTCGTTTTCCACTATCTTACCACTACTGGTTAATTTATTTTTACAATTAACACCTACCTCGTTAATGATCCCTTCGTAATTATTCGTTATTTTACTATTGACACTCTGGTCGTCTGTTATTTCGTCATTTTTATTTTCGTCACACTCACCCATGTCGTCATTATTTTTTATACCACTACACCCACTTATTTGGTTTAATTCATTCTCACTTATACTTTTAAATTGGTTGTTCATACTCAGATTACGCATTTTTATTTCGTTTCTTATGTTCGCAAACTCGTTATTCATTTCTACTAACCTTTCGTCTTGTTTGTTAAACTTACTATTTAACTCATTCAAACTCGTGTTTAATTTATTATTTTCTGATTTCATTTCAGTTTTAAGTTCATTTAAACTCGTGTTTAAATTATTATTTTCTGACTTCATTTTCTTGTCTTGTCTGTCAAGTTTATTATTTACTACATTTATCTCTGATTTGATTTCATTTTTCATTCCTGACATCATTTCCATCATCATTGTTAATTGCTTAAATATGAGGCGTGTCCGGAAAGTAAAGATACAAAGGTCGTAATTGGTCTAAAAATATTTATTTACAAATCATTAACTGACAATTACGTAAATACATATATCTTTATTTCTCTACATAATTACCGCCATTATCCAAGCACCTATTAAGTCTGGGAACCAGCTTTTGTATCCCCGTGTCATAGAAGTCTACCCCCAACCCTTTGAACCATGTCATGACCTCTTCTTTTACCTCGTCATCGTCATCGAACTTTTTTCCAGCCAGATATTGTTTCAGGTGAAGGAACAAGTGAAAATCACTGGGCGCGAGGTCCGGGCTATGCGGCGGGTGATCCAAAACATCCCATTTTCAACTGCACGCGTGACCTCTACGCTGCTCGGCAGTTGGAAATGGGATGTTTTGGATCACCCGCCGCATAGCCCGGACCTCGCGCCCAGTGATTTTCACTTGTTCCTTCACCTGAAACAATATCTGGCCAGAAAAAAGTTCGATGACGATGACGAGGTAAAAGAAGATGTCATGACATGGTTCAAAGGGTTGGGGGCAGACTTCTATGACACGGGGATACAAAAGCTGGTTCCCAGACTTAATAGGTGCTTGGATAATGGCGGTAATTATGTAGAGAAATAAAGATATATGTATTTACGTAATTGTCAGTTAATGATTTGTAAATAAATATTTTTAGACCAATTACGACCTTTGTATCTTTACTTTCCGGACACGCCTCGTATATCTACATTATGGCTTTTACTACTACATTCAACTTCGACCATTTCATTTACATTCGGTATTTCGGATTGTATGCTCTCATCAATATTTTCGTTCGTCGATATTAAATCGTCTTGTGTAATGTTTAAAATTGACCCCCCCCCTCTACACTCTCACATAAATTTGCATTCTTATTTTTCTCTGCCATTTCGACTAGGTTGTAAATTAATTTTAATTTACAATGTCCCTGTTCGGGCGCCATTTGAAGTATTTCTCAGTGAATTATTATTTAAAATATTTAAAATTCGTCCCTGTTTCGGGCATCATTTGCAGTAGTACTCGCTAATAAAATGATTAAAATATTTAAAATTGTGTCACCTACCTTTATTTCGACGTCAATTGAAACAAACTTAAATCTTGATGTTCGTGTGCAATTAAACAAGGTGTCGTCTAGTGTACTCGGCAGAGAAAAATAGGTAAATGCAAATAACAAATACACATTTATAAATTCACATAAAACATTATTTTATTTCGTTTTACTCTGTCATTCTTGTTAAGCCCCCACATCAACAATTTATCCTCTTTCTCTACATTTTGTATTCTTACTCTCGAATTGATTATGGTCCGTTATTGGCCATTATTTAAAATAGGATCTGAAATATAGCTCAAAATAACTTCTATAACCTTATATTTACTTATTTCACTAGTTTATCTCTACTTTAGAAGGCGGCCCAGTTTGCTCACACTATCGGTCATTTATTATACATTTTATATTATAAAGCGCTTTCTATTTAAATTTTCATAATTAGTACCGGTGTTGAATTCAGTTAAAATTGAAATGTTTTTGTCTGTTCAACTGCTCATATTATGTACTCATTCTTTCATCGCCGTCTCCACGTGGTTACACCATCACTGCTAACTTCCGATCTCTTTAACACACTCCAAAAATAAGTTAAACTGTTAATGTTTGTGAATTACGCCTGAAGGATTACTATTACATGATTTACTGCTGTTTTACATTAAAATCACATGATTTACTGGTCGGCCGACCCCAATTTGCTCGAGCATAGTTTTTATACGACCACGCGGTCTGATGCAGTTAGTCGACTCACGCTTAAACTCAAGCGTCCCCAAGATGGCCAAAAATGTGCTCAGGCTGACCAGCTTGCCTTTTGATTGGCTAAAAAGGGCATCACATCACACTGTACGTAGTTAACACTATGTATAGTATATTCACTGTAACTGACCAGCTAGCAGAGCATGTGCTTATTCAACTGTACTGGCACGCACTTCCGCACACTCTCACATTCCAGAGCATCAGAAAACAGTGCATGTTGATAGATTTTCTGGACCAACATGCCGATGGGTGTTCCCTACAGGAATGTCTATTGTTACAGACTGAGGCCCTGTGTGGGTAACTACACTGCATCATATTCGCAATCAAATTAAAATCCCTCATCCCATTCTGCCCCGTTACAACGGGCTCGTGTGTTTTGACTGACTTATTTCAATTATATCTTTTATTAAGCATTTTGTCGATTTCTTCTTTTCCTTGCTCTCTTAATTTGTAGGGTATTGGGTATAACCTCTTGTTTAAATTCACCTTCTCTCTTATGGGTCACTTGCACTGCACTCCTATTATCTTGCCAGGTTTATCTTCCACTGCTTCATTCAGCAACTGATGGTCCACTTCCTCATGCTTTTGCAATATTAATTCTATTTCAGCCTTCTGCTGATCTAATTTATCCTTCACCCCATTTATCTGTTGTCTAATGGTCCTTTTTAATTTGGTTTTCTTTTGATCCATTTTATCTTAATTTGTTGTATAATTTTTTAGTAATAATTTTTCATATTATTTTGTCTTTATCAATAGTTAATCTAATCTTTGTTTAATAATTAGTTTGCTTTGGTCAATACCCAGAAAATCAGTCCCTTTTTTCAATAGTGTTCATACTTAGTTCATCCGTTGTCAAATACATCAGTTATCCTTGTTGCACGGATTAATATTGTTTCAGAATGATTTCTATCCTTGTCAATTTTATCACTACTACCTTGTATTTTGATTTTTCTGCTGTGAAGTTTTCACTCATTTCAAGGCCGACTATTGAATTTCAAATCAATTCTGTCCTAATGACATATCTTTCGATTACTCTATACTGCAATTTTTCAGACACCAAATTTTCAATGGTATTTTTGCCTACTTTTATCACTTTATTATCTAGTTCATTAACCAAATATGTCACTGGTATATCAACTATTGATGATATAGCTGACATTTTATTATTCCTTTCTTTTTCTGGTGTATTCATTTTAAATATAAATTTCCTTAAGTTTTACTCACTTTTATATTGTGAATCATTTCTAAAATTTCCTTTGAGCTTCTCCTATAATCTTTGAGATTCATTATTTCTCTATGGTCGGTACTTGGGAGATTAAGTACATTAATTAGACCATTCATAATCATCTCCAATCTTCTTTTGTATTTCTTAGTTCCTTTCGACGTCTTTTACCTATTTTCTTCGTCTTCTTTTCCAGACAATTATCATCTATTTTTTGAGTTAATTTTTTCATGTTTTCATCGTTTGGTATTTCTTCTATCTCCATTTTGTTATCATTTATTACTTCTTCCGTTATCTTATTCAATGTATCCACATTTTGCTTGTCATCTTCTATCGTTGTTCCTATTGACTGGTTTCCATCACTCATTATTTCTTTCATTGTTTTATGCATGTTCTCTATCACCTTACTCTGATCTTTTATTAATTTATTGGTACTCTTTAATTCTTCCTTCTCTATTTTTCCATTAATACCTTCAGAATCACTGTCTAGTGTTTCATTCAATTCCTTGAAACAATTATTTAATGTTTCATTATTTCCTTTGAAAGCACTACTTGTTTCTCCAATTATTTGTTATTATTTCCCATTATTGTTTCTCTTAATTGTTCCTGTCTTTTTTTGGATTTTTCCACCCACAGTTTATGATCATTTCTTATTTTTTCCATATACTGTCGGTGATTCTCCTTACTTCTCTCCATCCATTGTCGGTGATCCTCTTTACCTGTAACGTCAGCTCTGAACTGCTCTAATTTAGCATTTTGCTGGTCAAATTTATCATTTTGCTGGTCAAATTTGTCATTAACCGCAGTCCTGATAGCATTTTGTTGCTCAGAAATAGCCTTTAATTGGTTAGAACTATCGGTAACCTCAGTCCTGATTTGGTCAAATTTAGCATTTTGTTGGTCTAATTTACCGGTTATTTCACCATTTAACTGGTTAGAATTAGCATTTTGCTGGTCATATCTAGCATTTAATGCATCCATAATTGCCTTCATAGTTAATTGTTCAATTTCCTTAGGGGGCTGTTCCATTTCAGTTTCTTCCTCTTCAGCACTATTACTCCTTAATTCATATCTTTGCTCCGGATTGTTAGCCATGTTACAATATTTAAATTAATTTAATTACAAATAAATCTTTAATCTAATTAAATTTACCAAAGTTACTTTACTGCAATATAATTAATTCAGTTTGGCACTATTGCCTATTACTCCATCCATGTTATTTGGTGCTGGCTTAAAGAAAATTTTTGCTTTCACGTGTGGGCGCCATTTATCTGTACTGATATTTCTTTTTAATTCTGCAAGTGTAATTCTTTAATATGATTTTGTTTTTATTAACAATCTATAAGTTGACATTTCTTTTTCACCTCTCATTGGGAGCGCTATTATTTGTGCTGTTTTCTTTTTTTTACAAATATAATATTTCTATATGCCCCAAGTTGTTGGTGCCATTTAATGTACTATAACTTTCTTCGTTATATTTGTTTCTGTCTGCTATAGTAATTGCCCCTTTATTTGGGCGATCAGTACGCATTGTCTATATTATTTTAGCATTTGAATAATTTTTTAAGTCTTGTTTATGTTAAATGAGATCATGAAAAACTCTATCTCCGGGTAGACAACTAATATTTCTATTTATATTATTTAATATTGGGAATGATTAATTACTTTCTTTAGTCAGTACCAAATAACTCTAGTTAACAAAATTTGAAGAAATAATATTAAGATAATATACCGTGGACATGCGAATCGTTCAAATTTCCGCTTTTCGAAACTGCAACGGGTTCAAGTCTTGTACTCTTGTAGTTCCTTTACAATTTGTCACCAGCATAGATGTCGCTCTGAATAGGATTATTTTGTTCATAAAATTTGTTCCAATGTTTACTAGTAAAATCTTCTATTATTTTTATTCTTTATTAAACTTCTTTTAATTCTAACATTTTTATACAATTCATTACTAATTCAAAGTAAATTATTTTTCTTTGGCTTATTGATCCAAGATAGATTACAATATTAATTCTTTTCTTTTTATTATTTATAGAACTTGAGTTACTTTAATTCTCATTGAGATGTGTATTCTATTAGTATTCAAATTAGACTTATTTACAGAATCTTCCTCTCTGATGTGTGTTCTTATTAAATATAAATTTAGAATCATTTAAATATTACAGGCTTTCTCTCTGATGTTTATCATATTGAAAAATTTTTCTTCATGACATGGCAGCTGGCACTGACTGAAAGGGTTCTACGGGCATCCACTAATTCCGCTGTCCACACTCCCTCTTCTGACGTTAGGGAAACTATTCCTCTGTTCAAGTCTGTTACTGCTGAATGTTGTCGTAACACATTGCAGCCGATTAATACGTTGAATGGTAACCCATTTGCGACTAGAAACCCTACTTGTATAATTACATTATTATTTGTGAGGTCGAGTGACACTTGCTTCTTCACAGATTTATTTTGACGTACAGTAGCTCCAATTATGTTTATATTATTTACAGGTAAAGTGGGTATAGGTATTTGATTTCCTTGTTGGATTCTCTCCAGTTCTATGCTATCGATTAAAGAAATATTTGACCCTATGTCTATCATAACTGTCGATTATGTTTTACTTAGCCATGATATAGATAATTTCATTATTGTGATTGTGTACATTAATATTTTCTTCTTCCAAGAGATCCTCTCTAATATCTTTTAAATAATGATTAGTGATGATTGTTATTGTCTGGTCAGTGATAAGTCTTGTCGGTTGTCGTATTTCCCCAAGAGATTGGTTCAGTGATGGGCTGTCTTCAGTTTTCACTGCCTTTATTAGTTTAAATGAGGGCTTCCCTCACTATCCCTGTTTTCTGGTGGGCTTTGTGGTTGATTTGGTAGTGGTTCCTGTCTGGTTCCAGGATTGTTGTCCACCGGTCCACTATTTCCTCCGTATTGATAGTTGTCATTCCTCTGTGACTGGTTATAATAAGTGTGTCCTCGGGTAGTACCGTCTTTGGTTACCTTGATGTCGTGAGTGTATATAATTCACGTTATGTCGGCAGTTGCAGTTTCGGTTATTGCATGCGAATACTACACTTAACAACTCTTTTTCAGTGACGTTATAGTTGCGTTCGCAGCTGTTCAGTACCCTGTTGGTGAAGCCAACAACCATGTGATGTACTTCTATATCTTCTTGGTACAAAGTGGCTCCTAAGCTTACATTACTTGCATCACAATTTAGGTAGAAGGGTTTATTAAAGTCTGGGTGGTGCAGCATAACTGTTTCTAAAAATTTTTCCTTATAAGTTGTAGAACTTCATCTTGTTCCGGTCCCCATGTCCATTTGTCCTTTGATGATAGCTGTTTTTGAAATTTAGCAGTCAATTTTGAATAGTTATTTTGGAATTTCGATAATAATTACAAATTCCAAGAAAAGATTGTAATTGTTTTCTGTTTTTTGGGGTAGGGAACTGCTGAATTGCTTCCACTTTTTCATGTGATGGAGATATTCCCATCTCTGTTAAATTGAAACCTAAAAACTTTACTTTATTCGCAATAAACTTGGATTTGTCTAGTTTAAGTGTGACATTATTCTCTGACAATTTTCTCAACACTTGTTCCACTCGTGTGCAGTGTTCATCCCAATTAGAAGATGTTATTAGTAAATCGTCTACGTATTGTAACGAGATATAATATCTAGTATCTTAATTAATTAATGTCCTCTGTTGGTAATTCAATTTGTAACAAAATTAAATTCTTTACTGCCGTTATAATAATCATAGAGTTAAACTCACCCGTTCTAACGTTCAAATTTGAATTCTCTGCCAAACAGGTATTACCAACCCTTCTTGGTCATCCAAAATTTTTAATGTTTATTATGTGAGAAATGAAACCCAAATTATAGTAAAAATTATTTAAAAAATCAAACATACAGTGAGAAGTTCAATAATGTATTTATTGTCAATTCTTATGTTCCTTAATATATTACAAATCCTTCCAAATTATATAACGAAATCTGTGCCGGCATGTTTAATTATTCGCGGTTGGCTATTCTGTTCCAACATGGGATTCTCTTGTTTACTTTTTATAAATACCTCAGGTTTCGGTGGTTATTATTTATTGTTCATCATTCTGGTCCAGTATTACATCAATCATTTATATATTAGATATTTTTCTTCTCCCCAATGGTCTGCAGTTTTTTAATCTGTACTCATCAAAAGTTAATAATGGAATAATAATTTTATTTACTAGAGATCTTGGTTGCTAAGGTTCAAACACTCATTCTCATTGGTTGAAAATTTGGGAATATTGTTAAATATGGCTATGGTTCTTCTATACAAAATTACTAAAAATCTTTTAAATTAACATAATTTCCTTATACTAACTGTAATACTAAATATAATAACATCAATGTATTGTTTTTCCCTTACACATTAATTTGATATCCAACATGACTACTTTTCTTCAAATAATCCATACATTTAAAATTTGGTTTTCTTTTGTAAATTAACTCTAAACTAATTATTTTATATATATTTTTGTTTTCCATACTCTTACTGTTAAACCTAACAGGATTTCATGCATTATTTCATTAATTGTTATTGTTTTTGTATTAAATTTTACAATTTTCTTGTTCCCAAATATAGGCCTTATGCCTAGAATAAATAATTCTCTTTATCTTCATTCATTACAACTGATTATGTTAATATTGTTAATTTTAAGTGTTTTAAACATAATTACCATAATACAATTAACTAAACTATAACATTTGATTAGCTATAATCATTATACAATACAGTATAACATAACTCTTTTTAAAAAAAATTTAGGCCAATGCCAGTATCCAATATTGAACATATCTTTTCCCTGGTCCTGTTACTCATTAATTGTAATATTACATCTGATTAATTATAATCATAAAAAAACATAATATAAATTGAACATTAGGTGAGTATTAGTATTCCATATTGAATATACTTATAGTACATAATTCCCTTTACCTATGCTTAGTATAACAGATTATGTGTTTGCCATTAATCTTAATAGTTTTAAATATAAATCCATTAACACAAATAACTAAAATATAACACTGGATTATTTACTATCATTATAACACAACATAATTCTTCCTTTAAACATTTAAGAAAGTATCAGTATTTTATATTTAACAAACATTTTTTTTATACTGATGATAAACATTTTATTTTTTATAAAACTATTCAATTACTCCTAACTATAATTACTTCTTGTAACATATAGTTTGTTTATTATCTCTTGGTCCTATTCATTGTTTATTAGCTATTATAATACTCACAGGTTTATTTTTTCTACTTTCAAGTCATTAATGCTCACATCACTTTTCTTTCTCGATTATCACTAGTTTATTTCACTTTGTATCATTGTATCTTTATTTTATCAACACTGTTCCGTTATTATTATTATTATTATTATATTTGTTCTTATCTTTGATTTTCACATTAAATTATCTAATGTTTACTTATTATTTTTATTTTACAACTCAACTTAGTACTTTTATTACGGTATGGGTAATATTTGTTATAACTCTTTCTGAAATAGGGCATTTGGAGACATGATGTTAACTATATTCCTTTATCACTTTTCCAATCTATTGGGTATTGTCACAGTCATTGTCTTTGTCTGTGTTAGATTTAGTTTATTGGTCTTGTTCTATCAATTCTGTTTATTAGCTTTTCAGTGTACAGCTTTTCTTCATTCATTTAAACTTGCAAATCTTGTGCTACCTTATGTCATGTTATAGTATACTGTGGTGAATTGCAGAGTTTCTTGTCCCAATATCTGGTCCATACATTTTACAAATATTGCGACGGAATTATTAAAACTTACATCATTGGTATGATGTCGTATTTTTTACGATCTTGAGAAAAAAACAATTTTTGGTAAGATGGAAATGAAAAATCAAAACTTATAGAACATATTTTAATTTTACATACTTTTAAGAGTTGAAAATACATTTAATATAAAAGAAAAGTTTATTGAGATAAAATGTCAAACATTGTTTAGTCTTCGACATCACCTAGCAGTTAGGTCCGTCTGAAAAATTAAAAAAAAAATTGAAATTACTATATTTATTTAAAAAAAACGAGTTGTATGTTAAAACAGAGGGCTAATGATCAAAAAAGTGTTGGTATTAGCTCAAAAAAATCTTACTTGCAATGATGTGATGTCTTGATGATGCTGCAGTTGATTCAGGCGCTGCAGTTTTTGCAGACTTCCCCGCGGTGCTCCGCACAGAACGCAGTGTCGCACTTGCTGCAGTAGTTGACTGTCATTCTTCGCTTTTCAGCTGGGCATATCTTACAAGTTGTTCTCTTTTTATCCACCCTAGGAAGAACTGGACCTGCTGCTTCTTTTCGGCCAAGAACACTGAAGACCATACTTCTTAGCTCCCTCGGAAGATTTTTGATTGTCAAGCGCTGTTCTAGCCATGAAAAAACCAACTGCTGATACAACTGATTCAAAAAAGATGTTCTTGTCATGGTTTGTTCTTTTCTAGAACTCAAGACCCTGTTCAAAATGATAAGCGAGTTAACTCCTCCGATGTCGATCAAATCATAAAAAATGCAGAGTGGCCATCTTTTTGTTTTCCTTGAGCACGATCTGACTGAAAACATTTGGTCAAGAGTATCTACTCCTTCTTTGGTCTGGTTGTAATGGTCAATCATAACTGGTTTGCCATCTTGATTCACTCCCTTGTCTTGGTGCATTGTGGAAACAAGTCAAACTACCTTGTTCTTCTTAGCCTTGTGTGATAGAAGTGTTGTCGTGTTGCTGAAAAGGTATTTTGAATCACCAATGTCCCTGTTCTTTGTCGATCTCATACTCAAAGGTATCTCTGGTTTGTTTAAGCGGATCGTTCCTAAAAGTGTCAGCTTATAAGGATCCTTGAGCAATTCATCAGCCAACGGAACGGTTGTGAAACAGTTATCCATTGTTAAGTTGCGGTTTGATCCGTGAAATGGAGCCATTAACTTTTTCACATAGTATTGGGAAAGAGGGCCTTGGACAGTTGTGTTTTGTTTCCCTAAGTATGGCTCAGCAACTAACATGTACTTAGAACCAGCATCACAAACCATAACAATTTTTAAACCATACTTAGCTGGCTTTTTAGGCATATACATTTTGAATGCAGATCTGCCTCTAAATGCAAGCAGCTGCTCATCAATGGTGAGATATGGGCCAGCCTCGTAGTTGTCTATGCATGATTTCATGAAAGTTTCCCAAAGGTCCCTTATAGGTGCGAAGCGATCCGTCGCTACTCTCTCAGCTCGGGTAGTTTTGTCATCGAATCTAAGACAATCTAATAAAAATTGGAATCGCTTTTTACTAAAGCAAGCTCTGTAAACATTACCACTTACAGAAGGATCAAACATTATTGCTGTATTTAGGCTATTGTCCTTGTGGAGAGCAGAGAATATCATAATGCCCAAGAGTGCCTTTGTCTCTGTGGGAGAGGTTTGACTGTTTGAAAACTGAATTGTTTTGTAATTGGCTTGTTTTCTCACTATTTCTTCATTTGTATGAGTAACGATTAAGTTTACCATAGTGTCAGTAAAGAACAACTGAAACGCATCCAAAGGGGTTAGAACATCTTTACCTCTACCTTTAGGCCGTTGTCGGATATTTACAATATTTCTAGGGGCATTTCTTGTACTTATGGTTGGAGGATTTTCAGTCCAGGAATAACCGTTTTTTCCTTTGATTATTGTTGTTGTTCGTTGTGGAGTCGAGCTTGCAGATCCTGAAGAACCAGTAGTAGTAGCAAGAGTAGTATATGTATTACTACTATCAGGTCTTGATTCAGCAGATAGAGTTGTAACAGATTTTGTCCCACAACTACCAGAGGGACCAGGGGTGGGAAGAACTTGTGTAATAGCGCTGTGTGGGCCAACCACTCCTGATGTGTACATTGAATCCTTTTCATTTGCTGAATGACCACGACGTATTCTCTTCAATTGTTCACGAAATTCATCATCTGAGGATGAAGGTTTATAGTCGTCACTCCCAGAGTATGCTAAAATGTTATTTTCTGACTCACTTCCGCTAGCTCCTTCATCTTCGTCTGTATCAAAAAAGCTATCATCATTTAAAAGTTTCTCAATATCCGATGGTGACAAAGCCATTTAAAAAAACGAGTAGTATAGCAAAAACAGCGTAAAACTTGACAAAACCAAGTAAAAAGATGCACTTAATATATGGCACTAATTTTCAACACACTAAGTCAACAACAATGAAAATTTGATATAAGAATAAAACTAAAACTGAAACACAGCACTACGTAAAATAGTTACACCATCGGTATGATATCGTAACATTCACGAACTGACGTCAGTAGCTCAAAAACAAGTACTGCCAGCACGACGGTTGCACATGCACTGACCTTGTGAGTTGAGTGGGGGAAGACATTGGGAGGGCCAGTACAGTCCGCGCAGAAACCTGTTCTATACAATCATATTTGTGTTTCGTTTCATAAAAATCATGACGTCATACCATTCCAGGGTTAATTAGTCCGAAAGGTAATCTTTTAAATTGGTAGTTCCTTCCATCGAAAAAGGAACGCCATATATTTTTTACTATTGGGGTGCAGCTCCACCTGCCAGTATCCGCATACTGTATCCCATGTACTTGGTACCATGGAATTTTTTCAAAATTTCTTCAATTTCGCCAGGAGATGTTCTGTCCTCGATAATCATTTTGTTTATCTCCCTAGCGTCCAGGCAAATTCTTACTTTCCCATTCTTTTTGGGTATCGCTACTATGGGGTTGGTATATGGTGATTGGCTGTATTCTATGGTGTCATCCTCCATCATACGATTTATCTCCTCTCTTACTTCATTTTTGAGTGAATAAGCTATGGGGTAAGATTTTCTGCGAAAGTCTAGGGGTTCTTTAAAATTAATTTAACACTGGTAACCTTTGACTTTACCAGGGGCATTGGAAAAAATGTGTTTATATTTGTTGTATATGTCAATTAATTTTTCTGCTTGCACCTCACTTATTTGTTGACCAGTCTTTTCTCTCTGGAATGCTCGTATTTCTTCCAACTTACTATGCCATAGTTCCTGATTGTCGTCCTCATATTGGATTACTTCTGGTAGCGTATTATGTTTACAAAAATTGTTCTTCATGACATGGCAGCTGGCACTGACTGAAAGGGTTCTACGGGCATCCACTAATTCCCCTGTCCACACTCCCTCTTCTGACGTTAGGGAAACTATTCCTCTGTTCAAGTCTGTTACTGCTGAATGTTGTCGTAACACATTGCAGCCGATTAATACGTTGAATGGTAACCCATTTGCGACTAGAAACCCTACTTGTATAATTACATTATTATTTGTGAGGTCGAGTGACACTTGCTTCTTCACAGATTTATTTTGACGTACAGTAGCTCCAATTATGTTTATATTATTTACAGGTAAAGTGGGTATAGGTATTTGATTTCCTTGTTGGATTCTCTCCAGTTCTGTGCTATCGATTAAAGAAATATTTGACCCTACGTCTATCATGACTGTCGATTATGTTTTACTTAGCCATGATATAGATAATTTCATTATTGTGATTGTGTACATTAATATTTTCTTCTTCCAAGAGATCCTCTCTAATATCTTTTAAATAATGATTAGTGATGATTGTTATTGTCTGGTCAGTGATAAGTCTTGTCGGTTGTCGTATTTCCCCAAGAGATTGGTTCAGTGATGGGCTGTCTTCAGTTTTCACTGCCTCTATTAGTTTAAATGAGGGCTTCCCTCACTATCCCTGTTTTCTGGTGGGCTTTGTGGTTGATTTGGTAGTGGTTCCTGTCTGGTTCCAGGATTGTTGTCCACCAGTCCACTATTTCCTCCGTATTGATAGTTGTCATTGCTCTGTGACTGGTTATAATAAGTGTTGTTCGTTTGTGTCCTCGGGTAGTACGGTCTTTGGTTACCTTGATGTCGTGAGTGTATATAATTCACGTTATGTTGGTAGTTGCGGTTTCGGTTATCCCATTCTCCTCGGTTATGCCGATTATCGTAGTTATTAGAATGGTTATTTCCCCAATAATTATTATTCCCTTTATTGTTATTCGAGTTGTTATTATGGTTCCTATTCTGGTTATTATATTGGTTTGTCTGAGGATTATTACTCATATTCTGATTTTGTTGAGGGTTGTCATTATACCTGTTACATTTAGTATTCATGATGCGGTTTCGTTGATACTGCCCCTCATGCTCATAGTTCTGTAAGAAGTTAGCCATAGCTTGGATTGTCTTAATCTGGCTATATATTCTGGTGTTCTTAATCCCTTCTTCATAATGGTAAGATAGTTGTATTACTAAGCATTCCTCAGGAATCCTGGGCTCCGGATTTCGGGCCATGCATACCTTGCCTAGGAAGTACGAGGTTGGAGACTGTCCTGCGTGCACCTCATACCGACCATTACTTAAATCGTTTCTAACCATATTTTGGGTCGACTCCGACCAATACTTCACCTTAAATTGTGTTTTGAATTCTTGTACATTTTGAATGTCGGGCCGTACTGCCGTCCACCAATTGTCGTGAGTATCCTTGAACATTTCATCAATCATTCCCCGTATAATATTCCAGCGGGTCTCTCTATTCATCGCAATCATCTCTTCTACCCTCTTCAGGAACTCCATGGGGTTATGTTTGTAGTTTCTGAAGTTTATTAACTCCCGGTTATCGCTGCTGGTTATATGGGTATTTTGACATGGTCTATCCCACCATGAGTCCACTTCTTCTTGTAGTTGTACCTCGAGTCGACGGATTTCCTCAATCTTCTCTTTATTGGTACTCACTTGGCTGTCGATATTGTTTAGGTTGTTATATACTCCTTCCATTCTTTCATCAATGTCTGTACATACTTGTGCTATTTCTTCCTTGTTCTCCTCCCAAATTTGATGCATTTCTTGCTTAATTTGCTCGCACTTTTCTGCTGTTTCCTGTTGGAGTCCCTCAACCCTCTTTTTACTTTCATCTTCGACGTCGTGTATTTTACTTAACATTTCCTCCCGGACTTGTACCACTGTTTCATTGGTCTTTCCGATTTTCTCATCGGTCCTTTCTAATTTTTCATTGGTCTCCATTATTGTCTGCTTTATTTCTTCACGATACTCTATCAACTGTTGTCTTAGTTCTTCTTTATTCTTCTCATTATCTTCCTTCAATTGTTGTAATATTTCATGGTTACTTTTAATTTTATTATTTAATTCTTCATTGGCTTCTCTCATGTGTTTCTTTAGTTCTTCGCTATTCCTTTCTAATATTTCATGGTTCTTCAATGTTTCATTATTGCTTTCGATTTTATAATTCAGTGTTTCAATATCCTTCTTTATTTGTTTCTTTAATTCCTCATTATTTTGTTTTAATAGTGTTTCATTATCTTCCCTCATTTGTTCCTTTAATTCTTCTCATTATCCTCTTTTATTTTTCCGAATTGCTCCATCATCATCCTCATTATGTTATCCAATTTCATTTCTTTGGGAATCCTATTTGGTTCTGCCGGGGTTAATATCGTTTCGATTTCCTCCACCGGTGTTGCTTCTTTTTCTTCCATGTCTAGTTCGGTTTCTTCTCCTTCTGTGTGCTTACGTGAAGTTGCTGTCCATCTCATTTTGTTTGTTTTTTCCGCAATCGCCGCTAGAATATTATGTTTTCTTTAATTCTAGGCTCACTAGTTGGTCGCCAATTTATAACGTATATGAATTGTATCCGTTAAAGTCCCAAGTCGCTGGTGTCAATTTATTATCTTACTGTTGTTGTATAATTTTATTTCCCGTTTTAAGGCGCCAAATTGTTTTATTTCAAAAACAATTAAAATTATTCTCCTTATTTATTTAGACTTCACCCTTATTTTAGTTTTGTTCAACTCACCTTTGTCTTGTAGTTTAATTTGAATTTCGTTCCTAAAAATAGGGGTTACCAACCTCTATTTTCTGATAAAAAATTTCCACCTTGGCTATATTAAAGAATAAAATGTCATTAACATTAAAATAAATCAAATATATGACTGAAAATAGTCAATACTGTATTATTTCTGTAGTATATATAAACACCACACAACACAACCAAACAACATACTCAACGATCAATTACAATATAAATCACATACACTTTTTGACACAATTATACCGAAAACAAACAGTAAGTTGAATCCCTGCGCCAATCCCCTTCCTCCACACACCACCCCCACTTCACCTTCCACACAACCGTTACAAAATGCTGGCAGTCTGTTACCAAAGCTGAAGAAGGCGGATACTAAGCCGAAACGCGTCCAATAAAATAGTAAGTTTTTCACATGAAAAAAGTTTATTTTTAGTTAAGTATTTCTGTAGTGTTTTTTATTTCTTTCTTTTCTAAACAAATGAAATATTTATATAATATAATGTTTGCTCCAGCTCTTGTTTTTTACTTGCTCTGTGGTTGGCAATAGTGACCAGGCCTTGCTAAATAAAATACTATGTTTTATTTTGTTATTTTAAATTAGTTGGGTTCTTGTGATTACAGAAAAATTAACAAAAATCTTTAGAAAGTACAAAACTTCACATAAAACATAATTAAATAATATACAGTTTCTTAATTAATTCTTAGGTTATCTGATATGTGTTGGATCAAAGTTGGTGAATATAGGTTAACAGTTCATTTTAAGAGAAGATTACAATGTCCAATATTTTGATTACCATAAATTAAAAAGTGAATAAAGATATAAACTGATTGTCACTAGTTTATTCATTAATTGAGTGTTTGAATAAAGTTTATTAGTAATTGAAAAAGTGTCCAAGTGTAGACTACTTGTAAAGGTACTCGCCCTTCACCCTTTTATTTAATAAATTACACTCATCATAAAATAATACTTACCGCTGCCAGAATTTTACTTACCGTCATTGTCCCCATTAAACTTACCTTATTAAACTGCCCAGGTCGCCACGATATTTTTCTAAGGTTAAATATCGAAACCTTTACACTTTTGCCCTTATAAAAATCCTGCTATCTGACTGTAATAAAATTTCAGAAAACCCCCGATTACGTTAGACAAGTTGTCAGCACAGAAAACTAGGAAATGGTTATGGCGTAATAACTAGACTAACACATTTTTGTACCGTGACGTAAATAGTTTTACTCACATTAATTCACATTAACAAAACACAAAAAACAAATTTTGAAATATATATACGTATGTCTTATTTCTAAATATACCTCTTACCTTAACCTACACAGCCCAGCTTGCTCGCTCTCACATTCATACTAATTTATTTCCCCATTCTTTTAGTTTTAGCGCTTTTGAACAGTTACTACACTTAGAAAATTTAATAAAAGGTTGCCCGGCTACTTCTCTGTTCCCTTGTTCACTCACGTGTTGCACTCTGGAAAGTCGTTCAAAGTCCGATATTCGGTTCTCACTATTGGTACGGTTGATTTGCCTGTTTTCGGTTATACTCATCTTAATAAACACTTTAAACGTTCGGGTTGTTACTTATTACATTTAAAAGATTACTTTTGGCACACGAGTCTCGGCTTGCGTCTGGCCGCCGCCGCGGCCATATGTAGACTCCCTCATTACATGCGGACGGACATCAATGCCTTGCCGGCGAACAAATTTCGTCGCCGCACACAGCCTTAGTTGTCAAAGTCTTGGTAGTTGTCCACCTGACACATAGGATTTACGTGTGCTGTACGTCGCCAATATTTGGGTGCTTATTGGTTGACGTCACAAATAGGCTGGACTTAGTTTTATTTCCGCCAGCATAGACCACGAAGCGACCAGAAATATTGTCTTCCAGCCATTGTTGCTTTACTACCGTGGCGTCGTTTGCGCACATGCTGGTGTGGTGCGTTTGGGCGCAGGTGTCACACAAGCGTTAAGTTCTTAGAATTGATGTCTTGTACATTCTTTTGCCAATGTTTCACAACAGTTACAGCGTACCGTTTTCTTTGTTCGTACAATGCTTTATTCAAACACGTGGCCATATACCCAGATGGAAAATGAATTTATGAATATTTTATAATAAATCCCCAAATTTCATAAAATAAAAATCCCTCAAAATTCGTCCCGTTACAATACCCCCCCCAATGAAATATCTTCTGCCAAAACAGAAGAAATCTCATTGCTAACCCCTAAGAGGACCGGTGAGGAACTGGTGCCAACAACCCCTCATTTGTTCTGATATATCATGGGTAAACAACCCCCCTGGCTCGGCGACGATGGCCACATCTGAACGAGATTACTGGACTTCTCTGTGCGAGATCCCAACACCATAAAATCGAACAGACACGCACCACAGCGCACCTAACCTTCGAACATGCAGCCCCAAAATCCAAGTCCCTGGTCTTATATCATGCCAGATCCTCAACCGATATGTTCCCCCTTATCATGCACACAGGGCTGCCTTTAGCAGTTACTGGGCTTGTACATACACTTATAACTACATCCTATCAAATCTTGTTATCAAATTTAGGAGTTTCCTTTAAATTGAAACCAAATCTATATTACCATTAATCTCAAAAATCAAAATACAAATCTTTTATCTAAATTGAATAATTCTCTTCGTTATTATTGATAATTAGAAAACAAATAAATTGAACATTTATTAAAAACATGAACTTCCTTATCCTAACATGTGATCATACATATACCCTAAACAATACAATTCAATAAAAAACACTATTAATACACACAAACAATAATATAATCAGAATTCAAAACATCAATTAGATGACAGGCACAAAATCAATTTTTTTTTCTTCCAAAAAAAAATTAAATTTATTAAAATATATTTTTCTCAATATTAAAATTATTTAAATTTATTTAAATTAATTAAGAAACAAAATTGGCATCACTTCATTGCCAAAACTGGTCTAGTATAGAACATCACCCATCAGCTGATCAAACTGGGTCAAGTCAAGAACCTTGACCTACATAAGTTATACATAAGTTACCTCAGAAAATACATTGAACATCTTTAAAATTCTATCTTTAAACACAAAAACATAATAAAATAAGACGTTTAAAATAATACAATTAACAAATAAAATTGACATTTAAATTGTTCAAAATTACACCTTTTACAACTTGACGTTTTTCAAATTCTATTAAAATTGTCACTTGTTTCAATTAAAATTCTATAATTCTCCTATGACTCACTTTCTTTACTATTCTCATCTCCATTAGTTTGGGTGATTTAATTATTCATAATAACTTGATTGTATCAACTTGGCATATTGTTACAACACAAATAAGCCAAATCTCGTACCAGTGATAAAAAAGATAATTCTTAATATAAAAGTACTTCATATAAAATAAAATGTTTAAAAATGAATAAAATATAAATATTATGACACGACAAACGACGATATTACCCAACCCAAGTGATTGACCTAACAACAAAAACACAAAGAAGGGAACCACGTAACATACTCAAGAAAAAAGGTGATAGACCAAACAATTATGAACTAACAAAGGAAGATATGGACCCAGGACTAAAGAAGAATCAAAGGAAGAGAACAGATCCCTATGATTAAACAGCAAGCAAATCAGATGAGAAGAGGAGAACCGAACCAAGATGAAGACTATTGAAGAAGACGAAGAAGATGAAGAATGAAGAGGAGACAGGTTAAACCCAAGGGGAGAAACACACATATAAAGGGGAAAAATAGTATACTCAAGGATAGAATACTGTAAATAAACCCCAAGTAATTATTTCTTGATGAACCAAATATTATTATTATAATTGAATTAACTTATGTACTTATTTTAAAGACAATACGAATGTAAAGTAACGTAGTGTAGAAAAAGTACACTAACACTATTAGGAAGGTTAGATTTAATAAAAAATAACTAACCTAATATTATTAATAATAAATATTATGCTAGAAAGAAATAGTGAGAAATAATAGGAGAAAGTATAGGGATTACCCATTAAATAACACTCAATACAAACAGTGAACCAAAGTGAAGTGCACAAGTATAAGTACCCTAAAGATAGTGAAAGTGTATGTTAAGCAATAATAATGTAATGATAAGTAAGAAAACACTTTATAAAACATTGATAAACAATCAATGGTTGGAGTGATCGTGTACACGTTTAAGTAACTAAAAATAATTAAAAATAATATTTCAAATAAATATAAAAGAAGCATGTAATGTTATTCAGGGAGAAAGCCCAGACAAAAACAGTTTGTATTAACATGGTATGGAGGAGATAGTAGAATAGAAATAAAGTTTTGTTTTTAAATTTAAGACTACAATGAATAAAACACCCCATGTTGAAAGGGGAATTAACGTTCATAATTTTGCAAGAAGTGATGATGTTTATCACTCTAGGTAGTAACAAAAGAAAGGAATCAATATTAGAACTAACAATAACTAGTAACTTATAAAGAATAGTTTGGTTCAATGTTATGAAGAGGATATGGCTGAAGGGAACCTGCAGTCCATAAGCCTAATTATTATAATTTAAAATATGTGTAATGAAAATGTATGTTGAATAGTAGTTAAAACACAAACAAATATGATAACTAAGTGAAGCCCATCAGGCTGAATTCAAAATGTAATTTAAAAGAAATACACCAAAAAACCGTCATGGCTAATCTTGGCTATGAAAACATCTAACTGTCAGAGACACTCAAATGTAAATTGTAACAATTTCGCAAGAAACTTTACTAATCTAAGACCAGTAAATGGCCAGTAATTATATGTAAATCATTTTAAAACAGAAATGTTATTATAAAAGTTTAATTTAAGAAAGAAATGTAATTTATCAAATGTCAAATATTTAGACTAAAGTTAATGTATAACAGAATATGACCTTATGAGGTATTGTTGTAAACTTTGAAAGGAAAGAAAGATAATAGTGATATCATTTATTACCCCAAAGGAACTGTAAAGGAATAAAACCATTAGGAAAATACTTAATAAATTTGAATAAAAATTCAAATCTCTTAACAATGCTTTTGAAAGAGTATTTAACCAATCCCAGGATTGCTGTTACCATAGTAACGAGCCGTTGAAGGCTAGTTTTCCGTTAATTTTTATATAGACTCGAAAAAACGACGCGTGGGTAAGCGGCACGCAAAATTGGAATGATTGAAATTTTAATTTAAATAGTTACGAAAAGTTTCGAAAGTTAACCAAGATGACCAAAGACGAATAGATGTCGACCTACCAAGAATTAACGATGTCCTGGAACCAAATTGAATAAATTAATTAACAAAAATCCAAGACAAGATTGAAAAAGATGTTCGAAGCTTAAAACCAGCCCAAACTTGAAGAATATCCACTACCCCGATGACAACACATCAACGCTATCTGAACTGATAAGTATCGAATAAATTCCTTAACCCCAAAAAACCAAATTACCTTAAATATTTTCCAAATGATAAAATTTCTCACTATTGAACAAATATTATTTTCTTTCAAAGGTGTTAATGCATAATTTACTTACATAAAAACATTTTATTAATCAAGATATAACCTCGCTTAAGAGCACAATTTTGTAACAAAAATACGACACTACCGAACAATTTGTAAAAACACATTATACTTTCTAAGTACGTATAAGGTATGGTAGTGTACTTTTTTAATGTAACCAACATTTATGTCTTATTTCATAATCCAAAGAACCCCAGATTTTAAACAGAGTAATATATTGTATGTAACTGACGCCATCTCGGCAACGAAAAGTGTTTTAAAATCAATTTTGCCAACTCTGAGATATTTGTGTTTCATGCTATAAGCCGGAGCAATCTGTTATCAAACTATTCATAATCCTTTTGTAATATTAATTAATGATTGAATTTGTATTAAACTCACAGTACAGAGTATTACTATCTTTTTATTTCATAGGACGTTGTAGAGTATATGTGTGTTAGCAAGTTTTATTCAATAACCAACTAGCGCTCATCACGAGTGGTCGAGACGGCAACCTGTATAGCGGCGGGAACCTTTCGAACGCTCCAGCTGTCCATGCTAATAACACGTATCATCTTATAATTTAACTATTTTAATTGTTTTAATAGAAACAATTTGGCGCCACCCGGGATTCGCAACCCCTATGAATTAACAGGTAGGTTGTACTGGTAATTTTGACAACGCTACAGACTCCAGTAGTGACGTCGATTTATGTAACGACCGGTGTGAGGCAAACACACTACATTCACACTAATACACAAAATAAACAAGTGTGACACATTTTAACAGGTACGACCACGTTTTCTTCGTTACATATTGGCGACCAGCAACGTGAGGCTAGAAAGAATAACTAGCGGCGGTTATGAATAGACACGGTATGGTTACGAGGCGCAAAGGGAAGGAAGCATTAAACCAAGAAGGAAACCAAGAAGAAATGGAAGAAGTAGAGGAAATTGAAGTCGAGGAAATGACTGGAGAATTGTTGGAAGAGAATCCACAGGAGGACCAAATGGAAAATCCAAACCCACCTGAACCAGAACCGGAAGCGGAGGTAATAGTCGACAACCCATTTGAGAAACCAGTTCAAGACGAGGAGAGAGAACAACAGGATGAAGATAATGAAACCGCAAAGGGAGGTCCGAGCATACAAGACCTGATGAATTTCATAGCAGGACTTTCAAGGGAAACAAATAACAGATTAGAGTCAGACAAGGAAGAGAGAAGACGGGACAAGGAAGAATTGAATAAAAAATTAGAGGCGGACAAGGAAGAATTGAATAAGAAATTAGAATCATTACAAGAGGGAAGGAAAGAAGACAGGGAATTCTGGAATAAAAAACTGGAACAAAACAGTGAAGAGTTGAAGAAGCAAATGAAGGTGATACATGGAAGTCAGGAGGTATTGGAAAAGAAGAGCGAAGAGCTGAAGAAACAGATCAAGAAGGATCTGGAAATAGTAAATAAAAAGATGGAAAATAATCATGATATTCTCCAATGGAAAATCGAGGAAGAAAGTGAGAAAACCAAGGAGGAATGGAAGCAACAACTGGTCGAATGTCGAGAAGAGATCAGGCAAACGGTAACGGAGACCAACGAAACAGTGATACAAGTCCGTGAAGAATTGAATAATAAAATCAGTAATGTCGAGGAGGAAGGTAAATTGAGAGCGACGGAATTCTACCAAGTCCTTACCAAAGGATGCCAGAAGAACAAACAGGAGGTGGTCAAGGAACTGGAGGAGAGGCACCAAGAACTACAAATAGATGTAAACAATCGTGTGGAGAAGGTATACACCGTCATCGATAAAATAAACGGACTGACCAGAGAAAACCGAGAGAAAATCCAGGGGATCAGTATACGGGAGAAACAAATGCAGGAAGAATTAGATGCATTAAGAGAGAAACCTTATAATCACACACAGATCATAACCAGTGAAAATCGAGAAATAATTAATTTCCGCAGCTACCGGAGGAACCCGATAGAATTCCTCAAACGGGTAGAAGAGCTGATAGAAAAAAAATAGAGAAACCAGGTGGTCCAGTGTAAGGAGTATGATCGATGAAATGTTCTGAGACACCCATGACAACTGGTGGACGGCCACTCGACCCGAGATCAATGACACACAAGAGTTTAAGAAACAATTCCGGGAGAAATATTGGTCCGAGTCCACACAGAATGTGGTCCGCAATGATATCAGTAATGGAAGATACGAGTCACAAGGAGGACACACTTTAACATCCTACTTTTTGGGAAAAGTATGCTTAGCCAGAAATTTGGAACCCAAGATACCCGAGGAGTCTTTGGTAATACAGCTGGGTTATCATTACGAAGAAGCCATACAGAAGGCCAGAAGGCAAGGACAAATAAAAACAATTCAAGGAATGGCTAGTCTATTGGAAGACCTGGAGAATGATGGCCAATACCGAAAAAACCGGATCCTGAACCAACGGTATAACAAGTGGAATGAACATAATAATACGACTAATTTAAATGGACCATACAATCATCCACAAAACAATAATCGGAATAACTGGGGCCGAAACAATAATAATAATAATGAAGAACAGACATTCAATAGAAATACCCAGCATCACCCTCCGAATAATCAGCCTGGTAACAGAGGTCAACAAAACCATCATTCAGGGAATCAAGACAACAATAGAAACAGCCCAAATAATAACCGACCCAATGATAGTTACAGAGGAGCGGAACCTGAACAACGCACCAACGGTCACCCCAATGACCATAATTACTACGGCAACCGGTATCATCCTAGTTACCAGTACAACCGGGGACCCGGGGGTAATCCAAATAGAAGCGATGGCCGACGTCACGTAAATTTTATCAGTGGGAGAAGGCAGAATAACCACAGAAGATATAACCCGAATTGGCACCCAGACTCATGGTACCACACGTCCAACAATAATAACCATCAACCATCAGTGAGCAGGAACAACGAACCACTTCAGAATGGAAATAACCAGCAACAAGTGCCGAACAATGAAACGAAGGACCAGCCAAATAACCTGGCCGTCAACCAGCAACCACCTTTAAACTAAAAGGGTCAGTGCAAAAGTATGAACGCCCTTCACATGACCAATCACTTGGGTTGATACGTCGAACAATGTCAGATAAGGAAACCAAAGTAATCACGATAATCTACAATAATTATTTAAAGGATATTCGAGAAGAACTTCTCGAAGAAGAGGCCAATCAATTACCACAAAATAATAGTGAAATTGTTCATATAAAGGCGACAATAAACGGTACAATAACCATTATCATGGTGGATACGGGGTCTAATATCTCTCTAATCAACCAGCCTGAATTAGAACGAATTCAAGCTCACTCTCGAACACAAATCCCTACACTGCCAATAAATAATATAATCATCATTGGCGCAACTGGTAAACAGAACAAAACGGTGAGAAAACAAGTATCATTGGAGTTAAATAATCTAGAATCAACCATCCCTATTATATTTCTCGTGGCAAGTGGGCTACCATTCAACATGCTTATCGGATGTGATGTACTAAGAAGGTATTCAGCAGTAATAAACCTGCAGAAGGGAGTCGTGTTGTTAACTTCGGAACAAGGAACCTGGTCCGCAAACATTATAAATTGTATGTCAACTCATATTGCTTTGAGCCAAGACCCAGGACTGAAGAGTTATTATTGTCAGAGGCGTGAACCATCTATCACCATGGCCGAAGAGGAGGAGCGCAAAGCCTTGTGGAAACAGAAGTTGGAAGAGATTATAACCTTCCAAAGAGAACGGCCTCTACAGGAAATTAGTGAGCAACAGTCTAAAAAATTAATTGCAATTTATAACGATTATCAGCATGTCTTTTCAAACACCCCAGGAAAAGTTAAAGGATACCAGTGTGAAATCCAGTTCCGAGAACCGGTAGACTTCCACAGGAAATCATATCCCATAGCACATTCCCTGAAAAATGAAGTCAGGATGGAAATAAATAGAATGATTGCTGAAGATATCATTGAATATAGCCATCCTCAATATACCAGCCCCATAGTAGCCATACCCAAGAAAAATGGCAAGGTACGAATTTGCCTGGACGCCGGAGAAATAAATAAAATGATTATCAATGACCGAACTTCACCAGGAGAAACAGAAGAAATTTTGAAGAGATTTCATGGGATAAGATATATTAGCACCTGGGATACTGTATGTGGGTACTGGCAGGTGGAGCTGCACCCACACAGTAGACAGTACATGGCTTTCATATTTGACGGTAGAAATTACCAGTTCAAAAGGTTACCATTTGGACTCATTAATTCAGTAGCAGTGTTCGTGAAGTGCATGGACCAAGTGTTGGGTCAAGAGGCACTGGAATTTACTACAGTGTACGTTGACGATCTGCTTATCACGTCATCAAACTGGGACGAACACTGCGAAAGAGTCAGACATGTATTGGAAAAATTATCCAACAACAACATTACCCTTAAATTAGACAAATCGAAGTTTATTGCAAAAGAAGTGAAGTTCTTAGGATTCAACCTAACCGAGGAGGGAATCTCTCCATCCCAAGAGAAGGTTGAAGCCATACAAAATTTCCCATCACCAAGAAACAAAAAGCAATTGCAATCCTTCCTAGGAGTATGTAATTACTATAGGAAGTTTCAGACCAACTATTCCCACCTAACAGCAAAATTTTCCAAACAACTCTCTTCGAAGAAAAATGGACGTGGGGAGCGGAACAAGAGGAAGTGCTCAAATTAATTAAACAAAAGTTTGTTGATACTGTTATATTACACCACCCCAATTTTGAAAAACCGTTCTACCTAAACTGCGACGCTAGTGATGTAAGTCTAGGCGCAGAGCTGTACCAGGAAGACGAAGATGGCAATCACCTGGTCATTACTTCGCCAGCCGAATACTAAATAGTTGCGAGCGTAACTACAATGTTACAGAAAAGGAGTTGCTCAGCATAGTATTCGCGTGCGGCAAGTTTAGGACATACATACTTGGATATCCTATAACGGTCCGAAGCGATCATAAATCAATATCGTTTCTCAAATAGTGTAAATTGAATCATGGCCGACTTACTCGATGGATACTTGCTTTGCAAGAATACCACATTACATGGGAGTATATTCCAGGACGAAAAAACATAGTGGCTGACGTATTATCCAGAATAAATGTAGTAAATCAGACATTTGAAGGAGAAAAGGGGAAGATAGCAAAAGCGTATTATATATTGAAAGATAGGAAAGACCTGGAAAATATTGTAAACCAAATAGTGTTGCAACAAGAGCAAGATACAAAAATATCCAACATCAGAAAAAGACTGATGGAGTCTGAAGCAAATATTAACAAATTTTACTGTGTATACAATGATATTTTATTTATAAAAACAAAAAAGAACTAAGACACTTGGAAACTAGTAATTCCTCAATCATTAGAAAATCAAGTCATCAAAGATTACCATGTGAGATACGGCCACATGGGAACAATTAAAATGGTAAAAGCTTTAGAGGAAGATTTGTTCATAAAAAATATTGCAAGAAAAGTGAATAAAAACATAAAAACCTGCACATTGTGTCAGATGGTCAAAACCAATAACGAAAGGAAGGATGGAACGATGATACCCATCACATCAAGTGCCAAACTAGAGAAGGTGTTCCTCGACATATGTGGACCATTCCCACGTAGCGGAGGAAGACATGGATACAAATTCATTGTTATCATACTTGACCATTACACCAAGTACACCAAACTATACGCTATAAACAGAGCCACAACAAAGAAAATATTAGATATTATTAAAAATAAATACATGTCAGAGATTGGAAAACCGTACATGATAATAACCGATCATGGAACGCAGTTTAAGGGAAGAAGGTGGAGAGAAGAATTACTAAAACTAAATATTAAAACATATAAAACTTCAGTATACCACCCTAGTAGTAATCCAGCAGAAAGAATGTTGAGAGAGGTGGGACGCATTTTGAGAACTTATTGTCATAATAACCAGAGAGAATGGTATAAATATTTATCTTCAACCGAAGTGTTTTTAAATATCAGCTATCACCAATTTACTGAAAGTACACCCTACTTAATGATGTTCGAGAGGAAGCCAAATAGAGAGATCCAAGAGATAATAGAATTCCCAAAAAACCCAGAAGACCCGTATGATAAAAACAAATGGTACAGCCTAATAATGGAAAAGATTGAGAAACAAAAGGCCAAATATGCAAAAAACCAACCCAAAATAATCAAATATAAAGAGGGAGAAAGAATATTAATTAAAAATCGTGAACTGCCAAGTACAATGGAAGGTATAGCAAAGAAATTATTATTGCTATATACAGGACCGTATATTGTAATAAAATAAACGATTGATGTATGTATGTTCTTAAATTGGTGTGTAATTGGTGTGGCTCTCGACGTCTTACTGGCCTGAAACACTTCCTTAAGTTTCCCAGCTGGTCGAGTCCCAATGGTAGCAAGACTGGTCGAGTAGCGTAATGTTGATGAAGGAATGTATGTTCAGTTTCACCGAAAGTTTCAAAACAAAAATTATTGTTTTGAAGAAAATTTAAAAAAAATTATGTTTATAAAAAAAAATAATTAAAATTTTTTTTAATTTAATTAATTAATTAATTATGATCAATTAATTAATATAGGGCTGTGAAGTTTTAAAAAGTGTAATGCTCTTCTGAAAATTTTTATTAAAGTTTTGGTATATTTTAAATAAACTATCACCACTCATAAGACTGTCTTCAAACCAATCGATACTTGTTTACCTTTTTATTTTTTAGGTTATCTTCACTTATAGGTGGTAAAGTCCTGATAGATTATTAATTATAATTATATTAGTGATAACTAGTAATATTTATGAAATGAAGAACTATTTAGTGTTGAAGAATATTAATGTTTTATTAATTAATAGCAATTTGACTCTTATCGATTATTATCGACTCTCAGGATATCGAAAAAGTTACAAAGTATATTATATAAAAATTATACAGGGTTCTTTAAACAGCCAATTATTATCAAAGTCAGAGAAATCGGGCTAATATTTAAAAAGTATAACGTTACAACAAATTAATAATTATTACTAAACACAGACATTGAATAATAATTTGAAAATAAAATAACTGTTTTCACCAAACAGCTGGGTTGAACTAGGAGAAGGCACTGGGATCGTCAAAAGCAAATGGCGGCCATCAAGTTGATCAAAATGTTGCTCGTTCCTGCTGCGTTCCAAATAATGTATTTTCTGGCAGTATTCCTGTTCTTGTGTCTGCAAATCTCTTGTTAAATGTTGTGTAGTGACTGGTGTACTGTTTCTGAGTTGTATTTAGTGTATCCGTGTAATTATTAGTTCAAACACTTTCCCCGATTCCGTCACTAATTTGGGTTAATGTATTATACAGTTTTCTAGTGTTTTGTGGTGTTTTTCGGAGTAGATATGTATTGTTCTGTGTTATGGAGTGTTTCTTGATTGTTTCTGTTATAATATGAGAGTTTTAGAAGTATTTTACAAGTCACTCGCGATTTCACAATAACGTACTATACACTCGCTTTATATGACTATTATAAGTTAGGTTAGGCACGTTACCAAACGTATGTCATGTTAACCGTTCAAATACCAATAATTAACTAACTGTTTCCTCCAGTTTCAATTAAACTCTTAGCCAATATAATATTATTCTTAACATTGTTCAAATATATTTTCATATCCTGTGCACACTTTAATATTTCACTATATAAATACCTAAACTTGGGTTATTTATCAATTTTGTTCACTAGATGTTATTTAAATTAATCTTTCAGTTCATTCAGCTTATTTTCAGATTAAATAATGCCGTTTTATAGTGTTTTCTGTCCAAAAAATAGTAATTTTACTTTCAGTTTGGTATACTCTGAAAAGTCAAAACATCAAAATTTACTTCCTGTCATTATATAAATTCAGCCATTTTATCAATTATATTTAATATTAATAATCTTATATTGTATTAAAAGGTTTATATTCCCTTATTTTCTTGTAATTAATTGAATTAGTTGTATTCTGAAACATTATTCTGGAATATATGACTCCCATGTCTAAATTTCTTAGTTTAGTCATTTTCATTTTTATTTATAGTTCTGAATATAATTTATTAAAATCTCTCTAAATGGTATGTGTAATTATATGGCATGATCTCAAGTTTATTTTGTCTAAACCCCTTTTGTTTATTTGCTTTTAAATGATTAATTTCTCTGTTTTGATGAAGTTTGGTTTCCATTCTTTTGGCCTATGATTTTTTAACAATTTTTCTTACAAAAACTTTACAAACAATATATGATGTGTGATACCCTCTCTGACTTTTACATATAGTATTATAAATTAAACATGTTTTCAAATTACACAATAACAATTAGTATTGGTTACAATACAAATAACAGTTAAACCAAATAAAGAATATTTTTTTAAATAAATGGTTGTCTTCAAGTCAGACATCTTACAACAAAATCCTTATTTCTAAACATGGAAATATGGCTTACAAAAAAGGTTTTTTACTAACTAACATCTTAATTACTCTCTACTATTTACAAGTAGTAACTATTTTTATAGTTCTGATGTTAGTTGTATCAGACCCAAACAAATGGCCTTATATCTAAAACATTTTTAAACATTCTTGTACTATATACATAAAAACCTTATATTTATATTCTTATTTCTAACTATTATTATAAGTAGGATTCTACAGTTTTTATACCGTCTTTTATACATTGGCTTTAGGGAATTGTACCCTGTCATTAATAAATAAATAGTATGAATTGTTCAAAAAGTATTATGAAATCTGTTTTTCTTTTTTCATGTAAAACAAAAATGTTATTTTTAAACAGATTCATGTCTTATGAACAACCTATTGTCACAGTACACATTTCAAGTCATTGAAAAATGCATATTTCATTGCATTCAATGTTTGTGATTGCCAAGAATGAAACACAAGGTTCATTTTTTATAATACCCAAAACTATCACTGGTTCACTTTGCACTTATATATTATGTTAATGCTAAATGGTCGTATAGTCTTATCAACATAATAAATTGGTTAGCGTTTTTTCAATGGAGATTTGTTCCATGGGTACTATATTATTGTTTCATCTTAGTTCACAGGCAACTTTTACTTTATACACTTCTCTCTCTTAAATTTATATACATGTGGTTTTTATTTCGTTATACTTTTATTTTTAAATATTTATTTTGGGGATATAGGGATTTGGGTGTCTTTTATAAGAGCATGACATCTTCTTCAGGATGCTGTCTTCTTCTTCTTTCATCAGTCTTCTTTTCTCCTGGCTTCTGGGACTGGTATCTTCTCCATCTTCTTCTTGATGCCATCAGGTTTCTTGGGATCTTCTCCATCTTCTTCTTTATTTCAGAAA
Organism: Magicicada septendecula; assembly: GCA_034769895.1. Taxonomy (NCBI): domain Eukaryota; kingdom Metazoa; phylum Arthropoda; class Insecta; order Hemiptera; family Cicadidae; genus Magicicada; species Magicicada septendecula. The sequence goes on along the minus strand of CM068370.1, from coordinate 338,234,498 downwards.
TACACCACCTGTATTGGTTGATCTTGGCTTATTTTAGGGTTTCTATTCTATTTATTCTCCCTCGTTGTGGGTTTGGTCATATTCTGTACTGCTTGGTTATTTACTTTTTTACCTTCCTGGGTTATACCTTGAAAACCTTTGGTTATGAGACTGGTCTTGGATGACTCATCACTAGTAACTCCTTTTGTTTGAACTTGTATTTTCTTTATAATAATGATTTCTTTCCACAGTTGCTATGAATTAATCTATTTATATTAAACTTAATGCTTTCTTCCAAATTTAAATATTATAACTTCATTATTCTAATGATCAATTGCCATTCAATATTATGCATACATCTGTCATGCTACAGATTGCTCTCCTCCAGAAGTAATTATTTCAGACATGTTTATGGATGAAATAATTTCTTATGATAATTTCATCATTTCTTATAATTCATTTTCTTCTCCATTTTTATATCGACTTTTTTATAATTAGAGTTTAATTAATTTTATATATATAATTATTTGTTTTACTACTGATCCTTTTCGGATAGTTAGTGTCTTCTGAGATATATTATTATTGTAATACATTTTCTTCCTTTATCAACTTCGTGTTGCATCCTTGGGATATTAATTCCCTAACATTCCCTATCACGTGGGCTGGGGCAGATCAGAGGGGCACTGTACGCTACTTCTCTGCTGGCCATACACCACTTCTATAAATTGAGTACAGAGGCATATCCATCCCTGCTCAAAAACATAATGCTGCTGGAATTATCTTCAGTCAGTCATCGAATAAATAAATAAAAAGTAGTCTCATTTTCGACTAATAAAAATATCTTTGGATTCTCCACTTTGTAGTCTCTCAGATTATCTCACATTTTCTATCTTAATAAATCTTCATAATCATTATTATACTCATTACATATATATTTTTTCAAAACTCTTAACTTGTCTGATATATTTAATTTAATTATGGTTGAAAACCTTTCTTTTAATAATTCTGGTTACTGTTTACAGTGTAACTCTCTTTCTTCTCCATCTGAATTCTCTTTATACTTTCTTCTGGTTACTCATAGTATTAGCATGGTCTTTATATATAGTCTTTCTTATTCATTATTTGAATGGTCTTAATGTATTATATTTAAAATTTTTTAACTTTGTATCTTTACATTAGATATACAGGTTGTTATATTGAGCATTTTATTTAAACATTTTGGTTCTTTCCTTTCTCTTAGAAAGTTATTAATCCGCCTTCGCATTCATTAACATTAATTCATTTATATCATATTTCATGTGGTATTTCTTCTCTTTGCATTTCGTATAGGTTTTATTATGATCATTTGTTCGAAATCATCTTCTCCATATGTTTGGTATGAGTTGTTCTTCTTTGCTCTTAATTAACTGTTTTCATTATCGTTTCATAGGTAATTAGTCTCTTTGCTTCCAAATTTTTTCTTCTCTTGCATATTACACTCTTTTTTGTTATTCTTCTCTACTCCTTCAAATGCTATTGTGAATGTCTAGCATTTATTCTGGATTAACGTTAATTCTCTTTTCTGAATTAATCACTTTATTTTCTTCTCAATTCAATCATAATTGACACATAATTATTTTTTAGAACTTGGTTAGTTTTAATGTAAAATTCAAACTATTCTTTTTATTTAATTGAAAAATATTTCTCATAAATCCTTGTAATATGTTGATCTTATCTTGTTTCAAAGTTCTGACGTTCTATCAACATTCAAATTCTGTTTAATTCATTTATTCCCAGAATTGTTTCATTCAGAATTGTTTATAGTACTGTGATTTTACTATTATTTCTGAATGTTTTGGTATTTCTCCAAATTCAAATTCTTCTTAATTATTTACCATAAAGTTTTCTCATAAACTTAGTTATAGTAAGTTGGTCTTACTTCATTTTTAAATTTTTTGTACATTAACTTCAAAATTCCTTTCTTTTTAATTCTTCCAAAATGTTTTTCTCATAATTCAGTGGTAGTAAGCTGTGCTTGCTTAATTTTAAATTTTTTAAATTAAGTTCAAAATTCTCTCTCTTTCTCTTTCTTCCAAAAAGTTTTGTTCTAAATTATCAGGTTGTAGTAAGAAGTACTTACTCAATTTTAAATTTTTATAAATTTGTTTGTCAAATTCAAAATTCTTTCTTTTTCTTTCTTCCATAAAGTTTGTTCCAAATTATTAGGTTGTAAGTTGTTCTCACATATTTTAGAATAAGTTATATTCAAAATTCTTTCTTTTTCTTTCTTCCATAAAGTTTGTTCCAAAATTATTAGGTTGTAAGTTGTTCTTACATATTTTAGAATTTTTTTAAATTATTAAAAATTCTTTTTCTTTAAATTCTCCAGAATGTTCTTCTCAAAATATTAGGTTGTAAGATGTACTTATATTATTTTAGAATTTTTATAAAATAAATTCAAAATTCTAAAACTCACAACTCATTCTTCATAATATTTCTTCATAGAAGCTTGATTGTACACTCCTTTGATTTTTCCTGAAACGATTTCCTTCAACTCATATGTATTGTTATGCTTATCATTTACCACAACATATGGGCCAGTGTATAGTAATAGTTTTTTGGTTATGCCTTCTAAGGTGCTAGGCAGCTCTCTATTTTTTAGGAGGACTTTTTCACCCTCTTTATATTTTACAATTCGCCCTATTGCCTTCTGGTATTTGGCTTGCCGTTTTTCCTGATCTTCTGCTACCTTATTGTAAAACTTCAACTGGTTGAATTTCCTATTGTTGTTCGTTGGAAATTCAATGATTTGTTCAATGTCTCGGGGAGTCGGCTTCTCATACATGGCTGGGTATGGTGGAATTCCTATAGCTGGATGGTGGGCATAATTTAGGAATGTTTCTGTCGCTGCTAGGTACTCTTGCCACTTTTTCTGTTGGTTGTGACAGTACGTGCGCAATATCCTACCCACTTCTCTTAGTACTCTCTCAGCCGGATTGCTACTTGGGTGGTAGACTGATGTCTTATACGTTTTGACCCCAAGTGCTAATAAAGTGTCTCGCCATCTCCTCCCCTTAAACTGTGTACCATGGTCGGTAATAATAGAAGATGGTCTACCGATCTCTGGGATATACAAATCAATAATCACCGCCAAAACCTTTGCTGTTGTTGCCCGATTAACCGGATATAGCTTTATATACTTGGTGTAGTGATCCATTATGATTACCAAGTATTTATATCTGTGCCGACCACCGCTACGGGGAAATGGCCCGCAGATATCCAAAAACACTTTTTCCAGTTTTGCGTTGGAAGTTATCGGTATCATGATACCCTCTGTCTTTTCATTGTTTACTTTTGCACATTGGCAGATCTTACAGGACTTGATGTATGTTCTCACCTTGCGGTTGATATTCTTGATCTTACAATTTTCCTCTAGAGCCTGTATCACTTTTAACGCTCCCATGTGACCATACCTGACATGGTAATCGATGATGACCTCCTTTTCGATTTGGTGTGGGATTATCACCTTCCATGTCTCATCGTCTAAAGCGGTTTTTATGAATAAAATTCCCTTGTTAAGGTGGTAATATTTAGAAATGGTTTCATCATTGGCTTCCAAACGACTCACAATGTTTTTCAGCTTAGGATCAGACTGCTGATGGATTCGGATATTTATTAACAAAGCTTGTAAATCGGCTCTGGTCGTGAATATGTTATAAATTTTTACTAAGCTCTCCTTCTCTCCCTCGAAAGTCTGATCTTCCAGATTTATACGTGACAACACATCCGCTACCACGTTCTTCTTTCCTGGAATGTATTCCCATTTCAGGTCATATTCTTGTAGGGCGAGTACCCACCTAGCCAATCGGCCGTGACTCAATTTGCACCTACGAAGGAACGAGATGGATTTATGATCAGTTCGTACCGTAACTTGATATCCGAGAATGTACGTTCGGAACTTGCTGCATGCGAACACCATGCTCAACAATTCCTTTTCTGTCACACTGTAGTTCTTTTCGCACTGGTTCAGTGTGCGACTAGCGAAGCTTATTACCAGATGTTGTCCCTCCTCATCTTCCTGGTATAATGTCGTTCCTAAGCTTAGATCGCTAGCGTCACAGTTTAGAAAGAACGGTTTCTTAAAATCTGGGTGACGAAGTATCACACTCTCCAGAAACTTCTCTTTTATCAATCGGAAAGTAATATCTTGATCTTCACCCCAAGTCCATTTGTTTTTGGCAGATAACTGTGGTTGAAACTTGGCGGTCAACTCGGAATATCGGCTCTGAAACTTCCTGTAATAGTTACAGAGTCCGAGGAAAGATTGCAATTGTTTCCTGTTTCTTGGTTGCGGGAACCTCTGAATTGCCTCCACTTTTTCTGCTGATGGTGTAATACCTCTGTTGTCTAGGTTGAAGCCTAAGAATTGTACCTCGCGCGCTATGAACTTGGATTTCTCCAACTTCAGTGTTATGTTGTTCTGCGCTAGCTTGTTTAGTACAAATTCCACTCTGTAACAGTGCTCCTCCCAGGTTCCGGATGTAATTAGTAAATCGTCAACATAGACGGTGGTAAATTGGAGCGCTTCTGGTCCCAAAATCTGGTCCATGCATGCCACAAATATGGCGACAGAATTGACAAGTCCGAAGGGCAGTCTCTTGAACTGGTAATTGCGCCCTTCGAAAATGAACGCTACGTATTGGCGGCTTTGTGGATGCAGCTCTACCTGCCAATAACCACAGACCGTATCCCAGGTGCTAATAAATCTAGTACCATGAAAACGCTTCAAGATTTCTTCTATTTCACCGGGAGAAGTTCTGTCATTCACAATTGTCTTATTCAACTCACGCGCATCTAAACAGAGCCGGACTTGTCCGTCTTTCTTCGGAACAGCAATAATTGGACTAGTGTAAGGTGATTGACTAATCTCAATTATGTCATTATCTATCATCTTGTTTATCTCTGTTCTCACGGCTTCTTTGAGCGACTGCGCTATTGGATATGACCTCCGGTTAATCTCTACGTTTTCTTTAAAACGAAGTTGGCACTGGTAGTTTTTTACCTTCCCTGGTTCATCAGAAAACACCGCCTTGTATTTCTCATATATAGCGATTAGACGATCAGCCAGATGTGTTGGTATTTTCTCGTTATCGCTTCCGCACTGGAAATTCCGTATTTCTTGGATCTTAGCTGACCATAAATCCTCTCCTCCATGATTGTATATTATGGGTTTAGAAAGAGGGCTGTTTCTAATAACATTTATTTTACGAAGTTGTTGATGTATAGGGCTGGGAAGTATAGTTGTGCTTCCTACCAGATCTGCGGTCCATGTTACTCCGTCTGGGAAAAGTGATACTTTATTTAAATCAAGATCGATTACTGCCGAATATCTACGAAGAATATCGCAACCGACTAAGATGTCAAATGGTAATCCGGTGGCGATTAAAAATTCCATGTCTAAAGCTATATCACGGCTAACGACACTTAAGGAAACTTGCTTCCTGATGGTTTTATTCTGGCGGCCAGTTGCACCTACCAATACAATGTTGTTGACTGGTAACATTGGCAAAGTTTTACCACATGTACTCTGTATTCTCTCCAACTCATTGGAGTTTATTATTGAAATATTAGCTCCTGTGTCTATCATTATTTTAGCGGGAACTCCTTCCACCTCCGCTGTTATATAAATTATCTCATTATTACTGTTGCTGAGACTCTTCTCGTTCTCTTCCAAAAGTTCAGTTCGTATGTCTTTCAGATAATGGTTACTTATGATAGTGATATTCTTATTATTGTTTGCTTGTTGCAAATCATCCTTTTCTAACCCAGGAAGTATAAGCAGTAACGGGTCATCGTTGTTGATTACTGCCTCCTCTCGTTTAAAGTATTTTGGTCAGTGTTTATGTTATTATTGACCGAGGCATCGTTCGGGAAACTCTGGTTTGTCTCCTGACGTTCTGTACCCTGGTTGATGTTTAACGCCCTGTTCGGTTGTCTGCCAAGATCTTCCAGGCTGGTACTTCGTCTTCCCTCTTCGTGTCTTGGGCCGTCTCGTTCCGCACTCCTCCACCTTCGGTCGGCGCCGTGGAAGCTGCTCCTCCTCGGTTGATAATATCTCCTGGGTCCGCGATCTTCTGCTCTTATAAAATTTACCCTAGGACGCGACACTCGGTTATTACTATTGCTATTATTGTTATTACTAAAATTATTATTATAGTAATTTCGGTTAGGTGGGTAAGGTCTGTCACCATTATTGTTGGGATATGGATTTCTCTGACTGTATGGGACATTATGATTTTGTTGATAAAAATTGTTTCTATTATTTGGGTAAGGGTTGTTATTCCTCACTCCATTAAAATTACCGTTAAACTGGTTATTACGCGGCTGGTTGTTAGGGCCGTCGTAATTACTGGGCTGGTTCCGGTTACTTGTATGGTTATTGCCGTTATTGGGGTAGGTAGTCGGCCTTGCTTCTGGTCTCTCATTTCTCTTCCTGCTCTGCCGATAATACTCCTCGTTCTCGTATCCCTCTAGTAACTCGGTCATTCCCTGGAGTTTATAACCAAACTTCGATAAAAAAGTTTTACGAAGAAGAATAAAACCATTGTGAAATGAAACATATTTCAAAATTCCAAAAAAAAGTGTAAGAGCAACTTACTACCTTATTTAGATGATATATGCGGAATAATAAAAAGAATTAATATAATAATGGAAAAAAAACAAAGGAAACAGTTACACAAATTCCTTTCAATTTAAATCAATTTGCAGTCTAATAAAAGATTGAGATATGAAGTATGAAGTAAAAAGTGAGATAATAAGGAATAAGTTACACACATTCCTATATAATAAAAATGTAAGAATCACAAACTTACTATTGTAATTAAACAAAAAATAACTAAAAAGGAATACGCTACAAACATTCCTTTAAGGTAAGACAATTAACTTACCAAAGAATTATCAAAAAATAATATTTAATACAGAATAAAGTAGACCAAGATAAAATCAAGCTCAAATTACTGAGATAAATACCTGAAATTATAATGAATCAAAAGTATTCTAAGAAAAAAAAATTTTAACTGGTACAAGGAGAGAGAGAGATTATGTATAAAACAAATATACAGATATGGCTAAAGCAGAATCTTACTAAATGACTAAGAAAAGAATAAAAAATGTCTAAGACAATTAAAATGATCACAACGAGCATCGAAAACAAAATAATGATATGATGAAATTAACATATGAATAAATATAAAAACAATCAAGTGTATGAGTAGATGATAGTGTATAGTTAAGGTATAGCGGAAGGAAGAATGAGTAAAAAGCCAAAGTGATCTAAAAACAAACCACAAGGTGGACAATCCCAAAGTATATTATTATTATTATTATTATTATTTAAGTCACAAGTTGATAAAGAAGGTATTTAAGATTGACTGTTGAAAAGTCCAGCAATCCAAATAAACTGAGCAGAGATGATGTGCCTCTGGTCTCAGAAAAATGAGTAGTAATGGGAGAAACCAGCTACTATAAAAGTTAGGGAAAAAATTGTGTATGAGGGAAAATGCACCAATGGAAATAATTAAAAACAGATCCAAATAAAATGGAATGAATTAAGTAAGAAGAGAAATGAAGAATGGAGAAACAAACAAGAAAGAAAAGGGAAAAAGGTTATCTATAACTGATAATTTCATAAAAAACTATGCTAGTGTTTTATCAAAATGATCAATTTTAGAGGAGAGGCATTATGTTACAACACAAATAAGCCAAATTTCGTACCAGTGATAAAAAAGATAATTCTTAATATAAAAGTACTTCATATAAAATAAAATGTTTAAAAATGAATAAAATATAAATATTATGACACGACGAACGCCGATATTACCCAACCCAAGTGATTGACCTAACAACAAAAACACAAAGAAGGGAACCACATAACATACTCAAGAAAAAAGGTGATAGACCAAACAATTATGAACTAACAAAGGAAGATATGGACCCAGAACTAAAGTAGAATCAAAGGAAGAGAACAGATCCCTACGATTAAACAGCAAGCAAATCAGATGAGAAGAGGAGAACCGAACCAAGATGAAGACTATTGAAGAAGACGAAGAAGATGAAGAATGAAGAGGAGACAGGTTAAACCCAAGGGGAGACTAACACACATATTATAACGTAATATAGATCCTGTTGATATGTGTTGTTTGTGATTGTGTGTGATTGTAGATACGCTCCGGTATCGACAACAATATTGTATAATAAAATTTCCAAAATGTAATTATTATTAGCGGTTTGATTGTTATTAACAGTTGTGTGGGTATTCCCGTTTAAATCCTTCAATTTAAAAAGTATTTTCGCACTCCACTGTTCACCTCCCCACTTACCATATGTGGATGATATTACTGTTCTATTGGGTGACTGCTTCTGCTGTAACATACACTCTATACATACAAGTGGATATTCTATTTGAATATCATACGTGATAAGCATGCACAATAAAACAAAATAAAGACTGAATTATGATTTGAATTATAAGGAATATTCAAATTCTGCCGCCACCTTTTGATAGAACTAGTTATGATAACTAAACTATTTTAATTTTGAAATTAAAGACTCTTTCCACTGGTAAAAAATAATTGATATTTATTAACAGTTCTGGAATGCTATTAACTCTTTTAAAATCAACAATCAATCACTAATAGTTTTACAGAAAAATAATTAGCCTATCATGAACAATTTTTAAAAAAGAAACTCTTTTTAACCTCAAGGCTGGTAACACTGAAGGTTAATACAATAATTTTAGTTAGAGAGGTTATGTCCTCTTTACATAGTTAAATTACCAAGTTCGTGTGATCTTTGAAGTGGCATGATACCAGATACAAGATGTTGTGTTTTATGACAATATTTAATAAAGAATTAATAGAAAACAAACAAACATATATTAAAATTAAAAGTCGGTACCATATAATCGATAATTATCGTACTATCGTACGCGGCATACTAGAACAAAGTAGTTACTGTAATAACACGTGCGTTGAGTTGCACTGCTAAAAATTACTATTATTATTTAATAGTTGGCTATAAAAATTATTTACTGACAAGAGAAAAAGTTTATAATAAAAATAAAAAAAACTCTTGTGATAGCTTTCATTTGGTTTGTATTACTTGAGAACAGACTTATGAAAAAGGTGACAAGTTGTTGTTATTATTTCTAGGTTAGCTAATAACCGTAAGTAATTCTTGTGGATAATTAAATTATTCATTGATTTCTTAATAAACTAAACACATATATCTTATTCATAATACATCTGATGCGTAACTATCAGTTAATTAGAATATTTTTTCGCAAAAAATTAAAAATATTTATTTTCATTAGTCAATTCAAAACGACATAAGTCAATTGAGCGACTATTCGTGACACTCATATTTTGTAATATTTAAATTAATATTGACTCCTTTAATTATGGTAAGTCGTAAAAACATTTATTTCTTAAGTTAATAAATGCGAAATAATTCCTTTATTAATTCTGATAACTTTCATCAGAATTACTACACTTCGGTACTACTGATTAGAGTAGTACCCAAACAATAATTAACAGGAATTATTAATTCTGTTTTATTTTTTAAATAATGAAAATATAGTACTCCCTGGTTTTTCTTATAAACACAAAACTCGAAAATACGACCGATATTATACACTGGCCGTATTTTATTATTAAATTCACTCCGCACTATACACTCGTTAATTCTTTGTTATGTGTAGGTTAGGTGTGTGTAGCGTGACTCATGTATGTGTCGCGCACAATTCAAATACAACTTCATACATTTCTTCATCGACCTTGCCCGTCGAATTAGCGTGTAGACTCCTTGACGACTGAAAGATGACTGTGACGCTTCTCCTAAGCGTCTCTGGCTTGTCTGCTGGTTTTAATTCATTTGATTGGTTCAATTTTTCGAACTCTCCGACCCAAAACACCTTGGTTTAAGAAAACTTTTAATTTTTTATCAATTTCGTATATGGGTTTGAGATTATAGTGACGTAAACGTTGATGCACTAAATGATTAAAAAGTTTATAATCGTTATAACTTTTTTATTAGTTGTCATATCGTTGAATAGTTGGTGGCAATAGATCGCGGACATCCTGGGCTTTAAATAAAGTCCAAACAAGAATGAAATCCGTCCATTATTAACTCACTACAACGATTTCACAAATTCCTATGGTGAATCTTAAAATTAATAAGTTTATTTCACCAAATCTTATCTAATTACACAATAACACTTCTTATTAAACGTTTTGAGTCCATTTCTCAATTGCTTAATACAAAATTTGGGAGTAATTATTATTCAAACAATGCTTGATAATGGCGTCTCAAGCGTCCATATTCGATTATTTATAATCGCCTATAATACTATTATTCCTTATCTAATGACATTTGTTTTGTATTCTAACAATAATATAAATATCTATTTATATCGGTTTACACTTTATTATATGAACAATGTTGTGTTTCATATACTAGTAGTCTTATCTAACTACCTTCTGATCTCTTTTCTTTTAAATTGTCACTTTGTTTTTGTTTTTCCATATAATGTATATAATGTTGAAAATGCAAATAGTGTACAACTATAGTACCTAGTTTATTTAATATATTTGTTAGTCTTTCGCTATCTGAAAACCTTTCAATTCCTAGTATTGGGTTTGTTTACATCAGGTTATGACATGGCAGTCAGTTATTTTTTAATAAATCAATAACTAAATTGTTATTATTACATTTGATATATATTCTCATAGTAGTATCAGATATTCTTCTGACTACTGATAACATTTTTATTTTCCTTTGAACAAGTTTGGATGGTGCATTTTGCTTAAATAACTTGCTACACAGTGTTTGTTTACATTCTGATTCCACCATCATAGTCATTTAGTTTTCAATAATTTGTCTATAAAATTACTATTCTTATGCTCATGATCTGTTCTCATAGTAGTATTAGATGTCTTTCTAACTACTGGTAACACTTTCATCAATCTCTATGTAAGTTTTAATAAGGTATTTTGCTTAACTAGTTTGTCACATTGTCTTTGTTTACATCTGGCTATTCATTCATAGTCAGTTAGTTTCCAATATTTTGATCATAATACTATTATTATTACACTTATAGTCTGTTCTCATAGTAGTACTAGATGTTTTTCTAACTACTGGTAACACTTTCAGGGATCTTTGTGTAAGTTTTAATAAGGTATTTTGCTTAACTAGTTTGTCACATTGGGTTCCCTTTCATCTAGCTTTGTGCTATCATATTTAATCTGCTTTATGTGCAGTGCATTTCAGTATAAGACATTATTTATTAGCGTGCATCATTATTTATAATGAATCTTTGATTGAAACAATTGTTGATGGTTGCTTGGTTTAATTAACATATATGATTTTTTGTTTTATAGGTGCATTTCCTATGGGGTTATGTATCAATGTACAACATATTCTTATGCAGTATTTGCTACTACTATTATGACTTCATTATGGTATTCTATTACAATGGTTTAATTGTTGATTAATACACATGTTTACACTATTTTTTCTAAACAATAACACAAATATTCTTAAACTAATGGTAATACATTTCTTGTTGTTTTGTACCTAATTTCTGGTACATTGTTGTTTGATACTTAACAAACTAGTTTGTTTGTTATTATTTTTTCTGGCCTTTCTTTATATTGTATTCTGTTTTGCCGTGGCATTCAGTTACATTTCTTTTAAAATTTACGAAGTTTTTTATCATCAGGTTCTATGAACTATGATTTTACTGTTCTATCTTACATTTCTTGGTGGTCTTATGATTATCTATTTGGATTACAATCTTCATTAAATTAGTCACACTAACTGTCTGTGTATTTTTAACTATTTAATCTTTGATGTTTCCACTATAAAGGTAACACATTTTCTTCTGCTATAAACCTTATCACTTGAATTGTCTGTGGGGTTTATTAGGTTAAAATTGGTTAACTGGTCACAGGTTCTCACACTTACATTAAGTATTTACTATTACTGTTTGTGATTTCTTAAATATGTTAAATACTGCTTCTTCATAGTTGACAATCACTATTCTTCTTCCGGTTACTAGTATTGTCTCTAGTATACTTGGTGAATGGTGATTTCTTGTATTGTCTATCCATTATCTTCATTCCTCATGTCATGTTTCCTTGTCCTTCTTCTTCCTTTCTTCTTTAGGTTTAAACGTCTTCTTCAATATTTCCATTGTAGTAGTCGTTGTTCCATAGTATTTATATTTATAAATATATTGGTTTGTCTGCCTTCATTGTGGTTGCTCCTGAGTTGTCTCTTCTTTTTATTTTACATAGTTATTGTTTTGTTGGTTCCCCTCACTGTTGGAATCCTGTTGATTTCTTTTACATTTTTATATAGTCATTGTTTTGTTGGTTCCCCTCACTGTTGGAATCTATTGGGCCTGGTTTCTAACATTTTATATTGGCTCATGGTCATTTTCTTTCTCTATTTTGTGTATGATGCTGCTATGTTACACTTCCTTCTTCTTTGTTGGAATTTTATAATAATATATCTGTAGATACACACTTTTTGTTTACATAATTTTACTTACTTAGAAATATTTTCATGCTTTCCCATCACTTGACGTAATAATTGCTTACTTTATGTAACTACCAAATTTGGTAACGTTACAATATAAAGGGGAAAAATAGTATACTCAAGGATAGAATACTGTAAATAAACCCCAAGTAATTATTTCTTGATGAACCAAATATTATTGTTATAATTGAATTAACTTATGTACTTATTTTAAAGACAATACGATTGTAAAGTAACGTAGTGTAGAAAAAGTACACTAACACTATTAGGAAGGTTAGATTTAATAAAAAATAACTAACCTAATATTATTAATAATAAATATTATGCTAGAAAGAAATAGTGAGAAATAATAGGAGAAAGTATAGGGATTACCCATTAAATAACACTCAATACAAACAGTGAACCAAAGTGAAGTGCACAAGTATAAGTACCCTAAAGATAGTGAAAGTGTATGTTAAGCAATAAAAATGTAATGATAAGTAAGAAAACACTTTATAAAACATTGATAAACAATCAATGGTTGGAGTGATCGTGTACACGTTTAAATAACTAAAAATAATTAAAAATAATATTTCAAATAAATATAAAAGAAGCATGTAATGTTATTCAGGGAGAAAGCCCAGACAAAAACAGTTTGTATTAACATGGTATGGAGGAGATAGTAGAATAGAAATAAAGTTTTGTTTTTAAATTTAAGACTACAATGAATAAAACACCCCATGTTGAAAGGGGAATTAACGTTCATAATTTTGCAAGAAGTGATGATGTTTATCACTCTAGGTAGTAACAAAAGAAAGGAATCAATATTAGAACTAACAATAACTAGTAACTTATAAAGAATAGTTTGGTTCAATGTTATGAAGAGGATATGGCTGAAGGGAACCTGCAGTCCATAAGCCTAATTATTATAATTTAAAATATGTGTAATGAAAATGTATGTTGAATAGTAGTTAAAACACAAACAAATATGATAACTAAGTGAAGCCCATCAAGCTGAATTCAAAATGTAATTTAAAAGAAATACACCAAAAAACCGTCATGGCTAATCTTGGCTATGAAAACATCTAACTGTCAGAGACACTCAAATGTAAATTGTAACAATTTCGCAAGAAATTTTACTAATCTAAGACCAGTAAATGGCCAGTAATTATATGTAAATCATTTTAAAACAGAAATGTTATTATAAAAGTTTAATTTAAGAAAGAAATGTAATTTATCAAATGTCAAATATTTAGACTAAAGTTAATGTATAACAGAATATGACCTTATGAGGTATCGTTGTAAACTTTGAAAGGAAAGAAAGATAATAGTGATATCATTTATTACCCCAAAGGAACTGTAAAGGAATAAAACCATTAGGAAAATACTTAATAAGTTTGAATAAAAATTCAAATCTCTTAACAATGCTTTTGAAAGAGTATTTAACCAATCCCAGTATTGCTGTTACCATAGTAACGAGCTGTTGAAGGCTAGTTTTCCGTTAATTTTTATATAGACTCGAAAAAACGACGCGTGGGTAAGCGGCACGCAAAATTGGAATGATTGAAATTTTAATTTAAATAGTTACGAAAAGTTTCGAAAGTTAACCAAGATGACCAAAGACGAATAGATGTCGACCTACCAAGAATTAACGATGTCCTGGAACCAAATTGAATAAATTAATTAACAAAAATCCAAGACAAGATTGAAAAAGATGTTCGAAGCTTAAAACCAGCCCAAACTTGAAGAATATCCACTACCCCGATGACAACACATCAACGTTATCTGAACTGATAAGTATCGAATAAATTCCTTAATCCCAAAAAACCAAATTACCTTAAATATTTTCCAAATGATAAAATTTCTCACTATTGAACAAATATTATTTTCTTTCAAAGGTGTTAATGCATAATTTACTTACATAAAAACATTTTATTAATCAAGATATAACCTCGCTTAAGAGCACAATTTTGTAACAAAAATACGACACTACCGAACAATTTGTAAAAACACATTATACTTTCTAAGTACATATAAGGTATGGTAGTGTACTTTTTTAATGTAACCAACATTTATGTCTTATTTCATAATCCAAAGAACCCCAGATTTTAAACAGAGTAATATATTGTATGTAACTGATGCCATCTCGGCAACGAAAAGTGTTTTAAAATCAATTTTGCCAACTCTGAGATATTTGTGTTTCATGCTATAAGCCGGAGCAATCTGTTATCAAACTATTCATAATCCTTTTGTAATATTAATTAATGATTGAAATTGTATTAAACTCACAGTACAGAGTATTACTATCTATTTATTTCATAGGACGTTGTAGAGTATATGTGTGTTAGCAAGTTTTATTCATTAACCAACTAGCGCTCATCACGAGTGGTCGAGACGGCAACCTGTATAGCGGCGGGAACCTTTTGAACGCTCCAGCTGTCCATGCTAATAACACGTATCATCTTATAATTTAACTATTTTAATTGTTTTAATAGAAACAATTTGGCGCCACCCGGGATTCGCAACCCCTATGAATTAACAGGTAGGTTGTACTGGTAATTTTGACAACGCTACAGACTCCAGTAGTGACGTCGATTTATGTAACGACCGGTGTGAGGCAAACACACTACATTCACACTAATACACAAAATAAACAAGTGTGACACATTTTAACAGGTACGACCACGTTTTCTTCGTTACAATATATATATTTATAATCTCCCCTCTCTCTGACTTTAATCTCACCAACAGCTTTAACTAATATGACACCCATCTCTATCAAAACATCTATCAAACACTATCTAAACCCAACTTACTATTCAACTCAATTCGCATCATTCTACTCTTATATAAAAAAATACTCTCTAACCCTTTGTACTCAGGATGTGTGTTCCCCCCCCAAAAGCTCATTCCCTTATTTTGGTCCCTGGATTCTACCTAAGGCAACCCTTTCCGGCGCTAAACGGTCCCTCCCCGTCCCAACCACTTTTGTTGCGGACTCCTACCACCCCATCCCCACTTACAAAATTCCCATCAACTATAATTACCATTCTCATTACATCACTTCAATTACAACAAAATATCATCATTTATTTATTACATCAATATATCAATCAATACTCTACATATTATCCTCATATCTACTGTGTCACTATCAATACTTCTCAAATTCTACATTACATTTATTCAAAACAATATTTATTCATCTCTATTACCACCTTAAACTCAACTTGGACTGATCTACATGTCCCAACAAAATATTAATCACCCAAAATCTACCTTTTACTGTCTTTCACAAATCATTTAAAATTCTTAAATATATCAAATTATTTCCATCATTTAAAATAAAATCTTTAACACATTAAAATTATTATATTCAAGCATTGATTACCTTGGAAATTTACAAATAATTCATAAGTGACATTCTACAGCGGATCAGCTGATTTTCTTAGCAAGGTGAATGACCTTACTACAAACACATTCAAATTTTACATTATATAAATTGTATTAGAAAATTGATACTTACAGTTTATTATTTACCTACTGACATAAACACAAAATATACACACAACACACACCAATACTTCCACGTAACCTCTGAAACATTTAACCACAGTGTTATTTCATACAAAACAATTTAACATTTATCTATTTATTTCTTACTATCAAATTCACATCTCATAGAATAATTCAAACTCATTAGAAAAATTCAATTATACAACATTTAAATCAATCAAAAATATTTAAACATTTCAAATTATTTTAATTAAATTAATTATTGAAAACAACATTTTTTAATTACTTTCACCAATTACCATAATTACAACTCATTTATTATCTTCTTCCAAATTATTTTTGTTATTTACTTAGGCTGCAAAATACTATTATTATTATCACAACAATTACCTACATACACCTTGTTTACCTAACATTTTACCATACACACAATTAAATTCACTAAACATTTATTTACAATTCTTCATCATTAATTATTCAGTTGTATCACACTTCATTGTCCAAGGTTGCGAGGTCTGAACCATAAAACAAATATTTAAAATTTTCCATTTATTGCTTTACTGTTTAGCCTCCATCGTCAAAAATTAGTCTTGGTTTCAAATAACAATTTTCAATTTTATTTACACACATATGGCTATCTTGTGTGTAATAACCATAAAATTTCAGTTTATTCATTTTATCATAATAATCATATACCAAGTCAACATTATGTATTTCTGTCCAGTCTCCATTAGTGATTATATTCAATATCGGGTCAGTTACTTTTTCATCATAAATTAAATTATTATTGTTTAAACACACTTCTAACATTTCTTTCCACTCATCATAATCTCTCTTTAATTCATATAATTCTATCTCTCTACCCACACACAACTCTCTATCTAAATTTCTCTCATCATAACACCATCTCACACTTTCAACACCATTCCACACAGAGGGTACTAACTCACTTAAACATTTCCTGATTTCTCCAGGAACAATAAAAAACTTCAAAAAACAATTATCAGTAGAACACTTTTCTACCCAATACCTTCGTGAAGACCTTTCTTCACCCCCCTTAACACCTCGGAAAAAATTTACCCTGTTTCATACCTACAATATAACTCTCTTCCCCCACTCTCTTTAACCCATCAACACACACTAATATTCCATTATTACATTCTACAACTTCATCAGTATTCTCAATATTTATTCCATTATTCTTTAACATCATATTTTCACTTATATCGTCATAATTATCACTACCACTTACCTCAGAATTGTAATCACCATCATTATCTTCACTAGTTAACACTACCTCTCCCACTATTTTGTCAGTTATTTATTAATTCATTATTAGAATTATCGTTAGCACTCACCTGGTTAATTATCCCCTCACAATCATTAACAACATTATTGTCACTTACTTGTTTTGATTCAACTTCTGTACTCTCTTTTAATTGACATCTATCTCCTCCCCCCTTTTTGTCTATCTCTTTCAAGTGTTTCTTCATCATATCAAGACCCTTATCCATTACTTCCTTTGTTTCGTCTAATCCTGTGTGTAACTCATCAAAATGTTTGTCCATCATTTTGTCCATCTCGTCAAAACGTTTATTTAAAAGGTCAAATATGTCATTTAATGTATACTCTTTTTCTTCCACCCCTACACTGTCATCAGGCCTATTCCCTGTTTTATTTTCTACCACTGTTACTTCAACTATCTTACCTTTATCGTTCGTCATCTTACTACCAATACTAATATCATCACTATGCTTTTTAATTTCAGCAAATATTCCCTCTTCTTGTTCTTCCATCCGCGTTAAATTATCTAAATTACCCCACTCCTCGTCTGTCATTTCACCTACAACCCCTCTAAATTCACTTTCCCATTCCTCCCACGCGAAACCAATATCATTACCTTGTACTTCACCCATATTCAAAATTTATTTATATAACACCTTTATGAAACTACCACCCCTCTCTATTGCTCAATAATTATACATATTAACTACAAATACCCACTACATAAAATCATTATTATTACGTGGAAATAAACCCAACATTTACGCTACCAAAACCTAACCTAATTTTCACAACGTAATTATATACGGTTATTTCACACAAATACGTCATTACCAAATCCTATTTTCTGTGCTTTAAAACAGGTCTAGTTCCTATAATATTTATACGAACATCCTGGCAGGGTCGTCGTTGTAAAGGTACTCGCCCTTCACCCTTTTATTTAATAAATTACACTCATCATAAAATAATACTTACCACTGCCAGAATTTTACTTACCGTCATTGTCCCCGTTAAACTTACCTTATTAAACTGCCCAGGTCGCCACGATATTTTTCTAAGGTTAAATATCAAACCTTTACACTTTTGCCCTTATAAAAATCCTGCTATCTGACTGTAATAAAATTTCAGAAAACCCCCGATTACGTTAGACAAGTTGTCAGCACAGAAAACTAGGAAATGGTTATGGCGTAATAACTAGACTAACACATTTTTGTACCGTGACATAAATAGTTTTACTCACATTAATTCACATTAACAAAACACAAAAAACAAATTTTGAAATATATATACCTATGTCTTATTTCTAAATATACCTCTTACCTTAACCTACACAGCCCAGCTTGCTCGCTCTCACATTCATACTAATTTATTTCCCCATTCTTTTAGTTTTAGCGCTTTTGAACAGTTACTAAACTTAGAAAATTTAATAAAAGGTTGCCCGGCTACTTCTCTGTTCCCTTGTTCACTCACGTGTTGCACTCTGGAAAGTCGTTCAAAGTCCGATATTCGGTTCTCACTATTGGTACGGTTGATTTGCCAGTTTTCGGTTATACTCATCTTAATAAACACTTTAAACGTTCGGGTTGTTACTTATTACATTTAAAAGATTACTTTTGGCACACGAGTCTTGGCTTGTGTCTGGCCGCCGCCGCAGCCATATGTAGACTCCCTCATTACATGCAGACGGACATCAATGCCTTGCCGGCGGACAAATTTCGTCGCCGCACACAGCCTTAGTTGTCAAAGTCTTGGTAGTTGTCCACCTGACACATAGGATTTACGTGTGTTGTACGTCGCCGATATTTGGGTGCTTATTGGTTGACGTCACAAATAGGCTGGACTTAGTTTTATTTCCGCCAGCATAGACCACGAAGCGACCAGAAATATTGTCTTCCAGCCATTGTTGCTTTACTACCGTGGCGTCATTTGCGCACATGCTGGTGTGGTGCGTTTGGGCGCAGGTATCACACAAGCGTTAAGTTCTTAGAATTGACGTCTTGCACATTCTTTTGCCAATGTTTCACAACAGTTACAGCGTACCGTTTTCTTTGTTCGCATAATGCTTTATTCAAACACGTGGCCGTATACCCAGATGGAAAATGAATTTATGAATATTTTATAATAAATCCCCAAATTTAATAAAATAAAAATCCCTCAAAATTCGTCCCGTTACATAGTATTTTTCTTATTTAGTTTTTAATTCAATTTTATACTTAGAACTTTCCTTCACATCTGAGGTTTCACTCCATGTTCATTTTCTTTTATAATTTGTAAGACAGATTTATTCTTTCAATTTAAAGTGATTTGGTTTTAAATATTTCTTCTTGTCATACTATTACAATACATAGTATCATCTTAGTTAATTACTATCTCATTTCTATTATTATCTATTTCTTTTATATAATTATATTGAGCTGCATGGATTTTTTAATCTTCTCTTCTCTGAATCCAATAATAGACTAACTAATTTTTCTGTTAATGTTTGGTTGTCAAGGCAGCAAGCCTATTACTCCCATTGGTTGAAAAAATTGTTTACATTGTTAGACATTGCTACTGATTTTTCTACAAAATTAACAAATATTTTTAAACTAGTATAATCTTCTTATACTACTATTAATTCTCAATATAATAACACTATTGTATTGCTCCTCTTTTATAAATTAATTAGAAACCAAACATGAATAGTTTCTGTTCAGTATTTACCAAGTTACTAGTTTAACAATTTTGTTTTTATTATTAATTAATTTATAATTAATTCTTTTGGTATACATTATGTGTCTCTAAAGTTATATCATTAAACCTAATAGTATTACCTACATTTTGCCCTTAATTACTGCTGTTATAATATAAAATTTTACAAATTTCTGTTTTTTACAATAGGCTCCTTATGCCTAGTCCAACTGATGTTCTTTAGACAGTTATTATAACAGATTCCTTTGGTTTTATGAAACTGAACTATTTTAAACACAAATACAATAAACTAACATATTATAACATTTGATTATTCATAATCATTTTAAAACATAATATCATTCTTTTTAACATGCTATGCAAATGCTAGTCTTTATTACATGACATATATTCCTATTCCCATTAATTATTATTCATTAAACATGCTTTTTTACCCTTATATACTCTTTTTAACACGAACAAATAACTATAACTATTACTTAACTATTATTTCTTATTTTAAAACATAAACATTAATTCCAACTATTTCATTTGTATAGGCTTATTATGCTTTAGTTTTTTCACCGTATACATTTATCATTTTTTCATCAAGCATTATTTATTATTCACTTTACACTTTATTACTACTACTGATTTTCAGTTAGTATAATTTTCTTGGTTCTTTTATGCACTTTAGGATTATATTATTCACTATTTTTCTTCCTTTTATTCACTTTGAGCTAACCACACAACTCACCTTATCATTAAAATGGTGTATTTATTATATAAGAGTTTTATTCCCTTTATATTTTAATAACAATTTTACTTATCATTACTCAATCTACTGTCGGATTTTTTATTATGGATACTCGAGTTTAAGCGTTAATTACAAGTGAACCTGTAGGTCTACTTATAAACTAGTTATATCAAATTTTTGTGCATTTAATTTTGCGTTGATCTGTGTAAGAAACATATTTTTTGAAGGTTCATTTAAATTTTTTTTCGCGGTTAGAGTAAAAAAAGTCTGTTTTTTTGTGTTTTTCAAGAAACCGCTCTCTTTGAAATTATATAAATTAAAAACCCTTGGTCCAATCATAACTAAATTTTTATACAGTATGGGCACAAGTGTTTTCAATACATTACTTAAGTTACAAAATTGTTTTGTGATCAAAAAAAAAAGTTATCAGTTTTGTGAAACAACTTTTTCTTGGTACAGGATAGTCGTACAAAGGCAGACTTGGTCTTGTTTTGAAGCTCTTGATCGTGGTTATCAAAATCCACAACTGCTGCAAACATACATTGAGATGCCGATTTTATACAGAGTGATATTCATGCAAGGGTGTGTGTGCGCTGGACCGTGTGTAAGTGGGCCTTCCAGCGTCGAAAGCAGGTGCCGTGTTGCCACGTTCAATCACCCCGGCCGCTTCACTGAAGTTGAACAGTTGCTGTTTGGATAATTTTAACACCTTATTAATGTTATAACATTATGTTTTCTATTATCTATTTCCCATCACCTTTTCTCATGAGGGCCGTGTGTTCTCATAAATTCATATATCATTTCTTACATTTATAACCTTAATTGTATAAATACAACTATTTCACTAATGACTCGGAACACAAAACTTTGTGTTCGGAGTCATTAGTGAAATAGTTATATTTAGTTAAGTAACGGACACATCATGGACAACGAAATCCTAGAACTTAATTGTATGTTTTGTTTCAGCGTTTATCACTCCAGAAACAAAAATAATTGATTAAACTGACTCCAGATAAATACGAAACCAACCTGCGAAGTTAGTGCACAGGTAAAAAGGAGTTTTACCACAACTGATTACAGCAATATACAGTATATCAAAACCAACATTGTCAGTACAAAAAACCGAACTTAAAAACCGGCAAAACAGTATAAAATAAGTTTTCTTAATAAACGTATATTTCATATACTAATGCGACGATGTAGTCAAAAGGTTCATATTTATCTGGGGAGCCAGTGAAATTGTGTTTGTTTCTGGAGGAAACAAAGGTTAAAACAAAAACTACAATTCAGGGTAATAAATGGAGTACAACGATATGGTTAAATTAATTCTATATTATGTTTTAATATTTAACTGTGACCACAATCAATATTCATTTTAATATTCGCTTCATCCGCTATGCACACAGGAAAACCCCAATTGGATAAAAATACGTGGATATCATTATACACGTAAGTGTGGAGTGTAGGTTGATGAGAGAGTAGACAATAGCGGCGGACGAACAGTAACGAAGTTGCCCGAGTGGCTTCACGCTGTCAGTCTGCAGACTCAAGTGCTTGAATCCAGGCTAGCAGCAGTCAAAGTTAGTTAGTTACTTGCAAGACTCCGGACGGGCAACTTCCCTCAGTTCGCCAACCGCGGCTACATAAAGTTTTCAATATTTCTAAATTTTAGCATGATCAACATGCGCTAATTTACTTAGGTGATCTCGGCCTCTACGCTCGATTATGGCTTTCAATATTTAATTCTATCTTATTTCTCAGGCATTTATGCCGCGCTAAACTGCACACGCCAGCAACTATTTTCTAATAATTTTCAATAAATAATTAATTCTAAAAACATATACAGTCCACTGCTATGGAAATCCAGGTAGCGGAAGGACGTCATATTTGAGTCTAGTAATTTGTGATGACCTTATTAAAATTATGGGAGAGAAAGTAGTCTCTAAGATTGTTGAAGAGGTCCAGTTGTGTAAATATTATTCAGTAATAGTTGACTCATCTCCAGACATTACTCATAACGACCAATTAACCTTCATTGTTCGTTATGTAAATGAGATAGGGGAGGCACATGAGATTTTTAACCTTCTTCAAAAATCCTGGGCACACAGGTGAAAACCTTGCAGACGCAGTATTGGAGATTTTAAAAAGTATAAATCTAGAGATATCTGATTGTAGGGGTCAAACTTATGACAATTGTTCAAACATGTCAGGTATATATTCTGGTTTGCAAGCCAGAATCAAGGCAATCAATCCACTAGCTTTCTATATTCCCTGTGCTGCCCATTCAGCAAATTTGAGTGGTTCTCGAGCAGCAGAGTGTTGTCGGGAGTCTTTTGTAAAATTTTTTGACTTCTTGCAGAGTATTTTTAATTTTTTTTCTAGTTCGACACAGAGATGGAATTTGCTTTTATCATTTTTTGGTCCAAAAAGCTCAACATTGAAATCATTAAGTCAGACTCGTTGGAGTGCACGAGAAGCGTGTAAAAGTCTAAATTTAGATGGGACAGCTATATTCAATGCTCTTAAATCATTTTCCGAAGATGCCACCCAAAAATGTTTGGACCAAAACAAAGCTAAAGGTTTACTTAAGCAGTTAACTCATATTGACACAGCATTTATGTCTAGCTTTTGGGGTGCCATATTCCAACAGTTTGGGAAGACAATGGAAAAGCTACAAGCAGAAGATTTGGATGTCTCTGCAGCCAAGGAACTTTATGAATCGTTGATTGGTTATCTTGAAGAAATTAGGGAACTGTATCATGAATACAAATCCCAAGCTGTAAAAAAGATAAATGAGACAATGACACTAACACTAAATAAAACATTATCAGAACTTAATATGACCTCACCTAAGAGGAAGAGGAAAAAGAAACGATTTTTTGATCAGTCAGATTCTGACACGAGTGAAGAGGAAGGTGATAATTTATCTACACATGAAGATAAAGGATCAAAAGAAATACACTTAAATGAAAAAAAAGCTCAAAAGTCAAGTTTTTTTGCTGTAATTGACACATGACACATTGAAGGAGGATTTAGAAAAAAGAATATCTGTGTACACATATTTTGCGTCTAGGTTTTATTTTATTTCCAAACTTACAAATCTTGAACCTACTAGTATAATGAATTCAGCAAAAGAACTCTGTGAACTGTACAATACGGATTTGGAGGATAGTTTGATAAATGAGTGTATCCATCTTAAAGGTTTCATCAAAAATATTAAACGTAAAGTGCTAAACAAGAAAGGTGAAAAAGTAGAAAAACCCTGGACTTTGCCAAGTTTGAATAAAATGTTAGTTGAAAGAAACTTACAAGAAGTTTATCCTAATATTTGTGTTGCGCTGACAATTTATAACTGCACAGCTGCAACCAACTGTTCAGCTGAAAGATCATTTTCTGTTCTAAGAAGAGTGAACAACTACATGCGGTCAAGCCAAAGACAAGAGCGACTTGTAAGTGCAGCAGTTCTGTGTATTGAGTCAGATATAACTAACAGGCTAAGTTTTGACGAAATAATCAATGAGTTTATTCACAGTCAGGCCAGACGAAAACCATTCATTATGTAAGCTAAGATACATTTTTACATATCAGGTTTGAATAATTATATAATTACCTTTTTATCCACTCACGTGACACAAAGTTTCATCTAATTATGACGCGTTTCGGGACTAAGTCCCATCCTCAGAAAACACTGATTTTAATATAAACAAGTAATACAATATAAAATCGTAACCATGATTTTGGTTATGTCAATAAAATAAAATAAAATAAAACTTCAAATCGCATGTGAATTGTTATACGAAGCACGGCTGGAGCTCCCGCATGCGTTCACCCTCAACCGCGATCGTCACGCGACTGGTCAAAGATTAAATCCAAACCGATGGCAGTGTCGAACAAGTAGTTCGATACAAAATTTATCTGATCATTTAATAAACTGTTTTTGGTGGTACTATTTTTTATAGCTTTATAAATTTCATATCCTCCAGACTATCCATCCGTTTACCTTTTTTACAAAAATGTAATGCTGTTAAATTTTCTTCAAAGCTCATATATTTATGTCCGCTTGACATTAAATGTTGTGCAAAATTGGATTTAGTATTACTTGGCTTGGGAATATGTTCTAAAAATCTTGTATAAAAACATCTGCCTGATTGACCGATGTAGAACGCTTCACAATCATCACATTTTATTTTATATACACCAGATTTCTTTTTTAAAGGTACATTGTTTTTGTTTTTGAAATAATTTCCCAAGTTATTTGTTTTAATGATAAGATATAGTTATTATCTTTGAGAACGGGTCTTAAAATATTTGGCATAATACCTGTGAAATTAGCAGAAAGATATTTACAATTTTTATTACTTGTTTTTATACAGTTTGAATTTTTATTTTCTAAATGTTTTCTGTTTATTTATTATTTTGTCTACTATTGTAGATTTATACCCGTTGTTTATAGCTATTTGTTTGATAGTGCTAACCTCATTCAAGTAGTCCTCCTTTTCGAGGGGAACATTTAAAAGTCTGTTGACAAGACTGTTAAATACTGCCATTTTTTGTGTAACGGGATGATGTGAATCGTAGTGTATTATTGTGTCAGTATTAGTGTGTTTTCTAAAGATTTTGTATTTTAAATTATTCCCGTTATGCGATACGGTTAAGTCTAGAAAATTGATACTTTTGTTGTTTTCGATCTCCATAGTAAATTTTAATTTATTATGAATTTTGTTTAAGTAATTTTTAAATAATTCTATTTGTCTGGCATTCCCGTTAAAAATAATAAAGGTATCATCTACATATCTGGAATAATGGATGATTTTACTGGCGAAAAAATTATTTTTAAAAATTTTTGTATTTTCTAAATGGTTTAAATATAGGTCTGCCAGGATGCCAGAAAGTGGATATCCCATGGCAAGGCCTTCATTCTGTTTATAATATGTATCTTCAAATGAAAAATAGTTTTTAATTAAGAATGATTTTTAGTATCATCATCAGTTGGTCAACTTTCTGTATTTCCAAAGAACCTTTATTCATTAAATTATGTCTGAGTAAAGTTAATGTTTCATCAATAGCCTATTTTGATGTTCATTTTATAAGTCTTCTTGCCTCTTTTACTTACTTTAAAACTTCGACACTTTTTTTTTTCTCTACCCAGGCATTCCTCGAACTGATTATTGACTTTAAACACTGTACCTGCAGTGCATTATAACACCTGAACATTCACGACATTACTTAGAGACAAAATTGTTATATGGCATAAACATAGTGGATAAAATGTTAGCGGTATTATTTATTTAACTTAACTTTGTATCTTCATAGAAAAACAAAAAAATAATAATATGTATACAAAAAGTAGTGGTATGAAAAATAAGAATACAAAATTTCTTGCAAGTA
Organism: Magicicada septendecula; assembly: GCA_034769895.1. Taxonomy (NCBI): domain Eukaryota; kingdom Metazoa; phylum Arthropoda; class Insecta; order Hemiptera; family Cicadidae; genus Magicicada; species Magicicada septendecula. The sequence continues at coordinate 338,208,349 of CM068370.1, read as the reverse complement.
CAGTACGTAAGGAAGCACTTCAAACTTTAATTTTCTGATTTTAGCCATTGTGACTATTGATGTGTGAGCTGGAGTATTAGCATGGTTAAACAGCAATTTATTAAGTACAACAATTTTTTCTTGATTTCGTTGTTTAAATGGTGCAATAAGTTTGTATAACAGTCTGCACTAATTGTCATTCCTTTTTAACAGTAATCAATGATGAGTAATGCATCTCCAAAAACTTCCTGCAACCTTACCAACAGAGGAATTGTATTTGCTTTCTCTGGAGTTAGTTCGTACTCCATGATCCATTGTTTTGGCATTGCTTAGTCTAGGAATGCTGTGCTGGACTCAACTCTATCAACACATATGAACATATAAAAAAGTTTGGTTGAACTAAAGTTGCAGAATGCCTAACAGTCTGTTGAAACATACTTTCGACATTATTTCTGATCAGGTGTGAGCAAATGTGGCACCAAACTAAGACAACACAGATTTGTAAAACTTAAATGTTTCTGTAAGGTGTGTGTGTGTATTGTGAGTACATCAATCATCACATCAATGGTATTGTGTGTGTGTTCTGCTATTTGCCAACAGGTTCTATGGTGTCTCACATATTTTCATCACGGTCTGCCAAAATGCATAGTGGTGCCATCATTATGTGAGGCCCAGAACTTTCCACTCTACCCACATAAATGATGTTAGTAAGATTACTAAAGGAGGTAATCTCAACAATTTTGCCAATGCAGGTCTACATTACAAACATGAACAAAATAAAACAAGAGATGTATAAATCTAACAACATTAAGGACATTGTGCAACCATTTATAATTAATACTACTAGTGATAACCACAAAGATATAATAATGAAATGAGTTAAGTTTCAATTTTTAATGTTATCTGCACACTTATTTAAAGATAATTCGCAAAATTATAAACACATTTATAATAACTAAAAATTACTATTCAAATTACATGAACTCATCTTTGAGTGTATTATTTATCTTTAGACATATTTGGAGGTTGTTTTTGTACACGAGTTGTGAATTTTACAATCAAAAGTAAACACATGCACGTGCGCACACACACAAACAGAAAACTTGAATTAATTACGAAATGTTAGACAAGTTCATACTTGATTAATGTCATTTAAAAAGAAAATTATATAAAATAATTTCATTTACTGAAAACCGCATGATAACACCATTTGAGAATGGGGCGTCATGTAACATAGCAATATACGGTTCATTTATCTAAGTAACTGTTACATAGATAAGTGGTTAAGGGACTAAAAATTGTAAATGACAAAATGTGTAAGTGTAACTGAATTGTGGGTCCCTTAAATAAAAAAAAAAAATGGGAAATTGTAATGAATAATAATGGAAAATTAATAAAAAATAATAATTGTATTTAAACTTAAACAACAACAATAACGAAACATGCACAAAATTCATTATGTGAAATATGAGATCTGCATATTTGTATGTGTAAATTAGTCTGTTAATTTTCATTATGTGAAACAAATAATGAACTGCGCGCGCGCACACACACACACACAATATTATCCATTTTTACTACAGCATCAAGAAAAATTGTAAAGATTTTTTCAATATTGAAATGTACTTTCTACAAACTGTTTACTAATTTTCAACTTCAAGTATTAAAATTTAATGACTATAAGAATTAATTACAAATTTTAAATAATGCATTTTTTAATATTACTTAATTTTCAAACAATATTAAAATACAAATACTGTTTCAACAGTAGTAAATAATTAATGAATATTAGTAGATACCAATATTTGATCATATATTCAATACAGTAATCTCTTGGTACTAGAAGTAAAGAATATGTGAATGTTTGTGATTAATCAAGGGATTTTCAAAGTCACCAAATTGCCACATCCTCATTTCTCGTTGTGACCATTATCATGAGTTACATGAAAAACGGTTTACAAGTGTTTTTTGTTTTGTTTTAATTATGAATTATATTAAATAATACACATCATTTGCCCTACATTGTAAAATCTTTTATATGGGGTTTAATGATTTTAAACATAACTTACAAACTAGGAATTGACACTTCTGAAAAAATATATAGTACAAAGTAAAGCAAAAGTTAAATAAAGCAAAAGTTAGTTAAATAAAACTAAATCTTAATTTTACACTCTGAAAATTTGGAGACTTACATATTATATACATGTTTTAAGAACTGTTTTTTCAAGATCGCAATTATATTTTAAGCTACACAAAATTTAAGGTTTCACTATTTACAATTATAATTCATTGTCACTTCACTAATAACAGTTTAATAACCATAGTCACTGTATGGTTCATAGGACTCGAAACGACTGTCACCAAGTGTACCAAACTGTTGAAAACCGTAGTCACCAAATGTTTGATAGTGTTCAAAATAATGGTCATGATCAGGTCTTCCAAACCGTTCAAAACCATAATAATTATATGGATTACGCCAATCAGAACCTCTGTCATAATCACCTATAAAACAAAATATTTTAAATGTACAATTTTTTGTAAACTTTGATATACAAATGTCTAATTTTTATAAAATTGCACTATAGTTAAAAAATATAATTTTATATAATTTCTATAAACATACTGAACAAATCTGAGCAACTATGGCCAGTGCACACTGTTGGAAATCCACAAAAGAAAAAACTTCACAGCTTGTATCAACAGCAGGTCCTGTGTTTGAGCTTGTGGCTATCATCTTAATTACAATTACACATGAAATTTGTGCAATTTCTACTTTTAACACTTTCCGACCTGGACCCGTATGTGGTGTTAACCCATGGTGTCCTAGGATTTTTTAGTGTATTTCATTGTTATGCTACAACTTAGCCAATTCTATTTTGTCAACTTAACCTAATACTGTCTTTTAGTTCCTTCCTAATTTAATCTGATTAATAACTCTGTATACTTTTTTCACTATATAAAAAAAGTTACAATATATTAAAAAATTAAAAAAAATTGTTTGAAGTCGCAATTTATTTTTGTATCTCACTTTCAAACATGTATTTGTAATGTTTATACAATTACAGTACACTAGCCTATACCACACATTACATTAAATAGAAAAGGAACTGTTATATTAAAAAAACCTAACCAACAACAGTCACCAAACACTTCATGCAAAGCGTGTAAACAAAACATAAAATGTTTATTCATATACACACATTCAGCGCTATATTTTAGATAACAAAGAACTATATTTCAGTTATGCTCTCCTGCTCCCAAACAGAAAGCTTGAAAATCACTTTAAACCTACATAAAAGTGACACCTGTACAATGTACGGGCATAGGTCTAAAAGTGTTAACTTTTTTCTCCAGTTACTCAAATGTATAACAAATTAGTCTGCACTATGTGTAATAAAAATGATATATCTTTTGAATAAATTCTGTTATAACAAAGGAAAACTTCTCAACAATTAACAAAAAAATTTTAGGAAATATTGAGTGTTCTCTGGCTTCAAACATAATTACATGATAATAACACACAATAATTACAATTTCATACACAAACTATTTAAACAGGTTTGGCTTTATGAAGAAAATAGAAGAATATTTTTGACCAACAAATCCAACCACCCAACCAACAATCCTAAACAAAACACAAAAAAGTACAATAATAGAAAACATGTAACAGTACGAAAGCCTGATGTCAGATTTATGGTACGAAAGGTATTGAATTATTGTATTTCAATGTATTTTGCATTCATGTGTATGGATGGTACAATTTTCCCTTGTTTTGCCAAAAACGACGCAGATTCAACAGTGCAGAAAGATTCCAAGGTCAAAGGCAGACGTGCGAAACAGAACACTTTAAATGGTTGTATGAGTTAATACAGGCTCTAAATACGTTTGTTTCATTGGTCAACAATGCCAGACGTAATTAACAATAAGAATGATGTAAATAAAATACGCATAAACCAGGGCGTTTCCTTGCCTAGAGACAAAGAATAATGACGTACGCACACACACACGTACGTAAAAAGTGCGTAGTGCCTCACCCCAGTCTTCACAACGCCGCCTTTGCGGTAACACATTACAGAAATTCGCTGGCAAGTAATGCCAGCGAAGTGTGTTTAAAACAACAAAAATGTAATTAAGAAGTAGCTATGAGTTAAAATGAATTAACATCAGTGCATAACAGTTTTCAAAATTAAGAAATTATAGTCAGTGCAACAGGAAAGAGTACAAATGTAACCAAGGAGTCTCGGCTGAGCAAACATGTAGAATCATCAACTAGAAGAACTTCAAGTCTACAGTCAGGAAAGTCAAAATTGTCATAAATCTATTTGAGCTCAAATTTAACCATCCAGTAAACCAAAAATGTATCGAATATATTCATAATGAGCGAGTGTGAGTGCGAAAGAAAGCGTGTCTGATATACTGTCGACAACCAAGCTGAGACGTTGGTTTGCGTTAATGTCAATATAAATTAAATAGAAGCATTATATTTTTTTTACTAGCAGCTGCTAAATAACCCAAAAATGTTATAATCTGATCACGAATATAACAAAGTTTTAATGTCATGCTTAATGAAGAAATGTAAGGAACGACCGGCATTTTGTTTTGGTTGCTATGAGACGTCCATTGTCTAATAGTTATGATTCAGGTGTAAAATTGGAAAATAATAAAAACTAAATTGATTTAAATACAAATAGATGTTGGTGCTTTTATTTCAAGGCCCAACTCAGTCTCTATTTACGCTTAATTCAAAACTCTGGACCCACAGTAAACAAATACAGTTAGATGAACAGGTACAGCATAGTTATGGTAAGTACGATATTTATGGTATGGCTATCATACATAAATAAATATGCAGAATTAACTAAAATTAATTATTTAGCTGGAAGTTAACAAACAAATGTTTAAAAAGAAAACAATATTTAAAAAAAAGAAAATAATATATATATATATTATATTTAATTTTTATTAATGAATTTACCTCAAGATATTTCTTTCCTTATTAGGAACATGTTTCGGGTACTTGTGTACCCATCCTCAGCCTTCCAGATTTTGTGTCTGGTAAAGTACATGTGCGTTGGCTGGTTGTTATTGTGGCTTCCTGTTGGCTTCTGGTACTTTAAATTGGTATTATTGTGTGTGATTGTGGTGTATGAATTAGTATTTTGTGTATTTTTGATGTCGAGTGCTTTGAAAATTGTGTCATGTTTTGTACTGATTAGTATTTGTTCACGTATTAGTTTGTTTTGTTTTACAAATATACAAACATAAAACACAGCAGGATAATAAGACAATAAAAGAAATTAAAAATAAAGTAAATATCAACAATTTAATCATAATAAAAGCCAGGCAACAATAATTATTGACAAAACAGACTACATAAGAAAAACTGAAGACTTCATCAACAACAATGATTGCATACAATTAAATAAAAACCAAACAGAAAAATACCTTAAACAAACAATAAAATTAAATATTAGAATTACCTTGGTTCCTTCTTTGCAACTTCTTTGTGTTTTTTCTTCAATATACACTACGCGTTTCGGGACTTAAAGTCCCATCATCACGTGGATAAACTTTTCACTCATGTAGAGCATGTCACAAGATAAAAAATATATAAAGGTCACGCACATCTCGCTACCCAGTCGATTTCCCCACTCGCGCTATCTCACGATGCTTTATAATACATGCGAGATAGCGTGAGTGGGGAAATCGACTGGGTAGCGAGATGTGCGTGACCTTTATATATTTTTTATCTTGTGACGTGCTCTACATGAGTGAAAAGTTTATCCACCTGATGATGGGACTTTAAGTCCCGAAACGCATAGTGTATATTGAAGAAAAAACACAAAGAAGTTGCAAAGAAGGAACCAAGGTAATTCTAATATTTAATTATATAGGCAACTTGGAGACCACAACAATTATGTAAACAATAAAACTAATAGAAACAGATAAAAACATTTTCAACAATACAAATACAGATATATATATATATATAAATATTAATCCAGAACCACCTAAAATGAATAGCCTAATAAAAATACACAAATTAAACAACCCAATACGACCATTAATCAACTTAAAAAAAGCACCTACATACAAAATAGCAAAAATAATAGCACAAAAACTAAAAAATAACCATCTAACAAATAATTATCACAACATAAAAAATACGTACGAATTAATAGACAAACTAAAAGTAATAAATATAGATGAAAACACATTTTCACATCATATGACATCACAAATATGTACACCAACATTCCAATTGATAAAACAATAGACATAATAATAAACAAACTTAAAGAACAAAATGAAGACACACAATATATAACTGAAATAAAAAATAGCCTCCAACTAATACTAAAACAAAATTACTTTGAATTGAATAGCAAAATTTATCAACAACAAGAAGGATTGGCAATGGGATCTCCATTATCTAGCATAATAGCAGAAATATTCTTACAATACATAGACACCAAAATACAAAATATTATAAAATCCTTTGATCCAAATGGCATTTGGATAAGATATGTAGATGATGGGCTATATGTATCAAGTAACAAAAATACAAATGCAGATAACATATTAAAACAAATCAATAACATACATCCAAAAATACAAATCACAGAAGAAAAAGAAAATCACAACAAAATCAACTATTTAGACATAACCATCACAAGATACAATAATCACCTACAATATGCAATATACAGAAAACCAACTTCCACTAACATCATTATACCTAACCATTCTGACCACCCACCACTACATAAAATGGCAGCATTCTATTCACTATTTAACAGAATGTACAAAATACCCCTAAACAAACAAGAAACAGACAAAGAAATATAATATACCAAATTGCTTGTAAAAATGGATATAATAAAAACACTGTAAACAAAATAGAAAATAAAATCAAATATAAAATAAAAATGAACAATTAAGAATTAATCAAAATGAACAAAACAAAAATAATAACAACAATAAAAAATGCCCACATTCACATACATAAATAATAAAATGACAAAGTTAACAAAACTGTTTAAGAACACAGACATTAAAATAGCATAAAAAACTAAAACAAAAATAATCTACAAAAACTAAATAACCTACACAACAAAGATAATACAACAACCAATGGTATATATAAAATTGAATGCCAAGATCGCAATAAATGTTATATAGGACAAACAAAAAAACAACTGAAAAAACTTTATTTTGAACACCTAAACGCATACAAAAAACCAGAAATATACAAATCTAATTTGGCCACACATGCAATAAACACTGGACATGAATTCCCAAACATAACCAACATGACACTAATAAAACACATACCACACAAAGGCACCATAATGAACATTTGGGAAAATTTACAAATATACAAACATAAAACACAGAACAAACTAATACCTGAACAAATACAAATCAATACAAAACATGACACAATTTTCAAAGCACTCAACATCGAAAATACACAAAATACTAATACATACACCACAATAATACCACTTTAAAATACCAGAGACCAACAAAAAACCACAAAAATGACCAGCCAACACACAAATACTTCACCAGACGCAAAATCACGAAGGCTGAGGATGAGAACACAATGGTTCTCGAAACATGTTCCTAATAAGGAAAGAAATATCTTGAGGTAAATTCATTATAAACATAAAATATAATAATACATCAAGAAACGGACTGTAGCAAAAAGTGTTTGAATATATATTATAACAGTACACTTTACAAATTTAATGTAATTTAATTTGTGTAGCCCCACGCTTTTGGGAGACAATTTATTTGTAACAGTACAAATTGCAAATACAAATTTATTTGGGTGTAATGGTAATAAGAGTAGTCATTGATTGAATTGTAACGAGTTTTCATAATTTTTATTTATAAACCACAAGCATGTTTTAAAATCTCACTTACTTTGCCATAAATATTCATTATTGTTCGCTTGAAACGTTGCAGTACGTTTATCATTAAATAAATCTTATATTCTGCAGTAACAAAGTTATGTTCTAAATACTTATTTGTTAATATTAAAATTCGACTGCTCAGTCTGACAGTGTGCTTTACTGCAGTTTTTTTTTCTTTATATAACTTTCAACTACGTTAATTTATGTATTGCATACATAGTAATCATTGATTGCTCTACAAACTTTCAAATAAAATTGAAATTGACTAAATTAATCGTTAAACATAAAAGAAAATATTTTATTAAATTTAAATCAGATTCTCTGAACCTCTTTATCTACATTTTACATAAACTCTTATTCATGTTTAAATTTCAAAATGTCTTTAGTCTCTCATTTAAAATTTATAAATAGATTATCTGTCACCTCGATTTTGTAGCTCATACTCATGTCCTCCGTTGATCCGTAGGTCCTCTTCTGATGGAGTTCCCTGCACGTCCCCAGGTTCCACTTGTCTTCCTCCAGTTACTCGTCTCTCATGGTCCCATCTGGTTGATGTAGTATAGTGTGAGAGGTTGCTCTGCACCTGCTGCTGTAGTTCTAGCAGACGCCTCTATTGTTCAGCATAGCGTTCCTCTGCATGATGTAACATAGTAGCTTGTCTTGACTGACGGACGTTTGTGTGTGTAGACATCGTAAAGTATGTTCTATATTTGTATTCGGAAACAGATTAAGAGTTACTGTTTTGCACTTATGACAAACATAGCGTCCATCTGCATCTACTGTTCAATTAACAAAATTTAAAAATTCGCGTCAATGGACAGAGCGTCCCGCTGCTACTGAAGACTGATTGAGAAGAAGGCTGGCTTCTTTTGTGCCCTATTTATAATTGAGCATCGTACAGCTCCTGTTGGGACAGAATTCTGCCTGTTTGAAATTGTTCAGTGGCATCAGTTCTCCCACTCTCGTCCAATTTCATATTTTCACACATTTCTGCCAATGGCAAAGTTTAACGTGAACTACAGGGTGCTCTAACGATGGATGATTTAATTACACATGTCCAACATAATTACCATCATAATAGAATAATCCGTGTAATTACTACACACTTAAAATCACACTGCGTGTCCTTTTCACGCCGTTTTCTCACTACACATGCGTATTAATTTTATACATATTTAGGAGTCTTTGAATTTTTTCTACCATTTATGGTTTTCTTATAATTAAATAAAAACTGTAATTTGACAATTATTCAGGGTGAGATTGCAAACTTTCATGCTTGAACTGGCCTCACTCACACACATCACTTACTACTGTACACACTCTCAGCGACAGTCGCGTGAGTGTTCAGGTCAGTTCCTGTCTGTCTACATTCCGTATTTTTAACATAAACTCAGCTTTCAATCCCATACCTGCTTATTTATTACATATTTATAAATTTAATTTAAATACTTATTTTATCTATTAAATGCACAGTACAGCATATGATTGTACTGTCACTATATATATATATATATATATACATATATATATACATATATAGACTTTACAAGAAAGAGAATCACAGAAATAATAAATATACCAAAAAATATAGGACATCACCTACGGTTACTGAGCACCAACTTACACTAGTGTTTTTTAACTGTATAATGGATATGAAGTATTTTATGTTCTGTGTCATATCAATTTGCAATTACACGACATATACACCTAACTCCAGTTATCCATCTTTGGTCACTGTCTCTATACACTGTCTAGAGACATGAGCAGCTGTAACTGATGACAGATATACAAACTAATGCTTGAACTTTATAGAATATTGAAACTTTCAACTTGTGAAACTTACTTGTCTTTTCTTCTCGTACGCGTTTCGGCGTGGTGTTCGCCTTCGTCAGCTTTGAGACAGACTGCCATTAACTTGTAACGGTTTTTATTTTGAAAGGTATAGTGGGGGTGGTTTGTGGAGGAAGGGGATTGGTGCAGGGATCCAAATTATTGTTAGTTTTATGTATAATTGTGTCAAAAAGTGTGTGTGATTTATACTGTAATTGGTCGTTAAGTATGTTGTTTGGTTGTGTTGTGTGGTGTTTGTATATTTCATATTGTTCTGCTATGTTAAGTTTTCGATCTTTGATTGAAGAAAAGACAAGTAAGTTTCACAAGTTGAAAGTTTCAATATTCTATAAAGTTTAGTGCTGTGAAAAAAGATGATGAACAATGAAAACAACTATAATGCTTGAAGTATGTCTTGTACAAATGTGTCTTCATATATGCATAATTAATAAATTTAACACGTCAAGAATAATCAACTATATTATCTTAAAAAATAATACCTGTACACCATTTTACTTCATTTAAACAATGTAAAACATATATACGTTTTACAAAAATTGTGTGTGTTTTAAATTAATGTTAATTCTAACACTATAAACTGATGTAGTGAAGTTCATTAATCCTTGTTGCACATTTGGCTGTACACTGTGTACACTGGTGTCCTATAAGTAACTGCACTCCATACAAATATTATTAATTTATATCTAAATATAATAATAACTTAATTACTATATAATTTTATATTATTGAAATAAATATTTTAACAATATAATACAATAATAATAAAATAATGTTTCAATAAATATTACAAATGTTTGTGTAGTGTGAAATGACTTATGGAATACCTGGAATGTTACTCTACAACACACACACTTATTAATAATGATGAAGGCAAATGCAAGTGTACAATTAGTACAACAAAACCATGATGATTTTGTTTATATACGTTTTGTTTTTTGTTTATACGTTTTACTGACAACAGCATACTAATGATGAAGTACTGACATACAGTAGTATTGAAATCTAATAACACATACATAGAAAACCAGTTTATACACAGACTAGTCAACTTTGAAATTCACAGCATCGGGAGGAAAATGCTGTTACGGAAACCTGTCACATGAAGGTGTTGCCGCATTCGAGTTTCATTGTTATTTACGTGTTTTCCCAGACTCGTTTTTGATATTATTACTATTATTATCTGTACTTATTATTAATTATATTGTCATCTTACAGTAACATTTCAGTAATGTTTACAGAAAACATTTTACAGTAATTCATTTTAATTGTTCTGTAATTTTTTAGTTAATTCACTTCTGTCTTTAATTTATTTTTATCAATATGTAACTTCATTATTTATTCATGAAAGTGATATTTCTTACTAAAATGGATACTTCTAACAAGTTCAACTATCAAAGACAAGAAAATTATTAAGGATCATGGGAAATAATTGTTAATGTTTTACAACATGTGACAAAAGACGCAACTGAAGGAATAAACATTCCAGTTGAAAGTGTTTTCGAATCTATTACTGCAGCAACTGGGATATAACTCGCATTTCATCATATAGTACAAATGAGGCAGCAAAATTGAGGGAGCCCAAAAAAAGACCACATCCCAGGTTAGTCCAAAGATAAGTTTTACACTACGCAAATACACAAAAGAGATATTAAGTTCACTGCTACCCACAATTAGAGAAACACAAACGTCAATAGCCAAATCAGTCTCCTTTGAATTCTTTAAAAAAAAAAGATAAGGTAGTAGACCTAAGTGCCATAATAAAAGAAAATGAATTAGAATTAAGTTTCTTTTCAACAAGATTATTAATGCTAGATTTTTGTATACTCTTCAACATGTTTCAGAATTTTTAATAAGTCCCTGCGTTACCTTTATAGGTACAACTATTATTTAAAAAAAACAATATTAATTAAATATGCATAAAAAACAATTGTATAAAAGTAGTAGTACAATATTAGAGCTACTCTGTTAAAAAAAGTACACTTTGTGTGTGTGTGTGTGTGTGTGTGTTTTTGTGAAGCAATAATAATATGATGTAGAAGGTTGGTATCAAAAAGTAGCTAAAAATACTGGATCTCACATGTTATAAGTTTCCATTTTATTTACAATGAAAGAATCCCCTTCTAAATTTCCATGTCTTCAGCTTTCAATATATTACCATACATAGGAAGTGTTTTCTAAACAACGTTGGCTATAAAATTAAAGTGATTACACTGTATAGTGTAAATAAAAAAAAACCCAATGTTGATGAAGCAGTAAGTTTCTTCAGGTGTAGTCCCTGCTATAGTTATTCCAATTCAATCTTGTTACAAATGTTGCAATACTGTAAATAAGAAAACTAACATGGGATTGATTTTATTGATGATGTATCTGCATGCATTGCATTGCAAAAGTTTGTACTCTAATGCAATTCTCATTTATGAAAAATGCTACCATATTGGTGTACTAGCATTGATTCACCAATTTTCACACAAACAATAGCCAAAAGTACTCAAAAACATGTTTCTGCTGAAGTTTGATTTTAAATTATGATAAACAACTCAAACAAAAATATACACAATTTCTTTGTGTTATTCACAACTTTTATTCAGAGATCAGTTTTACAAAACAGCTTATATAAAATATTCATTATAAATTTGTAAAAATACAACTTATGAGGTATGTCATTATGTACACAAAAGCAAAAAGAAATATTGTATAGACTTATTATTAGATACTGAAACACGATTAAATTATTCATAATTGATTTAATAATGCATTTGATCTAGTGTTAGAATAACTACCGAACTGTTACTGTGAATATCTCGAACTTTTTACAATTAGCACAAAATAAATAACTTCCTAATATTGTGGAAATTTTTTGTAATAAATGATATGTAATTCTGGAACCATGCTGTAACAAATCACACACACACACACACACACACACACACACACACACACACAATTCCATGCTTTCCTCTGTATACTACTATATGGTACTTGACAGCAACCTTTCCATATTTATTCTGATTACACTCTTCACCAAACTGTGGTCTGAACTGACTAATGTAAGGCTTGAAGAGAATCTGTTTATTTGCTGAAGTACATGTTAATATTTCTATAGCTTTACTAAACTTAACAGTTTCATGTATGTAAAATGTAATGTATCTTTCTATATGTATTAAAAATATGTTTTGAAGAAATCATAAATATTCTTTTAAAATATTAGAAAGAAACGTGGCTGCAGCATGACTTAGTTCTTATATATGATTAGCACTATGTAGCCATGAGAGGATAAACTTGACTGGGTGCAACACAGGAGAATGCAAATGCAATAATTAAGTTAAGCATGCAGCAGTACTGAATAAGTCAAGACTTAGATTATATGATACATCTGTGTTGTTGTTGTTTATTTTATATTCTTCTCTTTAAAATAAAATTATAATAAAATTTATTAATCTTTATAATAAAATTTATTTTTAGTTATGACCTATGAATTACTGTAAATCATATAAGTCTAAAGTCCTGACTACCATATTTAAAGCAGAATCAAAAGCACGATAATTGTCTATGTCTTGTTGTCACCCTGTCTATGATTCATAGCACTTACACCTGATTATTTAACTATTATATAAAATAGCACTGAAAAAATTATAACTTTATACACAGTCACCTAACTTGTAAGCAACATGTTTATTTTCACATGAAAATTCACATTTGTTTTAGAAGTCTGTTGTCAAGTTGTTTATATACTAACTTGTAGAAACTACATGTCTCACATAAGTGTTTGTAGAGGGAGACAACGCTCACACAAATAAATACCAAAAGTTCTACCCTGACCAAATTTCCAAAAGACTTGAACATACAAAAATAACTACACACTTAGAAGACAAATAACAGAAAACTTAATGTATTTGTGCTTCCTGGAATACATGAAGAAAAAATGATAATATTAAAATGAATAACATGTTTACAATTTCTTTTATAATACTGAAATAAACTATTTAATACAATATAATCAGACATCAGGAAATCTATCAGTCTTACTGTACTCAGGCACAAAAATTGACATAACTAACTAAAATATACTGTTTTTTGTATTATACATAGTCATAGATCATCTGTTTGATGATACCTTAATCATTTTTCTGTCACTCTGTTACAGAATGTCTACTGTCTTTATAAGTACACGTCTGTGATTACAAAATATACATTTCTGAATTTCATTAAAACACACGCACACACACACTTAATGCATACTGTTTAATACAAAAAATTTAATAACCATAGTCGTCATTGTATGTTCCATAACGTTCAAAGCCATAACTACGATAGGCATTTCCACTACTGCTGGTACTCCTCGTATTGTAACAATACTCATGGATCATTGGATCACCTGAAACAAAGTCATATATATCTTTAAACTCGTTACTAAGGATGGGAAACTGACCAAATTAATTCACATGTTTAAACACTGTACATTAATGCTGAGAAATGCTTCAATGAAGTATATGTTGCATCACTATACAACACACTAAACCTATATGTTGTCATGTGGATAGCAACTATTAATCGAAAACTTAATTCATCACTGCACACAAAAAAAGAATCACAGGATTCTTGTTGGATTTTTTTTACTAAATCATATGCACACTTTGTAAACAAAAATATTGTTACGACATCACAGAACAATCTACGTGTTTGTCGAATGTGCCAGAAGAATCTCGCTCTAATGTGTGTGGCATACGTGACTGTAGACGCATTTGCGAGAGTTTTTTCGAGGCCACCAGCTGCGCGGACTGTGTCAAGGTTGTAATTAGTAGTACACTGGCGCTAAGACGCAATTAGAAATGTTCTCGTTTGTGAGCGTGGGTATAAATACATGGCGGCAGCGGCCTTAGAGTCAGTATAGCTGTGATAAATTTACAGAGTGGTTCGAGTTATGATTGGGCGAGATTACTGTGTGTACGTTCAAGTAGTTATTAGTGAAGTGTTGCGTTTTATAATCGGGCGGTATAATTGTAATACAACTGTGTTGTATTAGTGACATTTTATTGCGTGTGCACAATTTTTATTTGATTTGTTGTAGTAGACTGTGTTGTTAATTACAAACTGTTAAACTGTAAAAATTAAAGCTGGTGATTAGTGACTTAATTGGTGTCTTGTACTTATTTTGTTTCCACTGTACCTACGACGATCAGTGAGATCGTCGTAACAGTGGTGTCAGAACGGGGTAGAACGGTTAACAGTGGAAACAGTGGACACTTTGTACCAGACGAGGTAATTCGTAATTAATCGAAAAACAATGGATGCCAGCCAGATGATGGAAAATTTCCAGGCGCTGTTGTTGCAGACAGAGGAACGACGACAACACGATGCAGAGAAAGCAGAAGAGAGACAGAAAACCCTCCTGCTGGAAGCAGATGAAAGTCGTAGACAAGAGATGGAAGAAGCGGAAAAACAACAGGATGAAAAACGTAAGCGGGAAGCAGATGACATCAAAGTGTTAATTCAAGAGCAAAAGCAGATGCAAGAACATACTACCACAGAATTGGGTCTCCTACGTGGTGACGTAGGTGAATTACGAGGTGAGCTTAACAATCAAATTACCAGACTATCTGACGTAGAAGAATCCATGTCAAATAAAATAGCTGAAGTAGAAAAATCTGTCTTGAGTGTGGAAAAAGCTATGTCAACAAAAATAGAAGACTCGATTACAAATATAAAAGAGCAGATTAAAAATGAAGACGAGCAGTGCCTGAAGTTGCAACCAAAACAACTTTGTGAACAGACTGTACCAATGATAAGACAGAGAAAGACACAGAAAATAAGTCAATAGAGAAGGTCATCTCGCCTGCGGTTGGGACCAGTTCATCTCAAGGCCCCAACCTTTGATGGAAGCATGCATTGGGCGATGTACTTACACCAATTCAAAGCTGCTTTATGCGCAAATAATTGGACGGAGAAAGACAAGGCAGTCTCACTCGTTCTCGCATTAAAAGAACCTGCGGCAGAATTACTACAGAAAGTCCACCTGACAGCCAGAACATCTATGCCGAGTTGATAAAAGCTCTAGAATTACGCTACGGTGATAAACATTTGTGAGAGGTGTACTATGCTCAGTTGGGTACAAGATGACAACGTTCTGGGGAAAGTCTTCAAGAGTCTGAAGCAAGTATCGACAGATTGATTAGATTGGCCTATCCTGAAGCACCAGAAGACTTCCGAATAAGATTTGCGGTGCAGACATTTATTGATGGCATCGGAGATTGTGAACTTCAGCAAGTGTTACAAATGGCAAGACACTGAAATAACTCAGAAGCTCTTGTTCACGCCCTAGAGTTTGAAGCTGCCAAATCAGCGTCCTGCTACATTAATGGGTTTGTGCCATCACGTTGCAGTCACAAGATCCCTGTATCACATTGCCGTTATGATGGGTGTAGAAAAACAATGTTGTCGGATAAACAATTCAAAAGTTCAAGAGAGTCGCAACGATTTGAAAAAGGCAGAAGACCGAAATGTTACAACTGTGGAAAACGTGGCCATCTACAAGCAGATTGTTGGCAGAGGAAAAATCGGAGAGAAGAGCGTGAATGCACCAACTGGAGAAGTAAAGCCCCAGAACAGCACACAGTTTCCCCGCTACATAAGACCAGTGGAAACTTGAATGTTAATGGATTTGCGGAAGGTAAACCAACATCATTTACAGTTGACACGGGTGCAACAGTGTCCACTGTGCGCCCTGACTTAGTCAGCAACCACCAGCCTCTAATTAGCTCTTGTACAATACAGACTGTGACTGGAAGCCCCGTCAAGGTGCTAGGAAAGGTAGACGTACGTGTACGCCTGGGTCTTCTCGAGTTTAGCCACCAAATGCTCGTTGCAGACATTGTCGATGAAGTGATTCTTGACACGGACATTATGAATGCCTACGGATTCGTTGTGGACTTAAGAGAGAATGTCCTGAAGGTTGGCCAAGAGAAGATAAAGCTTTGCATGGCTAAAATGACAGGGTCTACCAACCATTCGATTAAGCGAGTGGCATTAGTCGAAGAAAAAGTAAACATGTCTGGTCAAGAGGAACCCTCCCTATTGCAAGCAGAAATTGAGTAAAAACAAGGAAAGGAAATAAAAATAAGTGTAACAACAAAAGAAGTGATTGGAAAGCCAACTATGGGTGTCGAGACAAAACTCTTGCCTGTTCCTGAGCTGATAGAAGCGCCCGAGGGAAAAGTGGCTGAAGATGACGTTACAAAAGAGGTTGTTAAACGAGAACCAAACAAACCTGGATCAGCCAGTGGTGGTTAGGTCATCAGTACATGACGCAACGGGAGTGATTCCAGCGAAACTAGTGGTTGGGCAGAAGACTCGCATTCCTGGGAATGTGATGTTCAGATCACACCAGACTGAATTCGAAGAACCGGAGAATTATCTTTCGCAAGGACGTCCACCTAGACTGCGTGGTCGAGTATTACTTCAGAGACGGTTTGCCATTTCGGGATGAACATGCTTAAGGAGGAGGCAGTTACGACATCATAGAACAATCTACGTGTTTGTCGAATGTGCCAGAAGAATCTCGCTCTAATGTGTGTGGCATACATGACTGTAGACGCATTTGCGAGTCTTCTCGAGGCTGCCAGCTGCGCGGACTGTGTCAAGGCCGTAATTAGTAGTACACTGGCAATAAGACGCAATTAGGAATGTTCTCGTCTGTGAGCGTGGGTATAAATACATGGTGGCAGCGGCCTTAGAGTCAGTATAGCTGTGATATATTTACAGAGCAGTTCGAGTTATGATCGGGCGAGATTACTGTGTACGTTCAAGTAGTTATTAGTGAAGTGTTGCGTTTTATAATCAGGCGGTATAATTGTAGTACAATTGTGTTTAATATTAGTGACATTTTATTGCGTGTGGATGATTTTTATTGAATTTGTTGTAGTAGACTTTGTTGAATTACGAACTGTTTAACTGTAAAAATTAAAGCTGGTGATTAGTGACTTAATTGGTGTCTTGTACTTATTTTGTTTCGACTGTACCTACGACGATCAGTGAGATCGTCGTAACAATATATACTGTATTCACCTGGCTTCATAAATTAGATGAGCCTACATTTGTGAAGGTGTTTTACAAGGAAAAAAAGGGCCTGCATATAAGATGACCCTGAATTTTTTTAGGAGTTTTATGAGACCATACCTTGAGGTGAAACTAAATAAATGGCTATTTTAAATTGAAGATGAAATTATTATAAATAATAAAGTGCCTTATTATTTTTAGTCCCAGTTATCATCCTCATTTTCTTCTTCTCAAATTTCATCATTAGTACTGCTACTGGAATCAGAATCATAATTGGAGTCTTTCCACAAAATGTAATCCTTGCTCCCCCCCACGTTATTAGAAACACTATATTTTTAAAACCCTTTACAATTGACTCACTTTTAATTTTCCCCCAGGTTGATTATCTAATGAGCAAGTAGCTGTATTCTTCAACTTGCCTGTCAGGTCAGACTCAATGCATGGTTTTCTCTGCCAGCGCTGTAGTTCTTCTGTAAGTGTTCCTTAAATGGTTTATTAACAACCACATCTAGAACTTGAAGCTTCATAAAGTCAGTCCCTCAGGGATTATAACAAGATCAGTGTTAATTTCTGCAACCAGCTTCTTTATTTTCTCAGTTGTATGACCATGAGAAGCGAAACATCAAGAATTAACATGACTCTCTGCCCTAGTAAAACACCTTGTTGATGTCCCCAAACAACTTTAAGCCAATCTGCAACAATTCTTCCATTTTAGAGTCATCCATCCCTTTCCTAAAAACAATCCCAGCTGGTACCTGTTCCTAAGGAAGCATATTTCTCTTCTAAATAGCATATGGTGGAAGTCTTCCACTATCAACAGTTACTCCTAGTGTCACAGTAATGTGTGACACAGTAATGTGATTAACTGTAGATCTAACTATAACCAATTTTAGACCTTTTTGTCCACAGTAACACTTGATGGCATATTGGAGGTTGTACGAGGCTTCAAAACTAAGACAATGGTACCAGTGTCACATTCGTATGGTGATCAGTAGCTGATTTATCAGGGAAAATGCATCAATGCACGCGACTTTGGCTTTCAGGGAATCCGATAACTGCGTGTTCTGCTCGTTAGAGGTTGTAGGGCACGTCAAACCTAAGACAACAGTACCGGTCTTGTGTTCATATGGCAAATCTT
Organism: Magicicada septendecula; assembly: GCA_034769895.1. Classification (NCBI taxonomy): domain Eukaryota; kingdom Metazoa; phylum Arthropoda; class Insecta; order Hemiptera; family Cicadidae; genus Magicicada; species Magicicada septendecula. Next base: position 338,189,407 of record CM068370.1, on the reverse strand, counting down.
TGAATAAATCTGGGCTGGATTCATAAAACTCCCCAGTTGATATGGAGAAGGGAGATGTCTAATGTTTCGTGGGAACTCTACGAACAAACTCGGTAAAATGAATTCGATCAACTACCCAATGATTAAAGGGAGAGATGGTATACTGTTTAGCAGATAATCTTTCACAGAATGTGGCGAATGGATTCAGCCATTTCCCCCGTCACCATGTCTTGACCTCAAACTCATTATAATACATGCAAAATACGGTACACTTTTGCAGGTACAAACATGATATTTTATATGTTTAGGTTGCGGGTATAAGATGGGTACAGTTTTGAGAAGGGCGGTTTAAGGAAAAAATTGTCGTCTTACATTCAGGCCAACATGTTATTATTTACTATTCACAATGAACAACAACTAGTAAGCTCCCTGAGGAGCAGAACTCGCTCACTATTTTGAATGAAATATAATTACTATTAGATAAAATAAAATTAATAAATTTTATTTTTTCAAAGCAGTAAGTAAAGTTCTCTGTATAACTCTTAGCATAGAAACACCATAAGGAGGTGACCATACATCATTACTATGGTTACTGTAGGTTTTCTATACCTCAAAAAATAAAAAAAATAAACAAATTTTTAAAAACAAACTATTCCACTCATTTTTTTTAGAAAAATAGCAACTGTGAAGCTATCAATCAATATTAAAATAATACTCTAAATCCTGACCAGCTGCACTGGTTATTCTAGTTAAATTTATACCATAATGACTAAATCACAAATAATATAATCTTAGCTAAATAAGTTTATGTAGTCCTATGTTTATTTAGATACGTTTAGGCCTACATGGAATATGTGTATCTGATAAAAATATGTAAAGACTTCTTTTTTGTAAAACACAGCTTAGAAACTTTTCTTTTGAAGGAAGTTCAAAAATTCCAAGGGATGGTACCACATAATAATTTTGTCAAATAGTTAGATACTGAGTTTGCATTCTGTGTAAGATTCTTCACAAGTTATGTGACGATTTAAAAAAAATGTTTAAATAGCACAAATCAAAATTTTGTTCTCATAACAAGTGAGAGTATTATCCACCCCTTATCTGTACCTAGATTCCTGCATCAACATGCAAATTGTCCAGTACGAACACGCAAAGTACGATGTTATTAAGCGAAAAATAATAATTCCGTTAATTAAATAAAAGACGTACTAATAAAAAAGGGAAATTCCTAATTCATAACCAAAAGGTAGCATTAAATGTTAATAGTTAATTAATGAATAATTAATACTACTAAAGGAACGAACTACTTTCTCAGCGCGTAAAACCACGCCAGCTTACAGACTCCTCGCCGCTAAACAATGCCCCATTCGCCGGAGAAACTTCGACATGTAAGGATGTCGCAAATGTGTTGTCAAGTTACACGTAGGTGTATACCGCTCAAATACTATACAATCACGATAGTAGTTATTTTGATTTAACCCAATGTAGCGTTGGGAAATAAAAAATAAAAAATAGTAATGTAGTGCGTGAAGAAATATGGGTAATATGTAATATAAAAAAAAAGAATTTAGCCGACACATCTCTTAACAAACAGTAAGTGGTAAGATATGTTCCTTACCATATTTTAGTGCTGCTAAAATAAGAACTATTAAAATGTAAAATGTGAACAACCGACTACAGAAGAAGAAAATTACAATAACAACCGTATGAACTTCTAGTACCAGAATCCAATCGTCATGAACTAGACTACCTTTCGGAAACAATCAACCAAATGGAGCATCAAGAGGAACATTGTATCACACCCAAGAAGACGACTGAAGAAGACCATCACGGACCCCCAGCAAACTCATGTTCTATTCAGGTGATATTAAATCATAACATTTGTGATAATTTGTTTCAACAAAAAGTAACAAAAGAACTGTAAAGAACTTTTGATAACTTAAAGATTAACATATAAATATTTGTAATCTCTGTAATGATATAGTAATAACATTACGATGTTTAGAGGTAAAGTAATTCAAAAATTTACACCAAACTATTCTTCAAATAATTTGGTTGAAGTTATGATAAATTAAAATATTGCAAAGTTGAGACCCGGATCCGTGGTACTTGAAATAATACCTAGCTGAATGGTTTTGAGATAAAAAGAGTAAGAAGTAAAAATTTAAAAAATATTTAATGCAGAATTTATTAGAATCTTTCTTTTAAAAGTAAAGTAAAGTATGAGATATAAATATGACAATAAAGAGATGTTTTCGCTAACACCCAGCGAGTGAATAAATTTATGCAATCCTTGAATAATTCCTGAAATATAGTTTGTTATAATTTGTTGGTAAGTAAAGTTTACTAACAACAGCAGCTAGTTTAATTAACAGGTAACAATTGAACTGGTTCCCGATTTTTGTAATGTCTTGACAAGGGAGACGTTATAAAATTGCGCCACTCTGCTGTCTTGTAAAAAAAAAAGTTAATTGTTTACAGAGTGTAACATATAAAATTGCGCCACTCTTTTGTGTAAAAAAAAATTGTGTACATTGTGATAATTTATTAACAGTAACTTTGTAGAATATATAAATTTATTCACTCTGAAATCGTGAACAAATAAATAAGTAAGGTTTTAATTAAGAAATAATAATATTAGTATTGGGACATTGCCGTAATAAACAAGTCATTGCTGGTAAATAATCCATTTTAAACCTGTCGGTATTGACAGGCTGTTTCAAGTTAAATACGTGTCTAGAAATGTAAACTCTCCCCTTTGTACGTATTGAGCATCCCATACAAACCCTCCCTCGCGGACATAACAGACAGTTCAGAACAGGAAATAATCGTGTTTAGAATTGTCTGAATCACCCTCTTTGTTAAACCACCCTATGGAAACAATAAGACTCCCCCAAACAGCTGACCCTTTATGCTATTGTAAAAGCAATGAACTCATCGTATGTGAAATTCCTCTCCACTATAAAATAATATTATCGTTTTGTTTTGACTGATAATATCTAACAGTACAGAAAATTGATTTGTTGTGAGATAATTTTAATTTGATTAATTAGTATAAGATTCCACGTGTAGTATTAGATATATATTGTAATGACTTTACCAATGATGAGTCCTTCTTACTTCAGCCCCACTGTTGGGCTGGTCAATTTATAAAAGAGAAATAAAGATCACCTATGAGGACGTTTGAAAGCCCCACTATTGTGAACCAATTTTGTAGAGAACTACTTGTTAATTATGTGAGGACGTATGTTATAGTATATACTGCACGCTGGAAACGTCAAATTGTAAAGAAATCTTGTCTATGGGTGTAATTAGTTATAAGAGACTCCTGTGAAACAAACGCCAAGTAATACGTTGCAGGTGGCAATTCGTAACAATTAAAATGCTGTTACCTGGTTTAATTAATATGTTATTAATTAATATACCTTTCGGTTGTGACCAGTGAAAACCTCAGAACATAGATTATTAAGTAAACAAAATTATAATTATGTTTCTTGAATTTATAATCATACTACTCTATAGACTCAACTTAGTTTTCAGTGGTTGTGAAATATTAGCAACATGTATTGAGTATTAACTGAATGTAAGGGGTATTTATGTCAACCCTAGTCCCTCAATGGTAGAAAATTTCATTCAAATTTAGTATTAAACACCAGGTAGTTCAATAATCTCCCGTCCCACCAGCTGCAAACTTGAAGCGCTGTTACTAGAAATAAGCGTACTTATAGGTTAGTTATTCGGAGTGTTTGTATCAATCTGTTTATAAATTATTCCACCCACTACATATAGGATTTACTCTGCAATAACTTAAACGTTATCTCATACAATAAATGTACTTTATTGATTTTCTCTGTTAATTAACAAGTTACGTTGTCTCTAAAAACAATAAGACGAACCAATCGATCAACCAGACATATATCGATTATTAATTATTCAAATTCTAAAAAAAAAACATATACACTTGAAAATAATAACAAATAATTCTTATCCCAGGGTTCGTATAGTTCTTTGAACCATTAGTAAGGCCAGGTAAAACGCATAATTAAGGTTGTTCAATTTACAAAATAATATTATTTACTTAAAATACAGTGGAATGAAAATAAGTTGTCTTTTACCAAGTCGACGAAACTTCGTCTGGCGGTGAACGTTTGTCAACAGTGGACAGAATGCGGCTTATCTCGTCTTCATCCAGTGAAACTGCTCTGATTTTCAATAAAATTGATAGTGGTGTGATAGTAACTCTTTACTGGTCTTCGATTTATAGCATGAATTGTTTTAATACCAAATTCAGCAGAATTATTTAGTGAAAGAGGTGAGACGCTTTCAATTCTTTTTTATTGTATTCATTGATAATTTAGAGGGTTATTTAATTTGTATGATTCATTAACATTCAAGTATAATTGTTTTACAAAAATGCTTTTTCAATTTGGATATATATTTCCTTTATATTTATTCATATATTTTAAATATATCGGTCCATCTCAACCTAATAGCTTGTAACAATCAGAACGAATTAATTCAAAATCAACAACTTCTGTACATTTCAGTTGCCTTAACAACCACGTTTTTTCTATATCCTTGAGCCGGCATTATAGAATATTACTACTTCTTTCCAATAAAATACTCCATGCTTGGATCAATATTGAATCACATAAAATTCTCCCTTAACCTTCCTTACTAAACAGTAAATGTTTTACCAGAGTTTCGTTGGACTGGGTTAACTAAAAAGGTATTAATTTCCTTTCACTAATATGGAATTTAGGCCTATAGATTCACTTACAACCATCATAACATTATTTGGTTTTTTTAACTTAATTTTCTTTTTACCTGACCTACTGTACAATTAATTACTGGTTACATAGTTAATTACATGAATTTTAATTTACTGGTGGTTATTTGTTTTTATATTAATTAACTGGTCCTGGAACCCTTTATTAATTTATGATATAATTGTCAGAACTACTTGTTAGACTTGAAACACTGGTCACACTCCTGATCCAGTTTATAAACATTAATTAGAACAACAGTATTTTTCAATTTTATACAATACTGACAACTTAGTACAGTGCCTAACATTGGTAACTATACTGGGCTGTATAAAAACAAATCTAATATAAATATAAACATAATTATTGATGAAGTATTATTATCAAACCACATCATTTCATTTTTAACATATTCAACATACAATATAAATACTCTGTAGACCTTAACATGTCACAGTACAAAACAAACATTTCATTACATCCAATCATTCATTGGTCTGGCTCTTTTACATTTAATATTAGTCATTGCCTCCTTTTTACTTGAGGTACTTCTCAAGCACATGAACTATTGAACAACCTTAAGTCAGGGTATGGTCCTTGACCATATTTCAATCAATTTTTTATGTAACGTTGGGGAACCTCAACTATGTTACGTTACATAACACCCCCCCCTTCGAAATAAGTTTATTTTGGTATAAACAAAGTTTAGCAAGAAATAAACTCCTAACTTGTATCTGGCCAATTGGTTTCTTATTTATAGTACTTTTATATTTCAGAATTATCCGTTATATTATTATCATTTCTTCGTTCCTTCTTAAAATCAATTATTTCCCAAGTTTAAATCTTATTTCTATAATCATTCTTGTGACATTCTTTATTAATTATACATTTTGGATCTGGTTTTATTTAATTCCCTATATTTATTTGCGAGTTTTCCCTCTAATATTTAATTTTCCTAAACCTCCCTAACATTATAACTGGAATCGAATAGGTGGTGCTCTATCGGCTAACCAATTACCGTCGTCCGTTACATACTTTCTGGGATCAGAGGAACATCATCTCTGCCCAGTTAAATGATTGCTGGAATATTCTACAGTCAATCTTCATTAATAAACCTCGTAAGGTAGTCATCATGTGACCTTCAATAAAATAATCATACTCTAGGGATTATTCACTGTACTTTAACTCAGATCATATTATTTCTTCATATTAATTCTTCCTTCTATTATACACTTTTCCTCTCCAATACTTGGCTATTTTATTGACATTTATTAATTGGTTTTTTTACGGATAATTCTTAACCATTTGTTTTTTTTTTCTTGTGATCCTTTTGAGGGTTCCATTTTGGCTTCTTCATTCTCTTATCTTCATTGGCTTATATTCCTTTATGATCAATACAGCTGGTTATGCGATTTTGGTTAGTACTATACATTACATCATGTAGTTATATTCTTCTGGCACAATCATTATTATTTCTTTTACATTCTAAATTACATTTCTCACTATTATATTACATCAGATAAACTCATTTCGTCTTTTGGTTTTGATGATTTTTATTAGGTTTAATCAGTATTTTTTTTTTTTCATATTAGTTTACAGCAATTTCTTCTAAATTGTATACTAATTTGTTCTTACTTATTTTTCGACTTGGGGTTTTTTTTTTTTTTTTTATCTTCAAAATTCTCTTTCTTATATACCTCATAAATTGTTTTCTTAGATACTTGTTTGTAAGTTGAGCTTACTTCATTTTTTGAATTTTGGGGTATTTATCCTCTTTATTCTAAATTATACTGTTTCTGAATAATTATTGAGTAAGTTGTTCTTACAGTTTCTTTAGAATTTTGGGTTTTTTATTTACAATGGGTTGCTTGATCCTGTATCCATAAAATCCGTCCCTTTTCATTATATTCTGTTTGGAATCTGTTTAACCGTGGTCCATTATTTCCTCTATACTGGTTGTTCGGGTCTCTCTAGTGTATAGAGTTATTTCTGTCCTGGTGACATATCTCATTCTTGTGCAGTTCTTGCCTCTTGTCACTATAAAATTGTCATTTATAGTCAAGCTCATCATCGTCCTTTGAACTGATTCTTCTGTACTGTCTCTTAATGTTTCTGATGGTTCATACATAAATTCCATAAGTCCTCCATGCTCCTTAGTTAGTTTTGGCCTTTTTGGTCCTTCTAGTCCATCTGGGAATTCAAGTGGGGTTCGTTTAAAGTTTCTCACTTGCCTTACTTCTCTGTTTTCCGTAATTGGTCTATTATGTAGCTGAACCAATCCCCTTTTAATCATTTCGAATTCTTCCCGTGTATTTATTAATTTCCTTTTACACATTTGTCTTATTCTCACTATCTTCATTTCATCATGAACCCGTTCTATTCTTCCGGTTCTATCAATTGGTATCTTGTCAAATTTTTCTTGGGTCTTCGCTTGTAGTTTTCCTATTTGAGTAATTTTGGTCTCTACTTCCACTCTGAGTTGCATGATAGGTTCATCTGTCTTTTCCAGATCCACCTTAACTTCATTTATTTGCTGTCTTACCTCCACTTCATAGCTATCAACTCCTTTGCTCCGTGTTTCATTGACAATTATAATACTTCCATTGATGACTTCCCTCAATGCTAGGCCTTGTTCATTGATGATTTGCCGCAACTCCTTATTATGGTTCTCAATTTTCTCATCCATTCGTTTGGTATTCTCCAGAATCTGCCTCAAACTCTCATCATTCCTGTCAAACCTTTTATTCATTTGCTTGATTAAATTTTCGCTCAAAATTTCGTTTTGTTTTCTTGAGTTTTCATTAATACTGTCTATTTTATTTTCCAGCTTTTCTGAATTTTCATTTATACTGTCTATCTTTTCATTGATTTGTCTAAAATCGGCCTTCAATCGTTCATTATTTTCATTTATGGTTTGCCTTAAAAGTTCACTAGTACTTTCCTTAATACTGTCTATTTTTTCATTAGTTTGTCTATTATCTTCTTTGATTTGTCTTAAACTCTCATTAGTTTCCATAAATTTTTCGTTAGTTTGTCTTAAACTCTCATTAGTTTGTTTATTATCCTCCTTCATACTACTCATTAATTCCATTAATTTTTCCCAATTTAATCCTCCTCTGGCTTCCTCCTTATCTGGTTGGTCCCCTTGGGCATCCTCTTCCACTATTTCCTTCTCTGTGATAATTGCTTCAGTTTCTTCTTTATCACCCATTGTTTGTTCCATTTCACTGTCCGTAAATGTTTCTATCTCTCGTTCCTGTCCACCTTCTTCCTTCTCCTTCTCTTCTGCCCTCTTCTTCGATCTGCCTCTGGTATTGTGCATTCCTGTGCCTCTAATGGTTGCCTGCTCAAGTTAAGTAACAAATAATATGATTTTTTACTTAACTAAAGCCCACTCGTTGAGCGCCAATTTGTATTGACTTTAATATGGACGTCCTCATTTTCGTTTAAGCCCCACGTTGCAGGCGGCAATTTGTAAAGACTTTACCAATGATGGGCTGGTCAATTTGTAAAAGAGAAATAAAGATCACCTATGAGGACGTTTGAAAGCCCCACTATTGTGAACCAATTTTGTAGAGAACTACTTGTTAATTATGTGAGGACGTATGTTATAGTATATACTGCACGCTGGAAACGTCAAATTGTAAAGAAATCTTGTCTATGGGTGTAATTAGTTATAAGAGACTCCTGTGAAACAAACGCCAAGTAATACGTTGCAGGTGGCAATTCGTAACAATTAAAATGCTGTTACCTGGTTTAATTTATATGTTATTAATTAATATACCTTTCGGTTGTGACCGGTGAAAACCTCAGAACATAGATTATTAAGTAAACAAAATTATAATTATGTTTCTTGAATTTATAATCATACTACTCTATAGACTCAACTTAGTTTTCAGTGGTTGTGAAATATTAGCAACATGTATTGAGTATTAACTGAATGTAAGGGGTATTTATGTCAACCCTAGTCCCTCAATGGTAGAAAATTTCATTCAAATTTAGTATTAAACACCAGGTAGTTCAATAATCTCCCGTCCCACCAGCTGCAAACTTGAAGCGCTGTTACTAGAAATAAGCGTACTTATAGGTTAGTTATTCGGAGTGTTTGTATCAATCTGTTTATAAATTATTCCACCCACTACATATAGGATTTACTCTGCAATAACTTAAACGTTATCTCATACAATAAATGTACTTTATTGATTTTCTCTGTTAATTAACAAGTTACGTTGTCTCTAAAAACAATAAGACGAACCAATCGATCAACCAGACATATATCGATTATTAATTATTCAAATTCTAAAAAAAAAACATATACACTTGAAAATAATAACAAATAATTCTTATCCCAGGGTTCGTATAGTTCTTTGAACCATTAGTAAGGCCAGGTAAAACGCATAATTAAGGTTGTTCAATTTACAAAATAATATTATTTACTTAAAATACAGTGGAATGAAAATAAGTTGTCTTTTACCAAGTCGACGAAACTTCGTCTGGCGGTGAACGTTTGTCAACAGTGGACAGAATGCGGCTTATCTCGTCTTCATCCAGTGAAACTGCTCTGATTTTCAATAAAATTGATAGTGGTGTGTACTGTTAACCCCTCAGGAGATCTTCTGGCTTCTATTCTTCTTTTACGGTCTTCACAAGTCTTGGTCCCAGTGAATTGGAATTAGGATCTCAGCTTCTGCTGCCAATGAAGGTTATTTCGTCCAACCGAGTCTTCTGTATTTCCAATAATTCCGTTAATTCAGGCATTAACTCTTTACTGGTCTTCGATTTATAGCATGAATTGTTTTAATACCAAATTCAGCAGAATTATTTAGTGAATGAGGTGAGACGCTTTCAATTCTTTTTTATTGTATTCATTGATAATTTAGAGGGTTATTTAATTTGTATGATTCATTAACATTCAAGTATAATTGTTTTACAAAAATGCTTTTTCAATTTGGATATATATATCCTTTATATTTATTCATATATTTTAAATATATCGGTCCATCTCAACCTAATAGCTTGTAACAATCAGAACGAATTAATTCAAAATCAACAACTTCTGTACATTTCAGTTGCCTTAACAACCACGTTTTTTCTATATCCTTGAGCCGGCATTATAGAATATTACTACTTCTTTCCAATAAAATACTCCATGCTTGGATCAATATTGAATCACATAAAATTCTCCCTTAACCTTCCTTACTAAACAGTAAATGTTTTACCAGAGTTTCGTTGGACTGGGTTAACTAAAAAGGTATTAATTTCCTTTCACTAATATGGAATTTAGGCCTATAGATTCACTTACAACCATCATAACATTATTTGGTTTTTTAACTTAATTTTCTTTTTACCTGACCTACTGTACAATTAATTACTGGTTACATAGTTAATTACATGAATTTTAATTTACTGGTGGTTATTTGTTTTTATATTAATTAACTGGTCCTGGAACCCTTTATTAATTTATGATATAATTGTCAGAACTACTTGTTAGACTTGAAACACTGGTCACACTCCTGATCCAGTTTATAAACATTAATTAGAACAACAGTATTTTTCAATTTTATACAATACTGACAACTTAGTACAGTGCCTAACATTGGTAACTACACTGGGCTGTATAAAAACAAATCTAATATAAATATAAACATAATTATTGATGAAGTATTATTATCAAACCACATCATTTCATTTTTAACATATTCAACATACAATATAAATACTCTGTAGACCTTAACATGTCACAGTACAAAACAAACATTTCATTACATCCAATCATTCATTGGTCTGGCTCTTTTACATTTAATATTAGTCATTGCCTCCTTTTTACTTGAGGTACTTCTCAAGCACATGAACTATTGAACAACCTTAAGTCAGGGTATGGTCCTTGACCATATTTCAATCAATTTTTTATGTAACGTTGGGGAACCTCAACTATGTTACGTTACATAACACCCCCCCTTCGAAATAAGTTTATTTTGGTATAAACAAAGTTTAGCAAGAAATAAACTCCTAACTTGTATCTGGCCAATTGGTTTCTTATTTATAGTACTTTTATATTTCAGAATTATCCGTTATATTATTATCATTTCTTCGTTCCTTCTTAAAATCAATTATTTCCCAAGTTTAAATCTTATTTCTATAATCATTCTTGTGACATTCTTTATTAATTATACATTTTGGATCTGGTTTTATTTAATTCTCTATATTTATTTGCGAGTTTTCCCTCTAATATTTAATTTTCCTAAACCTCCCTAACATTATAACTGGAATCGAATCGGTGGTGCTCTATCGGCTAACCAATTACCGTCGTCCGTTACATACTTTCTGGGATCAGAGGAACATCATCTCTGCCCAGTTAAATGATTGCTGGAATATTCTACAGTCAATCTTCATTAATAAACCTCGTAAGGTAGTCATCATGTGACCTTCAATAAAATAATCATACTCTAGGGATTATTCACTGTACTTTAACTCAGATCATATTAATTCTTCCTTGTATTATACACTTTTCCTCTCCAATACTTGGCTATTTTATTGACATTTATTAATTGGTTTTTTTTTACGGATAATTCTTAACCATTTGTTTTTTTTTTCTTGTGATCCTTTTGAGGGTTCCATTTTGGCTTCTTCATTCTCTTATCTTCATTGGCTCATATTCCTTTATGATCAATACAGCTGGTTATGCGATTTTGGTTAGTACTATACATTACATCATGTAGTTATATTCTTCTGGCACAATCATTATTATTTCTTTTACATTCTAAATTACATTTCTCACTATTATATTACATCAGATAAACTCATTTCGTCTTTTGGTTTTGATGATTTTTATTAGGTTTAATCAGTATTTTTTTTTTTTTCATATTAGTTTAAAGCAATTTCTTCTAAATTGTATACTAAGGTGTTCTTACTTATTTTTCGACTTGGGGGTTTTTTTTTTATCTTCAAAATTCTCTTTCTTATATACCTCATAAATTGTTTTCTTAGATACTTGTTTGTAAGTTGAGCTTACTTCATTTTTTGAATTTTGGGGTATTTATCCTCTTTATTCTAAATTATACTGTTTCTGAATAATTACTGAGTAAGTTGTTCTTACAGTTTCTTTAGAATTTTGGGTTTTTTATTTACAATGGGTTGCTTGATCCTGTATCCATAAAATCCGTCCCTTTTCATTATATTCTGTTTGGAATCTGTTTAACCGTGGTCCATTATTTCCTCTATACTGGTTGTTCGGGTCTCTCTAGTGTATAGAGTTATTTCTGTCCTGGTGACATATCTCATTCTTGTGCAGTTCTTGCCTCTTGTCACTATAAAATTGTCATTTATAGTCAAGCTCATCATCGTCCTTTGAACTGATTCTTCTGTACTGTCTCTTAATGTTTCTGATGGTTCATACATAAATTCCATAAGTCCTCCATGCTCCTTAGTTAGTTTTGGCCTTTTTGGTCCTTCTAGTCCATCTGGGAATTCAAGTGTGGTTCGTTTAAAGTTTCTCACTTGCCTTACTTCTCTGTTTTCCGTAATTGGCCTATTATGTAGCTGAACCAATCCCCTTTTAATCATTTCGAATTATTCCCGTGTATTTATTAATTTCCTTTTACACATTTGTCTTATTCTCACTATCTTCATTTCATCATGAACCCGTTCTATTCTTCCGGTTCTATCAATTGGTATCTTGTCAAATTTTTCTTGGGTCTTCGCTTGTAGTTTTCCTATTTGAGTAATTTTGGTCTCTACTTCCACTCTGAGTTGCATGATAGGTTCATCTGTCTTTTCCAGATCCACCTTAACTTCATTTATTTGCTGTCTTACCTCCACTTCATAGCTATCAACTCCTTTTCTCCGTGTTTCATTGACAATTATAATACTTCCATTGATGACTTCCCTCAATGCTAGGCCTTGTTCATTGATGATTTGCCGCAACTCCTTATTATGGTTCTCAATTTTCTCATCCATTCGTTTGGTATTCTCCAGAATCTGCCTCAAACTCTCATCATTCCTGTCAAACCTTTTATTCATTTGCTTGATTAAATTTTCGCTCAAAATTTCGTTTTGTTTTCTTGAGTTTTCATTAATACTGTCTATTTTATTTTCCAGCTTTTCTGAATTTTCATTTATACTGTCTATCTTTTCATTGATTTGTCTAAAATCGGCCTTCAATCGTTCATTATTTTCATTTATGGTTTGCCTTAAAAGTTCACTAGTACTTTCCTTAATACTGTCTATTTTTTCATTAGTTTGTCTATTATCTTCTTTGATTTGTCTTAAACTCTCATTAGTTTCCATAAATTTTTCGTTAGTTTGTCTTAAACTCTCATTAGTTTGTTTATTATCCTCCTTCATACTACTCATTAATTCCATTAATTTTTCCCAATTTAATCCTCCTCTGGCTTCCTCCTTATCTGGTTGGTCCCCTTGGGCATCCTCTTCCACTATTTCCTTCTCTGTGATAATTGCTTCAGTTTCTTCTTTATCACCCATTGTTTGTTCCATTTCACTGTCCGTAAATGTTTCTATCTCTCGTTCCTGTCCACCTTCTTCCTTCTCCTTCTCTTCTGCCCTCTTCTTCGATCTGCCTCTGGTATTGTGCATTCCTGTGCCTCTAATGGTTGCCTGCTCAAGTTAAGTAACAAATAATATGATTTTTTACTTAACTAAAGCCCACTCGTTGAGCGCCAATTTGTATTGACTTTAATATGGACGTCCTCGTTTTCGTTTAAGCCCCACGTTGCAGGCGGCAATTTGTAAAGACTTTACCAATGATGGGCTGGTCAATTTGTAAAAGAGAAATAAAGATCACCTATGAGGACGTTTGAAAGCCCCACTATTGTGAACCAATTTTGTAGAGAACTACTTGTTAATTATGTGAGGACGTATGTTATAGTATATACTGCATGCTGGAAACGTCAAATTGTAAAGAAATCTTGTCTATGGGTGTAATTAGTTATAAGAGACTCCTGTGAAACAAACGCCAAGTAATACGTTGCAGGTGGCAATTCGTAACAATTAAAATGCTGTTACCTGGTTTAATTTATATGTTATTAATTAATATACCTTTCGGTTGTGACCGGTGAAAACCTCAGAACATAGATTATTAAGTAAACAAAATTATAATTGTTTCTTGAATTTATAATCATACTACTCTATAGACTCAACTTAGTTTTCAGTGGTTGTGAAATATTAGCAACATGTATTGAGTATTAACTGAATGTAAGGGGTATTTATGTCAACCCTAGTCCCTCAATGGTAGAAAATTTCATTCAAATTTAGTATTAAACACCAGGTAGTTCAATAATCTCCTGTCCCACCAGCTGCAAACTTGAAGCGCTGTTACTAGAAATAAGCGTACTTATAGGTTAGTTATTCGGAGTGTTTGTATCAATCTGTTTATAAATTATTCCACCCACTACATATAGGATTTACTCTGCAATAACTTAAACGTTATCTCATACAATAAATGTACTTTATGGATTTTCTCTGTTAATTAACAAGTTACGTTGTCTCTAAAAACAATAAGACGAACCAATCGATCAACCAGACATATATCGATTATTAATTATTCAAATTCTAAAAAAAAAACATACACTTGAAAATAATAACAAATAATTCTTATCCCAGGGTTCGTATAGTTCTTTGAACCATTAGTAAGGCCAGGTAAAACGCATAATTAAGGTTGTTCAATTTACAAAATAATATTATTTACTTAAAATACAGTGGAATGAAAATAAGTTGTCTTTTACCAAGTCGACGAAACTTCGTCTGGCGGTGAACGTTTGTCAACAGTGGACAGAATGCGGCTTATCTCGTCTTCATCCAGTGAAACTGCTCTGATTTTCAATAAAATTGATAGTGGTGTGTACTGTTAACCCCTCAGGAGATCTTCTGGCTTCTATTCTTCTTTTACGGTCTTCACAAGTCTTGGTCCCAGTGAATTGGAATTAGGATCTCAGCTTCTGCTGCCAATGAAGGTTATTTCGTCCAACCGAGTCTTCTGTATTTCCAATAATTCCGTTAATTCAGGCTTTAACTCTTTACTGGTCTTCGATTTATAGCATGAATTGTTTTAATACCAAATTCAGCGGAATTATTTAGTGAATGAGGTGAGACGCTTTCAATTCTTTTTTATTGTATTCATTGATAATTTAGAGGGTTATTTAATTTGTATGATTCATTAACATTCAAGTATAATTGTTTTACAAAAATGCTTTTTCAATTTGGATATATATTTCCTTTATATTTATTCATATATTTTAAATATATCGGTCCATCTCAACCTAATAGCTTGTAACAATCAGAACGAATTAATTCAAAATCAACAACTTCTGTACATTTCAGTTGCCTTAACAACCACGTTTTTTCTATATCCTTGAGCCGGCATTATAGAATATTACTACTTCTTTCCAATAAAATACTCCATGCTTGGATCAATATTGAATCACATAAAATTCTCCCTTAACCTTCCTTACTAAACAGTAAATGTTTTACCAGAGTTTCGTTGGACTGGGTTAACTAAAAAGGTATTAATTTCCTTTCACTAATATGGAATTTAGGCCTATAGATTCACTTACAACCATCATAACATTATTTGGTTTTTTAACTTAATTTTCTTTTTACCTGACCTACTGTACAATTAATTACTGGTTACATAGTTAATTACATGAATTTTAATTTACTGGTGGTTATTTGTTTTTATATTAATTAACTGGTCCTGGAACCCTTTATTAATTTATGATATAATTGTCAGAACTACTTGTTAGACTTGAAACACTGGTCACACTCCTGATCCAGTTTATAAACATTAATTAGAACAACAGTATTTTTCAATTTTATACAATACTGACAACTTAGTACAGTGCCTAACATTGGTAACTACACTGGGCTGTATAAAAACAAATCTAATATAAATATAAACATAATTATTGATGAAGTATTATTATCAAACCACATCATTTCATTTTTAACATATTCAACATACAATATAAATACTCTGTAGACCTTAACATGTCACAGTACAAAACAAACATTTCATTACATCCAATCATTCATTGGTCTGGCTCTTTTACATTTAATATTAGTCATTGCCTCCTTTTTACTTGAGGTACTTCTCAAGCACATGAACTATTGAACAACCTTAAGTCAGGGTATGGTCCTTGACCATATTTCAATCAATTTTTTATGTAACGTTGGGTACCTCAACTATGTTACGTTACAATATGTGTGTGTTTAAATGAATTCAAATTTCATAAGTGTTTGATATAAAATAAATAATAAGTCCTTTAAATAAAAAGCTGAATAGTATCTTAAATAAAAATAATGTGTAATAAAAGTGTAAAGTGTAGTAGTAAAATAAGTAAAGAGAAAATAATAATAAAAGTATAGGAGATAATCATGATCGTTCGTGCAGGAGATAATCATGTTGAATATTATAGTAAACCTCCCTGTGTATAATACAATGCGTCTAGTATAAAGTGTCTGACCCCTCTTGCATTGTAAAAGCTGATTGTTTAAAAGCAAATAAAGATTCCCCTTCGTGAAATTCCGCTTGTCTCAGTAGAATAAGACATTAGTATTAAGAAAGGATCTAAGGTTGAGTATGGGATCAACTTTAGATTACTGTAGTAGAATTAAGAGATAGGGATAAATACGTAACACAGTCACAATGGCGCTGCACTGAAAGAGTTCTTTACAAGGGTTAAAGAAGGTGCAGAAAGCTAACTGATAGAGTTAGAGTACGCAAATGTAATCAGTCGGGCCACGATATTGTGAAGTTACGGAAACTAAGAGTAATAAATAGATAA
The DNA here is from genome assembly GCA_034769895.1 of Magicicada septendecula. NCBI lineage: Eukaryota > Metazoa > Arthropoda > Insecta > Hemiptera > Cicadidae > Magicicada > Magicicada septendecula. The sequence goes on along the minus strand of CM068370.1, from coordinate 338,172,864 downwards.
ATAAGTAATATTTATTTATATGTAAATAATATTAAGGTAGTAGTTAAGAAACGAGAGAAAGGGAACTTTACGAAAGAAAAGATATCACTGTAGTTTTCATTTAATACCCCGTCGCCCCGTCTTCATCGTTAGGTGCAGGAGGATGTGACGATTTAAAAAAAATGTTTAAATAGCACAAATCAAAATTTTGTTCTCATAACAAGTAAGAGTATTATCCACCCCTTATCTTTACCTAGATTCCTGCATCAACGTGCAAATTGTCCAGTACGAACACTAAGCGAAAAATAATAATTCCGTTAATTAAATAAAAGACGTACTAATAAAAAAGGGAAATTCCTAATTCATAACCAAAAGGTAGCATTAAATGTTAATAGTTAATTAATGAATAATTAATACTACTAAAGGAACGAACTACTTTCTCAGCGCGTAAAACCGTGCCAGCTTACAGACTCCTCGCCGCTAAACAATGCCCCATTCGCCGGAGAAACTTCGACATGTAAGGATGTCGCAAATGTGTTGTCAAGTTACACATAGGTGTATACCGCTCAAATACTATACAATCACGATAGTAGTTATTTTGATTAAACCCAATGTAGCGTTGGGAAATAAAAAATAAAAAATAGTAATGTAGTGCGTGAAGAAATATGGGTAATACGTAATATAAAAAAAAAGAATTTAGCCGACACATCTCTTAACAAACAGTAAGTGGTAAGATATGTTCCTTACCATATTTTAGTGCTGCTAAAATAAGAACTATTAAAATGTAAAATGTGAACAACCGACTACAGAAGAAGAAAATTACAACAACAACCGTATGAACTTCTAGTACCAGAATCCAATCGTCATGAACTAGACTACCTTTCGGAAACAATCAACCAAATGGAGCATCAAGAGGAACATTGTATCACACCCAAGAAGACGACTGAAGAAGACCATCACGGATCCCCAGCAAACTCATGTTCTATTCAGGTGATATTAAATCATAACATTTGTGATAATTTGTTTCAACAAAAAGTAACAAAAGAACTGTAAAGAACTTTTGATAACTTAAAGATTAACATATAAATATTTGTAATCTCTGTAATGATATAGTAATAACATTACGATGTTTAGAGGTAAAGTAATTCAAAAATTTATACCAAACTATTCTTCAAATAATTTGGTTGAAGTTATGATAAATTAAAATATTGCAAAGTTGAGACCCGGATCCGTGGTACTTGAAATAATACCTAGCTGAATGGTTTTGAGATAAAAAGAGTAAGAAGTAAAAATTTAAAAAATATTTAATGCAGAATTTATTAGAATCTTTCTTTTAAAAGTAAAGTAAAGTATGAGATATAAATATGACAATAAAGAGATGTTTTCGCTAACACCCAGTGAGTGAATAAATTTATGCAATCCTTGACTAATTCCTGAAATATAGTTTGTTATAATTTGTTGGTAAGTAAAGTTTACTAACAACGGCAGCTAGTTTAATTAACAGGTAACAATTGAACTGGTTCCCGATTTTTGTAATGTCTTGACAAGGGAGACGTTATAGTTGGTGTCCCTAAAGTTAAAAAAATTTGTTAGTAAATGGTACAACTAGATTGGGTTAAATTCCCTTTTGTTTGACACCCAACTGGATTTTTACAATTTTTTCAAATTTGTGATCCATTTTTTTAGGCTGTGGTGTCTGAAAATTTTGAAATTCCCAAAATTGTACACTTATTCAGATTTCGGTTAAAATTCGATATTTATTCTACATTGGTTAATCTGACCCCCACAAGGGTTTTTTCACAATTTTGTCCCCTTCATATTTGGGGGGGATTAATTACCAAAGAATAGCGTTGTGTAGAATAAAAGTATGGACACAGTTTTATTTAAGTCCAAGTTTTACTAAAATGCTAAGTACAGTGTAACGGTACATTTCTATCCCTATAGTGGTTTTGGGGAAAACATATATAAATTTTATTTTAATTCAAAGCATAAATAATAATGGATGGTAAAGTTTTGTAAAGTTTTATAACGACGTAATACCAAGCGAGCAGAAACTGTATCAAGGTCAACAATGTACGTGCAAAACAACAGCTATTTTTAGCTAAACGAACTTGTCAACAAGCCAAGCCTGCAAAATACGTCATTTGAGAATGCAATGCGTAATTGCCTCGCCTTAAAATTTGAGTCGTCTTAGTCTGGAAACAATAAGATTGGTGACGTGACACCCTCTCCAACTCAGAAAATAACACAGCACATTCGCTCTCAGTCTACCGTATCTCTAGTGCAAATAGCACGTTAAGTTCCGGAATGTAATTGCGGGCCCGCAAAGCAACAAAAAATGTGAATATTTCAATAAATTTTGATCTAACAGTATTATTACAAAAAGTAGAGACAGTGAGACAAATTGCAATAAATTAACAGTTCGGCCGTGACACGTAAAAGTGACAACGACGAACATTAGCAAACAGCGTAAGCCATGAGTTGATGCCTGTGGCGTCGAAGTTCTACACAACAGCAGGGAAGTAGACATTCAAAATTATTTAAATACTGACCCCTTTAAATTGAGCTCAACAATAAAAATAAAAAATTTACCGTGTGAAATAGCGTGAGTGTGTGTGTGTGGGTACCTAAATTAATCTAAGATCCTAAGCACTGGTTTACAGTATATAGAATTGATCTTATGTTATAAAATGTACTTATTTCTATTTTAAAGGGAAAATCATGCATAATAAATGTTATTATTGCCTAGCTGAAAGATTGTAATCAAGTAGAAGAAAGAAAGGGGAATATTTGTTGATATAAAATTTGAAATGATGTTAAGGGCTATTTTCATGTTTTCTTTTGTAGTATGAAAAAGGAATTAAAATAGGTGTGATGGTAATTCATTTGTATTTTCTTAAATAACCAGTCTGCACTTCCCTATTCGCTGATTCGAACACCTGGACCCTGGTGAGTAAAAATTTATGTTGGTAATAACAACATGGCGGCTGCACCAGCCAAAAGTGTAAACGTAAATAAAGTTATATAAATAAATGTAAGTGAAACATAACAAGTGGCGTTCGAACTAGAGACAAAGTTTATTTATCAAATTATAAGTATAATAACAACAGAATCGCATGTATTCAAAGCTATGAGTCATGTCCCAAACAGACAAAAGCCATAGGGTCAAGTTAAAGACAACCCCAGGAACCATCTACTGCAGTCCCGCAAGCCAAGCACTGTGATCCAAAACCTGATCACCACATGCAGCCTAACCACACCTTTGCTGCCACTGCCTGGAACAACCCAGTCATAGTGTCTGCTTCTTCACCATCATCTTCCAAATCAGCCCTTGCCGAGGTTACCTCTTTCCTCAAGGAATATAACCTTGCTGAAATCGCCTACATTTTCAGCTCTATTTACCATATTTTCTCATGTATACTGCACAATTTTGTCCTCAGATTTTCTTCCCAAAAATTTGGGTGCGCATTATACACGAATAATATAATTTACATGATAAATATTAGATCTACAGATGTTTGGTCAGTTTGGATGGCAGAGTTGCCAATGTCGCTTACTACTGGCAGTGTACTCTATTAATAGTAATAGTAAGACAAAATTCACCGGTAATTTGGTTCACAGTTTTTATTCCCTTCTACATCAGTTATCTGCTCACATCGTAGACTTATAACAGTACTCTGTTGTAGCATTCTGTTACTGTACTTGTTTGTCGTCGTTAGTCTGTTGTTTTTTTTTACAGAAGTTCATTACCGGTATTGCATGTGTTGAGAAGAAACAGATTGTATATTCATAATGAGTGGAAGAACATCTCTGTCGACCCATGCAACTCAGTTTAATTATCCATAATAAAATTCCCAAAAGAAAATGGTAATTGTGCCGCATTGCGTAAATTTGATGTAGCAGAATCTAATCTTTGGGAGTGGAAAAACAAAAAGAAAGATTAAGTGTTACTGCTCATGACTGGCATTCTTTCTGTGGTAAAAAAGCTAAGTTTTCAGAAGTAGAAAAGCACCTAGTGGAGTTTATAAAAATGGAGCTTCCACCATTGCTACTGAAATGGTACAGATTCTTGCTTTGCATTGCTCAGCATTGCTTGTTAGCAGATGGCTAGGAAACTGCTCAGCATCCTGAAATAGACAATACACAATTTTGTAGTTGGTGTATACAGTTTCTTCACGGACACGATCTTTCGATTTGAAGAAGAACTACTCGAATTTACTTTTAGAGTACGAAAATAAAATTATTGAGTTTCATCGATTTATTATACAAACAAGGAATACCCACCACAAGAATCAGAAGAGGAGAGTAATTCAATACTGCATTCTTCAGAAACAAATGAAGAATATTAATAAATGGAGATGTTATGTGCTAGTAACAAACTAAACAAAAACTATAACATGTGTAAGTCTGAAGTTGTTTTAAATTTTATATGATTTTAATATTTATGTTTTGTGTTTACAAATAAATGAGCATTGTAAGTATATTTTTTAGATTATTTTGAATAAAAGGTTTTTTTTACTTCCATGTTCCATAAGGAAATGGAAGTATGGTGATGGCAAAAAAAATCATGTTCGAGATTATTGCAGATTCTGATTGTACTACCCTCAAAACATGAAAAAGTCATTTTTCAAAAAGTGTGTGTGTCTGTCTATAGATTTTTACTTCCATATTCCTTAAGGAAATGGAAGTATGGTGATGGCAAAAAAAATCGTGTTCGAGATTATTGCAGATTCTGATTGTACTACACTCAAAACATGAAAAAAGTCGTTTTTCGAAAAGTGTCTGTGTGTCTGTCTGTCTGTGTGTAGATTTTTTTCTATGGCAAACGATAACAGCCGCAAATTCAAACAGAATCAAATAATTTTTTGCATACAGCCCTGATTTGTAGAGTACACACGACCTACTGTTTTTGGTGAAGATCGGTTGAGGGAAAGGGGTAGTTTACCTGCAACGGTTTTTTTTATCAAGGGAAATTTTTTTTTGGCAAACGATAACAGCCGCAAATTCAAACAGAATCAAATAATGTTTCGCATACAGCCCTGAATTGTACAGTTCTCAAGATCTATTGTTTTTGGTGAAGATCGGTTAAGGGAAAGGGGTAGTTTACCTGCAACGTTTTATGTTTTAACAAGGGTATTTTCTATGGCAAACGATAACAGCCGCAAATTCAAACAGAATCAAAAGATTATTTGCATACAGCCCTAAATTGTAGAGTTCTCAAGACCTATTGTTTTTGGTGAAGATCGGTTAAGGGAAAGGGGTAGTTTACCTGCAACGTTTTTTTAACAAGGGTATTTTCTATGGCAAACGATAACAGCCGCAAATTCAAACAGAATCAAATATTTTTTTGCATACAGCCCTGATTAGTAGAGTACTCAAGACCTATTGTTTTTGGTGAAGATCGGTTAAGGGGAAGGGATAGTTTACCTGCAACGTTTTTTTATCAAGCGTATTTTATATGGCAAACGATAACAGCCGCAAATTCAAACAGAATCAAATAATTTTTTGCATATGTCCCTGAATTCTAGAGATCTCAAGGATTTTCGATTTTGGTGAAGATCGGTTAAGGGGAAAGGGGTAGTTTACCTGCAACCTTTTACGTTTTAACAACAGTAAAGTACTTGAAAATGCATTTAAACTTTTTCAAACAATGGCAATTGTTAAAAATAAAATAATTTTGTTGCCAGGCAATAAAATTATAATTTTTTCATTTTAATGTAAATTATGTATGAGTTAATATACGAGGTGTGTTCATAAAAAGACCAAACTTTTTGAGTAACACATCAATCCGCACAAACAACGCGCCGCGACTTTGCGCGCACCTAGCGATAGTTTTTGACAACAAACTACCACTTACTGTGTTCCGCTATTAGCAGTAGTCTTTGAGGTATATCACATTGAGTGGGGACGTGCACACGCTGGCCGGCGGATTAGTGACAAAGCGATTAAGAAAGACCGCGAGAACGTGTACGTATGAAATTTTGCAGCAAAACTAGGTTAAAACTTTTCAGAGACATTCTGGTTTTCAATTAAGCATACGCGGAAGCCTGCGTGAGGCGAACGATTAGTTTAAGAATTTTTAAAGAGGGAAAAGCAATGGTCAGTGCAGATCAAAGCGATATCGAAGATCATGGGAAGAGAGCTCGTGATGTGGTAATTGTAAATCATCGTTTAAATGCCGATACTTTCTGACAGAATCCATTTAAGATCGTAAAATTAAATTTTGATAGAAAAATTTAAATGTATCGTATCACTGAAAAATTCTTACTGTGTTTGTTGACGACGATCAGAAAGAGACCCGTTTTGAAATCGGTCAACAACTGCGTACCAATGCAAATGGTAATGACAACTTTTTAAGACAATGGAAATAGCTCTGTAAAGATTTTACGAAGTCAGCAGCAAAATTTTATACACACACGTTGTGTTAAGATCTTCATTCTCACTTCGTTATAAATCCGCCGGACGGTGTGTGACCGTGCCCACTACAGCGCGTGTAGCTCGAAGACTGAAGATCGTGACGAAACAGAGAAAACGGCATTCAGGTGTCAAAACCTGTCGCTAGCAGCACTTAATTCTGCAGCTCGCTCTATGCGCTAGTTGACGTGCTACACAAATAGTTCAGTCTTTTTTTGAACACACCTCGTACATGTATAAAATAATATATCGTTCGTGGCAGGTAAGCATATCTCAGTTATGTAATGTTTATGTTTCCATTTTATTATTATGACTACAGCAATAAAAAGGCAGGACACACACACACACACACACACACACACACACACACACACACACACACACACACACACACACACACACACACACACACACACACAAAATTCGCGTTATTTCTGGCCTCACTCATGTTTATTTTATTACATTTGCACGCTTTTTAAATGGAAAGTGCCGAAACCCACACCAACATAACGCGTGCAAGCCGAAAAAATGGACATCAATTTGCTTCGTGTGGATCGCTGGGCAGTGTAACTGCACGTGTTTACAGAGGAACGATTCATAGATAGACTTTTCGTCTTTAGGGAATGAACCCTCTGCAAGATGCTGAGGGTCCATGAGTGACTTCGGAGCGCTCCTTCTTTTTCGCGTGTTTGTTCTGTGAAACATACACTGTAGATTCGCAGCTTTACTCTAAGCAACGCTCAATAGGAAATGTTGAAAATTTTAGTCCACGGTGTACCCTCATTCACACTAAACCTGCTCTGATGTTTTAATTATGAACATCATAATATTACTACTTAATGGAGATCAATCATTAACTTATACAAGCCATTAATTTTATGCATATATTTTATATATATGTGTACAACGTTATCGGCAACAAAGAAGTAGTTTTTGTTAAAATTCCTTCCCCGGATATTTGGCCGTAGTCCAATGTTTTCTACAAAACCAGACGTTTCGGCAATGCCATTGACTTCCATCATCAGTGAAAATCGAGTGCGATAACGTGAGGTGGTATACGTTAGTGACCACAGTACTGTGGTTAAGGCTGAAGCAGTAAGTAGAAAGAAGTAGTTTCTATGGTAATATTTCATTTCGAAAATGATTTTAAATATAAATCTTAGAATATGGAAGTCATGTATGGTTCTCCATACCGATATTTTCATTTTAATGTAAATCATGTATGAGCTAATAGTATAATAGATTAATTTACACTCAAAATGTACAAACAGAAAATTTTGTTACAAACATCAATATCGTTCGTGGCAGGCAAGCATATCTCAGTTATGTAATGTTTACATTTCCATTTTATTATTATGACTACTGCAATAAAAAGGCAGGGAAAACACACACACACACACACACACACACACACACACACACACACACACACACACACACACACACACACACACACACACACACACACACACACACACACACACACACACACAAAATTCGCGTTATTTCTGGCCTCACTCATGTTTATTTTCTTACATTTGTACGCTTTTTAAATGGTAAGTGCCGAAACCCATACCAACATAACGCGTGCAAGTCGAAAAAGTGTCCAGCGTGGATAGCGATTTGCTTCCTGTGGATCGCTGGGCAGTGTAACTGCACGTGTTTACTGAGGAACGATTCATACACAGACTTTTCGTCTTTAGGGAATGAACCCTCTGCAAGATGCTGAGGGTCCATGAGTGACTTCGGAGCGCTCCTTCTTTTTCGCGTGTTTGTTCTGTGAAACATACACTGTAGATTCGCAGCTTTACTCTAAGCAACGCTCAATAGGAAATGTTGAAAATTTTTGTCCACGGTGTACCCTCATACACACTAAACATGCTCTGATGTTTTAATTACGGATATGATAATATTAAAACTTTGGAAACTTGAGCACTACTTAATGGAGATCAATCATTAACTTATACAAGCCATTAATTTTATGCATATTTTTTATATATATGTGTACAACGTTATCGGCAACAAAGAAGTAGTTTTTGTTAAAATTCCTTCCCGGCATATTTGGCCGTAGTCCAATGTTTTCTACAAAACCAGACGTTTTGGCAATGCCATCAACTTCCATTATCAGTGAAAATCGAGTGCGATAACGTGAGGTGGTATACGTTAGTGACCACAGTACTGTGGTTAAGGCTGAAGCAGTAAGTAGAAAGAAGTAGTTTCTACGGTAATATTTCATTTTGAAAATGATTTTAAATATAAATCTTAGAATATGGAAGTCATGTATGGTTCTCCATACCGATATTTTTTCTATGGCAAACGATAACAGCCGCAAATTCAAACACAATCAAATAATTTTTTGCATACAGCCCTGATTTGTAGAGTACTCAAGACCTATTGTTTTTGGTGAAGATTGGTTAAGGGAAAGAGGTAGTTTACTTGCAACATTTTCTTTTTTAATCAAGAGTAATTTTTTTCTATGGCAAACGATAACAGCCGCAAATTAAAACAGAATCAAATAGTGTTTTGCATACAGCCCTAAATTGTAGAGTTCTCAAGACCTATTGTTTTTGGTGAAGATTGATTAAGGGAAGGGGTAGTTTACCTGCAACGTTTTGTTTTAACAAGGGTATTTTCTATGGCAAACGATAACAGCCGCAAATTCAAACAGAATAAAATAATGTTTTGCATACAGCCCTGAATTGTAGAGTTCTCAAGACCTATTGTTACTTCCATATTCCTTAAGGAAATGGAAGTATGGTGATGGCAAAAAAAATCGTGTTCGAGATTATTGCAGATTCTGATTGTACTACACTCAAAACATGAAAAAAAGTCGTTTTCAGAAAAGTGTGTGTGTGTGTGTGTGTGTGTGCTGTAGATTTTTTTCTATGGCAAACGATAACAGCCGCAAATTCAAACAGAATCAAATAATTTTTTGCATAAGGCCCTGATTTGTAGAGTACTCACGACCTATTGTTTTTGGTAAAGATCGGTTGAGGGAAAGGGGTAGTTTACCTGCAACAGTTTATTTTATCAAGGGAATTTTTTTTTTGGCAAACGATAACAGCCGCAAATTCAAACAGAATCAAATAATGTTTCGCATACAGCCCTGAATTGTAGAGTTCTCAAGACCTATTGTTACTTCCATATTCCTTAAGGAAATGGAAGTATGGTGATGGCAAAAAAAATCGTGTTCGAGATTATTGCAGATTCTGATTGTACTACACTCAAAACATGAAAAAAAGTCGTTTTCAGAAAAGTGTGTGTGTGTGTGTGTGTGTGTCTGTAGATTTTTTTCTATGGCAAACGATAACAGCCGCAAATTCAAACAGAATCAAATAATTTTTTGCATAAGGCCCTAAATTGTAGAGTTCTCAAGACCTATTGTTTTTGGTGAAGATCGATTAAGGGAAAGGGGTAGTTTACCTGTAACGTTTTGTTTTAACAAGGGTATTTTCTATGGCAAACGATAACAGCCGCAAATTCCAACAGAATAAAATAATGTTTTGCATACAGCCCTGAATTTTAGAGTTCTCAAGACCTATTGTTACTTCCATATAACTTAAGGAAATGGAAGTATGGTGATGGCAAAAAAAATCGTGTTCGAGATTATTGCAGATTCTGATTGTACTACACTCAAAACATGAAAAAAAGTCGTTTTCAGAAAAGTGTGTGTGTGTGTGTGTGTGTGTGTCTGTAGATTTTTTTCTATGGCAAACGATAACAGCCGCAAATTCAAACAGAATCAAATAATTTTTTGCATACAGCCCTGATTTGTAGAGTACTCACGACCTATTGTTTTTGGTAAAGATCGGTTGAGGGAAAGGGGTAGTTTACCTGCAACAGTTTATTTTATCAAGGGAATTTTTTTTTGGCAAACAATAACAGCCGCAAATTCAAACAGAATCAAATAATGTTTCGCATACAGCCCTGAATTGTAGAGTTCTCAAGACCTATTGTTTTTGGTGAAGATCGGTTAAGGGAATGGGGTAGTTTACCAGCAACGTTTTATGTTTTAACAAGGGTATTTTCTATGGCAAACGATAACAGCCGCAAATTCAAACAGAATCAAAAGATTATTTGCATACAGCCCTAAATTGTAGAGTTCTCAAGACCTATTGTTTTTGGTGAAGATCGGTTAAGGGAAAGGGGTAGTTTACCTGCGTTTTTTTAACAAGGGTATTTTATATGGCAAACGATAACAGCCGCAAATTCAAACAGAATCAAATAATTTTTTGCATACAGCCCTGATTTGTAGAGTACTCAAGACCTGTTGTTTTTGGTGAAGATCGGTTAAGGGGAAGGGGTAGTTTACCAGCAACCTTTTACGTTTTAACAACAGTAAAGTACTTGAAATTCATATAAACTTTTTCAAACAATGGTAATTGTTAAAAATAAAATAATTTTGTTGACAGGCAATAAAATTATAATTTTTTCATTTTAATGTAAATTATGTATGAGTTAATATACATGTATAAAATAATATATTGTTCGTGGCAGGTAAGCATATCTCAGTTATGTAATGTTTACGTTTCCATTTTATTATTATGACTACAGCAATAAAAAGGCAGGGAAGACACACACACACACACACACACACACACACACACACACACACACACACACACACACACACACACACACACACACACACACACACACACACACACACACACACACACACACACACACACAAAATTCGCATTATTTCTGGCCTCACTCGTGTTTATTTTCTTACATTTGCACGCTTTTTAAATGGAAAGTGCTGTAACCCACACCAACATAACGCGTGCAAGCCGAAAAAATGGACATCAATTTGCTTTCTGTGGATCGCTGTGCAGTGTAACTGCACGTGTTTACAGAGGAACGATTCATAGACAGACTTTTCGTCTTTAGAGAATGAACCCTCTGCAAGATGCTGAGGATCCATGAGTGACTTCGGAGCGCTCCTTCTTTTTCGCGTGTTTGTTCTGTGAAACATACATTGTAGATTCGCAGCTTTACTCTAAGCAACGCTCAATAGGAAATGTTGAAAATTTTTGTCGACGGTGTACCCTCATGCACACTGAACCTGCTCTGATGTTTTAATTACAGACATCATAATATTAAAATTTTGGAAATTTGAGCAATACTTAATGGAGATCAATCATTAACTTATACAAGCCATTAATTTTATGCATATATTTTATATATATGTGTACAACGTTATCGGCAACAAAGAAGTATTTTTTGTTAAAATTCCTTCCCGGGATATTTGGCCGTAGTCCAATGTTTTCTACAAAACCCGACGTTTCGGCAATGCCATCGACTTACATCATCAGTGAAAATCGAGTGCGATAACGTGAGGTGGTATACGTTAGTGACCACAGTACTGTGGTTAAGGCTGAAGCAGTAAGTAGAAAGAAGTAGTTTCTATGGTAATATTTCATTTTGAAAATGATTTTAAATATAAATCTTAGAATATGGAAGTCATGTATGGTTCTCCATACCGATATTTTTTGTTGAAGATTGGTTTAGGGAAAGGGGTAGTTTACCTGTCACATTTTATATTTAACAAGGGTAATTTTTTCTATGATGAACGGTAACTGCTGCACATTCAAACAGAATCAAATAATGTTTTGCATGCATCCCTGAATTATAGAGGATTGAAGGTCTATTGATTTTGGTGAAGATCGGTTAAGAGAAAGGGGTGAATGATAAATGCCGTAAATTCAAACAGAATGAAATACTTTTTTGCACACCTTCCTGAATCATAGAGTTCTCAAGCTGGTTGATTTTGCTAAAGATCGGTTAAGAGAAAATGGTAGTTTACCTGCAATGTTTTATATTTTAAAAGGGTAATTTTATTTTTATGACGAATGACAACTGCCGCATATTAAAAGAGTATCAAATAAATTTTTGCATACGTTCCTGAAATTGTAGGTACTCAAGGTCTGTTGATTTTGGTGAAGATCGGTTAAGGGAAAGGGCAGTTTACCTGAAACATTTTTTGTTGTAACAAGAGTCAAGTACTTAATTTTGATAAATAAAGTATCCTGATAAGAAGATCTTAATAATCCACTGTAGAAACGTAGAGGAAATATCTATAAATAAGGAGGCTAGTTGAACTATATAATAAGGAGGGGTGGTTGTAATTTTCTATAAATGAAAAATATAGTTGAAGGGGGAGGGGATAATTTTTATTTATATGTCATGTGTACTACGTTATCCGCAACAAAGAAGTAGTTTGTTGTTAAAATTCCTTCCTGGGCTGTTTGGGCTTGATCCAATGTTTTCTACAAAACCAGAAGTTTCGGCAGTCCTATCGACTGCTATCATCAGTGAAAACTGAGTGCACTATCGTGAGGTGGTATACGTTACTGATCACAGTACTGTGGTTCAGGCTGAAGAAAGAAGTAGTTTCTATGGAAATAGTGCATTTCGAAAAGTATTTTAAATATAAATCTTAGAACATGGAAGTCATGTATGGTTCTCCATACCGATATTTTCTATGACGAATGATAACTGCCGTAAATTCAAACCGAATCAAATACTTTTTCACACCTTCCTAAATTATAGAGTACTCAAGGCCTGTTGATTCTGGTGAAGATCAGTTAAGGGAAAGGGGTAGCTTACCTGCCACCTTTAATGTTTTAACAAGAGAATTTGTTTCTATGACGAACGATAACTGCCGCAGGTCAAACAGAATCAAATAATGTGTTGCATGCAGCCCTGAATTGTAGAGGACTGAAGGCCTATTGATTTTGGTGAAGATCGGTTAAGGGAAAGGGGTAGTTTACCTGCAACGTTTTATGTTTTAACAAGGGTAATTTTTTCTATGACGAACGATAACTGCCTTAAATTCAAACAGAAACAAATACTTTTTTGCACACCTTCCTGAATTATAGAGTACGCAAGGCCTGTTGATTTTGGTGAAGATCGGTTATGAGAAAAGGGTAGTTTACCTGCAACATTTTATGTTTTAAAAGGGGTAATTTTATTTTTATGACAAATGATAACTACCGCATATTCAAAGAAAATCAAATAATTTTTTGCATACGTTCCTTAAGCTGTAAGTACTCATGGTCTGTTGATTTTGGTGAAGATCGGTTAAGGGAAAGGGGTAGTTTACCTGCCACCTTTAATGTTTTAACAAGAGTAATTGTTTCTGTGACGAACGATAACTGCCGCACATTCCAACAGAATCAAATACTGTGCCCAATCTAGTATTAGATCGGCGATTAAGCAGTATATATCGTCTGGTAAACGTTAAACGCAGTACAGAATTTGAAGCGCTTTAATTGGTGCTGCACTCTTGCAGCGAAGATAAGCATAATCTGCGCTTATCAAGTGCCTGAGAGGTGCTGGCATCTAGCGACAACCCCGGGTCGCGAGGTTGAAGCGGAAATAAGTTTTATGCAAAGTTCGTCTCTCACCAAACTTCGTCACTGATGGCTGCCTTTTTTTACTCCGGGAGATGAAGAAAATTTCGTCCACCATCCTTCCCACTATGTCAGGCTAAGATCTAAATCGACTGCGGTAAGTCTCGCCAATACTTTCATAGTTATGTATTTAATGTTTCACTAAAGAAAGACTTGTTTAATAAGCCCCAGGAAGTGAATTTCTGATAACCTTGATGTAACTCATGGCATTGTGCAATAAGTAATTTAAAGGTAGTATTTTTAAAACACAGTAAAACTATATTAAATTCACGTGTCCGAACTACGGCACTAAAAGTCAGGGAAATATAAATACAAAAGTATTAGTTTAAATAGTGCAAACATGGATGTAAGCAGATTCCTATTACGTTACCTCATGGTTATTGTACACGGCGTAATTCAGTGTAAGTTGCATACAACTTTTACTAGTAATGATAGTAAAACTTTATTCATATCAGGAAGCTTACTGAGGCACCAATTGAGAGTAATATAATGGCCAAATGGTATTAATTTATATAGTAAAGATGATGTAATCAGATTTAACCTATCTCGACCACGTGGTACAAAATATTCAGACTATGTATAAAGCTTATTAAAAATGTAACAAGCCATAATTAGCTATCAAAATTCAATCATGTTAACCCGCATGGGTGGAGTTATTATTATAAAATTTAACGGTACTAAATATTTTCAAATAGGGCCTGTTGGCCATATAACCTTGTCAAGTTTTACATTTAGGTAGCTCTAAAGCTATGTTAAGATTAAATATGGGTTTTGGGGGTGTGCGAACTTTCTGTGGGCATTGTGTTGTGTACTCTGGCTGACATAATGTTGTGTAATTAGGGTCCCCCGAGCAAGTCGTGGAAAAAGCCCAACAACATAACCAGAACATGTAACACCAAGAACTTCTCTCTCACTTCATCTACCGGAGGAATAGCCATGACGCCACACCAACACCTGTAATGTAGGCCACGAGATTGCCACCTCACCCCCATGGACAAAAATAAGGTGATCTCAAACCATTATATTATTTATACGTAGAGATGCACTCAATAAGACCCAGTGAACCAGTTCAATCAATCAACCACAACACTTTCAAGTTTTTAAACATTTTAATTGGATCCCCAATTAACGGGACAGTATAGTGCGTGAACTGGGTGTGAAATCATTTATAAATTTTATTAATTTGTTGTAAAATTGTCAGCTCAGAGGCTGACATGTATCTTAGGCAGTTCAACATTCAAACGTATAATTCCCTCTTATTTCAGTATATGTGTTTCATTACAGCTTTTAAGTCATTCATTCAATTTGTAATTTCTCGGTTTCAATTTAGTGTTCATTTTATATATATATTTTCTAAATTTTAAATTCAGTTTGGTTCATTGTATAGAAATTTCTGGGGTAGTTAGGTGGATTCACAAGTTTAATCCTGAATGGGTGCATGTCTATGCAGTGTTGAACAAGTGTTGAGACAGGTTGAATTACGCACCGACTGGCAAACGAACATGTCGGTCTCTGGGCCAAAAGTACCTTTTAAAAGGGTTATAAAACTCGTGACATATTTCTATTTTCACAACTTAACAATGTTTCTATATATATTGTTACGACGGTCTACTCGATCGTCGTAGGTACAGTGGAAACAAAATAAGTACAAGACACCAATTAAGTCACTAATCACACCTTTAATTGTTATAGTAAAACAGTTCGTAATTAACAACACAGTGTCTACAACAAATCAAATGAAATTGTTCATACGCAATAAAATGTCCACTAATATTAAAACTCAACTGTATTACAATTATACCGTCCGAATACAAAACGCAACACTTCACTAATAACTACTTGAACGTACACCGTAATAACCCGAACCGCTCTGTAAAATATATCGCACTAATACTCTCGAACCGCACAGTCAAAAACCTCGCATTGAGCTCAACAACTAAGGCCACGACGCGATGTATTTATAGTTACGCTACACACACCAGAAGCTTCCAAACTGCGTCTTATCTCTCGCGAACTACGTAATTGCTGCGGCCTTGACACAGTCCGAGCGCCCGAGCGAAGGCTGGCAAAGTGCGAGAAAATTCTCGCAACATGCCTTTAGTAGCACGTACACCACACGCTTACGTCGAGATCTTTCTGGGACATTCGATAAACGCCTAGATTGTTCTACGCTGTCGTAGCATTGCCCCCTCCTTAAGCCTGTTCGTCCCGAACTGGCAAAGCATCTCTAAATTTGTATTTTGCCAGGCGATCTAGGTGGACGACCTTGAACTTTCGCTGTCCTTCCTGTTGAATCCGATAAACAACATCGTTAATCCTTTTTTTTACAGTGTAGGGTCCTTCCCAGTTAGACTGAAGCTTAGGTGAGCGACCACGACTGCGCTTTGGATTGAACAACCAGACCTGATCTCCTTCTTGGAAACCCACACTATTGCTGCGAATGTCATACCGAGTTTTCATTTTATCACTGGCAATCTTGAGCCGTCCTCTTACCAAGCGATTCATTTCTCGCAGTTGGTTTTCTAATTGCGAGGAATAGTTCTTTGGCTCTTGGGACTGAGTCTCAGGTGATCCAAACATCAAGTCCCCAGGAAGACGAATCTCCCGCCCAAACACCAATTTTGCTGGAGTCATGCCGGTTGTGTCATGTACTGATGATCTATACGCCATAAGGAATAGTGGTATACGTTGGTCCCAGTCTGTTTGGTTCTCGTCAACAACTTTCGAAAGATGCTGCTCAAGTGTCCTGTTGAATCTCTCAACCATCCCGTCCGACTGAGGATGCAGAGGCGTTGTCCTGGTCTTTCGAATTCCAAGTAGACGGCATAATTCTTTAAACACTCCTGATTCGAAATTTCTCCCTTGATCCGTATGGATTTCCATAGGGGCTCCATAACGGCAACAGAAGTTGTGAACTAACTGCTTTGCCACAGTGGTAACCTCCTGATTTGGAATTGCGTAGGCTTCCACCCACTTAGTAAAGTAGTCACCTACAACCATGATGTACCGGTTTCCATCGTCAGTAACTGGGAATGGTCCAGCAATGTCTATGGCAATTCTCTCGAAAGGTTGTCCAACGTTATACTGTCTCATTTTTCCCCTGCTTCTGGTTTGTGGGCCCTTGCTTGCAGCACATATTTCACACGTCCGAACCCATTCCTCTACGTCGTGGCGAAGATGAAGCCAATAGAATCGCTTCCGTATTTTGTCAAGGGTTTTGTTAACGCCAAGATGGCCTCCAGATGTTCCATCATGCATCTCCTTCAAAACAGACTGCACTTTACTTCGGGGAACTATCAACTGCATGACCACGTCTCGTCCATCTGCACTTTCCCAAGCCCTTTTCAGCAATCCGTTTTCTAAGGTGAGAGATTCCCATTGTGCCCAGTAGCCCTTCAGCACTTCGGAACCATGGCAGATATCTTGCCAATCCGGGCGGCGACCTTCCTCTTTTGCTGTCAAGATCGGTCCAATGTCTTCATCAGTCATCTGTTCTTGTCGACAGTCTTGTGTTGTCCAGCCATCAGCCAGGAAATCTACAGTGATGGCTTGAACATGTTCGCTTGAGTTTTGTTCTTCCTTTCTGTGGCAATGTCGGCAGTCTTCCGGGCATGGTCTTCGTGATAAGCCATCTGCATTACCGTGCAGGCGCCCCCGCCGATGTTGTACCTTGAAGTTGTACTCTTGCAGACGTTAGAGCCACCTTGCCAACTGTCCTTCCGGATTTTTAAATCTCAAGAGCCATGCAAGTGCAGCATGGTCGGTACGTAGTGAAAACTCTCTCCCATAGAGGTATTTATGGAAGTGCTCCAAAGCTCTGACAATTGCCAACAACTCTCTTCTTGTAACACAATAATTTCTCTCTGGTTTAGAAAGCGTCTTGCTGTAATACGCTATTACTCGTTCTTCACCGTTCTGCACTTGAGACAAAACTGCTCCTAGACCAGTATTGCTTGCGTCTGTGTCTACGATGTACTTCCCTTCGGAAGCTGGAAAAGCGAGAATTGGCTGCGAACATAATGCAATCTTCAACGTTCTAAATGCTTGTTCACACTCTCTCGACTATTGGAAGTTTCGTTTATTTTCCGTTAGCTCATGTAGTGGTTTAGCAATAGTAGCGAAGCCTTTCACAAAACGTCGGTAATATGAGCATAACCCCAGGAAACTCCGAACTTCGTGTTTATTCTTCGGAACTGGCCAGTCTCTTACGGTGTCTACTTTATTAGGATCCATGCTAACGCCCGCTGCCGAAACCAGATGGCCCAAATACTGTACTTCCTTCTGGAATAGAGAACACTTCTTCGGGCTCAGCTTCAGTTGTGCACCGTGAATTCTAGTTAGAACTTCCTTAAGGTTTTCCAAATGATCTTTGAAAGTCTTCCCAATCACTATGACATCGTCTAAGTAAACAAGGCAAGTTTTCCACGTCAGGCCTCGGAGTATCAGGTCCATCAATCTCTCAAATGTTGCCGGTGCATTACAGAGACCAAATGGCATGACGTTAAATTGGAATAAGCCACTTGGGGTCGAGAAAGCGGTCTTTTCCTTGTCTTCTTGATGAAGACCCACTTGCCAATATCCACTCTTCAGGTCCAATGTGGAAAACCACTGTGCTCCGGACGTGTCGAGTGTATCGTCAACGCGAGGTAATGGATAGCAGTCTTTCTTTGTAACGTCATTTAACCTCCGGTAGTCTACGCAGAAACGCAATCCACCATCCTTCTTCGCTACCAGCACTACAGGGGAAGACCAAGCACTTGACGAAGGTTCAATTACTCCCTCTGTCAACATGTCCTGTACTAACCGAGACATCTCCTCTTGTTTAGATAATGGAGGCCTTCGAGGAGGTTGGCGTATCGGTGTTGTGTCCCCGGTATTGATGCGATGTTGCACAAGAGAGGTTCTTCCCAGTGACTGTCCCCGAACTGCAAAACAATCTTTGAATTCATGTAAAAACTGTCCGAGTTCTTTTACCTCACCACTTGAGAGGTCGTTAGAAGATCTGTTCAATAATTCTTGCAGTTCCTCTGGTAATTTAGAAGTATCCGAAGAACTGGGTCTTCGTTGCGTTATTCCGGCTACCCAGGCCACAGGAGTCAATTTGCCTAGGAGCGTATTGCTTTGTAAAGTGATAGCTTGATCCAAAATATTCGCCACTCTAATAGGTACATTTCCGGTTTCGTCAGGTTTTACTAAACTTCTAGCAATTAGTATGCCCGGTGTGCTGACTACCTGGGGTTCGAATATAGAGCACTGATTGCCCCTAGTATCTACCGCAGTTCTAACCATGATGATCTTTTCGGAGTTTGGCGGAACAGTTACGGCCACTTGGTTTATGACGTCCATCGATTTTTCTGCTGTCGTCATTGTTGGTAGCATTACCTCTTCGCCTCCGATTCTCAAGACATTGTTTTTGAAGTCGACTATAAATCCGTATGCGTTCATAACGTCCACACCAAGAATTGCTTCATCCACAATGTCTGCAACAAGTACTTGATGATTAAACTCAAGTCGACCGAGGCGTAGGTGTATCTCCACTTTTCCATACACTTTTACAGGCCGTCCAGTAGCTGTTCGCAAGCTGCAAGAGCACCAGATTGGCTTGAGATCTTTCACCACGTCGGGGCGCACAATAGAAACTGTTGCGCCTGTGTCAACTGTAATCGAGGTTGGCCTTCCTTGAACAAATCCGGTAACTACCAAGCTCCCGGTGTTTTTCTGAAGCGTAGAAATTGCCCCTAGAGAATTCTAGGGGCTTCGTTCCTCCAGTTAGTCAGCACACGCCCCGTTGCACCGACTATTGCTCGTTTCCCTGCTGCTGAATTCTAACCCGACAATCTCGTTGTAGATGTCCAGGTTTCCCACATCGATAACACTTCGGTCTTCCATCCTTTCTTATTTTATTCTGTGGCGCCGACCGTCGAGTCTCTGTTCCTTGTTCTTCTCCCTCATCGTCTGTGCCGTCTCGATCTTTTAGCTCGCGCACTTTATGACTTGTCCAACCAGACGCTGATTTGGCGGCCTCAAATTGCAAAGCATGTACCAGGGCGTCCGCACTGTTCTGGTGTCTTGCCATTCGTAACACTTGCTGTAGTTCGTTATCTCGGACACCGGCAGTAAATGTCTGCATCGCAAAACGCGTTCGAAAATCTTCTGGCGCTTCAGGATAGGCCAGTCTAATTAGTCTGTCGATACTTGCTTCAAACTCTTGAAGACTTTCCCCGGAATGCTGTCGCCTTGCTCTCAACTGGGTGCAGTACACATCTCGCAAATGTTTATCACCATACCGTAATTCCAGAGCTTTTATCAACTCGGCATAGGTGTTCTGGCTGTCAGGTGGCACTTTCTGTAGTAGTTCTGCCGCGGGTCCTTTTAATGCAAGAACAAGTGAAACAGCCTTGTCTTTTTCTGTCCAATTATTTGCGCATGCAGCAGCTTCAAATTGGCGGAGGTACGTTGCCCAGTGAGTGCTTCCGTCAAAGGTTGGAGCTTTGACATGAACTGTCCCTACTGCAGGCAAAGTGACTTTCTCTGTTAACTTATTTTCTGTGTATTTTTCTGTCTTGATCACTGGTACAGTCTGTTCAGAAATTTGTTTTGGTTGAATCTTCATGCACTGTTCAACTTCAATTTTAATTTGTTCTCTTATGTTTGCCATTGAGTTTTCTACTGCAAATATTTTTGTTGACATAACTTCTTCCACAGTCAAGACAGATTTTTCTACTTTAGCTATTTTATTTGACATGGATTCTTCTACGTCAGATATTCTGGTAATCTGATTATTGAGCTCACCTCGTAATTCACCTACGTCACCACGTAGGAGACCCAATTCTGCGGTAGTATGTTCTTGTAACTGTTTCTGCATAGTTTCAAAGAGAGCTTCCGTTTTATCTTTTTGTCTTTCTTCTGTCTCTAGCATTAGTGCTTTCTGACGTTCCTCAGCTTCTTCTCTTTCCTGCCTGCGTTTTTCATCCTGTCGTCTTTCTGCTTCTTCCGCCTCCTGTCTGCGTCTCTCATCCTGTCGTTTCTCTGCTTCTTCCTGTGTCTGCCGCAGCAGTGTTTGTAAAGTTTCCATCATCTGACTGGGATCCATGTTTACTGATTAATTACGAATCACACTCGTCTTGTACAAAGTGTCCACTGTTAACCGTTCTATCCCACTTCTGACACCACTGTTACGACGGTCTACTCGATCGTCGTAGGTACAGTGGAAACAAAATAAGTACAAGACACCAATTAAGTCACTAATCACACCTTTAATTGTTATAGTAAAACAGTTCGTAATTAACAACACAGTGTCTACAACAAATCAAATGAAATTGTTCATACGCAATAAAATGTCCACTAATATTAAAACTCAACTGTATTACAATTATACCGTCCAAATACAAAACGCAACACTTCACTAATAACTACTTGAACGTACACCGTAATAACCCGAACCGCTCTGTAAAATATATCGCACTAATACTCTCGAACCGCACAGTCAAAAATCTCGCATTGAACTCAACAACTAAGGCCGCGACGCGATGTATTTATAGTTACGCTACACACACCAGAAGCTTCCAAACTGCGTCTTATCTCTCGCGAACTACGTAATTGCTGCGGCCTTGACACAGTCCGAGCGCCCGAGCGAAGGCTGGCAAAGTGCGAGAAAATTCTCGCAACATGCCTTTAGTAGCACGTACACCACACGCTTACGTCGAGATCTTTCTGGGACATTCGATAAACGCCTAGATTGTTCTACGCTGTCGTAGCAATATATATTCTATTAATTAATTATGATAACTGGGGGGGGGGTTCATTGTTTTCTAAAATTTTATTTCTCACAGTATAAGAGCCCAGTGGGGCAGAATTTTATAATAGTATTAGGCACTTGGCCAAATTTTAGAATTTATCATGTCCTGGGGACTACTGGAAGTGCATAAGCATAATCTAATACACATGTCATGTGTTATGCACAAATTAAGTATTGTAATCCTAACATGGATGTCCATAAAAGAATTAGTAATATACCTCATGGGGGTAAGAAAAGGGCGTGGCAAGAGATCTTTGTATAATTGTACTGTATTGTGGAGCATGTGATGTATTGTATATTTGTGTGTGTATTTTGGGGGGTTATATATATTGTACATTTAGGTGTATTTCTGGGGGGAGTTTAGATATAGGGTTTTTAGAAAAGAAAGATGAAACATAGGATTATATATCCTTTTAATTTTGACGACATTAATTTATTCTATCTCAATTAATTTTTGCTGAATATTTCTTCTAAGAAAGTAATTTATTTTAATTAACTTTAATAACAAGTATATGGATTTGTCACTATTTAATTTTAATTAATTTGTTTGAGAATTGTTATTCTAATTTGTATTATCAAGAAGTCTATAAAAATTATCTCCATTAAGTTCAATGGATCATTTTAAAGAGAACATAGAAAATAAATTTTATATTATTAATATTTTACAGGAAACTTTATTTAAAGAATAGTAATGATTTAAAATTTTAATTCATTTTAAAGAGAGATAGCAAATAAATTTTATATGTGTTAATAATTTTCAGGTGACATTGTTGAAAGAGTATAAATTATTTTAATTAACAATTTAAGGGGATGATAGATTCTGACTGTTATGTTTATTGATTTTGTTATTAATATTGTTTTCAAAATGGAGATAGAATAATAAAAGGGATTTTATTAATTGTTAAATTTATGAGTTTTCATTGCAAGTCCCGTCTCACTGGATCCAGCGCATTTTAGGCTTCTCTAGGCTTTGGTCTAGTTCTAATTAACTTGTGGCCCCTCTTTTAAAAAAAAAAAAAAATTCAAAAAAAATTTTTTTTTTTTTTAACAGCCTAAGTTAAAGAGGGGTTACATTTGGTAGCAGAGCGTGGTTGAGATTAGGGTCAACCCGTGGGTCTTGTGGGTGTGACGGGGCTTGCAAACTCAGGAAACATTTTGGGAGTTCTAATGGAACTTAGAAAAATTTTTGAAAGGCCCTATACCTAAAAGTGAAAATATTTTTGTTAGGTTTAAGGTTTTGTGTTATATATGTATATATACTTGCCCGCCTTGAATAGTTGATAGTGCCACGTGGTGAGAAATTTTAGAAGAGGACATTCCTTGGGAAATGCGACTTATCGCAGATCTGTGCCTGGGTGGAGATGGTTTGCGTATTACCTTGCCTATATTAGGGGAGGTGTTTTAATTATGCGGTATGGCCCGATCGGCAGTCGGTCTCCTCCGATGTACGGTAGCCGAAGAAATATTAGTAATATTCTTGAAAATTGTCGTTGGTCGGTGTTTTTGTCGTGTTGTGTGTTAGTGTGTGTGTCGCGTTCCATTTGTGTAGAGTTGTTGAGAGAGAGCAGTTCAGGTAAGTGGGCTGGGTCCTCGCAACAGTAGGGGGACCCGCAGTCTGCTTAATGGAAGGATCAGTACTTAAGATTTTCCTGTTTTAATTGTCGTTAGTTCTAAGGTTTTGTGTTTTGTTTTGTGTGGCGACCGCGAAGCTCGATGATGAGTGCACTAAATCCCGAGCTGTTTTTGCGGGATGAACTTGAGTTCGAGCTCCGGGCCCGGGGCAAAGACCCTCGAGGAAATGTTCTTATTTTACGACGGCAGCTCCGAGAAGCGCTGGCCGCGGGTGACGCTCTCTCTAAGGTCAACATTACTGACCAAGAGAGTGAGTGGGAAATTTGTAGTGAGAAGTGGGAGGAGCTGTGAGAGTTAGCTCGCTGCGTAGAAAGTTTGGAGGCGGGACCGGGGTGCTCTATCGGTGTCCGGCGAATCCGGCAACGGCTGCAGCATGTGATACTTAGGCTGCAGAATCTTCAAGCACAAGGCGGCGAACTTGTGCCGGCCCATAACATAAACGAACTAATTCAGCAGATCACCTCGACCCTCCAGGGGTCTCAACCTGCTAGAGCATCTACGCCGGTTCCAGTTGCTGAGTCCGTGGTCTCAGCCGTAATTCCTCTTACAGAGAAATAGAACCTGTTCACGCCGGTTTGGGGGCGGCGTCTTACCATAAGCTGCCCAACCCTCTGTCTCACATAATACAACAACTACCAGTCGTAGATGGACTGGAGGCAGAAAAACTTTTACCTTTTTTTAGGACCGTCTTCCAGTTGGTCGACTACCCGGGCATGTCAGAGAGTACGGTGCTCGAACTCATATTCCCTTATTGTCGCGGAACAATGGCTGACAGGGTGGCGGAGGTCATGCGTCGCAAAGGTGGACTGGCGGAGTTCCACCGGGTTGTGTTGGGGACGTTCGTGCCCGGTAGATTGATGGAGCAGTTGCGACATCGACACTTTTATAGAGTGCAGGCGCGGGGCGAAAGTTTAGCCCAATACGTGCAACGAATCCGGGAAGTATCTCGTATACTGGGACTGGGCATGTCGGAGGAGGAAGTGGTGCAGAACATTCTTGACGGTGTCTCCTCTGAAGACCGACTGCGTCTAGTTTTTGCAGAGCGGCCGCGGTGGTTTGCGGACCTGGACAGGCTCTGCATCATGACCAAGGCCATCCAGATGAGCGACCACGCGAGGGTAGATGGTAGAGGAGAAGAACCAAGACCGCAGAGATCGGAAGGACCCAGGGAGCCTTTCTTCCCCCGACAGGCCCAGCCAGCTCGAAATCGTGAGCAACGGAATGCGGTGGTTTGTTATAATTGTAACCGCCCGGGACACGTGGCGAGAAATTGCACTCGAGGGTGCGCACGCCCAGCACCACCTTTGTCTAGACCAGCACCAAAAAACTAGATAGACAGGGGAAGATATTTCGGAGGATGTCTTCCCCCGCTCTAATTCTGTTCGACTTCCGAAGACCTCCAGGCAATTGTTAGTATCCAACTCTTCCGACATCAAGGTCCGGTCCACTACCTTGCAACAACTTTCAGTATGCCCCTTTCTGTCGCTCGAGGTAAAAGGGGGTCAGCTCAGAGCCTTAGTTGACTCCGGTTCGGCCCGATCCATCATCTCATCTCGGGTATATGCGGACCTTGAAAAGCAGGGCTTGATTAAGGAGTCGAACTTGTCATCTGCAGTATGCTGGACTGCATCCCGGGAAATCTTGCCTATCTCCCGGGTTATCACCTTTAAATTTAAAATCGATGGATTTTCTTGGGTGTGGCCTTTTCTGGTTTCTCCTGCTCTGGGAGTGGATTGCATAATTGGTGCCGACTTCATCGCAAAAAGTGGTCTCGTGCTGGACATCCAAGTGCACCAATGTTTCTTTAAATTTAATCGGGAAGTTCTAATTCCGTTCCTTGGGTACCAGGGCGTCAAGCCGGGTATCCAAGAAGTAGCTTGTCCCGATTCTGCACGAGATCATCTCACTCCATCCCAGCAGAAGGCCTTAGACCATTTGTGTGAGGAATTTCCCGAGGTGTTAACTCCTACTTCGGGACTCACACACCTGCTGGAATATAAGATACGTCTAACAGATTCTAAAATAGTAAGGTCACACCCTTACAAATTCGCTCCTCCGAAGATGACCATTCTGCGAGAGAAGGTTCAAGAATTGTTGGAACAAGGGGTAATTGAACCTTCTCATTCGAGCTATGCCAGTCCAGCATTTTTAGTACCAAAGCCTGGGGGCAAGCAAAGAATGGTAATTGATTATCGGAAGTTGAATTCCAATATAGAGGTGGATTCTGTTCTCCTCCCAGATTTACATTCGGCCTTTGATTGGTTCAGTGGGGCCAGATATTTCACTATTATCGATCTTAACGCGGCATATCATCAAATTCCTCTGGCCAAAGAGAGTAGACCATACACGGCCTTTTGTGTACCCTGGAATTTGTACCAGTACACAAGGGTTCCCATGGGTTTGGCTGTGGGGGCCCAGACACTTACTCGCCTTCTCGATACGGTTTTTCACGATATGAAATTCCGCTTCGTGTTCAACTATCTCGATGATTTATTAGTATATAGCGAGACCTTCGATGATCATCTGGGTCATCTCAGAGAAGTGATGGGTCGGTTAAGGAATTCTGGTCTCACTGTCAATCCCGAGAAGGTTCGTTTCGCCCAAGAGAGTATTTCTTTCTTGGGCCACTTAGTTTCACACCGGGGCGTTACGGTAGACCCCGAGAGGACACAGGGCATCCGTGACTTTCCTCCCCCTAGGGATGCGAAGGGCATAGCGAGATTCGTCGGTATGGTAAATTTTTACTGAAGCTTCATACCGAACATCGCCGAAATTGCCGCACCCTTGAACGAACTGAGGAAGAAGGGCGCCAAATTTACATGGGGTGAAAACCAAAAAAAAGCTTTCGATACATTGAAGGAAGCCATCAAATCCCCACCGGTGTTACGGATGCCCGACTTTTCGAAGCCGTTTATACTGCAGACGGACGCGAGTTCGGTTGTGCTCGGGGCGGTTCTATCCCAAGTTGTGGACGACGCTAGGCAGCCTGTGGCTTTTATTTCCCGGACATTGACCCAGCAAGAACGAAAATCATCTGTTTATGAGCTAGAGTGTTCAGCTGTAGTGTACGCTCTAGACAAGTTCAGGCGTTTCCTGGAACATGCTGAGTTCCTGCTCGAGACCGACAATCAGGCTCTCTCATGGCTTCTGGCTCATCCCCGGCAACTGGGTAAAATTGGTAGATGGGTGGTGAAAATCTCATCATTTAAGTTCACCGTGCAACGCATTAGGGGATCTCAAAATGTGGTTGCAGATGCCTTGTCCCGCATGTTTTCCCAACCCAGTGATGCCCAATCTGAGCAACCCTGTTCCGTTCTTTTAGACTTTCCATTAGCCTTCACTGATGTGTTACCCCATCAGTTAAACGACGAAGTGCTGGGTCCAGTCATCCAAAATATCAAGGAGGGTAACGTACAGGCCCCTTATTTCTTGTCCAAGGGAGTCCTCTGTTGTAGAGAGAGAAAAGGACGTGCCCCTAAGATTGTGCTGCCTAGCAAGTTAGTGCCCATGGTCTTCAGTTATTACCATAATTCCCCAGTAGGAGGCCACAAGGGAATTTCTAAGACCATTTCCAGTGTTAGGAAACATTTTATCTGGAAGGGCATGGATAGGGACATCGCGACAAGGGTTAAGAGCTGTCATCTTTGTGGCTTGAGCAAACCTGCCCAGAACACCAAACTAGGGTTGTTATCATCTGAGGTGGCGAGCAGACCGATGGAGAAGTTGTTCATCGACTACGTGGGGCCGTTCCCCCGTAGCAAGTCAGGTAATGCTTACCTGCTTGTTTGCGTGGATGCTTTTTCTAAGTTTGCCTGGCTACTGCCCTTACGGCAGGCAACCGCTCGTTTAACCATTAATGCGCTACAGAACCAAGTGTTTCAGCATTTCGGTCTTCCGACCATCATTGTTTCGGACAATGGCCCGCAGTTTATTTCAGGTGAATTCCGGCGTATGTGTTTCGCCAGTGGGATCAAACACGTAACCACTTCCCCTTATTACCCACAACCGTCCCATGCGGAGAGATTCAATCGGAATCTCCAGTCCGCCCTGATTGCTTATCATGCAGAGCAACAAACCACCTGGGATCAGAATCTGAAGTGGTTACAGTTAGCTTTCAACACGGCCCGACACGATAGTCATCAGGCCGTGCCCTTTGAAATTCTGTTTGGATTCTTGGCCGCACTCCCGTTGACCAATCTGTGGGATATCGAAGATCTTCTGCCGCGGGAGCCCAATAATAAAACAGCGGAGAGGTGGAAGGAAGCTCGGAAGAATTTGCTGCGAGCGCACGAGCGGGTCCGTCGGCGTTATAATCAGGGGTGAATTCCAAACCCCTTCCGAATTGGTGACTGGGTGTATTGCCAAAGCCACCCACTCAGCTCAGCCGCAGACAAACGGGCCGCAAAGTTATGTTACCGCTGGTCAGGGCCATATCGCATCCTGGGATTCATGTCACCGGTAACGGCCCGGCTGGGCGTACCGGAGGACGATACTAAAATAGTGGTAAGCCATATTTCAAAATTGAAACGCTGTCGGGGGCAATCGAGAACTTTTGAAGGGGGTTAGACCCCGTAGAGATAGGGTGGATGTCCTTTTAAGGTGGCAGTCGTGTTTTGGCTTCAGCGGACAACCCTCAGGAGGTCAGAAATCTGAGACGTCTCAACTTTTCTTTAGTCTTTCTTAGCTGTCTCTCCTTGCTGTGGGCTGGCCCTGATCAGGTCAGCGTGCAGCATCCGCACACTTACATACTACATACCTTCTTTCTTCTCTTTCGTTTTCTTTCTGAGCCTCTGTTCTCCTGAGAGCAGCAAGTGCTGCTGGGCCGACCTAATCACGATGACCACTGGGTTGTTTTGGGGAGGGGGTACACTGCAGGGTACTCTCCCGGCGTTTAACTGTGAGGCAACTATGTTGCCCTTTTGGGGTGAGGGTGTGCCGAATCTAGTATTAGATCGGCGATTAAGCAGTATATATCGTCTGGTAAACGTTAAACGCAGTACAGAATTTGAAGCACTTTAATTGGTGCTGCACTCTTGCAGTGAAGATAAGCATAATCTGCGCTTATCAAGTGCCTGAGAGGTGCTGGCATCTAGCGACAACCCCGGGTCGCGAGGTTGAAGCGGAAATAAGTTTTATGCAAAGTTCGTCTCTCACCAAACTTCGTCACTGATGGCTGCCTTTTTTTACTCCGGGAGATGAAGAAAATTTCGTCCACCATCCTTCCCACTATGTCAGGCTAAGATCTAAATCGACTGCGGTAAGTCTCGCCAATACTTTCATAGTTATGTATTTAATGTTTCACTAAAGAAAGACTTGTTTAATAAGCCCCAGGAAGTGAATTTCTGATAACCTTGATGTAACTCATGGCATTGTGCAATAAGTAATTTAAAGGTAGTATTTTTAAAACACAGTAAAACTATATTAAATTCACGTGTCCGAAGTACGGCACTAAAAGTCAGGGAAATATAAATACAAAAGTATTAGTTTAAATAGTGCAAACATGGATGTAAGCAGATTCCTATTACGTTACCTCATGGTTATTGTACAAGGCGTAATTCAGTGTAAGTTGCATACAACTTTTACTAGTAATGATAGTAAAACTTTATTCATATCAGGAAGCTTACTGAGGCACCAATTGAGAGTAATATAATGGCCAAATGGTATTAATTTATATAGTAAAGATGATGTAATCAGATTTAACCTATCTCGACCACGTGGTACAAAATATTCAGACTATGTATAAAGCTTATTAAAAATGTAACAAGCCATAATTAGCTATCAAAATTCAATCATGTTAACCCGCATGGGTGGAGTTATTATTATAAAATTTAACGGTACTAAATATTTTCAAATAGGGCCTGTTGGCCATATAACCTTGTCAAGTTTTACATTTAGGTAGCTCTAAAGCTATGTTAAGATTATATATGGGTTTTGGGGGTGTGCAAACTTTCTGTGGGCATTGTGTTGTGTACTCTGGCTGATATAATGTTGTGTAATTAGGGTCCCCCGAGCAAGTCGTGGAAAAAGCCCAACAACATAACCTGAACATGTAACACCAAGAACTTCTCTCTCACTTCATCTACCGGAGGAATAGCCATGACGCCACACCAACACCTGTAATGTAGGCCACGAGATTGCCACCTCACCCCCATGGACAAAAATAAGGTGATCTCAAACCATTATATTATTTATACGTAGAGATGCACTCAATAAGACCCAGAGAACCAGTTCAATCAATCAACCACAACACTTTCAAGTTTTTAAACATTTTAATTGGATCCCCAATTAACGGGACAGTATAGTGCGTGAACTGGGTGTGAAATCATTTATAAATTTTATTAATTTGTTGTAAAATTGTCAGCTCAGAGGCTGACATGTATCTTAGGCAGTTCAACATTCAAACGTATAATTCCCTCTTATTTCAGTATATGTGTTTCATTACAGCTTTTAACTCATTCATTCAATTTGTAATTTCTCGGTTTGAATTTAGTGTTCATTTTATATATATTTTCTAAATTTTAAATTCAGTTTGGTTCATTGTATAGAAATTTCTGGGGTAGTTAGGTGGATTCACAAGTTTAATCCTGAATGGGTGCATGTCTATGCAGTGTTGAACAAGTGTTGAGACAGGTTGAATTACGCACCGACTGGCAAACGAACATGTCGGTCTCTGGGCCAAAAGTACCTTTTAAAAGGGTTATAAAACTCATGACATATTTCTATTTTCACAACTTAACAATGTTTCTATATATATATATATTCTATTAATTAATTATGATAACTGGGGGGGGGGGGGTTCATTGTTTTCTAAAATTTATTTCTCACAGTATAAGAGCCCAGTGGGGCAGAATTTTATAATAGTATTAGGCACTTGGCCAAATTTTAGAATTTATCATGTCCTGGGGACTACTGGAAGTGCATAAGCATAATCTAATACACATGTCATGTGTTATGCACAAATTAAGTATTGTAATCCTAACATGGATGTCCATAAAAGAATTAGTAATATACCTCATGGGGGTAAGAAAAGGGCGTGGCAAGAGATCTTTGTATAATTGTACTGTATTGTGGAACATGTGATGTATTGTATATTTGTGTGTGTATTTTGGGGGGTTATATATATTGTACATTTAGGTGTATTTTTGGGGGGAGTTTAGATATAGGGTTTTTAGAAAAGAAAGATGAAACATAGGATTATATATCCTTTTAATTTTGATGACATTAATTTATTCTATCTCAATTAATTTTTGCTGAATATTTCTTCTAAGAAAGTAATTTATTTTAATTAACTTTAATAACAAGTATGTGGATTTGTCACTATTTAATTTTAATTAATTTGTTTGAGAATTTGTTATTCTAATTTGTATTATCAAGAAGTCTATAAAAATTATCTCCATTAAGTTCAATGGATCATTTTAAAGAGAACATAGAAAATAAATTTTATATTATTAATATTTTACAGGAAACTTTATTTAAAGAATAGTAATGATTTTAAATTTTAATTCATTTTAAAAAGAGATAGCAAATAAATTTTATATGTGTTAATAATTTTCAGGTGACATTGTTGAAAGAGTATAAATTATTTTAATTAACAATTTAAGGGGATGATAGATTCTGACTGTTATGTTTATTGATTTTGTTATTAATATTGTTTTCAAAATGGAGATAGAATAATAAAAGGGATTTTATTAATTGTTAAATTTATGAGTTTTCATTGCAAGTCCCGTCTTACTGGATCCAGCGAATTTTTGGCTTCTCTAGGCTTTGGTCTAGTTCTAATTAACTTGTGGCCCCGCTTAAAAAAAAAAATTTCAAAAAAAAATAATTTTTTTTTAACAGCCTAAGTTAAAGAGGGGTTACAATACTTTTTTGCACACCTTCCTGAATCATAGAGTTCTCAAGGCCTGTTGATTTTGGTAAACATCGGTTAAGAGAAAAGGGTAGTTTACCTGCAACGTTTTATATTTTAAACGGGTAATTTTATTTTTATGACGAATGATAACTGCCGCATATTAAGAGCATCAAATAATTTTTTGCATACATTCCTGAAATTGTAGGTACTCAAGGTCTGTTGATTTTGGTGAAGATAGGTTAAGAGAAAGGGGTAGTTTACCTGCAACATTTTATGTTGTAACAAGATAAATTTCTTCACGACGAACGATAACTACCATACATTCAAACAGAATCAAATAATGTTTTACATATGTGCCTGAGTTGTAGAAGACTGAAGGCCTATTGATTTTGGTGAAGATCGGCTACGTGGGAGGGTACTTTACCTGCAACGTTTTATGTTTTAACAAGGGTAATTTTTTCTTTTACAAACTGTAACTGCCATAAATTCAAAGAGAATCAAATAATTTTTTGCATACATTCCTGAATTGTAAAGAGCTGAAGGCCTGTTGATTTTGGTGCAGATCGGTTATGGGAAAGGGGTAGTTTACCTGCAACATTTTATGTTGTAACAAGAGAAACTTCTTCACGACGAACGATAACTGCCATACATTCAAACAGAATCAAATAACGTTTTACATATGTGCCTGAGTTGTAGAAGACTGAAGGCCTATTGATTTTGGTGAAGATCGGTTACGGGGGAAGGGTAGTTTACCTGAAATATTTTTTGTTGTAACAAGAGTAAAGTACTTAATTAAATAAATAAAGTATCCTGATAAGAAGATCTTAATAATCAACTGTAGAAACGTAGATGAAATATCTATAAATTAAGAGGCTAGTTGAACGGGGTGGGGGTAATTTTCTATAAATGAAAATTATAGTTGAAGGGGGAGGGGATAATTTTTATACATGTACTACGTTATCGGTAACAAAGTAGTATTTTGTTGTTAAAATTCCTTTCCGGGCTGCTTGGCCGTTGTCCAATGTTTTCTGTAAAACCAGACGTTTCAGCAGTGCCGTCGACTGCCATCATCAGTGAAAATCGAGTGCCATAACGTGTGTTGGTATACTTTAGTAACCACATTACTGTGGTTAAGGCTGAAGCAAAAAAGTGGAAAGAAATAGTTTCTATGGAAACATTTCATTTTGTAAATGATTTTTAAATATAAATTTTAGAACATGGAAGTTATGTATGGTTCTCCATACCGATATTTTTCTATGACGAACGATAACTGCCGTAAATTCAAACAGAACCAAATACTTTTTCATACCTTCCTAAACTATAGAGTACTCAAGGCCTGTTGATTTTGGTGAAGATCGGTTAAGGGAAAGGGGTAGTTTACCTGCCACCTTTAATGTTTTAACAAGAGTAATTGTTTCTATGACCAACGATAACTGCTGCACACTCAAACAGAATCAAATAATGTGTTGCATGCAGCCCTGAATTGTGGAGGACTGAAGGCCTATTGATTTTGGTGAATATCGGTTAAGGGAAAGGGGTAGTTTACCTGCAACGTTTTATGTTTTAACAAGGGTAATTTTTTCTATGACGAACGATAACTGCCATAAATTCAAAGAGAATCAAATAATTTTTTGCATACGTTCCTGAATTGTAAAGAGCTGAAGGCCGGTTGATTTTGGTGAAGATCGGTTAAGGGAAATGGGTAGTTTACCTGCCACCTATAATGTTTTAACAAGAGTAATTGTTTCTATGACGAACGATAACTGCCGCACATTCAAACAGAATCAAATAATGTTTTGCATGCACCCCTGAATTGTAGAGAACTCAAGATTGTTGATTTTGGTGAAGATCAGTTAAGAGAAAGGGATAGTTTACCAGCAACGTTTTATGTGATAACAAGGTTAATATTTTCTATGACGAACGATAACTGCCGTAAATTCAAACAGAACCAAATACTTTTTTCACACCTTCCTGAATTATAGAGTACTCAAGGCGTGTTGATTTTGGTAAAGATAGGTTAAGGGAAAGGGGTAGTTTACCTGCCACCTTTAATGTTTTAACAAGAGTAATTGTTTCTATGACGAACGATAACTGCCGCACACTCAAACAGAATCAAATAATGTGTTGCATGCAGACCTGAATTGTAGAGGACTGAAGGCCTATTGATTTTGGTGAAGATCGGTTAAGGGGATGGGGTAGTTTACCTGCAACGTTTTATGTTTTAAACGGGTAATTTTATTTTTATGAGGAATGACAACTGCCGCATATTAAAAGAGAATCAAATAATTTTTTGCATACATTCCTGAAATTGTAGGTACTCAAGGTCTGTTGATTTTGGTGAAGATCGGTTAAGAGAAAGGGGTACTTTACCTGCAACATTTTATGTTTTAACAAGGGTAATTTTTCTTTTACGAACGATAACTACCATAAATTCAACGACAATCAAATAATTTTTTGCATACGTTCCTGAATTGTAAAGAGCTGAAGGCCTGTTAATTTTGGTGCAGATCGGTTAAGGGAAAGGGGTAGTTTACCAGCCACCTTTAATGTTTTAACAAGAGTAATTGTTTCTATGACGAACGATAACTGCCGCACATTCAAACAGAATCAAATAATGTTTTGCATACGTCGCTAAATTGTAGAGACCGCAAGGCCTGTTGATTTTGGTGAAGATCGGTTAAGGGAAAGGGGTAGTTTACCTGCAACATTTTATGTTGTAACAAGAGAAATTTCATCACGACGAACGATAACTGCCATACATTCAAACAGAATCAAATAATGTAGAGTTACCCTCTTATTATATTATATTTTGTTGTTACTAATAAGTAAAATACATTTACTTACTGACTGTTCCATGCCACATCCGGTTCGAGCACATGGTTTATACACAACATGAATTTCATCTCTAAGGGCCAGGATTTTTTTTCTCAGCGAGATTCAGAAACAGTAGAGGTTTTCGAAATAATAATTCTAATAACGTTTGTGTTGACGTATGATTTGTTTAATACTCTATCTTTTCGTTAATTACACTTACAAAGAAGAACAAAGATGGCGCCTTACCATGACAAACAAAATGATTTCTACATGTATTTCCGCTTTATTAATAATTACTTATTTTCTCTTATTTCGTGATTTGACTGGATACTTGGTTTGTTACAAAACATTTCAAAGAGACTGCAGTTCTCTCTCTATGGTTTACCAAGTTATAAAAGACATAAACCAATGCCTCAATTTCCTTATTCATGATTTATAAATGCAGACATACTCTTACACCCACGCACACACTCTTTACCCCCATGTTATTTATTGGTACCTTCTTGTAAATTATACTTTAGAATTTTGAGCTCATTTTCGACAAAAGAATAATGGTTAATTAAGTTGAAACTTTCCTGAGTTGTGACTGCTGTCTCCCTTCAGAAGTCCTCCAGTTAGAGCCAGATGTTCGGCGCCTTTCATAGTCTAGTCTGTTCTTTGCGTTGCACTGAATTTACTTTGCCATGTTAGGTAGCAGCTGGCATTGCTACATAATAGTTATTGTTTAATCACATTTCAACTAATTAATAAACACTTCTACTGGCAAAACTGTACCAGCATAATTTGAGCGTGTTAACACTGTGATGTGCTGTAATGGACTGAGAACGGGTTATACGCAAAATTTGCGTATGTAGTAGTATATCTGATGTCACCGTCTTTTGTTTCTACGGCCAAAGCCCTGGTTTGTACATTATTGTTTTTACGTCATTATCATTTATTAATGACGACACAGCCTTGTGGACCAATGAGAATTGATATTTAGAGTCTGTCTTCACTTATACCACCATTGTATGTGTTTGGTTTCACCCGTCCGCCGGCGACCTTGGAATCATTCCCCTCTTGCTGAATATGCGTTGTTTCTTGGGACATGGGTAAAACTGACCTAACCATGGTTGACATTCATAAATATAATAAAAATACAATACGAAAGCCCTTAATCCCATAATTATGACAACAGGCCTTTATGGACTGTTACAAAACCCCCTCAATGAAAGGTTTTATGTCGAAACATAAAAACTTTCATTGACTCATTCACACGTTTCTAAAAGGATCAGTTCAGATATGTTGCCACAACCCCCTGTAGAGTTTATATATAAAAAAATTCTAATCACTTACCCTTGGTCCAATGATGCTGATCGTACCTGTCTGACCTTACTGGACTTCTCAGGAGAGATCCCAACACCATAAGGCCATGAGGCACTCAACGCTCCTGTTCTGACGCTCTGGCCAGTTCAGGATCATGGTCACAACATAACCAAACTCTGAAACATCGAATTCAAAATTTTTAAAATAGTGGTCTAACATACTTCCATATCTACAACTGATATGTTTCCCTTTAGATGCATTGATTTGTGTCTGAGACATTGGTTTGTTCAATTAATTTCTCCAAAACAACAACAACAAGAATTCAAAATAGACTGATCTTTAAGGAGACCATGTACCCGAAATTTTTTAAAAATTTCACTTTTTCTGTTTTTCAAATTTTCAGAAACTACAGTTAATTCTGAAAAAAATGATATAAAATTTGTTTACCTATGAGAAATAAAAGTTACAAAAATAAATAATTAAAAAGTACACAATCTTGTATTGAGCGCTTGCATTTTCAGGCTTGGAAACTTTTAATATATTTGTTTTTTTTTTCACATACAAAAGTAAGTAAGGTAGAAGGTAAACTAAAAAGGCAAGAAAACAAGAAGAAATCAGAAGAAAATGAGGAAGACCCACAGTACGGCGCAGGACTATTTTAAATGTAGCTTTGTTGTGTAACTATGGTAACATTGACAATAAAGTAAGTTTTCTCAAAAAATGACTTTTTACCATATTTATGTACCTTTTTCTCAGCTTCTGTAAAAGATAGAAACACGATTCTTTTTTTAAGTTGTAGGGCTAATTACAGTGTATCTACTGAACCTCAAAAACAGAAGAAGAAAGTAACCGAAAAATTATAAAAAATTATTAACTCTTTCAAAAAATTAAAATATTTAGACAATTTTTCAAAAAATTAATTAAATAAATGTGAGATAATAAAACGT
Organism: Magicicada septendecula; assembly: GCA_034769895.1. Taxonomy (NCBI): domain Eukaryota; kingdom Metazoa; phylum Arthropoda; class Insecta; order Hemiptera; family Cicadidae; genus Magicicada; species Magicicada septendecula. The sequence continues at coordinate 338,136,705 of CM068370.1, read as the reverse complement.
AATTTTTTTGGTTCAGATGGTTAAAATACCTTCCCAGAATATGCTGACCAAAACTCAAGTTTGTACCTTGAACAGGTTTTGAGGAAAAGGTACATAAAGTTGGTTAATTTAACATGGGGAAGATAGGCGGGTACATGGTCCCCTTAATCAACACTAAACTCAATCTCTTCATTATAAGAGAAAAATATATATTCCTATAGATAACATAACACGTAAACAACTCCTTCAAAATTCCCAAAACACCATCACCTATTTATCTCTATAAAATTCAACCTATAGCTACTATGGCAAACAAGTTCATTATTCAAATTTTATTACTCAACTTTATAGGTATATTATATTTTGCAACGGCATCAGACTATATTTTGTTCAACACCATTTCTAACTTTATCCTTTTAACATTATGATCTACTATCTTTTAACATTTGCTAACGTCGTTACCCCTGTAGCGACCTCCTAACCACACACACTATTACCATCAACATTATAAAAACATAATAAAACATTGTACATTAAACATTAACATTATATAATTCATATTTACATAACTTGTATCAAACTTTATAAGACATTACGACTTCAACTCTCTATTCAACTTTTATTATTTAACATTCATTTATATCATTAGGTTCTATAAAACAATTTCAAACTTATTATTAACCTTTCAGTTACATCACCTTCCTACCATGAATTTTCCCTTTCTAACCTTTTCTCAATCCTTATTAGTTTGGGTGACTCTATTATTCACTATTATCTCTATCTTATTTTGGCATTTGTCTATCTAACCTTACTACCCCTTTTTCTACTAACAACCACTACTAACAACCATGTTTATATATTATGACACCAGTATCTCTATAATAACCCCCTTCACTAATTCCATTTAAATCCTCTGGCACCGCTCGTTTTTGTACTAGGATGTGTGTTCCCTACCTGGCCATATCCATTCCTAACCATTTGCCCTCCACCAAATATCGGCAAACACTCTAACCCAAAATTGCTCCGCCTGCCACAACGCTGCACGCTGGTCTCTTGCCACGTCGCATGCTGATCACTCCTTACACCGGATACTTACTACAAAATATCATCATCAACAAATATATATATGCCATTCACATTACTCACCTCTCTACATATAATCACTAACTACTGTGTCCCTAAAATATCTAACACCTCTTTATATATTATCTGTATCTCAACATTCTTATTTTCACTAACTCCCATTAACTCTATTAGCTAACTCCAATGCCTTTATTTATCACTATCCCCAAACCTCTTTACAACATTTCACCTTAATATACCACTAGAAAATTCATCACTTATCTTACAATCCTAAAACAACTCAATATCCAAATATATCATATGCGTAATCATTTATTATCCATTAGAATCTAAATCCCATAATTATCCAAATTCCTCCTAATTACTTATTCTTGAATATTTAAAATTCTACAGTACATGGTTTACACACAAAAATACATAAAATACACAGCAGCAAAAATACACAAATACACTGACACCAATACACAAAATATATATAATCCACATTATCATTTTATCATTTACCAAAAATCAGTTTATAAGCAGTCCATTTCGAAAAACACTGTCCACATAATTAAATGTTCATAAACACAATAAAATAATTAACCTCAATCGTCAAACAATAATCTTATCTTATATCTATATACATTGCTTAATACTGACTCTCTTATACTAACATCATAAATACCATTCAAATGTTCCTCATTATTCTCAAACTCATTTAATTTGTCATGATTGTTCATTGTCCTGTCACCTCCTGTATTATTAGTCATAACTAGGTAATTTATAAAATCATTATTTCCCTTATCTCCTACTCCTTCCGTTTCATTACAAGGTAAGTATTTACTATATTTATCAATCATCTCTACTCCTAACCTTTCCATAAATTCTTCATAGTCTCTACTTATCTTAAAAATCTCTATCTCCCTCTTTCTCTCACAATAGCTCTCTCTTTTAATATATCTCTCTCTACCACACCAAGCTACATTCTCTATTTCAATATTTGCAGGGGACACTAATTCACAACTATTGCACCACCTGTGAAGTGCACTAAAAAAACCAAGGACAACTTTATTTGTAGACCTATCGTCTCCCAAATATACATCGAAGGCACTCTCGTCCTTCCTAAACATATGGGCTTCACCCCCTACTCCATCATTAAGGGAAAATTTTACCCCCTGCAACTCTTACAATTATACTCTCTTTACACACTCTCTTTAACCCTTCAACACACACTATCATTCCATCATTATCATATTCTATTCCCCATAAAATCTCATTATCACTACCCCTGTTTACATAATCATTTTCTAATATCATACTTTTATTTTTATTATCATAATTTTCTCCCCCACTTACCTTGTCTTTGTTTATATCTAATTTGTCTACTCCCCTCTTATTTTCTAACTCTATCTCGTCTAACCGTGTATGTATCTCATTTAATCTTTTGTCAATATTACAATTTTGTTTCTTAATTTCATTTTTTATTTCTTCAAATTTCTCATTGAATTGGTTTAATTTTACATTTTGCAAATTACTCTGTTTCTTTAGTTCATTTAATTTGGCATCAAAACTGTCAAACTTTACATTAAATTTAACATTCTGCTGGTTAAATTTTTCATCAAATTTAACATTCTGCTGGTTAAATTTTTCATCAATCTGTTCTCTTAATTGATTATTTTGTGTTTTCATTAATTGAAACAAGTCTTCCAATGACACTTTATTGCTAATTGCCATAGGTGTCGAATTGGCACTTATTTCGTTCAATATCATAGATTCTGTTTCGGTGTCGTTCATTTCTATACTCTCGTTATTTTCTGCCATTCTAGTGGAAATTTGATCTAATACTAAAATAACGATTGAATTGTAATTGTCGCTTATACGTCTTTACTTTGTCAACATAACCTACTCGTCTCTATAACCTCTCACGTGTTATGTTACAAATCGTTTCACCACTCCCGCTGTTTCCGAATCTGGCCTATTTTATATAAAATAATTTTATATAATGTCACAGTTCGGGGGCCATTTGTAGAGTTACACTCTTATTATTTTATATTTTGTTGTTACTAATAAGTAAAATACATTTACTTACCGACTGTTCCATGCCACATCCGGTTCGAGCACATGGTTTATACACAACATGAATTTCATCTCTAAGGGCCAGGATTCTTTTTCTCAGCGAGATTCAGAAACAGTAGAGGTTTTCGAAATAATAATTCTAATAACGTTTGTGTTGACGTATGATGTGTTTAATACTCTATCTTTTCGTTAATTACACTTACAAAGAAGAACAAAGATGGCGCCTTACCATGACAAACAAAATGATTTCTACATGTATTTCCGCTTTATTAATAATTACTTATTTTCTCTTATTTCGTGATCTGACTGGATACTTGGTTTGTTACAAAACATTTCAAAGAGACTGCAGTTCTCTCTCTATGGTTTACCAAGTTATAAAAGACATAAACCAATGCCTCAATTTCCTTATTCATGATTTATAAATGCAGACATACTCTTACACCCACGCACACACTCTTTACCCCATGTTATTTATTGGTACCTTCTTGTAAATTATACTTTAGAATTTTGAGCTCATTTTCGACAAAAGAATAATGGTTAATTAAGTTGAAACTTTCCTGAGTTGTGATTGCTGTCTCCCTTCAGAAGTCCTCCAGTTACAGTCAGATGTTCGGCGCCTTTCATAGTCTAGTCTGTTCTTTGCGTTGCACTGAATTTACTTTGCCATGTTAGGTAGCAGCTGGCATTGCTACATAATAGTTATTGTTTAATCACATTTCAACTAATTAATAAACACTTCTACTGGCAAAACTGTACCAGCAAAATTTGAGCGTGTTAACACTGTGATGTGCTGTAATGGACTGAGAACGGGTTATACGCAAAATTTGCGTATGTAGTAGTATATCTGACGTCACCGTCTTTTGTTTCTACGGCCAACGCCATGGTTTGCACGTTATTGTTTTTAAGTCATTATCATTTATTAATGACGACACAGCCTTGTGGACCAATGAGAATTGATATTTAGAGTCTGTCTTCACTTATACCGCCATTGTATGTGTTTGGTTTCACCCGTCAGCCGGAGACCTTGGAATCATTCCCCTCTTGCTGAATATGCGTTGTTTCTTGGGACATGGGTAAAACTGACCTAACCATGGTTGACATTAATAAATATAATAAAAATACAATACGAAATCCCTTAATCCCATAATTATGACAACAGGCCTTTATGTACTGTTACAATAATGTTTTACATATGTGCCTGAGTTGTAGAAGACTCAAGGCCTATTGATTTTGGTGAAGATCGGTTACGGGGGAAGGGTAGTTTACCTGAAACATTTTTTGTTGTAACAAGAGTAAAGTACTTAATTTTGATAAATAAAGTATCATGATAAGATCTTATTAATCCACTGTAGAAACGTAGATGAAATATCTATAAATGAAGAGGCTAGTTGAAGGGGTGGGGGTAATTTTCTATAAATGAAAATTATAGTTGAAGGGGGAGGGGATAATTTTTATACATCTACTACGTTATCGGCAACAAAGTAGTAGTTTTTTGTTAAAATTCCTTTCCGGGCTGTTTGGCCATAGTCCAAAGTTTTCTGCAAAACCAGACGTTTCAGCAGTGCCGTCGACTGCCATCATCAGTGAAAATTGAGTGCCATAACGTGTGTTGGTATACTTTAGTAACCACATTACTGTGGTTAAGGCTGAAGCAAAAAAGTGGAAAGAAATAGTTTCTATGGAAACATTTCATTTTGTAAATGATTTTAAATATAAATCTTAGAACATGGAAGTTATGTATGGTTCTCCATACCGATATTTTTCTATGACGAACGATAACTGCCGTAAATTCAAACAGAACCAAATACTTTTTTCATACCTTCCTAAATTATAGAGTACTCAAGGCCTGTTGATTTTGGTGAAGATCGGTTAAGGGAAAGGGGTAGTTTACCTGCCACCTTTAATTTTTAACAAGAGTAATTGTTTCTATGACCAACGATAACTGCCGCACACTCAAACAGAATCAAATAATGTGTTACATGCAGCCCTGAATTGTGGAGGACTGAAGGCCTATTGATTTTGGTGAATATTGGTTAAGGGAAAGGGGTAGTTTACCTGCAACGTTTTATGTTTTAACAAGGGTAATTTTTTCTATGACGAACAATAACTGCCATAAATTCAAAGAGAATCAAATAATTTTTTGCATACGTTCCTGAATTGTAAAGAGCTGAAGGCCAGTTGATTTTGGTGAAGATTGGTTAAGGGAAAGGGGTAGTTTACCAGCCACCTTTAATGTTTTAACAAGAGTAATTGTTTCTATGACGAACGATAACTGCCGCACATTCAAACAGAATCAAATAATGTGTTGCATGCCGACCTGAATTGTAGAGGACTGAAGGCCTATTGATTTTGGTGAAGATCGGTTAAGGGGAAGGGGTAGTTTACCTGCAACGTTTTATGTTTTAACAAGGGTAATTTTTTCTATGACGAACGATAACTGCCTTAAATTCAAACAGAACCAAATACTTTTTTCATACCTTCCTAAATTATAGAGTACTCAAGGCCTGTTGATTTTGGTGAAGATCGGTTAAGGGAAAGGAGTAGTTTACCTGCCACCTTTAATGTTTTAACAAGAGTAATTGTTTCTATGACCAACGATAACTGCCGCACACTCAAACAGAATCAAATAATGTGTTACATGCAGCCCTGAATTGTGGAGGACTGAAGGCCTATTGATTTTGGGGAATATTGGTTAAGGGAAAGGGGTAGTTTACCTGCAACGTTTTATGTTTTAACAAGGGTAATTTTTTCTATGACGAACGATAACTGCCATAAATTCAAAGAGAATCAAATAATTTTTTGCATACGTTCCTGAATTGTAAAGAGCTGAAGGCCAGTTGATTTTGGTGAAGATCGGTTAAGGGAAAGGGGTAGTTTACCAGCCACCTTTAATGTTTTAACAAGAGTAATTGTTTCTATGACGAACGATAACTGCCGCACATTCAAACAGAATCAAATAATGTGTTGCATGCCGACCTGAATTGTAGAGGACTGAAGGCCTATTGATTTTGGTGAAGATCGGTTAAGGGGAAGGGGTAGTTTACCTGCAACGTTTTATGTTTTAACAAGGGTAATTTTTTCTATGACGAACGATAACTGCCTAAAATTCAAACAGAACCAAATACTTTTTTCACACCTTCCTGAATTATAGAGTACTCAAGGCGTGTTGATTTTGGTAAAGATAGGTTAAGGGAAAGGGGTAGTTTACCAGCCACCTTTAATGTTTTAACAAGAGTAATTGTTTCTATGACGAACCATAACTGCCGCATTTTCGAACAGAATCAAATAATGTTTTGCATGCATCCCTGAATTGTAGAGAACTCAAGATTGTTGATTTTGGTGAAGATCAGTTAAGAGAAAGGGATAGTTTACCAGCAATGTTTTATGTGATAACAAGGTTAATATTTTCTATGATGAACGATAACTGCCGTAAATTCAAACAGAACCAAATAATTTTTTCACACCTTCCTGAATTATAGAGTACTCACGGCATGTTGATTTTGGTAAAGATAGGTTAAGGGAAAGGGGTAGTTTACCTGCCACCTTTAATGTTTTAACAAGAGTAATTGTTTCTATGACGAACGATAACTGCCGCACACTCAAACAGAAGCAAATAATGTGTTGCATGCAGACCTGAATTGTAGAGGACTGAAGGCCTACTGATTTTGGTGAAGATCGGTTAAGGGGAAGGGGTAGTTTACCTGCAACGTTTTATGTTTTAACAAGGGTAATTTTTTTCTATGACGAACGATAGCTGCCTTAAATTCAAACAGAATCAAATAATTTTTTACATATGTGCCTGAGTTGTAGAAGACTCAAGGCCTACTGATTTTGGTGAAGATCGGTTATGGGGAAAGGGTAGTTTACCTGAAACATTTTTTGTTGTAACAAGAGTAAAGTACTTAATTATGGTAAAAAAAGTATCCTGATAAGAAGATCTTAATAATCCACTGTAGAAACATAGATGAAATATCTATAAATGAAGAGGCTAGTTGAACGGGGTGGGGGTAATTTTCTATAAATGAAAATTATAGTTGAAGGGAGAGGGGATAATTTTTATACATGTACTACGTTATTGGCAACAAAGTAGTAGTTTGTTGTTCAAATTCCTTCCCGGGCTGTTTGGCCGTAATCCAATGTTTTCTGCAAAACCAGACGTTTCGGCAGTGCCGTCGACTTGCATCATCAGTGAAAATCAAGTGCGATATCGTGTGTAGGTATACGTTAGTAACCACAGTACTGTGGTTAAGGCTGAAGCAATAAGTGGAAAGAAGTAGTTTCTATGGAAACATTTCATTTTGTAAATGATTTTAAATTTAAATCTTAGAACATGGAAGTCATGTATGGTTCTCCATACCGATATTTTTCTATAACGAACGATAACTGCCGTAAATTCAAACAGAATGAAATACTTTTTTCACAGGAGAAACAACAAATGCTGTAACAAATGTTTAAATATTACACAATATAAATAATACATATTTATATAATTACCAGTAACTGAACTGATGATACTATCAATTATACTGCCTATAAATGTGTTAGTGTACACCAATCCAGCTAGTATTCCTGCAAGGTGTCCCGTGAAGGATGCATTAGGCACCAACAGGTGAATTGCTATCAGTTCAACCCATGCTGCGTAGCGTGATGGTACTGTCATACCCATAATGTATGAAACACCTGGTGGATTCTCCTTCGTAGTGATTACTTTTAGTGCAAATATGACACCTAAAACAAAGAATATTCCTTATTTCAAGTGCCTTATATCTTACAGAACCTTATACCTTAGAACAGATATCTTATTCTAACCCAAGTCGACACACTTAGAGTTCAATAGAATTTTGCACATATAAATTAGCCAAAGAAAATTTAATTTGTAACAACATGATGAAATATCATGAAAAATGATGATATCAATATCGTAAAATAAAATCACGTGTCTACTGTATTTTTTATGAAACATTCTAACCAAATGTTCTTCTATAACGTTTACTACCGAGTCTAAAATGAAACACCAAGTTTACAAATAGAAGTGCCTGTACAGGTATAACTGTCTTTCTGCTTATTCCCACACAGGCAGTTCAGATCTGGTTCCTGTTCCTCCGAAGATGGTTGTTGTAGGTACAGCCAAAATGTTTGGTATACCATACAGAGAACCTGGATCACAGCTTTAATCCTATTTATATTCTCACGTAGGCTTCTGAGGCTGATGGATACCCATTGTAATATGGGTGAAATGTTGTACAAGACATTTTTGACATGGTCCATTTTGGAAGAAGACTTCAAAAATAGGTACTACTTATCAGTTGTTTATAATATTCAAAATCTTGATGTTTTATAATACTCTGAACAGAAATGACTAAGTCAGCATTTCAATTGGACACTGAGCCTAGCCGAGCCTATCACACGAGAAAGTGGAGCAACAGGTCACAATATAGAACTTAGCAGCAAGTACTGTTTATAAGCTTATAAACAGAAATACTTCTACAGGTAGAACTGTCTTTCCACTTAGTCACATATCGGTGGCAGTTGATATCTCACATCCTGCTTCATTCCAGTTGAAAAAAGATCCATTAGGTCAGAATAATGACCAATCAGTAGCAAATGCTGTTTAAAACCAACCTTATAAATAGAAGTCCTCTATAGGCAGGATTGTATTTCCAGTTTCCTGGTAATCCTACAGAGGCAATTGCAGTCTCAGTTCCTGCTTTGCTAAGGATGGCTATTGTGGGTACAACTGAAAATTCTGGTATTCCACACACCAGTGGCAGGTGGTGTTATGGTTGCAGTGTTGTGCAACCACCAAAATAGAATAACTAAACTGTAAAATAACATACAAAAACATTAAGCAGTTAAAAGTGTCATAAATTTTAACGGAGAGCGTATTAAATTGTATGCGGCAATGTTCGTGTACAATTCAAATTTATGCAGACTGGCGGTTGTAGGCCGCTTGCAACTTGAACAGTAAATGGCAAAGCTTACTACACAAAGATATGGGAGAACGTGCGTTACTTTTCACAGTTGTACTATGTTCCCTATGTTAGATAGAAAGTTGCAAAGCTTCTGCAATGCTCCACTAGTAGTGTTGTAGCTCATCATTAGTTGTGTCATGAAGTCAGCAGAGCCGTCTTGATTTGTAAGTTGTATCAGGTTTAGTGTTTACATTGATTCAAGGTTACATTGAAGTTTCCATTGCAAAGTTGAAGTGAGTAGCAGGAATATCTGAAGGGTGTACTTTTGTATTTTCTGTTCGTTTGTTAACAATTCTTTGGTAAAATTTTGTTTCACTTTTAAACATTGAGAAATGAGAAAATAATACTAACATACAAATTACTCGTTTTTTCCTTTTAACTTGAGGGCTTCGTTTATCTGTATGTATTTTAGTATTATGCCCTTTAAAGAACTGAAAAGGACCTGTAAAGAATTATCAAATCATTTAATGAAGAATCAGGGCAACACATCAGTACTGTTGTTGCGTCTGGAAGCTCTTGAATGTTCTTGAGTTATTCCTAGAACGCTAATTGGAAATGGCTGGTTAGAAAGAAGTTTAACGTGGACTGTATGTTTTTCATGTAATGATAGTTTATTGAAATTTATTGAAATTTGATGTGATTGCTGACACGTGCAGAAGTTAACTCGGCATGATGCCCGCTAATTGAATTAGAAATAAAAGTCGAAAGACATAATAGTTATTGATAAGGCAGGAATCGCCCAAGTAGAATCAGTGCATGTTGCACATACTAAATAATTTAAATAATGAAAGCCACTAGCCGCGGCTGGAAATGTTACGAGTGATCAGCTCGGAGTATTGAGAATAACTAATGTAAATTTCCCTACAGGCAGCCCAGCTGGGAACCGGCTGTAGTTAATAGATAAGAAAAAATGTGACGTCATCTGCACGTGGCGCAGTGCGGTATTCAGATTACAGAGTTTACAAGTTCAAAGTTTGAACATACTGCCCACACAAAATCGGGGCGATTTTGTAATTTATGCCTTAAGGTTAATAACATATAGCAACTGAATTTACATGCTAATAAAACAACAACATAACAATTGACATGTCCAACATAGAGCAATGACACCTGGACAATTAATAGTAACAATGTGGTTAACAAACCAAATTCATGTGATAATTACAAAATACATAATGATTCGATTTATATAGTCATAGAAAACTGACAATGAAATTACACAACACATAATAACATGGCATGATGCACAATAATACAATAATCAGGTAGACACATTAATTTGTCTCACATAATAACAGAATAATGATCACAAAGAATTCAATAATAAGTAACAAGCAATAATACAATAAAAAGATATAATAATTTGCATGCATGATATTGAAACAACAATCCTCCGAAAAATTTAACAATACATAACCCTTGGATAATACAATGGCAAATACATAATAATTGATACAATAATATTACAATAATAATTCCCAAAAAAGTTTAAAAATACATAATCATAGAATAGTATAATAACAAAGACATAATAATTGATACAATAATGGAGTAGTAACTATTGGAATAATAGCTACACGATAATAATAATAAAACTGGATTGTATGATCGTCCCGGGAGTGATACAAGGCAATGCAACAAATTTCACATTCCTGATACGTGTCGTATGATGCTCATGCGACTAGTCTGATGCCACCGGAAGGGGGCATAATTTATGGATGGGTCGACGTAGGGTACCCTGTGCGGTGTGAACTTCAGCAACGCGCACTATTGAGTCCTGACCCGCAAACATTTGTGATTACCCTGCGCTTCCATTGAAGGGGGGGGGGAATTATCATCTAGAATGAGGACTAGCTGTCCAACAGTCAAATTTCTTGACGTGATGCGCCATTTGTTGCGGTGTTGCAAGTAATCTTTTGACCATCGTTTCCAGATGGATTGTGTGAATCTTTGGAGCAGCTGCCATCTGCCCAAACGACTAATACTGACCTGGGTAATCGGGTTCCGGAAGTGCCGTAAGCAGAGAACCGACCAGGAAATGAGCGGGAGTTAACGGTTCTGGGTCCCTAAAGTCATTGGATATAGCGAATAAAGGGCGTGAGTTAAGGCAGGACTCTATTTGAGTTAGAATGGTAGAATACTCCTTGAAATTCAGAATGGTACAGCCAATCACGCAACGCAAATGAAATTTGACACTTTTTACCCCGCTTTCCCACAGACCACCGAAATGAGGGGCTGAGGGTGGAATAAAGGACCACTTGATGCCCTGGGAGCTGGTAAACTCCTGAGTTGTTTGCGCACATCCCTTAGATTTCAAAAGTCTGTACAATTCGTGTAGTGTGCTGCTAGCACGACGAAAATTCGTACCACTGTCGGAGAATATCTGAGTGGGGATACCTCTACGCGTGATGAACCGTTTTAAGGCAGCTATGAAGGCGTCTGAGGTAAGATCTGATACAAGTTCCAAATGAATGGCCTTAGTGGTCATGCATACAAATAAAGCAATATACGCTTTTGACGTCGATTTTGAGCACTGCCTGCCATGACGTACAAATACGGGCCCGGCATAGTCAACAGCAGATTGGGAAAATGGCTTAGCAGGCGTGACCCTGGAAGGGGGTAATTGTCCCAATAATTGGTTTGCGCCCCTAGCACGGTATCGGAAACAAGTGATGCATTTATGTATTACCGAGCGTATATAGGATTTATCATTATCGATCCAATATTTCTGCCTCAGAGAAAACTGGGTTAATTGTACACCAGAGTGCAAAAAAAAATAAACGAAGATGTTCGTTTTCTATGAATAACTTGCTGAGATGAGAATGAGGATGTAGTATTATTTGATGTTTGCTTGCGTAGTTAAGCTGGGAGTGCTACAGACGTCCACCCACTCGCAATATGCCTGTCTTATCAAGAAAGGGGTTGAGTGAGAGAATTTTACTGCTGCTGGGGATGCAGCGATGTGCCTCAAGTTCCTTAACCTCAATGCTGAAGTGCAATTGCTGAGACTGGTGAATAAAAACCAAAAGTGTATCATGCAACTCCTGGGCTGACAAAAAGGAAGTGTCCCTGTCAGCAACGGGGAGCCTAGAGTTCCGAATAAACCTGCGGCAATATGAGAAAACGCGAATGAGTCTTGATAGAGATGAGTAATTTTCAACATAACTGGATGTGGATGGAGCGACAATTAGTGAGGTTTGGGCCTGCTTGCGTCGTTCCTGTTCCAGATCGGGATAAGTGCAGGGATAATGAGTATTGAAGGCACTGATAGGCCATGATGATGACTCGTGCGGGTAGCGTGTAAAAATCGGTTACGCTAACGGTTACGTTTACGTTTCTGCTGGACCTTAATTTCCAGAGATTGAGATCTGCGGATAGCGCCGGAGAGAGAATCGCGTAAATGAGACTTGTCTGACCTGTGAGGCAGGGATACTACAAATCTGCCATCCTCATTATGGACAGTATTGGACACAAAATGATTCTCGCATTCCAAGTCCTCAGCGGAGGGATCACGAATAGAAACTTCCTCCAACTTCCAAAATTCCATTAGTTGAGAGGAAATGGCACTATAATTTTCACATACCATAAATGATGAAACCGGTTTCGTCATGCTGACATTAAACGGCAAGTTACCTGCGAGAATGAATCCTAGTTTTGTCTCCTGAATTATGGGGAAATGTGGGCTATGGATAAATTTGATAGATTCAATTAATTGCAAGTAATACTGAGCACCGAGCAATAAATCGACTTGTGACGAGAAGTTGAGTTGTGGGTCGGCTAAGAATATGCCCTTTGGTAAATTTAAAGATGCGACATCAAATGATTCCGCCGGGAGATTATTAGTGATGCTGGGAAGCACAGCGCAATGTATGTTTAAACTAAAATGCTTATAGCGTGAATGTAACCTTACTCTGGTACTGAAGTCAGCTTGGGACAATGAATTGTTTATACCCGTTATGGGCAATTGAGATTTAATCAGTTTCAGACCCATGCGACGTGCGAAATCCATAGTACAGAAGTTACCCTGCGAACCAGAGTCTAATAAAATCCTAACCGGGTGCTTTCTACCTGCATGGTCAGTTGTCATGCAGACTGCGGTAGATAATAATATGGACTTATTTGTTTGTAATTTTAGCGAACACTGGTTGTTACTGGGCGACTCGTTTTTGTTAGGCATATGAATCATTGTGTGATGGCATTTCGCACACGTTCTGCAAGAAAATTTAGAGGGACAGTGGGCACTATCGTGGCCTGGGCGAAAGCAATTTAGACAAAGTTTATTTTTGACTATAATATTTTTTCTCTCCTGTTGAGTAAGCGTTATAAATTGTGAACAATCAGTAAGTCGGTGTTTACCCTTGCACAGCTGACATATATTATTTCCGACATGGGTATGGAATGTTGATTTGGGAACATTCACTGTTTTAATTGCCTTGCGATAGTGAGCCTTATCACCAACGTTTATCTTGCTTGTCGAAGTGGTCGCGCTGTCCAGGTTTTGCAATAACTGTCTACGGGTATTTAAAAATTTTATGAAATTACTCAAGTTAGGAAATTGTTCTTCTGACAAGCTTTCTTTCCAAAGACGAAGCGTGTAATTATCGAGTTTTTGGGCCAAGTAATGAATGAGAATAATTTCGAATGTATTTACGGGTAGATTTAAGGAGTTTAATGCATTGATATTAGTGGTTATCTCGTCAATAAATCTGTAAATACTAATCCTGGACTCTTGTTGAACCGATTGCACACCCAAGACATTCCCCACATGATGGGCTGAGACAATTAACTTACTGTCATACCTATTTCTTAGTAAATCAATAGCTACCGCATAATTTCATGAGTAATTGGAAGCGATTTTATCACATTTAGTGCCTCGTCACTTAATGAAGAGTGCAAGTAGTGTAACTTTTGAATATCCGTCAGGTCGGTTCTGACGTGTATTAATTCAAGAAATATGTTGTAATAGTGTTGCCACTCAATAATGCTACCTGAAAAGCAAGGCAATTTGATCGGTTCCAACTGTATAGGGGAGGTTTTAAGAGGCGTAATTTCGGTATTAATCAATGGTTTTTGGGTCACCTGCTCCACTTGCTCTAACAAGTGTTGCAACTTGCATTCGATATTGCAAAGATCATCCTCAGTTTGGAGTCTGTCACTGGCTAATGCGAAATCAGCGTCATCAGACTCAATTTGAGACTGAATATCATCATATTTAGTGGATAATTCCATTAAATGGCGAAGCTTTATTTTTAGTGCGTGATGATCGCTTGTGTCTCGATCGAAATTATCCGCGAACGTGTTCACACGGAATATAGATGCTTTAATCGTGCCCCGTTTCTTTATCAACGCTTTCACATCAGCCATGATTGGAATTAAAAATGTAGTTTAAAAGAATTTAAGCGTAGAGCAGGTGAATAACTGCTGTAATTTTGAATATCTTGATAAAATTTGATATAACGTGGGAGCTAGTGATCGTCATATAGCTTAACACATTACTTACTATAATATATAATTATTATCTCTTTTAAAGAACAGCCATGAGCCTTATTAAAAGTATGAATTTAAATAATAATATACACATAGCCTTATCTCGACACTTGAACTTCTAATGAGTTATTACGCAGTTATGCAAATAGAAATTTATGCACCAATGTACATATGAAAATCTAGTTAAGATGAAAGTTTACGCTCATATTATAATAATATATGTTTAAGTAAAAGCATCAATAATACCATATTAAATGTGAAATGTTACTCAGTTTGTTGTATTCATGTGTTATATGAACAATTATAATGAAAACTGAAAGTTTATAATCACGTGGAATCCTGGCGTGTTCAAAGCTGCTTCGGTCCTGTTGGTTCCGTGCTGATCCCATCCGGCAATCCCTTGATGTTGGCGCACCGCCTGTTTGTGCTGGTTGGATGAAGCTTGATGATGTATCTCAGCGTAATTTTACCATTGTGGAATTTGCTGCTGTTGAATAACTTTCTTGTAGTTTCTTGTCGTGTCAGATCTGACGCTCTGTTGGATCTTGTGTGTCACTCCTGAAGGTTGTCTTTGTGGCAACAAAAGCATGCCATGGCCAGCAATCTCAATTTGAAAGTATTTAAGTTTGAAGAATGTTTGGGCCACCGGCTGTTTGTGTCCATTAAATGAAATATTTTGAGATAGTGGTGGACCAAAATGTTGCCCGTAAGGCCAAAGTAAAATCCGGATTGGTGGACCAGAAAATGCTGTCGCTGCGGACAAAAATGTGGTCGCTTGTGGACCAAGAAATGCTGCCCGTAAGGCGAAAATAAAATCCGGTTTGGAGGACCAAATGTTGCGTCTGGAAGCTCTTGAATGTTCTTGAGTTATTCCTAGAACGCTAACTGGAAATGGCTGGTTAGAAAGAAGTTTAACGTGGACTGTATGTTTTTCATGTAATGATAGTTTATTGAAATTTGATGCGATTGCTGACACGTGCAGAAGTTAACTCAGCATGATGCCCGCTAATTGAATTAGAAATAAAAGTCGAAAGACATAATAGTTATTGATAAGGCAGGAATCGCCCAAGTAGAATCAGTGCATGTTGCACATACTAAATAATTTAAATAATGAAAGCCAGTAGCCGCGGCTGGAAATGTTACAAGTGATCAGCTCGGAGTATTGAGAATAACTAACGTAAATTTCGCTACAGGCAGCCCAGCTGGGAACCGGCTGTAGTTAATAGATAAGAAAAAATGTGACGTCATCTGCACGTGGCGCAGTGCGGTATTCAGATTACAGAGTTTGCAAGTTCAAAGTTTGAACAACTGTCATATATAAAATCAGTCTGCATCAAAAGGATTAGGCTTATACTGGAAACAAGTTATTCATATGTGAACCTTTAACATTAATTATGCATGATGTTGAAACTGACATGACTCAAATAATTAGGTCACGTGACAAGCCTGTCATCTCGGGAAGTAAGATTGCAATGGAAATTACAAGCATGTAATTAGGGTACGCTTGGATTCTAAAAACACATCTACTATTAACTGGGGGAAAAGACGACCTTGTCTCTG
Source organism: Magicicada septendecula (assembly GCA_034769895.1). Taxonomy (NCBI): domain Eukaryota; kingdom Metazoa; phylum Arthropoda; class Insecta; order Hemiptera; family Cicadidae; genus Magicicada; species Magicicada septendecula. The sequence continues at coordinate 338,120,566 of CM068370.1, read as the reverse complement.
TGATAAACATATAAACTACATTAACAATTTCCTTTAACTACAGACTAATTATGTTACAAAGAGAATAATGGTTTCTGGTTTAAAGCACGTGTTAATTTCGTGAACAATTGGAAATGTACAAACACACAAAAACACATCCTAAACGAACAGACACAATTCAAATCACACATATTATTCGAACATATCACACCCCACACACACAACATCGAGCCTTCAAAAGTCGACACCGTCACCAAGAATAAGATGGCCAGTGCTCCCAGTGGAGCTTTGACGAAGCTTATAATAAGCGAAAACTGGTTCAGGCTATAAGGTAAAACTTTTACGTTTTTACCTATAAAAAACTTTGTGCTCCGAGTCTGTAGTGATATACTTATATTTGTACATAACTTTTTCTTGTGTAATTACAACACAAAATGGTAGCCTAAATGGTTGGGCGTCACAGCCTATTCTCTGGTAGCCACAAAACTTACAAAAACTATGTTTTTCTTTATATGTGCTTTTGGCTGACACAATGTGGACACCAATTATTTGCAATTTTTTGTAAAAAAAAAGTCAACTGATTTTTGCAAAAATCAATTATTGGGCCCAAAAATGGAAAAAATGTGTTGTTCTTTTTTAACATATTTTATACTTTTATTCAGCACACAATATGACAGTCTTCATTTAATGCACCTCATAGAATACACTCTGCTACAAATAATATGCAATTTGCAAATACAAATGTAGATTTTTGGTGTCGCACCTTGTTTTGGCCAGGAATGTACATAAGAACACATAAAACATGGTTTTGGGAAGTTTCTTACCAGAAAAGAGTGACATCGAACTATTACGTAGTTTTGTTATAGTCACAATAATAAAGTTAAATATCCATTTAAGATAATTATAACATGAGAAAACTAACTGATTACATTCCACAGCAACAAGTTTACCGGTTACGGAGGCTAGTAGACACCATTAATGTAAGAACCAGAGAACTTCCTTCCCAAACAAACATGTGCCCATTAAAACTAAATACAGTCCTAGTAACGGTACTTACATGAAAGTAAACAGATTTACCTGAAAATCCAATTGCACATGTTTTCATCATGTGTGAATCATCCAAAATGCGAGCCCCACTCACAGAAATCAAAACATACATTCCACTAGTTAACACTGTAATCACTGCTAACAATAATCCAAAGTTTTTACTTCCATATCGCCGTTCCAACGAACGACCTTTAACTAAAAATGATACCATATTATAATACAAATGCATATCATCTCCATGTTCGAATGCTGACAATATCAATCTCTTGTACTCCTTGTGCCGTAATATGCCGTTTCCACTGAGGCAAATATCCCATTTGTCCCATGGTACATTTATGATTCCCATGTACAAAAGTGCCTAAAAAAGATAAAAGTACGTTAATTTTGAGACGGCAGTTTTGAAAGTAACCAAATAATTTAAAACTCAGGACCAGGAAAATAATTAAAAACTATCTGTACATTAATAAATACGATGTTAGTAATTAAATACCTAAACTCTATGTGACATACCTGCCCGACGATTGTTAACAACGTTACAGGAGGAATTGTTCCAGCCCCGACATTGTACAGTTCAGAAAATAGAAGTAAAACGCCTAGTTCAAGGCCTCTGTTTCTCCTATTACCTGACATTTTGCACTATTAATATTTCACCACACAGTAATTACTAAAATTTCTTCGATTATCTATCAAGCTCAATAGCCTCAACCAATTGCGCAAATGACAAACAGAGAGCTGTTTTACCATGTTTTTGTTCAAAATTACATAGTCAGCTGTTTTAAACGTGGACCAATCGAGTTTGACATTTGTCAGCTGTTTTTTTATAGAGCTCTAGTTTTTTTAACTGGATGATAGCAGCGAAGTATTATAATACACATTCATTGTATGAAGCAAATTATTTGTGACTGACTGACACTACCGTAAAATTTATTTTGGGTTACTTGATAAGAAAGTAATAAAGAGAATTTAAGAAAGAGAATTGCTTTACTCTGTAACAAACATAATTACAATGTTTCATGTTAGTGATACATCTTAGTATACTAAGTACTCTGTGTAGAATATCCGTCAACAGATTTAAAAATTTAAGCGCTTGATAATGTAACGGTAATCAGCATATTTTTTTACATATTTTATAAAAATATTAAATGATGGCAACCAGCAACCAACATTCTAGGTCTTGCGCAGCCAACACCATTTCTTTCAATTTGTCAAACTAAAGGATGTTGAAACTATTTCTGTATGATTCAGGTAGCGCTATTTTATGCAGTCTGGCGTTACGTTACGTCAGTGAGTGCGGTGTGCGGAGTGAACGAATGATGTTAAGTTTACAGAAATTGTAAATTGTTTTTTTATTTGAAGTGAGCCACTGGCAGTGGTAGAAAATCGTATATTGTTTTCTGTGATAAGGACAGATGTTTTACAGATTTGACTGTCATGCTGTATTAGGTGAGAACCGGCAAGTTTCCTTTTTGTCAGATTTTATTGAATGATCAGTACTTAATAATGTTTACTCTTTTTAAATGTAAAAATTTCTTTAACAATACACTGAAAGTATATTGTGCGAAACAATTTATATAAAAAGCATTATAAATTTTCAAGTTCTGGGAGAGATTGATGAATGTCAAAAATAAAATTAATCTGTGTTAACATAATTTTAATTTTAAGCACATTTGACCGTGGTCACAGATCCGGTTTTACTCACATGTATTTTAGTACTTATTTTTTTTAATGGATAAGAACCGGTGGACAACATGTGTTCATTAGCATTAGATGATTTTCGTTGTTACATAGCGTTATTAGTAAACTTCATGTGTCGTGCTAGTCTTGGTATGTGCCTCATATGGTTTATTATTTTTTAAGTATACCTAAAATAGTAAAAAAAAATAAATCGAGAGAAATTCAGTTTGACCAACAAGATAATTATTTCTTCCCTCCCCCATTTAATGGGCAGTGCAACCAAGCGCCGCACTTACAAAATTACAGTAAGAAATCGATCTTATATTTTGAGTAATTGCTGTCTTTGTATAAATTTATATAATCTGTAACATTAATAATTAAAACGGAACTGTTAATTATAAACACGAACACCTAAATTTAGTAACTAAATCAGAGGTTTACAAGAGGTTGATTGTATACTTTCATGATTATCCAAATGAATACTCAAATTTATGAATATTTTAATTTCATGTACTCTCATGTAATTTATTTTAGAAACATTTTAAGTAAATTTAAAGGATACTCATTTTGTGTACAGTTTTGTACAGTTGATAAGCGTTCAAACTTTTTATCAGGGTTGTATCTCTGTTGATAATACAGATTTTTACCACACAAATCAACGAGTGAAAATTAAGTGATCAGTTTTAACTAGACTAGTGTCTAAAGTGAAAACATTCCATTAATTGATTATTAGTTATTCTTGCAATGATTTTCATGTTGACTTTTCTCATTTAAATGGTCTTTATTGCTGAAGTTTTTGTTTTTAGTATACATTCAGCAGTGTAATAGTAATTTAAGATTTTGCTTTAGAATTTAGAAACATGGTATCATCACGGTTTTTTAATACTTTAAGTAGATATTCTTTGATAAATTTAATCAGTTCATACAATTAAAGAATTAAAGAACTGTTAATTCTTTTTGTATTATACACAGAAAGCAAAGACATTAGAAATATGTGGTACAATATGTGTAACTAGTATCACTGACAGTATTTTATTCAAGGGGAAAATTCTCACAGATAAAGACTATGAACATGTGTATCACGTATAACCTTCTGTGGCTATTTTTCAATAACACCTCATAGAAAAATCATAGCTATGCTACTGGTCGCAGATTGGGTGATTCTGTCAATACAAGTACTGTTTTTGTTAGAAATATGTGTTACCATAGAGCATCAGGGAACAAGAACATTAAATAGAGCCTATTTTTTTGGGGGGCAGTGTGTAAAAAAATATACAGGAGCAGAAACATTCTGTTGGGTTGAAAATTCTATGAAATTTTAAAGAGTTCTTATTTGACCTTCTGTTTGTGTATAAGATGCAAACAATTTTTAGTCTACTGCTCCCCCTTCAGAACTACTACTGCACTTAAAAGTTTATGAAATTTGGCTGCAAGAAACCAATTGACAGTCCTCAGTAATCTTGGATAGATATTCATTTTTTAATAAAATCTTTGTAATGACTGTGGTACCCTTGGTATTTTTTAAATAAATACATACATTCAACAAGTCTGGAAATACAAACCTATAGGACACAGGTGTGTGGGTAGACCCAGGAAGAGATGGCTGGAGGATTTTTGAAGGCGGAACAGGCGCACCGTGCCTGTGCCATGTTGTGAAGATGGTGATGATATATACCTTCCTTTTTTCATACAATATTATCCACATAGGTAGTTTGGATTAATTTTTATTTTACCATATTAAGTATAATTTAATTTTTATAAATGTAACATAGTATGTAGTCTGTGTTATGTGTGCATTGTTTCTGGTAATTTTCTAGAAGTAATATTTTTAATCTTGTTATATTGACAGTGGTATGAAACCTAAGCAGTAATAGGATAGGGATATGTGAGGTTATGGAGGACAGGAAATAAACATAGGAAACACAAGGACTTGATGATGAAGACTACAGATAGAAGTTGACAGTGCAATATTAGGGAATTAGGCCTACACCCTTGAAGTGGTCAAGAATTGTCTGTACTTAGGAAGTAAGTTGAATGATAATGGTCATTCAAGAAATGAGACCATCTGGTGAAAGTAAACAGCGGACTTCATGCATACTGAAGGAGTATGAAGTTTAAATTGACACGAAAATACATAGCTGACACTACATAAAGTGATAATAAGGTTTGATAATATCGAAGTTTGATATGAGACTTGGGCACTCAAAAGTAAGATGGATGAAATGGTTGAAGTTTTTGAAAGAAAAATCCTATAAAAGGTATATGGACCAATTAAAGAAAATGATATATGGAGTATATGCTTCAGTTACAAACTGAAGCAATTATATAACGACCGTAGCCTTTTGACTTTATTAAGGTATAGAGACGCAGATGGGTAGGACACATATATGTCCTATATATAGGGTATCTCACAGAAACATAAAATTTTGGAAATTGTGTTGGTAGCCCTTGCTGATTGTTGCCACTGAGTAGCTTATAAAACTTAAGCTTACACTGTCTTGTCATTTAGTTATAAAGGTTCATTGGAGCGGTAGACAATGTGTTTTTGCTGTCAAAGAACTTTAGAAGGACAACAACAGTTCTACTTTTGGAGTTACCTTGTAGAAAGGTGGAGGAGGAGAGGATACCAAAGAGAGCGACAAAAGGACAATCTATGGGAAGGACAAATAAGGGAAGACCATAGGCATAATGGCATTACATCAGAAGGGTGCAAAAGAATTACTGAATTTATAACCAATGTCATAAAGTACCGTGGAGGCAGATGTTAAAGGAAGCAAGGGACCGACAAAGTACTTCTGTGTCACAGAAAGAAGATGTAGAAAAAGAACTCCAGTAAACCAAAGTTGTAATCTGTATATCATGAGTAGATTTTGTTACGTTTTTAATATAGTTATTTGTGAGGACACTACTAAACGATCTCAGTTTGTTTTGAAGTGTTAATAGCCTGCACTTAACTCATATAACTGTGTCAACATTGTAATTACTCTGAGGGGTGAATAGTATTGATAAAGGACAGAACATGGTCTGCTACAGTGGACTTATGCATTTGGCCCAGACATCAATGTTGCTTGTGTTCAGCAGTGCAAGTGTTGAATGTTAATACTGCATTTTGTGCTGTGGATGTAAACTTTTCTGTAAGAAGGCAGCACTCTGTAGGCGTGTACCCCACACGAGGAAAGCAGATTCGTGGCATCCTGTGCCACTTTCAGGTGCTGTTGGGTCTTCTATGTCAGCAGAAAAGCAGTATGTACCCCATGTTGCCCAAGCAACTTCCCGATATAGTCTGTCACACTTCTCTGTGATAAAGGCCACGATCACTCTAAGAACCAACACATGAAATCCAGCTTGCCATTAGCTTCTCTTTCTATGGTGAATTGGATTCTTTGGTGAACATTGTTCAGATGATCAACATAACGATGAGGCTCCTCCTTTCTGTTGCTCCAAACAATGAAAGTGTCATCCGCATACCAGAAACAACACTTCAGTTTGAACAGTGTAGACGTTAGTGCAATCTCTTAAAAATTTTCAGTGTAGAAATTGACAATCACCAGGCTTAGAAAACTCCACATGGTAACTCCACAAATCTACTCAAAGAAGGGCCTGCCCCATTGAAAATACGTTGTCGTCAGTAGGATGAACATTACATCATGTGGATGTCGTAGCTCTCTTCTGCTAAGTACTGGACTGGTTTTGTATTGGATTTAATTGTTTACTTATTTCAAGAAGTTTGTTTCATGAATAATGCTGGGTTTTGGAAAAAAACATCCCACACATCAAGTCAGTGAAATGGCATTTGGTGACAAAAGTATGATTTTATATATTTGTGTTTACAGCTTCTTGTGAAGAGGATGAGAAGCGGCATTATCCATTAATATAATGGCTTTTTTTAAGATAAGTCTTTACTACAAGAATAAATTTATTATTTCTTAGACAGATTTGCATCCATTCATGCACTTCTTTGATTTTTATAGTATACAGACAAGGCCAGTAAGTTATTGTTTTTAAATTCCCTAGGTGTAGCTGACTTTCCTACACACATAAGTGCTAATTTGTGATCACCTGACATATTGGCGCATAGAATAATGGCGATTCTTTTTTTGAAATGTGTGTACCCTGTGGCAACTTTTTCTTTTGAGCAAGTCTTTTAGATGGTAACATTTTGAAGTTCAGTCCACTTTGAAGCAGTTATAAATCTGGTCTGGGATGTATCCTTATTCTTCTAAAATTTATTAAAATTTTCTTTAATTTCAACAACAGCTTCTGAATTTTTCTGTGCTGCTATATTTAAGTGACCATTTTCCAACAGTCCAGCCATTCAACACTTGTGAAGCAAATTGCACATTTCCCCTATAAAATTGATGGCTAAATAATTTTTTTTTCTTGTAGTATGGGTCTGGAAAGCAGGACATCCGTGTCCCATTGTTGTGTACCAAAGTAATAGTCTCACTGACAGCTTCAAATGCTGAGGATTTCATACTTTTCCAACCTGAACTCAATGAAGCAAAGACATAGCCAGTGTTTAAGTTAGTCACGTTTTGTTTCCATCAACACCAATACCAGTGTCATGTGCTAAACTTTTAGTGGACTCCCCCTTGTTGAGTCTTTTTAACACTGCCAGTTTTATTTCTAATGAAACTACCAATTGTTTTCTCTTTTGTGGCACCAAGATGTTAACTCTGTTTGTCTGTCTGTCTCTCCCTCCTTCTCTGTTAACACTGTCTGTCTCTGTCTCTCTCTCTCCTTCCCTCTTCCTCCTCCTCCTCCTTCTCCTCTTATCTGTCTCTGTCACACACACATGCATGTGCACGCACGTAACCTGCAGCCCGCCACTTTAGCATAGCCAAATACTGTATAAATACAGTCCAATGTTAGAATTTGTGTGTACAGTGGTTAGTATCCAACACACAATGGATTTTTGTACATTCATTCAAGAAATAAAAGTAAGATTATGTACTTATAAAGTGTGTTACAAATGTGTATAGAAAAAATGAGGTAACGAAAAAAGTTCTCGGATAATTGGAACTATACTATACTAGAAATAAGATTTTTAAGACTAAGCTATACCAACACTAATACAAGAGCTGTCCAGAAAGTAACTTACGTTTAAGTGTGGGTGGGGATGGGGTGGGGCTAGCACCGCCATCTTGGTGACACTGGGTGGCGTGACTCAGTACGCATCCAGCTGGGGCCGGTATAGGTCTGTGTTGTGTTTCTATGCTTCACTAATAATTTTTAAAACGACTGCTGCGATTGAAAATCCCGCGAGCTGTGAAGTGCGCTCAGTAATACGATTTCTGCAAGCAGAAAACTGCAGACCAGTGGACACTCATCGGCGACTGTGTGAGGTCTATGGGAACAATGTTGTGAGTGAGGGAGGTGTAAGGCAGTGGTGTCTTATGTTTAAAAATGGCCACACCAGTGTGCACGATGATGAGTGGAGTGGCCGGCCGAGTGTTCTTACTGACAAATTGGTGGAGAAAATCAAAAGAATCCGTGAAAATCGCCTCAATATTGCGAATCACACCATGTTTCCTTCCAGTATTTGTGGCTGTAGCATAGCAACCAGTTGCTACTAATTGGTTTTTGTAAAAATTGTTATTTTCTAAATACCTTTTTAGCTATTTCACTTCCAGTTCTATATACTGCTGTCACATGGCCGACATACTGTCCACCAGGATCTTGCATCAAAGTGATACGCTCCTCCTTCTGTAATCTATGATACATTTTGGATCTTATTCACATTTTGTTTTTGTTTATCAGTAGTCATGAATCTTTTACAGTAATTAATCCAAGATCGTACAAGACATTAGAAACAATAGCAGCTGTGGCTTTATCAGAAACACCAAATCTATCAGTCATTAAGGCAGTAGCAGACAGTTTTATTCTCATTTGAGATGTAGACAGAACTGAAATAAACTCATTATTTTTATTCTTCCTTTTGTATGATGAATTCAGCTTCACATTTTTTTAAATTGGAGAAAACATTTTCTCTTGACAGCTGTAAATTGGTTTTCTTTCTCCCCTGTTCATTAGCCTTTGTGTTTCTTTTTTATCCAAACTGCCAATGCAACCAATCCTGGTAGTTCGCTGGTCTTTCATAAACTTCGTGTCAGTAAATAGAATCTTTTTGTCTTTTTCACAGTTACATTCAACAACTACAGAACAGTTACAAGTACTTGGATTTTTCACACTTCCACGAAAATTCTATATTACATTTACATGCTGCATTATTAAGCAGTTTTGATTTAGCTTCAGCAGCGAGGTTCCCAAATTTTTCCTTGTAGCTGTGATTTTCTTAAGTTGTATGCATCATTGTAGGCTTTAATCATTTGCACAACCCAAGTATGAGTCACAGTTGGAATGGGGGCTTTATAATATAATTGCTTTATTTGTGTAGCAACAAAATCAGGTATAGCCTACTAATTGAAAATGCAATTTCTTTCTTTGAATCTGATGGTACCCATAATTTATAGCCTTTTTCAGAGCAACACAATAGTATGTTCTCATATGTCAGTAGACTTGTTCCACTTAGTTCTTTCGGCAAAACAAAGAAAAGACAGCAATGTGATTGTCTTGTAATCAACACAATCTACCTTGCAGTTTAGTTTTGTGACTCCTATACTCGAGTACTTTATGCACTCATTCACAAACACAGCAATGTTATTACGAGGGTCATTCAAATATAAACAGGATTTTTTTTACACAGATTTATTGGTGACAGATAAAATTACAAAAAAATATCTTATTTTTCTTCATAGTTTCCTTCAACAGAAATACGTTTTCCCCACCGGATAGGTAGCTTCTTGATCCCGTCATCAAAAAAAGAAGACGGGCACTCCAACAGCCAATTGCGCACATACTGCTCAACCTCTGCATTGTTGTTGAATTTTTCCCCTCCTAACACTTCCTTCAGCACACCAAACATGGAAGTCATACGGAAATAAGTCTGGACTGTAAGGAGGGTGTTCAAGAGGTGTCCAGTGATTTTCAATGAATTTATTGCAAGTTTGAGCTGCAGTATGCGGCTGTGCGTTGCCATGGAGAAGCAGAACGTCGCGAATTGGTTGCTGGCGTCGTTTGTTGCGATAAGCGGCCCAGCATCATCCAGCAGCTGACAGTAGTACCATATGCCGCATTCACCGTCTTTCGATCGTGAAGGAAATCAGTCACCAACATACCTCTTGTGTCCCAAAACACAGTGCCAGAACTTTCCCTGCTGACAGGTGATTTTTGGCCTTGACCGGTGCCCCCTCTCCACTTTCCACCACTTCCGTTCTCCCGTGCATCACGACCCCTTCAAAATTTTTTGGCCCAATCAAACACTTGTGTTCTTGACAGAGTAGCGTCTCCAATCTGTGACTGGAGTCTGGTCAAAATCTCAGCTGATTTGACGCCTTCATTGGCGAGAAATCGGATAATTATCCATTGCGCAACAGACGAAGGTACCTCGTGCTCAGAAATTGTGCTACTGATGCGGGAACATGTTCTGCAGGCATGGCTGGATGTTCCCCCAGCTCCACACATCCACGCCTATCTACCTCAAGCGCCCTACCACATTCACTCCTCTTCCTGAGTCCACATGTAAAAAATTCGGTTTATATTTGAATGACCCTCGTACATGGCAAGGAGAGTAACAATTGAAATGACTGGGTTAGTTCTGTTGCTTTTGCGTCCGGTCGGCAAGACCTTACACTCACTCAGTATACTAAAGCAAAATCAAAACAACTTGAACAAGCATGTTTTCTTACTTTTTAGGTCCATGAATACAAATATTACATACTCATCATCAGCCATGGATCTACAACCCATGGTGGGTCTTGGCCTGCTCCAAGAGGCGACTCCATTCTTTCTGAGGTCCTCCTCTATCTGGTCTTTGAATCTAATTCGGGGTCTTCCCGTTGTTCTACTACCCTTTGCTTTCTGGTAAAAAAAAATGTTTCTTAGGTTGACCTTCCTCCATTCTCTCTTATGTGTCCAACCCATCTTAGCGTATATATTTTGATTATCCTGACAGATATTATGTACTACTACTGTTATATGTTCCTTTTAGTTTAACAGTATAAATGTTTGTAAATTTATAAAACAACCGTTTTCCAGCAATTTTCGCACATTAATGTTAGGACTCGTACACGAACTAAAAATGTAGTGTAAGCATTTAAAAAAATTTCCATTATTAAGTAGCTAAGTTAAGCATTTCCATGCTATTAGACACTAGAAAACTTAATATTTAATTATTCCTTAGGCTTTCACGGCCGGTGTCATTTGAATTATGAAAGATATCCGGGCTGTTTGGCCGTGGTCACTGGTTAAAACAAAACCAAACGTTTCGGCAGCTCCACTGGCTGCCATCATCAGTGGTAAAATTTTTTCTGCACTTTGGGTGTCTACGTGCAGGCCCACAGTACTGTGGTATAGACTAAAGCTGTCCTGCCATGCTACCTGTACATATAAATTCAGCAAAGTCCCACGTACAGGTAAAAATGACACCATCAACCAATCACAACAGAGATGGTGTATGATTGGCTCGCACCAAGCTACGCCATTATGTGACTCTTTTTTTTCCAAGAAATACTGTGGGAAGGCTGCTGATTCCCGCGATGCTACCTGTGCTAATTGTTTACTAATTGCAACCCCCGCACAGGTAAGTACAGCATCACCGGCCAATCAGAAACAAGAAGGTGTGTGAGAGGCTCGCATCGCGCCATGCCATAATGTACTTAATGAGATGCTTTCGCCCCGCCGATTCGGGAGTCTACCTAGAGCATTTGCCCGGGTAGGCTGTGTCTGTTTCTGCTCTGCAGAATTTTCTTAATTTCTGCGGAAATATTGTGTTTACAAAATTATCATCATCACAATTGTCTTCAGCATCATCAACTTCATCAGATTCATCGCATCAACAGTGCAAAACAGTTTTTATTTAGCTTGTGCGGGAGTGTTTTTGTTTCCGAGTGCTGTGCGGTCTGTGTCGTGTTCAATTGTGCCTGTGGATAGTTTTCAGTGTCTGGTGATCCCTCTATCCTAGACCTAGCGTAGACGTTCATTTCGGCTTGTCCGAAATGGCGTCGAATACGCCCCCGAATCCTCTGCCGGCGCCGCTTGTTGGGTTTTTTGCGTTATACGACCACAAAGCATTGGCATTTTGTTCATCTTTCATTGAACTGAGTATAGTTCTCAGAATTTGCTATCTCTGTTTACTGACTAGTTAAAAGCTGCGTCCAGTCTCGCCTCTGTGTGTGTGTGTGTGTGTGATTTATACCAGTTGATTATAGAAACAAAAGCGAGTAATGGTAAAGGCAGTCAGCGGGTCTTTTCTGTTTTGTAACAATATCATAATAGTGAAAACTTACCAAAATAATGATGTAGATCTGCATAGAAGACTTTGAAGTAGTTTTATATTTTATTCATCAAAAACACAAATTTTATACACCAAAAACACCTAACCTAACCTAACCTAATTTCACGAACTGGAAAGTTATTGTTTATAATTCAGGAGGCCAAAAGGCCTTGATGTCCTGTATAATTTGTTCAAATAAGTCAGTGCCTGCATGTCGCTTCCGCCGCATAAACTCACACAGGTAAGAGTCTAACATTTCCCTACGAGTTCCGCACTCTTTCCTATTTTTTATTGAATGATGACAGACGGTGGAGCGATAAGATAACTTATAATTATTCTTGTATAGTGTACGACAGTCTGTAAATGAGAGAATATCATTTTAACTAATCAGTAAACAGAGATAGCAAATTCTGAGAACTATACTCAGTTTAATGAAAGATGAACAAAATGTCAATGCCAATACTTTGTGGTCGTATAACGCAAAAGACCCCGCTTGTTTCCTTAATGGAAACATGCTCAACCGGCTTCCGTTCCACTCCACTTCCTCACGACAGTGAAAGTGATAGTGAAAGTGATAATAGTGCGGTTGATATGTGCAGTGTTGAGTCGGGGGACGGACAGTTCTCGCTTGTGGAGGGCAAATCTGCCAAACGCAAGCGAAAACTGGCCCAAACTCCGCCGCCCGCCCCAGCTGCAGATCTGCCGTCTAATCATGGTAACAGCGGCACTCAGCGCGTGCAACGTGAGTATCCAGCTACTAACCAAACTGTGTCTTCCCCACGCATTCCACCCATTGTAATTCCTGATAACAGGAATTATTCTAACCTTTTACGTTCTATATCCCTAGCTCTCCCTTCGGTCAAGGTCGAGGCGAGGTGCCAAGGCGCCTCGCTAAAGCTGGCGACCGCTACGATCCCAGACTTCCGCTCTGTTCAGTCATTCCTGACAGAGCGTAAGATTTCATTTCACACTTTTGCCCTCCCGTCAGAGCGAGAAATCAAGGTCGTTCTGTCGGGAATTCCTTCCTTTACAGAAACTGATGCCATCAGGCAGGAACTTGTTGCGTTCGGCTATGCGCCGACCGCGGTAAGCGTCCTGCATGTTGGCAAAGGTGATGACCGCCGACCTGTTAACAGCTTTCTGGTCAAACTTCTTAAAGTAGGCCCTTTCGAGGAGATTTATAGTCTCCAAAATCTTCTGCACCTACGGGTGCAAGTCCGAACATTTGACCCGCGGCCCGGCCCCTCGCAGTGTTTTAACTGCCAGAGGTTCGGCCACAGCAGTATCTTTTGCCATCAGCCCCCGCGTTGCGTGCGTTGTGCTGAGCCTCATCGTGGCTGTGATAAGCCAAAGGTGGGGTACACAGCTAAATGCTGCAACTGCGACGGAGCTCACCCGGCTAATTACCGAGGCTGCCCTAACTTTATCGCCGCCATGAAACCGCAGCGACCTCCTGTGCGCCCTGGCGCGCAGGCTGGCCGTGTAGCTGGTCCTGGCCCTAACCGGCGAGAGGCATTCCCACCTCTCTCTGGTTCATCTGCCAAGGTCCCGGCAGCAACTTCGGTTGCTTCCGGTGCCGCTGTCTCGCCTGCAGTCGTCGCTTCGGCGCCGCCTGCAGCGGCCTCAACACCGGCGCCTGCCGGAGCGCCCGCACCTTCCTACGCGGCCATGGCCGCTAAATCAGCCCCGCCTCCAGCCCGATCGGGCAAATCCAAGCGCTCTCGTCGTCGCCGGAACTCCGCCGGCCGACCTACATCATCACAGGTTCCACCTGTACCCTCTCCGCGGGCTCGACCCGCCCCCAGTAATCGTCCTCAACCTCCCAGTGAGCAGTCTACTACTCAGACCACCAGCCCAGCGCCATCTGCTACCCCTGTCGAGGCCAGTCAGGCTTGTCCTCCTGAATCCCGGGAATCTTCTCGGGCTTCGGCGGATCCCCTGACTGCCTTTGCAGATAATCTTGTTGCGTCTATCAGAACTGCTCGCGACACCACCACCGTGCTTGCCCTGGTCTTCCAATCATTAGCTGCCCTCTTTCCTCTACTTCCCCTAAATGGCTAATAGCCTGAGGATCGTTGCGTGGAACGCCTTCGGGCTACTCCCCAGGCGATCTGAACTGATGACTTTCGTGACGGAGTATGATGTTAATATCATACGTCTTTCCGAGACTCATCTGGCTCATTACCACTCGTTTTCCCTTCCTGCCTATGCCTGTTATCGTCAGGATCGTCCCCTACGGCCTCGCTGTCCCCCCTCGGGGGGCACAGCTGTTTTAGTCCACAGGCGGATATCCCACAGGCTTTTGCCTCCTCTAGATACACCTATTATTGAAGGATGCGCGGTGGCGGTGGACGCCGGCGGATCGGAGCTGCGCGTTGTTTCTGCGTACCTCCGACCTGGCCGGCGAACTCCGCCACCGCCCGAGGAGTGGGACGCCCTCCTCGACCACCCCCTCTCAACCATTGTAGCCGGCGACTTAAACGCCAAACACCCTTCATGGAACAGCCGCGTTGTCAACGCCTATGGAAATTCTCTGTCCCGGTTCGTCTCTGGCGACCCGGCACTTAATGTCATCGGCCCTGAAGACCCTACCTACTTCCCCTTTCACGGCCATCGGCCGGACGTTCTTGACATAGTAGTTGTCAAGAACGTTGCCCGCAACATCGAGGTCTCGTCTGTGTCGGACCTTTCGTCCGATCACAATCCCCTTGTAATAACTGTTCGAGAGCTGTCGGCGTCACCCCGACTTCCCGCTCAGATTGTTAGGAGAGTCAACTGGCGATCCTATCATGACGAGCTCTCTCGAAGGTTACCATCTCTCCCGGCGGACCCAATCGTCACTCGTGACGATCTGGATCTCCGCGCCAGAAATCTCCAGGAATTGGTCCAAGGTGTCATGGATCGACACACCTACGCACTCGAGGTGAATCATCGCAAATCGGCCTTACCTGCGGAAGTACTCCACACCATCTGGCTACGGCGCCAGCTCCGCCGCAGATGGCAAAGAACCCGCGACCCAGTCGTTAAGCGACGATTTCAACAACAGTCCCTTTACGTTCAGCAGCTACTGCGGGACGTAAACTCTGATCGATGGGACTCATACCTTGAGTCTCTTGAAGTCGACCACGCCTCCGTCTGGAGAGCGGTGAGTAGACTGACCCGCGAGAAGAGAACTCGCAACCCGCTGGAAACCCCGAACGGGGTTGTGTCTTCATCAGAAGGCAAGGCTGAGGTCTTCGCCGACTGCATGGAGTCGCAATTTACCGTTCATCGAGGCGTTTCGGACCCTGCCCACTCGGCAGAAGTCCGGGACTTCCTATCTGGTTATTTTTCTCGCCCTCCCGCTGGCCCAGACCTCCCGTTCGACAGAGACGAACTCGTTTCGTCTGTCTGTCGACTAAACCGCCGTCGCGCCCCCGGTCCTGACCGGATCGGGGCCGCTGCATTACAATATCTCCCGGCCTCAGGCGTTGACCTCGTTCTCGAGCTGTTCAACTCTTGTCTCCGGCTACAGTACTTTCCCCGCCTGTGGGAAAATGCCAACATCGTTATGGTTCCTAAACCCCGCAAGCCGCGCATGCTTCCTGAAAGCTATCGGCCAATATCTCTTTTGCCAGTTATCTCGAAGGTGTTCGAGCGGCTCCTGCTGGCCCGCATCTTGCCGTTGTTGGATAATTTTATCCGCAACGAACAGTTCGGGTTTCGCAGAGAGCACTCGACCACGCTTCAGCTAGTCCGCGTGGTAACGCAACTCTCTGACGCCACCAACAGGCGAGCGGCTACGGCCGCCGCACTGCTGGACGTGAGCAAGGCCTTCGACAAAGTCTGGCACGAAGGTCTTCTCTTCAAACTAGCTAACTCCCCCTTACCATCGTCCATAGTGTTTTTCCTCCGGTCGTATCTCAGCGACCGAACCTTCAGGGTGAGCGTCGACGGAACCTGCTCTGCAGTTCGTCCTGTCGCTGCCGGCGTACCTCAGGGATCTGTCCTCGGCCCCGTTCTGTACCTTGTGTACACGAACGACCTGCCTGTTTTGCCCGGAGTCACGTTGTCTTTGTTCGCTGACGATGCAATGTATCATTACAGCTCTGTGTCCCCGCGTTTTGCGAGTACACAGTTGCAGCGTCAGCTGGACCAGCTTCCGGACTGGCTACGGAAATGGCGGGTGACGATCAATACGGAGAAATCCGAGGCGATCTGTTTCACTCGTAAGTCCATCTCCCGATGCCAGCCCCTCTCCCTGGAAGGGAGGCCTATCGCCTATAAAGAGTCGGTGAAGTATCTAGGCGTTCGGCTAGATCGTCGCCTTTGCTTCAACGCCCACGTGACGGAAACCCTTGCCAAGGCTCGCGGCGTTCGAGCCAAACTTTACCCATACCTCGCGTGTCGCAGCCCCCTGGCGCTGCGCACGAAAGTTACCCTCTATCTGTTGTTTCTCCGGTCTGTATTGACCTATGCGGCACCTGTTTGGTGGTCACTTGCCTCCGCCACCAACAGGCGTAGGCTGGAAAGTTTCCAATCCAGAACCCTCCGTTCCTTGTCGGGATCTCCTTGGTTTGTTAGAAACAGTGTAATTCGAGGAGGTCTACGAGTTCCTGCTCTCTCAGCCTTTGTCTGGTCATTAGCTGCGACTCTCTTTGCCGCAGCTGAGACCTCTTCCTTCCCTTACCTCAGGACCATCAGCACCACGCAACCACCTCCCCCTGTCCGGATCAAACGCCCTCGGGCGATTCTCGATAACCCGCCATAACTTTAAGTAAAATTACTTAAACCTAAATTTGCATATTCACCATCTGACCATGCCCAAGAATTTACCTGTACAGCTGCTTCCTTCCTCCCTTCCTAGTCTGCCGACCGCGCTGAATGCCGCTGCTACGCGCTATCACTGGCACGGAGGCTCTCTGCCTCGCGGGGAGCGACCGACGCCTCGCGGCGTCTGCACGCGGGACTGGGAACAGGCGACATCTGTCACCTGAACCCGTCCATGCGGCAGTGCCCACTGATTGCTGACATTTTTAAAATAAATAAAAAGTAAAAACCTTTCTCCCCCGCCTTCTCAGTTAACTGGTTGGCGGTTGTCCATTCCTATTTTTTCTAGCTACCTGTCGAATGAACCAGAACTACGTGTATCCACAGGCAGCCATTGGGCTCGTCCCAGATGCTGCAGTCATGCACCGGGTGCAAAGACGCCCCGCTACCACAGTGCTACATGCTACATGCCGCCGATTCATAACACTAGGCGGCGTACAGATGGTCGCGGCGTATAAACCGCCGCAAAAAGAGCTCCTTCACCCCGATCTAGCTGTCGCGTTCGATGCACACAGGAGGGTCATCATGGCCGGCGACCTGAACTGTAAACATCGCGATTGGAACAGTCGCTTGACTGCCCCAAACGGGAAACGTTTACGCAGGTTTGCCGATTCTCGCAGGATAAGAGTGATTGGGCCTACCCAACCTACGTTCTACCCCTCACAACGCAACGCGGCTCCCGATGTCTTGGACATAGCGGTGATCCAAGGAATTGACTGCCCGGTCCATGTGTCCGCGCTAACGGAACTATCGTCCGATCATCTCCCCATCTTGATACACGTTGCTACCCAGCACGTCGTACGCAGAGATGTCAGGAAGGTGGTAGAATGGGACCGCTATGGCCCGGCGTTAAGTCGCCGATTGCCAGACGCGGGACCACTCGAAACCGTCCGCCAAGTCGACGAGGCAGTTGCCGCGTTTGACGAGGCTGTCGTATCTGCGATCGACGCGTCTTCCAGGATGAAGCCTGGCGTCACGCCCCACTGGCAGCGGATCCCAGAGGGGACGAGTGCTCTCGCTTGCGAGAGAAATCGCCTCCGGAGACGCTGGCAGCGGAAGAGACAAGGCAGCGTACAACCGGGCGACCGGCATTTTACGTCGTGAAATGCAGGCCTACCGGAGACGCTGTTGGGAACTCGCCGTGGCCCAAGCAGGGGACGGATCGGACGAAAGTAGCCCTTACCGGATACCTTCGGCGTTGGTAGGGAAGAGGCGCCGGCCTCGCATCCCCGCCATTGCTGGACCTTTCGGTCAAATCCTGGCTCGCCCGGAGGCGAAGGCCGAGTACTTGGGCTTGTGTTTTGAGCGACAGTTCGCACCTAACCCGCCCATGGACTGGGACTTCGACGAAGAAGTCGAGAACGAAGTGGAAGACTTTCTGTCTCTTCCGATCACTTCGGAGCCCGAACCCATTACTAGGGAAGAGGTCACAGATCGGCTCGTTGAACTCGTGCCGAGAAAAGCTCCTGGCCCGGACGGCGTCTCGAACGCCGCTCTTACTCGACTCCCTGAGCGAGGAGTACTTTTCTTGGTCGCGCTGTTCAACGTGTGTCTTAGACTGGCCTATTTTCCCCAGAAATGGCGTAAGGCGACGGTCATAGTGATCCCGAAGCAGGGAAAGGACGCTTCCCGTCCCGGCAACCTTCGGCCCATTAGTCTACTGTCAGCCACGTCAAAGGTCCTCGAACGTCTCGTACAACGGAGAGTACTAGATCATCTAAGAAATTTCGATGTACTGGTCCCCGAACAGTTCGGCTTCCGTGTGGGGCATTCCACCACTCATCAGCTGATGAGACTGGTGGAATACATCACGGACGCCGGGTGTCGGAAAGAGCAGACTGTCGCCTGTTTCCTAGATGTGGAAAAGGCCTTTGATAGTGTCTGGCATGACGGGCTCTTGTTCAAGCTCCGGGAAATCCAGCTCCCAGATTGCTACCTTCGCTTGATTGCTAGCTTTCTGACGGAGAGGACTTTCTGCGTGCGAATAGACGATCATGTCTCTTCCGAGAGACGCATTACAGCCGGGGTACCTCAAGGTAGCGTGCTAGGGCCTCTCCTGTTCTCCGTGTATGTCAACGACGCACCCAGAGAGCCTGGAGTCCAGATGGCTCTGTTTGCCGACGACACGGCGGTCTATACCGCCGATCGGAACGCAGACTTTGCTATCCCACGACTCCAGCGCGCACTCGATGCGTATTCGACGTGGACGGAAAGCTGGAAAGTTGCCGTCAACGAAACCAAGAGCTCCGCGGTGCTATTCACAAAGCGCCGGAAAGAACCACGAGGCCGAGTGAGACTCGGTAGAACGTACCTGCCCTGGTCGCGAGAAGTTAAGTACCTCGGTGTCCACCTTGATCGTCGGCTCACCTGGCGTGCCCACGCTGAGACGATGCGAAAGAAAGCGTCCGCTCGTCTCGCGCAACTGTTTCCGATACTTGCCAACAAGGCTATGACCCGCAAGCTGGGTAAGTTGATCGTCAACGCGTATCTGTTGCCGATCATTACCTACGCTCTTCCCGTCTGGGGTTACCTCGCAACCGTTCATGAAAGAAGGTTGCAAAGCGTTCTCGATAGAGGTCTTCGGCTAGCGGCCAAAGTCCCCTATCGGTTTTCTTCTCGTCTCCTGAGAAGAGGACTCGGTGTCCGCTCCTTGGATGACACCGCAAGGCGACTTGCACGTAAATTTTACGTCCGAGCTGCGAGGACCCAGACAAACCCACTCATAGCTGGCCTTGGCAAGTACCGAATACGACCAGGTGAATCTTGGAAACGGCCTCGACAAATACTGTACTAGTCGACCTAGTACGAGCATGTCGTTGTAGCGACCACTAAAAATTAATTAACAATATTCCGTCTGGACAGGACCACTAGGCAGGAGCCCCTACCGGAGGCTCGGTACTAGGAACCCATTGGGTCGTCTCACGACGCGGAACCCAACAGCTCTGACCTGGCCGCCGATTCATAGCGATCGCAGCATGCTTCTGAATCAACACGGACTCCATATGAAGACGAGGGAAGTAATCACTCACCGCCGACAAGAGTTTCGTCTCGTCGAAACGGATCCGATGGTCGGCATTGGCGAGCGCGTGTTCGGCCACGGCAGACTTCTCCGGCTGTCCAGTCTACAGTAACGGCTATGTTCACCCACGCGTGTGCGGACGCTGCGCTTCGTGGTACCAATGTACACCTGGCCGCATGAGCAGGGAACTCCGTACACACCGCACGATGACAGCGGGTCTCGGACATCCTTCGTCGGCCGCAAGAACTGGTGTATCTTCTTTGTCGGCTTGAATACTGGCGTCACACCGTGCCGACTGAGCAGCCTACCAATGCGGTCCGTCACCCCATGAATGTAGGGCAACGCCGCGAAACCGACGGTCTCCCGTGAATCCACTTCCGGCCTGGCTGTTCTTCTCGGCCGGACCGCACGTCTCACCTCCCCGACGGAATACCCATTGGCCTGCAGCGCGAGTTCGAGGTGGCGCAGCTCATCATCGAGGTACCGGGGCTCGCATATCCTAGCCCGGTCCACCAAGGTCTTCAACACCGCCCTCTTCTGGCTGGGATGGTGGTTCGACTGTTTATGGAGATAGCGGTTAGTGTGCTGAAACGTTTTGCACACGTTACAATTCGGGAACCTGGTTAATTGGCTCAGGTCAATTAAACAGGCTGCCATATTCTTAACAAAATCAACAATAACTGAAAATAAACAAATATTATATAGGATCTCGAGAATTAAGGAAAATTGGCAGGGGTATGTAGACTTATTCACTCATCTTTGAATGTTCATGACATCTCTTTATTATTTACTGATATTAGCATCTTTACTTATGGTTATCAACATTTGTGTTTCAATAGTTTACAAAATGATTTTATGTTTTGTTCAATTACAAGGGTCCTCAAAATATAGATGTACATCTGTTTAACTTTTCCACGGATCCGGGACTTGAAAAGGTATATTAATAAAGGTCACATAGTATATATTATCATGAAGTGGTGCCATTAGACGAATGGACTTATTTCCCTTTTTAAACAATAAGGCTTTACAGTTTAGAGCTATAACTCTTTTACTAAGAATAAGAATACAATTACTGTCAGTACTTAAAATGTCTTAATGTTGTTAATTTAATTGTCTTCTGTTGGATATAATATTTAGTATTTCATAATCACGGAAGGCATGCCTCCGTGTCACCTTTTGGATATCCTCCAGCTCCTCGTTATTCCAGTCCTCGGTCCTCGGTTGCAGCATGTTTGATGTAGGTCAGGTATCTCTCGTTATCTTCGTATCCGGGGATGGTGTAGTCCTGGAGTCTTTTAGATCATTGTGGGTCCTGGTTCTCTGCTCTTGGCTAACGGGTAGTAATAGCTCGTTGATTTGAATGATTAACACAAAAGTTTTATTCACTTGTATCCACTTCACATGGTTGTTTATTTGTTGCACTTCACTTTATGGTCTTACCACAGTTTTAATTACATAAGTTTTATATTTTAAGATTTTGTAGAGATGTCATAGGCGCTAAATTTTCATTATTCTTTCTTACTCGTTTACAACATATTTATATGAATCGCGGTTCAACTATATTAACGCAACACATTGTTTAATAGTATAAAGAATGCCTCTGTGTCTTAACTGACGGATTAATCACTTTAGGAAACAAACTCTTTTTAACGTTCCACATTACTGCTGTGCGCAGCTTACGGGTTGACCGCTCCATTTCAAGTGGGCAGCGTTTAGTTAAGGGGTGAGAGTAGTAATCTCGCTTCACTTACTATTCAGCATAAAAGTAGTTCCATATTCGATTAATATTTACTCGTTTATTCTCTGACATATTTAACTATATTTAATTATACTACGGTATCTCTTACTTATTATTTTATTATTGTACATCGTTATGTTTTTTATCAAGTTGTGATTTAATCCTATTATTAGTCATATTCACGGGTAATTATGCGTGTTGATGCCGGTTTCGGCAGGTTAAAGCCGGGTTAATTATTAAGGGGTGTTATCGCAATTTTATTATAGAATTCTTTTTGGTTTTATACTATTTATTTTGGGTATTATGGCGGGGTTACATTATCATTTTCATTAGGGGTTTATGTTCTGTTTTAATGTGAGATTTAAATTATTTTAAATTTCTTTTATTTCATTTTTTCCTCTTTAAAAATCGTCACATACTCCTCCGCTTAAAAATCGACACCGGGTGAGTATTTTACGGGTTATTAGGTGAGCAACGTACTGGGAGTATGCTCGGGGATTTCTGTGTTAAAATTAAATTTAGTACACGATTTTTTTTTTCATCTCTTTTAAATTCATTTGTTCTCATTCGTGAAATTCCCTTTATCTCGTTACTTACACTGCTAACTTATATTTTAATTCTTAATACTAATTTCCCTAATTATCCGTAACTCACAATATCGTGGCCCGACTGACATCGGCTTACTCTAACTACACAAGTTAGCTTTCAGCACTCATTAATGATCTTTTGGCACCTTTCTGCACCATCATTACCCTTTTCAGTCGGCGCCGTTGTGACCTGTTACGTTACATGTATATAATTCTCTCTTAATTATATACCATAACCTTATCTCTAATATAATCTAAAGAGGATCCCATACTCCACTTTAAATCATTGCTAATCCTAACATCTTATACTGCCGAGAGAAGCGGAATTTCACGAAGATAATTTTTTATTCTCTCTTTAAGTGATCAGTTGTAATACATAAACAAAAGGGGGCAAACACTTTACTTTCAACGATCAGCTGTTACGCTGGAATGTGGGTCAAACTAGTTTTCTTCAAACAATGGCATTGTTCATGCGTACAAAGGGGAAGTCAACTCGAGGGTGAATATATCTCTATTGTTCCATTTAACAACAGCTGACGGACACCTTCTTAACTTGCACTGGCTTGCTTCAAAAAGGGGTGGCGTGTGCAATGCGTACGCAATGTTACGGCCCGTTACCAAGCTGAGTTTAGTTACACTTTTATAACACGTTAGTATAGTTTAAGATATTATTAAAGTTTTTATTTAAAGGACTTATCATTTATTATTATTATTTTGGTCTGATTTAAGAAACGGTTTCTTTTTTGTTTCGAACTCGTTTATTTATTTAGGGAAGCATCATTCCATAAAATTAATTAGTACTCTTGTTTTATTTAGTCAGTAGTTTATATAACTCATCGTGTCAATAGAAACACGAATTACACATTTATGCAGGCTTGTACAGGAAAACTACAGGACTTATATTGTCGCAAAATAGACGTGTTAGAGACTGAATACTTTGACACGTACATACATGAATTGGTATAATATAATCTAATCTTTTCACGTATAATTATATACGAGTATGTGCGTAATCTCACACAAAATATACACTTATAAATATCGTCAATATTATTCATATATGCTACTTAGCCTTTTTCTTTTTACATACAATTTCCTACCTGAGTGCATAGATATACAGAATAGAGTATTTTATAATTGACACTAAGTACACTAACCATTTACACAAAATGAAACCAAAAACAGTTGCGTATTTTAATAATAAAATTATGTACTTTTTTTTTTGATTTAATTTTCAACATGTGTCTGAAATCTTTTGTTACTGGGCAAGGGGTCACACACTTTTTAATACAATAGAGGGAAGTGATGTATTGTCTAACTCGACGTGGCAGAGTGTAACAAAGGGATAGTTTGTTACAAGCGGGAACAGGTCATTTTCTTGTCTGATATTGTCGTTAAACAGACAAGTTGGGGAATGCATTTTTAAACAGGTTTTACCCAGGGCTTACAATGTTTAAATAATTATTATATTATACTTAAATATCCTTACCTTATATATCATGGTTCTTATATTATATTATATTATTATGCCACATAATGATTATAAAAACACATTATCCTAATTCTGATTTTACTTACTTTAATTCTTCCTTTTGCGTATTTTAAATTAACATTCATAGAGTGAATAATTCTACCACATATTAAATGACAAACGCATTTATATTAAATGTAAGCAGAGTGGCGCATTTGAAACGTTTTGCACACGTTACAATTCGGGAACCTGGTTAATTGGCTCAGGTCAATTAAACAGGCTGCCATATTCTTAACAAAATCAACAATAACTGAAAATAAACAAATATTATATAGGATCTCGAGAATTAAGGAAAATTGGCAGGGGTATGTAGACTTATTCACTCATCTTTGAATGTTCATGACATCTCTTTATTATTTACTGATATTAGCATCTTTACTTATGGTTATCAACATTTGTGTTTCAATAGTTTACAAAATGATTTTATGTTTTGTTCAATTACAAGGGTCCTCAAAATATAGATGTACATCTGTTTAACTTTTCCACGGATCCGGGACTTGAAAAGGTATATTAATAAAGGTCACATAGTATATATTATCATGAAGTGGTGCCATTAGACGAATGGACTTATTTCCCTTTTTAAACAATAAGGCTTTACAGTTTAGAGCTATAACTCTTTTACTAAGAATAAGAATACAATTACTGTCAGTACTTAAAATGTCTTAATGTTGTTAATTTAATTGTCTTCTGTTGGATATAATATTTAGTATTTCATAATCACGGAAGGCATGCCTCCGTGTCACCTTTTGGATATCCTCCAGCTCCTCGTTATTCCAGTCCTCGGTCCTCGGTTGCAGCATGTTTGATGTAGGTCAGGTATCTCTCGTTATCTTCGTATCCGGGGATGGTGTAGTCCTGGAGTCTTTTAGATCATTGTGGGTCCTGGTTCTCTGCTCTTGGCTAACGGGTAGTAATAGCTCGTTGATTTGAATGATTAACACAAAAGTTTTATTCACTTGTATCCACTTCACATGGTTGTTTATTTGTTGCACTTCACTTTATGGTCTTACCACAGTTTTAATTACATAAGTTTTATATTTTAAGATTTTGTAGAGATGTCATAGGCGCTAAATTTTCATTATTCTTTCTTACTCGTTTACAACATATTTATATGAATCGCGGTTCAACTATATTAACGCAACACATTGTTTAATAGTATAAAGAATGCCTCTGTGTCTTAACTGACGGATTAATCACTTTAGGAAACAAACTCTTTTTAACGTTCCACATTACTGCTGTGCGCAGCTTACGGGTTGACCGCTCCATTTCAAGTGGGCAGCGTTTAGTTAAGGGGTGAGAGTAGTAATCTCGCTTCACTTACTATTCAGCATAAAAGTAGTTCCATATTCGATTAATATTTACTCGTTTATTCTCTGACATATTTAACTATATTTAATTATACTACGGTATCTCTTACTTATTATTTTATTATTGTACATCGTTATGTTTTTTATCAAGTTGTGATTTAATCCTATTATTAGTCATATTCACGGGTAATTATGCGTGTTGATGCCGGTTTCGGCAGGTTAAAGCCGGGTTAATTATTAAGGGGTGTTATCGCAATTTTATTATAGAATTCTTTTTGGTTTTATACTATTTATTTTGGGTATTATGGCGGGGTTACATTATCATTTTCATTAGGGGTTTATGTTCTGTTTTAATGTGAGATTTAAATTATTTTAAATTTCTTTTATTTCATTTTTTCCTCTTTAAAAATCGTCACATACTCCTCCGCTTAAAAATCGACACCGGGTGAGTATTTTACGGGTTATTAGGTGAGCAACGTACTGGGAGTATGCTCGGGGATTTCTGTGTTAAAATTAAATTTAGTACACGATTTTTTTTTTCATCTCTTTTAAATTCATTTGTTCTCATTCGTGAAATTCCCTTTATCTCGTTACTTACACTGCTAACTTATATTTTAATTCTTAATACTAATTTCCCTAATTATCCGTAACTCACAATATCGTGGCCCGACTGACATCGGCTTACTCTAACTACACAAGTTAGCTTTCAGCACTCATTAATGATCTTTTGGCACCTTTCTGCACCATCATTACCCTTTTCAGTCGGCGCCGTTGTGACCTGTTACGTTACATGTATATAATTCTCTCTTAATTATATACCATAACCTTATCTCTAATATAATCTAAAGAGGATCCCATACTCCACTTTAAATCATTGCTAATCCTAACATCTTATACTGCCGAGAGAAGCGGAATTTCACGAAGATAATTTTTTATTCTCTCTTTAAGTGATCAGTTGTAATACATAAACAAAAGGGGGCAAACACTTTACTTTCAACGATCAGCTGTTACGCTGGAATGTGGGTCAAACTAGTTTTCTTCAAACAATGGCATTGTTCATGCGTACAAAGGGGAAGTCAACTCGAGGGTGAATATATCTCTATTGTTCCATTTAACAACAGCTGACGGACACCTTCTTAACTTGCACTGGCTTGCTTCAAAAAGGGGTGGCGTGTGCAATGCGTACGCAATGTTACGGCCCGTTACCAAGCTGAGTTTAGTTACACTTTTATAACACGTTAGTATAGTTTAAGATATTATTAAAGTTTTTATTTAAAGGACTTATCATTTATTATTATTATTTTGGTCTGATTTAAGAAACGGTTTCTTTTTTGTTTCGAACTCGTTTATTTATTTAGGGAAGCATCATTCCATAAAATTAATTAGTACTCTTGTTTTATTTAGTCAGTAGTTTATATAACTCATCGTGTCAATAGAAACACGAATTACACATTTATGCAGGCTTGTACAGGAAAACTACAGGACTTATATTGTCGCAAAATAGACGTGTTAGAGACTGAATACTTTGACACGTACATACATGAATTGGTATAATATAATCTAATCTTTTCACGTATAATTATATACGAGTATGTGCGTAATCTCACACAAAATATACACTTATAAATATCGTCAATATTATTCATATATGCTACTTAGCCTTTTTCTTTTTACATACAATTTCCTACCTGAGTGCATAGATATACAGAATAGAGTATTTTATAATTGACACTAAGTACACTAACCATTTACACAAAATGAAACCAAAAACAGTTGCGTATTTTAATAATAAAATTATGTACTTTTTTTTTTGATTTAATTTTCAACATGTGTCTGAAATCTTTTGTTACTGGGCAAGGGGTCACACACTTTTTAATACAATAGAGGGAAGTGATGTATTGTCTAACTCGACGTGGCAGAGTGTAACAAAGGGATAGTTTGTTACAAGCGGGAACAGGTCATTTTCTTGTCTGATATTGTCGTTAAACAGACAAGTTGGGGAATGCATTTTTAAACAGGTTTTACCCAGGGCTTACAATGTTTAAATAATTATTATATTATACTTAAATATCCTTACCTTATATATCATGGTTCTTATATTATATTATATTATTACGCCACATAATGATTATAAAAACACATTATCCTAATTCTGATTTTACTTACTTTAATTCTTCCTTTTGCGTATTTTAAATTAACATTCATAGAGTGAATAATTCTACCACATATTAAATGACAAACGCATTTATATTAAATGTAAGCAGAGTGGCGCATTTGAAACGTTTTGCACACGTTACAATTCGGGAACCTGGTTAATTGGCTCAGGTCAATTAAACAGGCTGCCATATTCTTAACAAAATCAACAATAACTGAAAATAAACAAATATTATATAGGATCTCGAGAATTAAGGAAAATTGGCAGGGGTATGTAGACTTATTCACTCATCTTTGAATGTTCATGACATCTCTTTATTATTTACTGATATTAGCATCTTTACTTATGGTTATCAACATTTGTGTTTCAATAGTTTACAAAATGATTTTATGTTTTGTTCAATTACAAGGGTCCTCAAAATATAGATGTACATCTGTTTAACTTTTCCACGGATCCGGGACTTGAAAAGGTATATTAATAAAGGTCACATAGTATATATTATCATGAAGTGGTGCCATTAGACGAATGGACTTATTTCCCTTTTTAAACAATAAGGCTTTACAGTTTAGAGCTATAACTCTTTTACTAAGAATAAGAATACAATTACTGTCAGTACTTAAAATGTCTTAATGTTGTTAATTTAATTGTCTTTTGTTGGATATAATATTTAGTATTTCATAATCACGGAAGGCATGCCTCCGTGTCACCTTTTGGATATCCTCCAGCTCCTCGTTATTCCAGTCCTCGGTCCTCGGTTGCAGCATGTTTGATGTAGGTCAGGTATCTCTCGTTATCTTCGTATCCGGGGATGGTGTAGTCCTGAAGTCTTTTAGATCATTGTGGGTCCTGGTTCTCTGCTCTTGGCTAACGGGTAGTAATAGCTCGTTGATTTGAATGATTAACACAAAAGTTTTATTCACTTGTATCCACTTCACATGATTGTTTATTTGTTGCACTTCACTTTATGGTCTTACCACAGTTTTAATTACATAAGTTTTATATTTTAAGATTTTGTAGAGATGTCATAGGCGCTAAATTTTCATTATTCTTTCTTACTCGTTTACAACATATTTATATGAATCGCGGTTCAACTATATTAACGCAACACATTGTTTAATAGTATAAAGAATGCCTCTGTGTCTTAACTGACGGATTAATCACTTTAGGAAACAAACTATTTTAACGTTCCATATTACTGCTGTGCGCAGCTTACGGGTTGACCGCTCCATTTCAAGTGGGCAGCGTTTAGTTAAGGGGTGAGAGTAGTAATCTGACTTCACTTACTATTCAGCATAAAAGTAGTTCCATACTCAGCAATCGAAAGTAGTTGTTTCGATTCATATTTTCTCGTTTATTCTCTGACATATTTAACTATATTTAATTATACTACGGTATCTCTTACTTATTATTTTATTATTGTACATCGTTATGTTTTTTATCAAGTTGTGATTTAATCCTATTATTAGTCATATTCACGGGTAATTATGCGTGTTGATGCCGGTTTCGGCAGGTTAAAGCCGGGTTAATTATTAAGGGGTGTTATCGCAATTTTATTATAGAATTCTTTTTGGTTTTAAAACTATTTATTTTGGGTATTATGGCGGGGTTACATTATCATTTTCATTAGGGGTTTATGTTCTGTTTTAATGTGAGATTTTAAATTATTTTAAATTTCTTTTATTTCATTTTTTCCTCTTTTAAAATCGTCACAGTGCGTCGGTTTTCTATAAACTTTATGTCCGAGGCTGCCATCGGTCCTTCTAAGGACCAACACGTCCAGAAAAGCCAGCTGATTGTCGGTCTCCCTGTCAACGGTAAACTGTATCCGTGGGTGAACCTGATTGAGATGTGCCAGGAACCTGCCGAGTTCTTCCTCACCATGGCTCCAGATAACAAATGTGTCATCAACATACCGCAACCAGCACCTCGGCTTCAGCGGAAAAGATGTAATTGCCCGCTGTTCGAACCTTTCCGTATAAAAGTTCGCCACCACAGGACTGAGTGGACTCCCCATGGCCACACCATCAATCATTTCGAAGAACTCACCGCCGTACTGAAAATATGTAGTTTTCAGAACATGCCGGGGAAAAGCGCTGTAATGTCTGCCGGAAAAAAGTTAGCTAAGTGGCCAAGGACATCATCTACGGGCACCATGGTGAACAACGAAACCACGTCAAAGCTGACCATTATGTCTCCAGGCTGCAACGACAACCCACCGAGCCTTTCAAGAAAGTGTGTTGAATCCCTCACATATGACTCCGTACCACCTATATGTGGCCGGAGAAGCTCGGTCAAGTGTTTAGCCAGATGGTAGGTTGGAGATCCTATGGCGCTGACGATGGGTCTGAGCGGGACGTCCGGCTTGTGGATTTTGGGGAGCCATAAAGCCTAGGTGGAAGGGCTTCCGAACACCGGACGGCTGCCTTCACACGTAAACTCTGATCGATGAGACTCATACCTTGAGTCTCTTGAAGTCGACCACGCGTCCGTCTGGAGAGCGGTGAGTAGACTGACCCGCGAGAAGAGAACTCGCAACCCGCTGGAAACCCCGAACGGGGTTGTGTCTTCATCAGAAGGCAAGGCTGAGGTCTTCGCCGACTGCATGGAGTCGCAATTTACCGTTCATCGAGGCGTTTCGGACCCTGCCCACTCGGCAGAAGTCCGGGACTTCCTATCTGGTTATTTTTCTCGCCCTCCCGCTGGCCCAGACCTCCCGTTCGACAGAGACGAACTCGTTTCGTCTGTCTGTCGACTAAACCGCCGTCGCGCCCCCGGTCCTGACCGGATCGGGGCCGCTGCATTACAATATCTCCCGGCCTTAGGCGTTGACCTCGTTCTCGAGCTGTTCAACTCTTGTCTCCGGCTACAGTACTTTCCCCGCCTGTGAAAAAATGCCAACATCGTTATGGTTCCTAAACCCCGCAAGCCGCGCATGCTTCCTGAAAGCTATCGGCCAATATCTCTTTTGCCAGTTATCTCGAAGGTGTTCGAGCGGCTCCTGCTGGCCCGCATCTCGCCGTTGTTGGATAATTTTATCCGCAACGAACAGTTCGGGTTTCGCAGAGAGCACTCGACCACGCTTCAACTAGTCCGCGTGGTAACGCAACTCTCTGACGCCACCAACAGGCGAGCGGCTACGGCCGCCGCACTGCTGGACGTGAGCAATGCCTTCGACAAAGTCTGGCACGAAGGTCTTCTCTTCAAACTAGCTAACTCCCCCTTACCATCGTCCATAGTGTTTTTCCTCCGGTCGTATCAGCGACCGAACCTTCAGGGTGAGCGTCGACGGAACCTGCTCTGCAGTTCGTCCTGTCGCTGCCGGCGTACCTCAGGGATCTGTCCTCGGCCCCGTTCTGTACCTCGTGTACACGAACGACCTGCCTGTTTTGCCCGGAGTCACGTTGTTTTTGTTCGCTGACGATGCAATGTATCATTACAGCTCTGTGTCCCCGCGTTTTGCGAGTACACAGTTGCAGCGTCAGCTGGACCAGCTTCCGGACTGGCTACGGAAATGGCGGGTGACGATCAATACGGAGAAATCCGAGGCGATCTGTTTCACTCGTAAGTCCATCTCCCGATGCCAGCCCCTCTCCCTGGAAGGGAGGCCTATCGCCTATAAAGAGTCGTTGAAGTATCTAGGCGTTCGGCTAGATCGTCGCCTTTGCTTCAACGCCCACGTGACGGAAACCCTTGCCAAGGCTCGCGGCGTTCGAGCCAAACTTTACCCATACCTCGCGTGCCGCAGCCCCCTGGCGCTGCGCACGAAAGTTACCCTCTATCTGTTGTTTCTCCGGTCTGTATTGACCTATGCGGCACCTGTTTGGTAGTCACTTGCCTCCGCCACCAACAGGCGTAGGCTGGAAAGTTTCCAATCCAGAACCCTCCGTTCCTTGTCGGGATCTCCTTGGTTTGTTAGAAACAGTGTAATTCGAGTAGGTCTACGAGTTCCTGCTCTCTCAGCCTTTGTCTGGTCATTAGCTGCGACTCTCTTTGCCGCAGCTGAGACCTCTTCCTTCCCTTACCTCAGGACCATCAGCACCACGCAACCACCTCCCCCTGTCCGGGTCAAACGCCCTCGGGCGATTCTCGATGACCCGCCATAACTTTAAGTAAAATTACTTAAACCTAAATTTGCATATTCACCATCTGACCATGCCCAAGAATTTACCTGTACAGCTGCTTCCTTCCTCCCTTCCTAGTCTGCCGACCGCGCTGAATGCCGCTGCTACGCGCTATCACTGGCACGGAGGCTCTCTGCCTCGCGGGGAGCGACCGACGCCTCGCGGCGTCTGCACGCGGGACTGGGAACAGGCGACATCTGTCACCTGAACCCGTCCATGCGGCAGTGCCCACTGATTGCTGACATTTTTAAAATAAATAAAAAGTAAAAACCTTTCTCCCCCGCCTTCTCAGTTAACTGGTTGGCGGTTGTCCATTCCTATTTTTTCTAGCTACCTGTCGAATGAACCAGAACTACGTGTATCCACAGGCAGCCATTGGGCTCGTCCCAGATGCTGCAGTCATGCACCGGGTGCAAAGACGCCCCGCTACCACAGTGCTACATGCTACATGCCGCCGATTCATAACACTAGGCGGCGTACAGATGGTCGCGGCGTATAAACCGCCGCAAAAAGAGCTCCTTCACCCCGATCTAGCTGTCGCGTTCGATGCACACAGGAGGGTCATCATGGCCGGCGACCTGAACTGTAAACATCGCGATTGGAACAGTCGCTTGACTGCCCCAAACGGGAAACGTTTACGCAGGTTTGCCGATTCTCGCAGGATAAGAGTGATTGGGCCTACCCAACCTACGTTCTACCCCTCACAACGCAACGCGGCTCCCGATGTCTTGGACATAGCGGTGATCCAAGGAATTGACTGCCCGGTCCATGTGTCCGCGCTAACGGAACTATCGTCCGATCATCTCCCCATCTTGATACACGTCGCTACCCAGCACGTCGTACGCAGAGATGTCAGGAAGGTGGTAGAATGGGACCGCTATGGCCCGGCGTTAAGTCGCCGATTGCCAGACGCGGGACCACTCGAAACCGTCCGCCAAGTCGACGAGGCAGTTGCCGCGTTTGACGAGGCTGTCGTATCTGCGATCGACGCGTCTTCCAGGATGAAGCCTGGCGTCACGCCCCACTGGCAGCGGATCCCAGAGGGGACGAGTGCTCTCGCTTGCGAGAGAAATCGCCTCCGGAGACGCTGGCAGCGGAAGAGACAAGGCAGCGTACAACCGGGCGACCGGCATTTTACGTCGTGAAATGCAGGCCTACCGGAGACGCTGTTGGGAACTCGCCGTGGCCCAAGCAGGGGACGGATCGGACGAAAGTAGCCCTTACCGGATACCTTCGGCGTTGGTAGGGAAGAGGCGCCGGCCTCGCATCCCCGCCATTGCTGGACCTTTCGGTCAAATCCTGGCTCGCCCGGAGGCGAAGGCCGAGTACTTGGGCTTGTGTTTTGAGCGACAGTTCGCACCTAACCCGCCCATGGACTGGGACTTCGACGAAGAAGTCGAGAACGAAGTGGAAGACTTTCTGTCTCTTCCGATCACTTCGGAGCCCGAACCCATTACTAGGGAAGAGGTCACAGATCGGCTCGTTGAACTCGTGCCGAGAAAAGCTCCTGGCCCGGACGGCGTCTCGAACGCCGCTCTTACTCGACTCCCGGAGCGAGGAGTACTTTTCTTGGTCGCGCTGTTCAACGTGTGTCTTAGACTGGCCTATTTTCCCCAGAAATGGCGTAAGGCGACGGTCATAGTGATCCCGAAGCAGGGAAAGGACGCTTCCCGTCCCGGCAACCTTCGGCCCATTAGTCTACTGTCAGCCACGTCAAAGGTCCTCGAACGTCTCGTACAACGGAGAGTACTAGATCATCTAAGAAATTTCGATGTACTGGTCCCCGAACAGTTCGGCTTCCGTGTGGGGCATTCCACCACTCATCAGCTGATGAGACTGGTGGAATACATCACGGACGCCGGGTGTCGGAAAGAGCAGACTGTCGCCTGTTTCCTAGATGTGGAAAAGGCCTTTGATAGTGTCTGGCATGACGGGCTCTTGTTCAAGCTCCGGGAAATCCAGCTCCCAGATTGCTACCTTCGCTTGATTGCTAGCTTTCTGACGGAGAGGACTTTCTGCGTGCGAATAGAAGATCATGTCTCTTCCGAGAGACGCATTACAGCCGGGGTACCTCAAGGTAGCGTGCTAGGGCCTCTCCTGTTCTCCGTGTATGTCAACGACGCACCCAGAGAGCCTGGAGTCCAGATGGCTCTGTTTGCCGACGACACGGCGGTCTATACCGCCGATCGGAACGCAGACTTTGCTATCCCACGACTCCAGCGCGCACTCGATGCGTATTCGACGTGGACGGAAAGCTGGAAAGTTGCCGTCAACGAAACCAAGAGCTCCGCGGTGCTATTCACAAAGCGCCGGAAAGAACCACGAGGCCGAGTGAGACTCGGTAGAACGTACCTGCCCTGGTCGCGAGAAGTTAAGTACCTCGGTGTCCACCTTGATCGTCGGCTCACCTGGCGTGCCCACGCTGAGACGATGCGAAAGAAAGCGTCCGCTCGTCTCGCGCAACTGTTTCCGATACTTGCCAACAAGGCTATGACCCGCAAGCTGGGTAAGTTGATCGTCAACGCGTATCTGTTGCCGATCATTACCTACGCTCTTCCCGTCTGGGGTTACCTCGCAACCGTTCATGAAAGAAGGTTGCAAAGCGTTCTCGATAGAGGTCTTCGGCTAGCGGCCAAAGTCCCCTATCGGTTTTCTTCTCGTCTCCTGAGAAGAGGACTCGGTGTCCGCTCCTTGGATGACACCGCAAGGCGACTTGCACGTAAATTTTACGTCCGAGCTGCGAGGACCCAGACAAACCCACTCATAGCTGGCCTTGGCAAGTACCGAATACGACCAGGTGAATCTTGGAAACGGCCTCGACAAATACTGTACTAGTCGACCTAGTACGAGCATGTCGTTGTAGCGACCACTAAAAATTAATTAACAATATTCCGTCTGGACAGGACCACTAGGCAGGAGCCCCTACCGGAGGCTCGGTACTAGGAACCCATTGGGTCGTCTCACGACGCGCAACCCAACAGCTCTGACCTGGCCGCCGATTCATAGCGATCGCAGCATGCTTCTGAATCAACACGGACTCCATATGAAGACGAGGGAAGTAATCACTCACCGCCGACAAGAGTTTCGTCTCGTCGAAACGGATCCGATGGTCGGCATTGGCGAGCGCGTGTTCGGCCACGGCAGACTTCTCCGGCTGTCCAGTCTACAGTAACGGCTATGTTCACCCACGCGTGTGCGGACGCTGCGCTTCGTGGTACCAATGTACACCTGGCCGCATGAGCAGGGAACTCCGTACACACCGCACGATGACAGCGGGTCTCGGACATCCTTCGTCGGCCGCAAGAACTGGTGTATCTTCTTTGTCGGCTTGAATACTGGCGTCACACCGTGCCGACTGAGCAGCCTACCAATGCGGTCCGTCACCCCATGAATGTAGGGCAACGCCGCGAAACCGACGGTCTCCCGTGAATCCACTTCCGGCCTGGCTGTTCTTCTCGGCCGGACCGCACGTCTCACCTCCCCGACGGAATACCCATTGGCCTGCAGCGCGAGTTCGAGGTGGCGCAGCTCATCATCGAGGTACCGGGGCTCGCATATCCTCCTAGCCCGGTCCACCAAGGTCTTCAACACCGCCCTCTTCTGGCTGGGATGGTGGTTCGACTGTTTATGGAGATAGCGGTTAGTGTGCTGAAACGTTTTGCACACGTTACAATTCGGGAACCTGGTTAATTGGCTCAGGTCAATTAAACAGGCTGCCATATACTTAACAAAATCAACAATAACTGAAAATAAACAAATATTATATAGGATCTCGAGAATTAAGGAAAATTGGCAGGGGTATGTAGACTTATTCACTCATCTTTGAATGTTCATGACATCTCTTTATTATTTACTGATATTAGCATCTTTACTTATGGTTATCAACATTTGTGTTTCAATAGTTTACAAAATGATTTTATGTTTTGTTCAATTACAAGGGTCCTCAAAATATAGATGTACATCTGTTTAACTTTTCCACGGATCCGGGACTTGAAAAGGTATATTAATAAAGGTCACATAGTATATATTATCATGAAGTGGTGCCATTAGACGAATGGACTTATTTCCCTTTTTAAACAATAAGGCTTTACAGTTTAGAGCTATAACTCTTTTACTAAGAATAAGAATACAATTACTGTCAGTACTTAAAATGTCTTAATGTTGTTAATTTAATTGTCTTCTGTTGGATATAATATTTAGTATTTCATAATCACGGAAGGCATGCCTCCGTGTCACCTTTTGGATATCCTCCAGCTCCTCGTTATTCCAGTCCTCGGTCCTCGGTTGCAGCATGTTTGATGTAGGTCAGGTATCTCTCGTTATCTTCGTATCCGGGGATGGTGTAGTCCTGGAGTCTTTTAGATCATTGTGGGTCCTGGTTCTCTGCTCTTGGCTAACGGGTAGTAATAGCTCGTTGATTTGAATGATTAACACAAAAGTTTTATTCACTTGTATCCACTTCACATGGTTGTTTATTTGTTGCACTTCACTTTATGGTCTTACCACAGTTTTAATTACATAAGTTTTATATTTTAAGATTTTGTAGAGATGTCATAGGCGCTAAATTTTCATTATTCTTTCTTACTCGTTTACAACATATTTATATGAATCGCGGTTCAACTATATTAACGCAACACATTGTTTAATAGTATAAAGAATGCCTCTGTGTCTTAACTGACGGATTAATCACTTTAGGAAACAAACTCTTTTTAACGTTCCACATTACTGCTGTGCGCAGCTTACGGGTTGACCGCTCCATTTCAAGTGGGCAGCGTTTAGTTAAGGGGTGAGAGTAGTAATCTCGCTTCACTTACTATTCAGCATAAAAGTAGTTCCATATTCGATTAATATTTACTCGTTTATTCTCTGACATATTTAACTATATTTAATTATACTACGGTATCTCTTACTTATTATTTTATTATTGTACATCGTTATGTTTTTTATCAAGTTGTGATTTAATCCTATTATTAGTCATATTCACGGGTAATTATGCGTGTTGATGCCGGTTTCGGCAGGTTAAAGCCGGGTTAATTATTAAGGGGTGTTATCGCAATTTTATTATAGAATTCTTTTTGGTTTTATACTATTTATTTTGGGTATTACGGCGGGGTTACATTATCATTTTCATTAGGGGTTTATGTTCTGTTTTAATGTGAGATTTAAATTATTTTAAATTTCTTTTATTTCATTTTTTCCTCTTTAAAAATCGTCACATACTCCTCCGCTTAAAAATCGACACCGGGTGAGTATTTTACGGGTTATTAGGTGAGCAACGTACTGGGAGTATGCTCGGGGATTTCTGTGTTAAAATTAAATTTAGTACACGATTTTTTTTTTCATCTCTTTTAAATTCATTTGTTCTCATTCGTGAAATTCCCTTTATCTCGTTACTTACACTGCTAACTTATATTTTAATTCTTAATACTAATTTCCCTAATTATCCGTAACTCACAATATCGTGGCCCGACTGACATCGGCTTACTCTAACTACACAAGTTAGCTTTCAGCACTCATTAATGATCTTTTGGCACCTTTCTGCACCATCATTACCCTTTTCAGTCGGCGCCGTTGTGACCTGTTACGTTACATGTATATAATTCTCTCTTAATTATATACCATAAACTTATCTCTAATATAATCTAAAGAGGATCCCATACTCCACTTTAAATCATTGCTAATCCTAACATCTTATACTGCCCAGAGAAGCGGAATTTCACGAAGATAATTTTTTATTCTCTCTTTAAGTGATCAGTTGTAATACATAAACAAAAGGGGGCAAACACTGTACTTTCAACGATCAGCTGTTACGCTGGAATGTGGGTCAAACTAGTTTTCTTCAAACAATGGCATTGTTCATGCGTACAAAGGGGAAGTCAACTCGAGGGTGAATATATCTCTATTGTTCCATTTAACAACAGCTGACGGACACCTTCTTAACTTGCACTGGCTTGCTTCAAAAAGGGGTGGCGTGTGCAATGCGTACGCAATGTTACGGCCCGTTACCAAGCTGAGTTTAGTTACACTTTTATAACACGTTAGTATAGTTTAAGATATTATTAAAGTTTTTATTTAAAGGACTTATCATTTATTATTATTATTATTTTGGTCTGATTTAAGAAACGGTTTCTTTTTTGTTTCGAACTCGTTTATTTATTTAGGGAAGCATCATTCCATAAAATTAATTAGTACTCTTGTTTTATTTAGTCAGTAGTTTATATAACTCATCGTGTCAATAGAAACACGAATTACACATTTATGCAGGCTTGTACAGGAAAACTACAGGACTTATATTGTCGCAAAATAGACGTGTTAGAGACTGAATACTTTGACACGTACATACATGAATTGGTATAATATAATCTAATCTTTTCACGTATAATTATATACGAGTATGTGCGTAATCTCACACAAAATATACACTTATAAATATCGTCAATATTATTCATATATGCTACTTAGCCTTTTTCTTTTTACATACAATTTCCTACCTGAGTGCATAGATATACAGAATAGAGTATTTTATAATTGACACTAAGTACACTAACCATTTACACAAAATGAAACCAAAAACAGTTGCGTATTTTAATAATAAAATTATGTACTTTTTTTTTTGATTTAATTTTCAACATGTGTCTGAAATCTTTTGTTACTGGGCAAGGGGTCACACACTTTTTAATACAATAGAGGGAAGTGATGTATTGTCTAACTCGACGTGGCAGAGTGTAACAAAGGGATAGTTTGTTACAAGCGGGAACAGGTCATTTTCTTGTCTGATATTGTCGTTAAACAGACAAGTTGGGGAATGCATTTTTAAACAGGTTTTACCCAGGGCTTACAATGTTTAAATAATTATTATATTATACTTAAATATCCTTACCTTATATATCATGGTTCTTATATTATATTATATTATTACGCCACATAATGATTATAAAAACACATTATCCTAATTCTGATTTTACTTACTTTAATTCTTCCTTTTGCGTATTTTAAATTAACATTCATAGAGTGAATAATTCTACCACATATTAAATGACAAACGCATTTATATTAAATGTAAGCAGAGTGGCGCATTTGAAACGTTTTGCACACGTTACAATTCGGGAACCTGGTTAATTGGCTCAGGTCAATTAAACAGGCTGCCATATACTTAACAAAATCAACAATAACTGAAAATAAACAAATATTATATAGGATCTCGAGAATTAAGGAAAATTGGCAGGGGTATGTAGACTTATTCACTCATCTTTGAATGTTCATGACATCTCTTTATTATTTACTGATATTAGCATCTTTACTTATGGTTATCAACATTTGTGTTTCAATAGTTTACAAAATGATTTTATGTTTTGTTCAATTACAAGGGTCCTCAAAATATAGATGTACATCTGTTTAACTTTTCCACGGATCCGGGACTTGAAAAGGTATATTAATAAAGGTCACATAGTATATATTATCATGAAGTGGTGCCATTAGACGAATGGACTTATTTCCCTTTTTAAACAATAAGGCTTTACAGTTTAGAGCTATAACTCTTTTACTAAGAATAAGAATACAATTACTGTCAGTACTTAAAATGTCTTAATGTTGTTAATTTAATTGTCTTTTGTTGGATATAATATTTAGTATTTCATAATCACGGAAGGCATGCCTCCGTGTCACCTTTTGGATATCCTCCAGCTCCTCGTTATTCCAGTCCTCGGTCCTCGGTTGCAGCATGTTTGATGTAGGTCAGGTATCTCTCGTTATCTTCGTATCCGGGGATGGTGTAGTCCTGAAGTCTTTTAGATCATTGTGGGTCCTGGTTCTCTGCTCTTGGCTAACGGGTAGTAATAGCTCGTTGATTTGAATGATTAACACAAAAGTTTTATTCACTTGTATCCACTTCACATGATTGTTTATTTGTTGCACTTCACTTTATGGTCTTACCACAGTTTTAATTACATAAGTTTTATATTTTAAGATTTTGTAGAGATGTCATAGGCGCTAAATTTTCATTATTCTTTCTTACTCGTTTACAACATATTTATATGAATCGCGGTTCAACTATATTAACGCAACACATTGTTTAATAGTATAAAGAATGCCTCTGTGTCTTAACTGACGGATTAATCACTTTAGGAAACAAACTATTTTAACGTTCCACATTACTGCTGTGCGCAGCTTACGGGTTGACCGCTCCATTTCAAGTGGGCAGCGTTTAGTTAAGGGGTGAGAGTAGTAATCTGACTTCACTTAATATTCAGCATAAAAGTAGTTCCATATTCGATTCATATTTACTCGTTTATTCTCTGACATATTTAACTATATTTAATTATACTACGGTATCTCTTACTTATTATTTTATTATTGTACATCGTTATGTTTTTTATCAAGTTGTGATTTAATCCTATTATTAGTCATATTCACGGGTAATTATGCGTGTTGATGCCGGTTTCGGCAGGTTAAAGCCGGGTTAATTATTAAGGGGTGTTATCGCAATTTTATTATAGAATTCTTTTTGGTTTTAAAACTATTTATTTTGGGTATTATGGCGGGGTTACATTATCATTTTCATTAGGGGTTTATGTTCTGTTTTAATGTGAGATTTTAAATTATTTTAAATTTCTTTTATTTCATTTTTTCCTCTTTTAAAATCGTCACAGTGCGTCGGTTTTCTATAAACTTTATGTCCGAGGCTGCCATCGGTCCTTCTAAGGACCAACACGTCCAGAAAAGCCAGCTGATTGTCGGTCTCCCTGTCAACGGTAAACTGTATCCGTGGGTGAACCTGATTGAGATGTGCCAGGAACCTGCCGAGTTCTTCCTCACCATGGCTCCAGATAACAAATGTGTCATCAACATACCGCAACCAGCACCTCGGCTTCAGCGGAAAAGATGTAATTGCCCGCTGTTCGAACCTTTCCGTATAAAAGTTCGCCACCACAGGACTGAGTGGACTCCCCATGGCCACACCATCAATCATTTCGAAGAACTCACCGCCGTACTGAAAATATGTAGTTTTCAGAACATGCCGGGGAAAAGCGCTGTAATGTCTGCCGGAAAAAAGTTAGCTAAGTGGCCAAGGACATCATCTACGGGCACCATGGTGAACAACGAAACCACGTCAAAGCTGACCATTATGTCTCCAGGCTGCAACGACAACCCACCGAGCCTTTCAAGAAAGTGTGTTGAATCCCTCACATATGACTCCGTACCACCTATATGTGGCCGGAGAAGCTCGGTCAAGTGTTTAGCCAGATGGTAGGTTGGAGATCCTATGGCGCTGACGATGGGTCTGAGCGGGACGTCCGGCTTGTGGATTTTGGGGAGCCATAAAGCCTAGGTGGAAGGGCTTCCGAACACCGGACGGCTGCCTTCACACGTAAACTCTGATCGATGGGACTCATACCTTGAGTCTCTTGAAGTCGACCACGCGTCCGTCTGGAGAGCGGTGAGTAGACTGACCCGCGAGAAGAGAACTCGCAACCCGCTGGAAACCCCGAACGGGGTTGTGTCTTCATCAGAAGGCAAGGCTGAGGTCTTCGCCGACTGCATGGAGTCGCAATTTACCGTTCATCGAGGCGTTTCGGACCCTGCCCACTCGGCAGAAGTCCGGGACTTCCTATCTGGTTATTTTTCTCGCCCTCCCGCTGGCCCAGACCTCCCGTTCGACAGAGACGAACTCGTTTCGTCTGTCTGTCGACTAAACCGCCGTCGCGCCCCCGGTCCTGACCGGATCGGGGCCGCTGCATTACAATATCTCCCGGCCTTAGGCGTTGACCTCGTTCTCGAGCTGTTCAACTCTTGTCTCCGGCTACAGTACTTTCCCCGCCTGTGAAAAAATGCCAACATCGTTATGGTTCCTAAACCCCGCAAGCCGCGCATGCTTCCTGAAAGCTATCGGCCAATATCTCTTTTGCCAGTTATCTCGAAGGTGTTCGAGCGGCTCCTGCTGGCCCGCATCTCGCCGTTGTTGGATAATTTTATCCGCAACGAACAGTTCGGGTTTCGCAGAGAGCACTCGACCACGCTTCAACTAGTCCGCGTGGTAACGCAACTCTCTGACGCCACCAACAGGCGAGCGGCTACGGCCGCCGCACTGCTGGACGTGAGCAATGCCTTCGACAAAGTCTGGCACGAAGGTCTTCTCTTCAAACTAGCTAACTCCCCCTTACCATCGTCCATAGTGTTTTTCCTCCGGTCGTATCAGCGACCGAACCTTCAGGGTGAGCGTCGACGGAACCTGCTCTGCAGTTCGTCCTGTCGCTGCCGGCGTACCTCAGGGATCTGTCCTCGGCCCCGTTCTGTACCTCGTGTACACGAACGACCTGCCTGTTTTGCCCGGAGTCACGTTGTTTTTGTTCGCTGACGATGCAATGTATCATTACAGCTCTGTGTCCCCGCGTTTTGCGAGTACACAGTTGCAGCGTCAGCTGGACCAGCTTCCGGACTGGCTACGGAAATGGCGGGTGACGATCAATACGGAGAAATCCGAGGCGATCTGTTTCACTCGTAAGTCCATCTCCCGATGCCAGCCCCTCTCCCTGGAAGGGAGGCCTATCGCCTATAAAGAGTCGTTGAAGTATCTAGGCGTTCGGCTAGATCGTCGCCTTTGCTTCAACGCCCACGTGACGGAAACCCTTGCCAAGGCTCGCGGCGTTCGAGCCAAACTTTACCCATACCTCGCGTGCCGCAGCCCCCTGGCGCTGCGCACGAAAGTTACCCTCTATCTGTTGTTTCTCCGGTCTGTATTGACCTATGCGGCACCTGTTTGGTAGTCACTTGCCTCCGCCACCAACAGGCGTAGGCTGGAAAGTTTCCAATCCAGAACCCTCCGTTCCTTGTCGGGATCTCCTTGGTTTGTTAGAAACAGTGTAATTCGAGTAGGTCTACG
Organism: Magicicada septendecula; assembly: GCA_034769895.1. Taxonomy (NCBI): domain Eukaryota; kingdom Metazoa; phylum Arthropoda; class Insecta; order Hemiptera; family Cicadidae; genus Magicicada; species Magicicada septendecula. Next base: position 338,078,386 of record CM068370.1, on the reverse strand, counting down.
AGTTCCTGCTCTCTCAGCCTTTGTCTGGTCATTAGCTGCGACTCTCTTTGCCGCAGCTGAGACCTCTTCCTTCCCTTACCTCAGGACCATCAGCACCACGCAACCACCTCCCCCTGTCCGGGTCAAACGCCCTCGGGCGATTCTCGATGACCCGCCATAACTTTAAGTAAAATTACTTAAACCTAAATTTGCATATTCACCATCTGACCATGCCCAAGAATTTACCTGTACAGCTGCTTCCTTCCTCCCTTCCTAGTCTGCCGACCGCGCTGAATGCCGCTGCTACGCGCTATCACTGGCACGGAGGCTCTCTGCCTCGCGGGGAGCGACCGACGCCTCGCGGCGTCTGCACGCGGGACTGGGAACAGGCGACATCTGTCACCTGAACCCGTCCATGCGGCAGTGCCCACTGATTGCTGACATTTTTAAAATAAATAAAAAGTAAAAACCTTTCTCCCCCGCCTTCTCAGTTAACTGGTTGGCGGTTGTCCATTCCTATTTTTTCTAGCTACCTGTCGAATGAACCAGAACTACGTGTATCCACAGGCAGCCATTGGGCTCGTCCCAGATGCTGCAGTCATGCACCGGGTGCAAAGACGCCCCGCTACTACAGTGCTACATGCTACATGCCGCCGATTCATAACACTAGGCGGCGTACAGATGGTCGCGGCGTATAAACCGCCGCAAAAAGAGCTCCTTCACCCCGATCTAGCTGTCGCGTTCGATGCACACAGGAGGGTCATCATGGCCGGCGACCTGAACTGTAAACATCGCGATTGGAACAGTCGCTTGACTGCCCCAAACGGGAAACGTTTACGCAGGTTTGCCGATTCTCGCAGGATAAGAGTGATTGGGCCTACCCAACCTACGTTCTACCCCTCACAACGCAACGCGGCTCCCGATGTCTTGGACATAGCGGTGATCCAAGGAATTGACTGCCCGGTCCATGTGTCCGCGCTAACGGAACTATCGTCCGATCATCTCCCCATCTTGATACACGTCGCTACCCAGCACGTCGTACGCAGAGATGTCAGGAAGGTGGTAGAATGGGACCGCTATGGCCCGGCGTTAAGTCGCCGATTGCCAGACGCGGGACCACTCGAAACCGTCCGCCAAGTCGACGAGGCAGTTGCCGCGTTTGACGAGGCTGTCGTATCTGCGATCGACGCGTCTTCCAGGATGAAGCCTGGCGTCACGCCCCACTGGCAGCGGATCCCAGAGGGGACGAGTGCTCTCGCTTGCGAGAGAAATCGCCTCCGGAGACGCTGGCAGCGGAAGAGACAAGGCAGCGTACAACCGGGCGACCGGCATTTTACGTCGTGAAATGCAGGCCTACCGGAGACGCTGTTGGGAACTCGCCGTGGCCCAAGCAGGGGACGGATCGGACGAAAGTAGCCCTTACCGGATACCTTCGGCGTTGGTAGGGAAGAGGCGCCGGCCTCGCATCCCCGCCATTGCTGGACCTTTCGGTCAAATCCTGGCTCCCCCGGAGGCGAAGGCCGAGTACTTGGGCTTGTGTTTTGAGCGACAGTTCGCACCTAACCCGCCCATGGACTGGGACTTCGACGAAGAAGTCGAGAACGAAGTGGAAGACTTTCTGTCTCTTCCGATCACTTCGGAGCCCGAACCCATTACTAGGGAAGAGGTCACAGATCGGCTCGTTGAACTCGTGCCGAGAAAAGCTCCTGGCCCGGACGGCGTCTCGAACGCCGCTCTTACTCGACTCCCGGAGCGAGGAGTACTTTTCTTGGTCGCGCTGTTCAACGTGTGTCTTAGACTGGCCTATTTTCCCCAGAAATGGCGTAAGGCGACGGTCATAGTGATCCCGAAGCAGGGAAAGGACGCTTCCCGTCCCGGCAACCTTCGGCCCATTAGTCTACTGTCAGCCACGTCAAAGGTCCTCGAACGTCTCGTACAACGGAGAGTACTAGATCATCTAAGAAATTTCGATGTACTGGTCCCCGAACAGTTCGGCTTCCGTGTGGGGCATTCCACCACTCATCAGCTGATGAGACTGGTGGAATACATCACGGACGCCGGGTGTCGGAAAGAGCAGACTGTCGCCTGTTTCCTAGATGTGGAAAAGGCCTTTGATAGTGTCTGGCATGACGGGCTCTTGTTCAAGCTCCGGGAAATCCAGCTCCCAGATTGCTACCTTCGCTTGATTGCTAGCTTTCTGACGGAGAGGACTTTCTGCGTGCGAATAGAAGATCATGTCTCTTCCGAGAGACGCATTACAGCCGGGGTACCTCAAGGTAGCGTGCTAGGGCCTCTCCTGTTCTCCGTGTATGTCAACGACGCACCCAGAGAGCCTGGAGTCCAGATGGCTCTGTTTGCCGACGACACGGCGGTCTATACCGCCGATCGGAACGCAGACTTTGCTATCCCACGACTCCAGCGCGCACTCGATGCGTATTCGACGTGGACGGAAAGCTGGAAAGTTGCCGTCAACGAAACCAAGAGCTCCGCGGTGCTATTCACAAAGCGCCGGAAAGAACCACGAGGCCGAGTGAGACTCGGTAGAACGTACCTGCCCTGGTCGCGAGAAGTTAAGTACCTCGGTGTCCTCCTTGATCGTCGGCTCACCTGGCGTGCCCACGCTGAGACGATGCGAAAGAAAGCGTCCGCTCGTCTCGCGCAACTGTTTCCGATACTTGCCAACAAGGCTATGACCCGCAAGCTGGGTAAGTTGATCGTCAACGCGTATCTGTTGCCGATCATTACCTACGCTCTTCCCGTCTGGGGTTACCTCGCAACCGTTCATGAAAGAAGGTTGCAAAGCGTTCTCGATAGAGGTCTTCGGCTAGCGGCCAAAGTCCCCTATCGGTTTTCTTCTCGTCTCCTGAGAAGAGGACTCGGTGTCCGCTCCTTGGATGACACCGCAAGGCGACTTGCACGTAAATTTTACGTCCGAGCTGCGAGGACCCAGACAAACCCACTCATAGCTGGCCTTGGCAAGTACCGAATACGACCAGGTGAATCTTGGAAACGGCCTCGACAAATACTGTACTAGTCGACCTAGTACGAGCATGTCGTTGTAGCGACCACTAAAAATTAATTAACAATATTCCGTCTGGACAGGACCACTAGGCAGGAGCCCCTACCGGAGGCTCGGTACTAGGAACCCATTGGGTCGTCTCACGACGCGCAACCCAACAGCTCTGACCTGGCCGCCGATTCATAGCGATCGCAGCATGCTTCTGAATCAACACGGACTCCATATGAAGACGAGGGAAGTAATCACTCACCGCCGACAAGAGTTTCGTCTCGTCGAAACGGATCCGATGGTCGGCATTGGCGAGCGCGTGTTCGGCCACGGCAGACTTCTCCGGCTGTCCAGTCTACAGTAACGGCTATGTTCACCCACGCGTGTGCGGACGCTGCGCTTCGTGGTACCAATGTACACCTGGCCGCATGAGCAGGGAACTCCGTACACACCGCACGATGACAGCGGGTCTCGGACATCCTTCGTCGGCCGCAAGAACTGGTGTATCTTCTTTGTCGGCTTGAATACTGGCGTCACACCGTGCCGACTGAGCAGCCTACCAATGCGGTCCGTCACCCCATGAATGTAGGGCAACGCCGCGAAACCGACGGTCTCCCGTGAATCCACTTCCGGCCTGGCTGTTCTTCTCGGCCGGACCGCACGTCTCACCTCCCCGACGGAATACCCATTGGCCTGCAGCGCGAGTTCGAGGTGGCGCAGCTCATCATCGAGGTACCGGGGCTCGCATATCCTCCTAGCCCGGTCCACCAAGGTCTTCAACACCGCCCTCTTCTGGCTGGGATGGTGGTTCGACTGTTTATGGAGATAGCGGTTAGTGTGCTGAAACGTTTTGCACACGTTACAATTCGGGAACCTGGTTAATTGGCTCAGGTCAATTAAACAGGCTGCCATATTCTTAACAAAATCAACAATAACTGAAAATAAACAAATATTATATAGGATCTCGAGAATTAAGGAAAATTGGCAGGGGTATGTAGACTTATTCACTCATCTTTGAATGTTCATGACATCTCTTTATTATTTACTGATATTAGCATCTTTACTTATGGTTATCAACATTTGTGTTTCAATAGTTTACAAAATGATTTTATGTTTTGTTCAATTACAAGGGTCCTCAAAATATAGATGTACATCTGTTTAACTTTTCCACGGATCCGGGACTTGAAAAGGTATATTAATAAAGGTCACATAGTATATATTATCATGAAGTGGTGCCATTAGACGAATGGACTTATTTCCCTTTTTAAACAATAAGGCTTTACAGTTTAGAGCTATAACTCTTTTACTAAGAATAAGAATACAATTACTGTCAGTACTTAAAATGTCTTAATGTTGTTAATTTAATTGTCTTCTGTTGGATATAATATTTAGTATTTCATAATCACGGAAGGCATGCCTCCGTGTCACCTTTTGGATATCCTCCAGCTCCTCGTTATTCCAGTCCTCGGTCCTCGGTTGCAGCATGTTTGATGTAGGTCAGGTATCTCTCGTTATCTTCGTATCCGGGGATGGTGTAGTCCTGGAGTCTTTTAGATCATTGTGGGTCCTGGTTCTCTGCTCTTGGCTAACGGGTAGTAATAGCTCGTTGATTTGAATGATTAACACAAAAGTTTTATTCACTTGTATCCACTTCACATGGTTGTTTATTTGTTGCACTTCACTTTATGGTCTTACCACAGTTTTAATTACATAAGTTTTATATTTTAAGATTTTGTAGAGATGTCATAGGCGCTAAATTTTCATTATTCTTTCTTACTCGTTTACAACATATTTATATGAATCGCGGTTCAACTATATTAACGCAACACATTGTTTAATAGTATAAAGAATGCCTCTGTGTCTTAACTGACGGATTAATCACTTTAGGAAACAAACTCTTTTTAACGTTCCACATTACTGCTGTGCGCAGCTTACGGGTTGACCGCTCCATTTCAAGTGGGCAGCGTTTAGTTAAGGGGTGAGAGTAGTAATCTCGCTTCACTTACTATTCAGCATAAAAGTAGTTCCATATTCGATTAATATTTACTCGTTTATTCTCTGACATATTTAACTATATTTAATTATACTACGGTATCTCTTACTTATTATTTTATTATTGTACATCGTTATGTTTTTTATCAAGTTGTGATTTAATCCTATTATTAGTCATATTCACGGGTAATTATGCGTGTTGATGCCGGTTTCGGCAGGTTAAAGCCGGGTTAATTATTAAGGGGTGTTATCGCAATTTTATTATAGAATTCTTTTTGGTTTTATACTATTTATTTTGGGTATTATGGCGGGGTTACATTATCATTTTCATTAGGGGTTTATGTTCTGTTTTAATGTGAGATTTAAATTATTTTAAATTTCTTTTATTTCATTTTTTCCTCTTTAAAAATCGTCACATACTCCTCCGCTTAAAAATCGACACCGGGTGAGTATTTTACGGGTTATTAGGTGAGCAACGTACTGGGAGTATGCTCGGGGATTTCTGTGTTAAAATTAAATTTAGTACACGATTTTTTTTTTCATCTCTTTTAAATTCATTTGTTCTCATTCGTGAAATTCCCTTTATCTCGTTACTTACACTGCTAACTTATATTTTAATTCTTAATACTAATTTCCCTAATTATCCGTAACTCACAATATCGTGGCCCGACTGACATCGGCTTACTCTAACTACACAAGTTAGCTTTCAGCACTCATTAATGATCTTTTGGCACCTTTCTGCACCATCATTACCCTTTTCAGTCGGCGCCGTTGTGACCTGTTACGTTACATGTATATAATTCTCTCTTAATTATATACCATAAACTTATCTCTAATATAATCTAAAGAGGATCCCATACTCCACTTTAAATCATTGCTAATCCTAACATCTTATACTGCCGAGAGAAGCGGAATTTCACGAAGATAATTTTTTATTCTCTCTTTAAGTGATCAGTTGTAATACATAAACAAAAGGGGGCAAACACTTTACTTTCAACGATCAGCTGTTACGCTGGAATGTGGGTCAAACTAGTTTTCTTCAAACAATGGCATTGTTCATGCGTACAAAGGGGAAGTCAACTCGAGGGTGAATATATCTCTATTGTTCCATTTAACAACAGCTGACGGACACCTTCTTAACTTGCACTGGCTTGCTTCAAAAAGGGGTGGCGTGTGCAATGCGTACGCAATGTTACGGCCCGTTACCAAGCTGAGTTTAGTTACACTTTTATAACACGTTAGTATAGTTTAAGATATTATTAAAGTTTTTATTTAAAGGACTTATCATTTATTATTATTATTATTTTGGTCTGATTTAAGAAACGGTTTCTTTTTTGTTTCGAACTCGTTTATTTATTTAGGGAAGCATCATTCCATAAAATTAATTAGTACTCTTGTTTTATTTAGTCAGTAGTTTATATAACTCATCGTGTCAATAGAAACACGAATTACACATTTATGCAGGCTTGTACAGGAAAACTACAGGACTTATATTGTCGCAAAATAGACGTGTTAGAGACTGAATACTTTGACACGTACATACATGAATTGGTATAATATAATCTAATCTTTTCACGTATAATTATATACGAGTATGTGCGTAATCTCACACAAAATATACACTTATAAATATCGTCAATATTATTCATATATGCTACTTAGCCTTTTTCTTTTTACATACAATTTCCTACCTGAGTGCATAGATATACAGAATAGAGTATTTTATAATTGACACTAAGTACACTAACCATTTACACAAAATGAAACCAAAAACAGTTGCGTATTTTAATAATAAAATTATGTACTTTTTTTTTTGATTTAATTTTCAACATGTGTCTGAAATCTTTTGTTACTGGGCAAGGGGTCACACACTTTTTAATACAATAGAGGGAAGTGATGTATTGTCTAACTCGACGTGGCAGAGTGTAACAAAGGGATAGTTTGTTACAAGCGGGAACAGGTCATTTTCTTGTCTGATATTGTCGTTAAACAGACAAGTTGGGGAATGCATTTTTAAACAGGTTTTACCCAGGGCTTACAATGTTTAAATAATTATTATATTATACTTAAATATCCTTACCTTATATATCATGGTTCTTATATTATATTATATTATTACGCCACATAATGATTATAAAAACACATTATCCTAATTCTGATTTTACTTACTTTAATTCTTCCTTTTGCGTATTTTAAATTAACATTCATAGAGTGAATAATTCTACCACATATTAAATGACAAACGCATTTATATTAAATGTAAGCAGAGTGGCGCATTTGAAACGTTTTGCACACGTTACAATTCGGGAACCTGGTTAATTGGCTCAGGTCAATTAAACAGGCTGCCATATACTTAACAAAATCAACAATAACTGAAAATAAACAAATATTATATAGGATCTCGAGAATTAAGGAAAATTGGCAGGGGTATGTAGACTTATTCACTCATCTTTGAATGTTCATGACATCTCTTTATTATTTACTGATATTAGCATCTTTACTTATGGTTATCAACATTTGTGTTTCAATAGTTTACAAAATGATTTTATGTTTTGTTCAATTACAAGGGTCCTCAAAATATAGATGTACATCTGTTTAACTTTTCCACGGATCCGGGACTTGAAAAGGTATATTAATAAAGGTCACATAGTATATATTATCATGAAGTGGTGCCATTAGACGAATGGACTTATTTCCCTTTTTAAACAATAAGGCTTTACAGTTTAGAGCTATAACTCTTTTACTAAGAATAAGAATACAATTACTGTCAGTACTTAAAATGTCTTAATGTTGTTAATTTAATTGTCTTTTGTTGGATATAATATTTAGTATTTCATAATCACGGAAGGCATGCCTCCGTGTCACCTTTTGGATATCCTCCAGCTCCTCGTTATTCCAGTCCTCGGTCCTCGGTTGCAGCATGTTTGATGTAGGTCAGGTATCTCTCGTTATCTTCGTATCCGGGGATGGTGTAGTCCTGAAGTCTTTTAGATCATTGTGGGTCCTGGTTCTCTGCTCTTGGCTAACGGGTAGTAATAGCTCGTTGATTTGAATGATTAACACAAAAGTTTTATTCACTTGTATCCACTTCACATGATTGTTTATTTGTTGCACTTCACTTTATGGTCTTACCACAGTTTTAATTACATAAGTTTTATATTTTAAGATTTTGTAGAGATGTCATAGGCGCTAAATTTTCATTATTCTTTCTTACTCGTTTACAACATATTTATATGAATCGCGGTTCAACTATATTAACGCAACACATTGTTTAATAGTATAAAGAATGCCTCTGTGTCTTAACTGACGGATTAATCACTTTAGGAAACAAACTATTTTAACGTTCCACATTACTGCTGTGCGCAGCTTACGGGTTGACCGCTCCATTTCAAGTGGGCAGCGTTTAGTTAAGGGGTGAGAGTAGTAATCTGACTTCACTTAATATTCAGCATAAAAGTAGTTCCATATTCGATTCATATTTACTCGTTTATTCTCTGACATATTTAACTATATTTAATTATACTACGGTATCTCTTACTTATTATTTTATTATTGTACATCGTTATGTTTTTTATCAAGTTGTGATTTAATCCTATTATTAGTCATATTCACGGGTAATTATGCGTGTTGATGCCGGTTTCGGCAGGTTAAAGCCGGGTTAATTATTAAGGGGTGTTATCGCAATTTTATTATAGAATTCTTTTTGGTTTTAAAACTATTTATTTTGGGTATTATGGCGGGGTTACATTATCATTTTCATTAGGGGTTTATGTTCTGTTTTAATGTGAGATTTTAAATTATTTTAAATTTCTTTTATTTCATTTTTTCCTCTTTTAAAATCGTCACAGTGCGTCGGTTTTCTATAAACTTTATGTCCGAGGCTGCCATCGGTCCTTCTAAGGACCAACACGTCCAGAAAAGCCAGCTGATTGTCGGTCTCCCTGTCAACGGTAAACTGTATCCGTGGGTGAACCTGATTGAGATGTGCCAGGAACCTGCCGAGTTCTTCCTCACCATGGCTCCAGATAACAAATGTGTCATCAACATACCGCAACCAGCACCTCGGCTTCAGCGGAAAAGATGTAATTGCCCGCTGTTCGAACCTTTCCGTATAAAAGTTCGCCACCACAGGACTGAGTGGACTCCCCATGGCCACACCATCAATCATTTCGAAGAACTCACCGCCGTACTGAAAATATGTAGATTTCAGAACATGCCGGGGAAAAGCGCTGTAATGTCTGCCGGAAAAAAGTTAGCTAAGTGGCCAAGGACATCATCTACGGGCACCATGGTGAACAACGAAACCACGTCAAAGCTGACCATTATGTCTCCAGGCTGCAACGACAACCCACCGAGCCTTTCAAGAAAGTGTGTTGAATCCCTCACATATGACTCCGTACCACCTATATGTGGCCGGAGAAGCTCGGTCAAGTGTTTAGCCAGATGGTAGGTTGGAGATCCTATGGCGCTGACGATGGGTCTGAGCGGGACGTCCGGCTTGTGGATTTTGGTGAGCCATAAAGCCTAGGTGGAAGGGCTTCCGAACACCGGACGGCTGCATTCACACGTAAACTCTGATCGATGGGACTCATACCTTGAGTCTCTTGAAGTCGACCACGCGTCCGTCTGGAGAGCGGTGAGTAGACTGACCCGCGAGAAGAGAACTCGCAACCCGCTGGAAACCCCGAACGGGGTTGTGTCTTCATCAGAAGGCAAGGCTGAGGTCTTCGCCGACTGCATGGAGTCGCAATTTACCGTTCATCGAGGCGTTTCGGACCCTGCCCACTCGGCAGAAGTCCGGGACTTCCTATCTGGTTATTTTTCTCGCCCTCCCGCTGGCCCAGACCTCCCGTTCGACAGAGACGAACTCGTTTCGTCTGTCTGTCGACTAAACCGCCGTCGCGCCCCCGGTCCTGACCGGATCGGGGCCGCTGCATTACAATATCTCCCGGCCTTAGGCGTTGACCTCGTTCTCGAGCTGTTCAACTCTTGTCTCCGGCTACAGTACTTTCCCCGCCTGTGAAAAAATGCCAACATCGTTATGGTTCCTAAACCCCACAAGCCGCGCATGCTTCCTGAAAGCTATCGGCCAATATCTCTTTTGCCAGTTATCTCGAAGGTGTTCGAGCGGCTCCTGCTGGCCCGCATCTCGCCGTTGTTGGATAATTTTATCCGCAACGAACAGTTCGGGTTTCGCAGAGAGCACTCGACCGCGCTTCAACTAGTCCGCGTGGTAACGCAACTCTCTGACGCCACCAACAGGCGAGCGGCTACGGCCGCCGCACTGCTGGACGTGAGCAATGCCTTCGACAAAGTCTGGCACGAAGGTCTTCTCTTCAAACTAGCTAACTCCCCCTTACCATCGTCCATAGTGTTTTTCCTCCGGTCGTATCAGCGACCGAACCTTCAGGGTGAGCGTCGACGGAACCTGCTCTGCAGTTCGTCCTGTCGCTGCCGGCGTACCTCAGGGATCTGTCCTCGGCCCCGTTCTGTACCTCGTGTACACGAACGACCTGCCTGTTTTGCCCGGAGTCACGTTGTTTTTGTTCGCTGACGATGCAATGTATCATTATAGCTCTGTGTCCCCGCGTTTTGCGAGTACACAGTTGCAGCGTCAGCTGGACCAGCTTCCGGACTGGCTACGGAAATGGCGGGTGACGATCAATACGGAGAAATCCGAGGCGATCTGTTTCACTCGTAAGTCCATCTCCCGATGCCAGCCCCTCTCCCTGGAAGGGAGGCCTATCGCCTATAAAGAGTCGTTGAAGTATCTAGGCGTTCGGCTAGATCGTCGCCTTTGCTTCAACGCCCACGTGACGGAAACCCTTGCCAAGGCTCGCGGCGTTCGAGCCAAACTTTACCCATACCTCGCGTGCCGCAGCCCCCTGCCGCTGCGCACGAAAGTTACCCTCTATCTGTTGTTTCTCCGGTCTGTATTGACCTATGCGGCACCTGTTTGGTGGTCACTTGCCTCCGCCACCAACAGGCGTAGGCTGGAAAGTTTCCAATCCAGAACCCTCCGTTCCTTGTCGGGATCTCCTTGGTTTGTTAGAAACAGTGTAATTCGAGTAGGTCTACGAGTTCCTGCTCTCTCAGCCTTTGTCTGGTCATTAGCTGCGACTCTCTTTGCCGCAGCTGAGACCTCTTCCTTCCTTTACCTCAGGACCATCAGCACCACGCAACCACCTCCCCCTGTCCGGGTCAAACGCCCTCGGGCGATTCTCGATGACCCGCCATAACTTTAAGTAAAATTACTTAAACCTAAATTTGCATATTCACCATCTGACCATGCCCAAGAATTTACCTGTACAGCTGCTTCCTTCCTCCCTTCCTAGTCTGCCGACCGCGCTGAATGCCGCTGCTACGCGCTATCACTGGCACGGAGGCTCTCTGCCTCGCGGGGAGCGACCGACGCCTCGCGGCGTCTGCACGCGGGACTGGGAACAGGCGACATCTGTCACCTGAACCCGTCCATGCGGCAGTGCCCACTGATTGCTGACATTTTTAAAATAAATAAAAAGTAAAAACCTTTCTCCCCCGCCTTCTCAGTTAACTGGTTGGCGGTTGTCCATTCCTATTTTTTCTAGCTACCTGTCGAATGAACCAGAACTACGTGTATCCACAGGCAGCCATTGGGCTCGTCCCAGATGCTGCAGTCATGCACCGGGTGCAAAGACGCCCCGCTACCACAGTGCTACATGCTACATGCCGCCGATTCATAACACTAGGCGGCGTACAGATGGTCGCGGCGTATAAACCGCCGCAAAAAGAGCTCCTTCACCCCGATCTAGCTGTCGCGTTCGATGCACACAGGAGGGTCATCATGGCCGGCGACCTGAACTGTAAACATCGCGATTGGAACAGTCGCTTGACTGCCCCAAACGGGAAACGTTTACGCAGGTTTGCCGATTCTCGCAGGATAAGAGTGATTGGGCCTACCCAACCTACGTTCTACCCCTCACAACGCAACGCGGCTCCCGATGTCTTGGACATAGCGGTGATCCAAGGAATTGACTGCCCGGTCCATGTGTCCGCGCTAACGGAACTATCGTCCGATCATCTCCCCATCTTGATACACGTCGCTACCCAGCACGTCGTACGCAGAGATGTCAGGAAGGTGGTAGAATGGGACCGCTATGGCCCGGCGTTAAGTCGCCGATTGCCAGACGCGGGACCACTCGAAACCGTCCGCCAAGTCGACGAGGCAGTTGCCGCGTTTGACGAGGCTGTCGTATCTGCGATCGACGCGTCTTCCAGGATGAAGCCTGGCGTCACGCCCCACTGGCAGCGGATCCCAGAGGAGACGAGTGCTCTCGCTTGCGAGAGAAATCGCCTCCGGAGACGCTGGCAGCGGAAGAGACAAGGCAGCGTACAACCGGGCGACCGGCATTTTACGTCGTGAAATGCAGGCCTACCGGAGACGCTGTTGGGAACTCGCCGTGGCCCAAGCAGGGGACGGATCGGACGAAAGTAGCCCTTACCGGATACCTTCGGCGTTGGTAGGGAAGAGGCGCCGGCCTCGCATCCCCGCCATTGCTGGACCTTTCGGTCAAATCCTGGCTCGCCCGGAGGCGAAGGCCGAGTACTTGGGCGCGTGTTTTGAGCGACAGTTCGCACCTAACCCGCCCATGGACTGGGACTTCGACGAAGAAGTCGAGAACGAAGTGGAAGACTTTCTGTCTCTTCCGATCACTTCGGAGCCCGAACCCATTACTAGGGAAGAGGTCACAGATCGGCTCGTTGAACTCGTGCCGAGAAAAGCTCCTGGCCCGGACGGCGTCTCGAACGCCGCTCTTACTCGACTCCCTGAGCGAGGAGTACTTTTCTTGGTCGCGCTGTTCAACGCGTGTCTTAGACTGGCCTATTTTCCCCAGAAATGGCGTAAGGCGACGGTCATAGTGATCCCGAAGCAGGGAAAGGACGCTTCCCGTCCCGGCAACCTTCGGCCCATTAGTCTACTGTCAGCCACGTCAAAGGTCCTCGAACGTCTCGTACAACGGAGAGTACTAGATCATCTAAGAAATTTCGATGTACTGGTCCCCGAACAGTTCGGCTTCCGTGTGGGGCATTCCACCACTCATCAGCTGATGAGACTGGTGGAATACATCACGGACGCCGGGTGTCGGAAAGAGCAGACTGTCGCCTGTTTCCTAGATGTGGAAAAGGCCTTTGATAGTGTCTGGCATGACGGGCTCTTGTTCAAGCTCCGGGAAATCCAGCTCCCAGATTGCTACCTTCGCTTGATTGCTAGCTTTCTGACGGAGAGGACTTTCTGCGTGCGAATAGACGATCATGTCTCTTCCGAGAGACGCATTACAGCCGGGGTACCTCAAGGTAGCGTGCTAGGGCCTCTCCTGTTCTCCGTGTATGTCAACGACGCACCCAGAGAGCCTGGAATCCAGATGGCTCTGTTTGCCGACGACACGGCGGTCTATACCGCCGATCGGAACGCAGACTTTGCTATCCCACGACTCCAGCGCGCACTCGATGCGTATTCGACGTGGACGGAAAGCTGGAAAGTTGCCGTCAACGAAACCAAGAGCTCCGCGGTGCTATTCACAAAGCGCCGGAAAGAACCACGAGGCCGAGTGAGACTCGGTAGAACGTACCTGCCCTGGTCGCGAGAAGTTAAGTACCTCGGTGTCCACCTTGATCGTCGGCTCACCTGGCGTGCCCACGCTGAGACGATGCGAAAGAAAGCGTCCGCTCGTCTCGCGCAACTGTTTCCGATACTTGCCAACAAGGCTATGACCCGCAAGCTGGGTAAGTTGATCGTCAACGCGTATCTGTTGCCGATCATTACCTACGCTCTTCCCGTCTGGGGTTACCTCGCAACCGTTCATAAAAGAAGGTTGCAAAGCGTTCTCGATAGAGGGCTTCGGCTAGCGGCCAAAGTCCCCTATCGGTTTTCTTCTCGTCTCCTGAGAAGAGGACTCGGTGTCCGCTCCTTGGATGACACCGCAAGGCGACTTGCACGTAAATTTTACGTCCGAGCTGCGAGGACCCAGACAAACCCACTCATAGCTGGCCTTGGCAAGTACCGAATACGACCAGGTGAATCTTGGAAACGGCCTCGACAAATACTGTACTAGTCGACCTAGTACGAGCATGTCGTTGTAGCGACCACTAAAAATTAATTAACAATATTCCGTCTGGACAGGACCACTAGGCAGGAGCCCCTACCGGAGGCTCGGTACTAGGAACCCATTGGGTCGTCTCACGACGCGCAACCCAACAGCTCTGACCTGGCCGCCGATTCATAGCGATCGCAGCATGCTTCTGAATCAAGACGGACTCCATATGAAGACGAGGGAAGTAATCACTCACCGCCGACAAGAGTTTCGTCTCGTCGAAACGGATCCGATGGTCGGCATTGGCGAGCGCGTGTTCGGCCACGGCAGACTTCTCCGGCTGTTCCAGTCTAGAGTAACGGCTATGTTCACCCACGCGTGTGCGGACGCTGCGCTTCGTGGTACCAATGTACACCTGGCCGCATGAGCAGGGAACTCCGTACACACCGCACGATGACAGCGGGTCTCGGACATCCTTCGTCGGCCGCAAGAACTGGTGTATCTTCTTTGTCGGCTTGAATACTGGCGTCACACCGTGCCGACTGAGCAGCCTACCAATGCGGTCCGTCACCCCATGAATGTAGGGCAACGCCGCGAAACCGACGGTCTCCCGTGAATCCACTTCCGGCCTGGCTGTTCTTCTCGGCCGGACCGCACGTCTCACCTCCCCGACGGAATACCCATTGGCCTGCAGCGCGAGTTCGAGGTGGCGCAGCTCATCATCGAGGTACCGGGGCTCGCATATCCTCCTAGCCCGGTCCACCAAGGTCTTCAACACCGCCCTCTTCTGGCTGGGATGGTGGTTCGACTGTTTATGGAGATAGCGGTTAGTGTGCTGAAACGTTTTGCACACGTTACAATTCGGGAACCTGGTTAATTGGCTCAGGTCAATTAAACAGGCTGCCATATTCTTAACAAAATCAACAATAACTGAAAATAAACAAATATTATATAGGATCTCGAGAATTAAGGAAAATTGGCAGGGGTATGTAGACTTATTCACTCATCTTTGAATGTTCATGACATCTCTTTATTATTTACTGATATTAGCATCTTTACTTATGGTTATCAACATTTGTGTTTCAATAGTTTACAAAATGATTTTATGTTTTGTTCAATTACAAGGGTCCTCAAAATATAGATGTACATCTGTTTAACTTTTCCACGGATCCGGGACTTGAAAAGGTATATTAATAAAGGTCACATAGTATATATTATCATGAAGTGGTGCCATTAGACGAATGGACTTATTTCCCTTTTTAAACAATAAGGCTTTACAGTTTAGAGCTATAACTCTTTTACTAAGAATAAGAATACAATTACTGTCAGTACTTAAAATGTCTTAATGTTGTTAATTTAATTGTCTTTTGTTGGATATAATATTTAGTATTTCATAATCACGGAAGGCATGCCTCCGTGTCACCTTTTGGATATCCTCCAGCTCCTCGTTATTCCAGTCCTCGGTCCTCGGTTGCAGCATGTTTGATGTAGGTCAGGTATCTCTCGTTATCTTCGTATCCGGGGATGATGTAGTCCTGAAGTCTTTTAGATCATTGTGGGTCCTGGTTCTCTGCTCTTGGCTAACGGGTAGTAATAGCTCGTTGATTTGAATGATTAACACAAAAGTTTTATTCACTTGTATCCACTTCACATGATTGTTTATTTGTTGCACTTCACTTTATGGTCTTACCACAGTTTTAATTACATAAGTTTTATATTTTAAGATTTTGTAGAGATGTCATAGGCGCTAAATTTTCATTATTCTTTCTTACTCGTTTACAACATATTTATATGAATCGCGGTTCAACTATATTAACGCAACACATTGTTTAATAGTATAAAGAATGCCTCTGTGTCTTAACTGACGGATTAATCACTTTAGGAAACAAACTATTTTAACGTTCCACATTACTGCTGTGCGCAGCTTACGGGTTGACCGCTCCATTTCAAGTGGGCAGCGTTTAGTTAAGGGGTGAGAGTAGTAATCTCGCTTCACTTACTATTCAGCATAAAAGTAGTTCCATATTCGATTAATATTTACTCGTTTATTCTCTGACATATTTAACTATATTTAATTATACTACGGTATCTCTTACTTATTATTTTATTATTGTACATCGTTATGTTTTTTATCAAGTTGTGATTTAATCCTATTATTAGTCATATTCACGGGTAATTATGCGTGTTGGTGCCGGTTTCGGCAGGTTAAAGCCGGGTTAATTATTAAGGGGCGTTATCGCAATTTTATTATAGAATTCTTTTTGGTTTTAAAACTTTATTTTGGGTATTATGGCGGGGTTCCATTATCATTTTCATTAGGGGTTTATGTTCTGTTTTAATGTGAGATTTTAAATTATTTTAAATTTCTTTTATTTCATTTTTTCCTCTTTTAAAATCATCACATACTCCTCCGCTTAAAAATCGACACCGGGTGAGTATTTTACGGGTTATTAGGTGAGCAACGTACTGGGAGTATGCTCGGGGATTTCTGTGTTGAAATTTAGTTTAGTACACGATTTTTTTTTCTATCTCTTTTAAATTCATTTGTTCTCATTCGTGAAATTCCCTTTATCTCGTTACTTACACTGCTAACTTATATTTTAATTCTTAATACTAATTTCCATAATTATCCGTAACTCACAATATCGTGGCCCGACTGTCATCGGCTTACTCTAACTACACAAGTTAGCTTTCAGCACTCATTAATGATCTTTTGGCACCTTTCTGCACCATCATTACCCTTTTCAGTCGGCGCCGTTGTGACCTGTTACGTTACATGTATATAATTCTCTCTTAATTATATACCATAAACTTATCTCTAATATAATCTAAAGAGGATCCCATACTCCACTTTAAATCATTGCTAATCCTAACATCTTATACTGCCGAGAGAAGCGGAATTTCACGAAGATAATTTTTTATTCTCTCTTTAAATGATCAGTTGTAATACATAAACAAAAGGGGGCAAACACTTTACTTTCAACGATCAGCTGTTACGCTGGAATGTGGGTCAAACTAGTTTTCTTCAAACAATGGCATTGTTCATGCGTACAAAGGGGAAGTCAACTCGAAGGTGAATATATCTCTATTGTTCCATTTAACAACAGCTGACGGACACCTTCTTAACTTGCACTGGCTTGCTTCAAAAAGGGGTGGCGTGTGCGATGCGTACGCAATGTTACGGCCCGTTATCAAGCTGAGTTTAGTTACACTTTTATAACACGTTAGTATAGTTTAAGATATTATTAAACTTTTTATTTAAAGGACTTATCATTTATTATTATTATTTTGGTCTGATTTAAGAAACGGTTTCTTTTTTGTTTCGAACTCGTTTATTTATTTAGGGAAGCATCATTCCATAAAATTAATTAGTACTCTTGTTTTATTTAGTCAGTAGTTTATATAACTCATCGTGTCAATAGAAACACGAATTACACATTTATGCAGGCTTGTACAGGAAAACTACAGGACTTATATTGTCGCAAAATAGACGTGTTAGAGACTGAATACTTTGACACGTACATACATGAATTGGTATAATACAATCTAATCTTTTCACGTATAATTATATACGAGTATGTGCGTAATCTCACACAAAATATACACTTATAAATATCGTCAATATTATTCATATATGCTACTTAGCCTTTTTCTTTTTACATACACTTTCCTACCTGAGTGCATAGATATACAGAATAGAGTATTTTATAATTGACACTAAGTACACTAACCATTTACACAAAATGAAACCAAAAACAGTTGCGTATTTTAATAATAAAATTATGTACTTTTTTTTTTGATTTAATTTTCAACATGTGTCTGAAATCTTTTGTTACTGGGCAAGGGGTCACACACTTTTTAATACAATAGAGGGAAGTGATGTATTGTCTGACTCGACGTGGCAGAGTGTAACAAAGGGATAGTTTGTTACAAGCGGGAACAGGTCATTTTCTTGTCTGATATTGTCGTTAAACAGACAAGTTGGGGAATGCATTTTTAAACAGGTTTTACCCAGGGCTTACAATGTTTAAATAATTATTATATTATACTTAAATATCCTTACCTTATATATCATGGTTATTATATTATATTATATTATTACGCCACATAATGATTATAAAAACACATTATCCTAATTCTGATTTTACTTACTTTAATTCTTCCTTTTGCGTATTTTAAATTAACATTCATAGAGTGAATAATTCTACCACATATTAAATGACAAACGCATTTATATTAAATGTAAGCAGAGTGGCGCATTTGAAACGTTTTGCACACGTTACAATTCGGGAACCTGGTTAATTGGCTCAGGTCAATTAAACAGGCTGCCATATTCTTAACAAAATCAACAATAACTGAAAATAAACAAATATTATATAGGATCTCGAGAATTAAGGAAAATTGGCAGGGGTATGTAGACTTATTCACTCATCTTTGAATGTTCATGACATCTCTTTATTATTTACTGATATTAGCATCTTTACTTATGGTTATCAACATTTGTGTTTCAATAGTTTACAAAATGATTTTATGTTTTGTTCAATTACAAGGGTCCTCAAAATATAGATGTACATCTGTTTAACTTTTCCACGGATCCGGGACTTGAAAAGGTATATTAATAAAGGTCACATAGTATATATTATCATGAAGTGGTGCCATTAGACGAATGGACTTATTTCCCTTTTTAAACAATAAGGCTTTACAGTTTAGAGCTATAACTCTTTTACTAAGAATAAGAATACAATTACTGTCAGTACTTAAAATGTCTTAATGTTGTTAATTTAATTGTCTTTTGTTGGATATAATATTTAGTATTTCATAATCACGGAAGGCATGCCTCCGTGTCACCTTTTGGATATCCTCCAGCTCCTCGTTATTCCAGTCCTCGGTCCTCGGTTGCAGCATGTTTGATGTAGGTCAGGTATCTCTCGTTATCTTCGTATCCGGGGATGGTGTAGTCCTGAAGTCTTTTAGATCATTGTGGGTCCTGGTTCTCTGCTCTTGGCTAACGGGTAGTAATAGCTCGTTGATTTGAATGATTAACACAAAAGTTTTATTCACTTGTATCCACTTCACATGATTGTTTATTTGTTGCACTTCACTTTATGGTCTTACCACAGTTTTAATTACATAAGTTTTATATTTTAAGATTTTGTAGAGATGTCATAGGCGCTAAATTTTCATTATTCTTTCTTACTCGTTTACAAGATATTTATATGAATCGCGGTTCAACTATATTAACGCAACACATTGTTTAATAGTATAAAGAATGCCTCTGTGTCTTAACTGACGGATTAATCACTTAGGAAACAAACTATTTTTAACGTTCCACATTACTGCTGTGCGCAGCTTACGGGTTAACCGCTCCATTTCAAGTGGGCAGCGTTTAGTTAAGGGGTGAGAGTAGTAATCTCGCTTCACTTACTATTCAGCATAAAAGTAGTTCCATATTCGATTAATATTTACTCGTTTATTCTCTGACATATTTAACTATATTTAATTATACTACGGTATCTCTTACTTATTATTTTATTATTGTACATCGTTATGTTTTTTATCAAGTTGTGATTTAATCCTATTATTAGTCATATTCACGGGTAATTATGCGTGTTGATGCCGGTTTCGGCAGGTTAAAGCCGGGTTAATTATTAAGGGGTGTTATCGCAATTTTATTATAGAATTCTTTTTGGTTTTAAAACTATTTATTTTGGGTATTATGGCGGGGTTACATTATCATTTTCATTAGGGGTTTATGTTCTGTTTTAATGTGAGATTTTAAATTATTTTAAATTTCTTTTATTTCATTTTTTCCTCTTTTAAAATCGTCACAGTGCGTCGGTTTTCTATAAACTTTATGTCCGAGGCTGCCATCGGTCCTTCTAAGGACCAACACGTCCAGAAAAGCCAGCTGATTGTCGGTCTCCCTGTCAACGGTAAACTGTATCCGTGGGTGAACCTGATTGAGATGTGCCAGGAACCTGCCGAGTTCTTCCTCACCATGGCTCCAGATAACAAATGTGTCATCAACATACCGCAACCAGCACCTCGGCTTCAGCGGAAAAGATGTAATTGCCCGCTGTTCGAACCTTTCCGTATAAAAGTTCGCCACCACAGGACTGAGTGGACTCCCCATGGCCACACCATCAATCATTTCGAAGAACTCACCGCCGTACTGAAAATATGTAGTTTTCAGAACATGCCGGGGAAAAGCGCTGTAATGTCTGCCGGAAAAAAGTTAGCTAAGTGGCCAAGGACATCATCTACGGGCACAATGGTGAACAACGAAACCACGTCAGAGCTGACCATTATGTCTCCAGGCTGCAACGACAACCCACCGAGCCTTTCAAGAAAGTGTGTTGAATCCCTCACATATGACTCCGTACCACCTATATGTGGCCGGAGAAGCTCGGTCAAGTGTTTAGCCAGATGGTAGGTTGGAGATCCTATGGCGCTGACGATGGGTCTGAGCGGGACGTCCGGCTTGTGGATTTTGGGGAGCCATAAAGCCTAGGTGGAAGGGCTTCCGAACACCGGACGGCTGCCTTCACATCAGGCTCCAAGGAAGACCGCTTAACCAGAAAATCGGTCCGTAATACGTCCAGCTACTGCGGGACGTAAACTCTGATCGATGGGACTCATACCTTGAGTCTCTTGAAGTCGACCACGCGTCCGTCTGGAGAGCGGTGAGTAGACTGACCCGCGAGAAGAGAACTCGCAACCCGCTGGAAACCCCGAACGGGGTTGTGTCTTCATCAGAAGGCAAGGCTGAGGTCTTCGCCGACTGCATGGAGTCGCAATTTACCGTTCATCGAGGCGTTTCGGACCCTGCCCACTCGGCAGAAGTCCGGGACTTCCTATCTGGTTATTTTTCTCGCCCTCCCGCTGGCCCAGACCTCCCGTTCGACAGAGACGAACTCGTTTCGTCTGTCTGTCGACTAAACCGCCGTCGCGCCCCCGGTCCTGACCGGATCGGGGCCGCTGCATTACAATATCTCCCGGCCTTAGGCGTTGACCTCGTTCTCGAGCTGTTCAACTCTTGTCTCCGGCTACAGTACTTTCCCCGCCTGTGAAAAAATGCCAACATCGTTATGGTTCCTAAACCCCGCAAGCCGCGCATGCTTCCTGAAAGCTATCGGCCAATATCTCTTTTGCCAGTTATCTCGAAGGTGTTCGAGCGGCTCCTGCTGGCCCGCATCTCGCCGTTGTTGGATAATTTTATCCGCAACGAACAGTTCGGGTTTCGCAGAGAGCACTCGACCACGCTTCAACTAGTCCGCGTGGTAACGCAACTCTCTGACGCCACCAACAGGCGAGCGGCTACGGCCGCCGCACTGCTGGACGTGAGCAATGCCTTCGACAAAGTCTGGCACGAAGGTCTTCTCTTCAAACTAGCTAACTCCCCCTTACCATCGTCCATAGTGTTTTTCCTCCGGTCGTATCAGCGACCGAACCTTCAGGGTGAGCGTCGACGGAACCTGCTCTGCAGTTCGTCCTGTCGCTGCCGGCGTACCTCAGGGATCTGTCCTCGGCCCCGTTCTGTACCTCGTGTACACGAACGACCTGCCTGTTTTGCCCGGAGTCACGTTGTTTTTGTTCGCTGACGATGCAATGTATCATTACAGCTCTGTGTCCCCGCGTTTTGCGAGTACACAGTTGCAGCGTCAGCTGGACCAGCTTCCGGACTGGCTACGGAAATGGCGGGTGACGATCAATACGGAGAAATCCGAGGCGATCTGTTTCACTCGTAAGTCCATCTCCCGATGCCAGCCCCTC
Source organism: Magicicada septendecula (assembly GCA_034769895.1). Classification (NCBI taxonomy): domain Eukaryota; kingdom Metazoa; phylum Arthropoda; class Insecta; order Hemiptera; family Cicadidae; genus Magicicada; species Magicicada septendecula. Next base: position 338,056,564 of record CM068370.1, on the reverse strand, counting down.
TCCCTGGAAGGGAGGCCTATCGCCTATAAAGAGTCGTTGAAGTATCTAGGCGTTCGGCTAGATCGTCGCCTTTGCTTCAACGCCCACGTGACGGAAACCCTTGCCAAGGCTCGCGGCGTTCGAGCCAAACTTTACCCATACCTCGCGTGCCGCAGCCCCCTGGCGCTGCGCACGAAAGTTACCCTCTATCTGTTGTTTCTCCGGTCTGTATTGACCTATGCGGCACCTGTTTGGTAGTCACTTGCCTCCGCCACCAACAGGCGTAGGCTGGAAAGTTTCCAATCCAGAACCCTCCGTTCCTTGTCGGGATCTCCTTGGTTTGTTAGAAACAGTGTAATTCGAGTAGGTCTACGAGTTCCTGCTCTCTCAGCCTTTGTCTGGTCATTAGCTGCGACTCTCTTTGCCGCAGCTGAGACCTCTTCCTTCCCTTACCTCAGGACCATCAGCACCACGCAACCACCTCCCCCTGTCCGGGTCAAACGCCCTCGGGCGATTCTCGATGACCCGCCATAACTTTAAGTAAAATTACTTAAACCTAAATTTGCATATTCACCATCTGACCATGCCCAAGAATTTACCTGTACAGCTGCTTCCTTCCTCCCTTCCTAGTCTGCCGACCGCGCTGAATGCCGCTGCTACGCGCTATCACTGGCACGGAGGCTCTCTGCCTCGCGGGGAGCGACCGACGCCTCGCGGCGTCTGCACGCGGGACTGGGAACAGGCGACATCTGTCACCTGAACCCGTCCATGCGGCAGTGCCCACTGATTGCTGACATTTTTAAAATAAATAAAAAGTAAAAACCTTTCTCCCCCGCCTTCTCAGTTAACTGGTTGGCGGTTGTCCATTCCTATTTTTTCTAGCTACCTGTCGAATGAACCAGAACTACGTGTATCCACAGGCAGCCATTGGGCTCGTCCCAGATGCTGCAGTCATGCACCGGGTGCAAAGACGCCCCGCTACTACAGTGCTACATGCTACATGCCGCCGATTCATAACACTAGGCGGCGTACAGATGGTCGCGGCGTATAAACCGCCGCAAAAAGAGCTCCTTCACCCCGATCTAGCTGTCGCGTTCGATGCACACAGGAGGGTCATCATGGCCGGCGACCTGAACTGTAAACATCGCGATTGGAACAGTCGCTTGACTGCCCCAAACGGGAAACGTTTACGCAGGTTTGCCGATTCTCGCAGGATAAGAGTGATTGGGCCTACCCAACCTACGTTCTACCCCTCACAACGCAACGCGGCTCCCGATGTCTTGGACATAGCGGTGATCCAAGGAATTGACTGCCCGGTCCATGTGTCCGCGCTAACGGAACTATCGTCCGATCATCTCCCCATCTTGATACACGTCGCTACCCAGCACGTCGTACGCAGAGATGTCAGGAAGGTGGTAGAATGGGACCGCTATGGCCCGGCGTTAAGTCGCCGATTGCCAGACGCGGGACCACTCGAAACCGTCCGCCAAGTCGACGAGGCAGTTGCCGCGTTTGACGAGGCTGTCGTATCTGCGATCGACGCGTCTTCCAGGATGAAGCCTGGCGTCACGCCCCACTGGCAGCGGATCCCAGAGGGGACGAGTGCTCTCGCTTGCGAGAGAAATCGCCTCCGGAGACGCTGGCAGCGGAAGAGACAAGGCAGCGTACAACCGGGCGACCGGCATTTTACGTCGTGAAATGCAGGCCTACCGGAGACGCTGTTGGGAACTCGCCGTGGCCCAAGCAGGGGACGGATCGGACGAAAGTAGCCCTTACCGGATACCTTCGGCGTTGGTAGGGAAGAGGCGCCGGCCTCGCATCCCCGCCATTGCTGGACCTTTCGGTCAAATCCTGGCTCCCCCGGAGGCGAAGGCCGAGTACTTGGGCTTGTGTTTTGAGCGACAGTTCGCACCTAACCCGCCCATGGACTGGGACTTCGACGAAGAAGTCGAGAACGAAGTGGAAGACTTTCTGTCTCTTCCGATCACTTCGGAGCCCGAACCCATTACTAGGGAAGAGGTCACAGATCGGCTCGTTGAACTCGTGCCGAGAAAAGCTCCTGGCCCGGACGGCGTCTCGAACGCCGCTCTTACTCGACTCCCGGAGCGAGGAGTACTTTTCTTGGTCGCGCTGTTCAACGTGTGTCTTAGACTGGCCTATTTTCCCCAGAAATGGCGTAAGGCGACGGTCATAGTGATCCCGAAGCAGGGAAAGGACGCTTCCCGTCCCGGCAACCTTCGGCCCATTAGTCTACTGTCAGCCACGTCAAAGGTCCTCGAACGTCTCGTACAACGGAGAGTACTAGATCATCTAAGAAATTTCGATGTACTGGTCCCCGAACAGTTCGGCTTCCGTGTGGGGCATTCCACCACTCATCAGCTGATGAGACTGGTGGAATACATCACGGACGCCGGGTGTCGGAAAGAGCAGACTGTCGCCTGTTTCCTAGATGTGGAAAAGGCCTTTGATAGTGTCTGGCATGACGGGCTCTTGTTCAAGCTCCGGGAAATCCAGCTCCCAGATTGCTACCTTCGCTTGATTGCTAGCTTTCTGACGGAGAGGACTTTCTGCGTGCGAATAGAAGATCATGTCTCTTCCGAGAGACGCATTACAGCCGGGGTACCTCAAGGTAGCGTGCTAGGGCCTCTCCTGTTCTCCGTGTATGTCAACGACGCACCCAGAGAGCCTGGAGTCCAGATGGCTCTGTTTGCCGACGACACGGCGGTCTATACCGCCGATCGGAACGCAGACTTTGCTATCCCACGACTCCAGCGCGCACTCGATGCGTATTCGACGTGGACGGAAAGCTGGAAAGTTGCCGTCAACGAAACCAAGAGCTCCGCGGTGCTATTCACAAAGCGCCGGAAAGAACCACGAGGCCGAGTGAGACTCGGTAGAACGTACCTGCCCTGGTCGCGAGAAGTTAAGTACCTCGGTGTCCTCCTTGATCGTCGGCTCACCTGGCGTGCCCACGCTGAGACGATGCGAAAGAAAGCGTCCGCTCGTCTCGCGCAACTGTTTCCGATACTTGCCAACAAGGCTATGACCCGCAAGCTGGGTAAGTTGATCGTCAACGCGTATCTGTTGCCGATCATTACCTACGCTCTTCCCGTCTGGGGTTACCTCGCAACCGTTCATGAAAGAAGGTTGCAAAGCGTTCTCGATAGAGGTCTTCGGCTAGCGGCCAAAGTCCCCTATCGGTTTTCTTCTCGTCTCCTGAGAAGAGGACTCGGTGTCCGCTCCTTGGATGACACCGCAAGGCGACTTGCACGTAAATTTTACGTCCGAGCTGCGAGGACCCAGACAAACCCACTCATAGCTGGCCTTGGCAAGTACCGAATACGACCAGGTGAATCTTGGAAACGGCCTCGACAAATACTGTACTAGTCGACCTAGTACGAGCATGTCGTTGTAGCGACCACTAAAAATTAATTAACAATATTCCGTCTGGACAGGACCACTAGGCAGGAGCCCCTACCGGAGGCTCGGTACTAGGAACCCATTGGGTCGTCTCACGACGCGCAACCCAACAGCTCTGACCTGGCCGCCGATTCATAGCGATCGCAGCATGCTTCTGAATCAACACGGACTCCATATGAAGACGAGGGAAGTAATCACTCACCGCCGACAAGAGTTTCGTCTCGTCGAAACGGATCCGATGGTCGGCATTGGCGAGCGCGTGTTCGGCCACGGCAGACTTCTCCGGCTGTCCAGTCTACAGTAACGGCTATGTTCACCCACGCGTGTGCGGACGCTGCGCTTCGTGGTACCAATGTACACCTGGCCGCATGAGCAGGGAACTCCGTACACACCGCACGATGACAGCGGGTCTCGGACATCCTTCGTCGGCCGCAAGAACTGGTGTATCTTCTTTGTCGGCTTGAATACTGGCGTCACACCGTGCCGACTGAGCAGCCTACCAATGCGGTCCGTCACCCCATGAATGTAGGGCAACGCCGCGAAACCGACGGTCTCCCGTGAATCCACTTCCGGCCTGGCTGTTCTTCTCGGCCGGACCGCACGTCTCACCTCCCCGACGGAATACCCATTGGCCTGCAGCGCGAGTTCGAGGTGGCGCAGCTCATCATCGAGGTACCGGGGCTCGCATATCCTCCTAGCCCGGTCCACCAAGGTCTTCAACACCGCCCTCTTCTGGCTGGGATGGTGGTTCGACTGTTTATGGAGATAGCGGTTAGTGTGCTGAAACGTTTTGCACACGTTACAATTCGGGAACCTGGTTAATTGGCTCAGGTCAATTAAACAGGCTGCCATATTCTTAACAAAATCAACAATAACTGAAAATAAACAAATATTATATAGGATCTCGAGAATTAAGGAAAATTGGCAGGGGTATGTAGACTTATTCACTCATCTTTGAATGTTCATGACATCTCTTTATTATTTACTGATATTAGCATCTTTACTTATGGTTATCAACATTTGTGTTTCAATAGTTTACAAAATGATTTTATGTTTTGTTCAATTACAAGGGTCCTCAAAATATAGATGTACATCTGTTTAACTTTTCCACGGATCCGGGACTTGAAAAGGTATATTAATAAAGGTCACATAGTATATATTATCATGAAGTGGTGCCATTAGACGAATGGACTTATTTCCCTTTTTAAACAATAAGGCTTTACAGTTTAGAGCTATAACTCTTTTACTAAGAATAAGAATACAATTACTGTCAGTACTTAAAATGTCTTAATGTTGTTAATTTAATTGTCTTCTGTTGGATATAATATTTAGTATTTCATAATCACGGAAGGCATGCCTCCGTGTCACCTTTTGGATATCCTCCAGCTCCTCGTTATTCCAGTCCTCGGTCCTCGGTTGCAGCATGTTTGATGTAGGTCAGGTATCTCTCGTTATCTTCGTATCCGGGGATGGTGTAGTCCTGGAGTCTTTTAGATCATTGTGGGTCCTGGTTCTCTGCTCTTGGCTAACGGGTAGTAATAGCTCGTTGATTTGAATGATTAACACAAAAGTTTTATTCACTTGTATCCACTTCACATGGTTGTTTATTTGTTGCACTTCACTTTATGGTCTTACCACAGTTTTAATTACATAAGTTTTATATTTTAAGATTTTGTAGAGATGTCATAGGCGCTAAATTTTCATTATTCTTTCTTACTCGTTTACAACATATTTATATGAATCGCGGTTCAACTATATTAACGCAACACATTGTTTAATAGTATAAAGAATGCCTCTGTGTCTTAACTGACGGATTAATCACTTTAGGAAACAAACTCTTTTTAACGTTCCACATTACTGCTGTGCGCAGCTTACGGGTTGACCGCTCCATTTCAAGTGGGCAGCGTTTAGTTAAGGGGTGAGAGTAGTAATCTCGCTTCACTTACTATTCAGCATAAAAGTAGTTCCATATTCGATTAATATTTACTCGTTTATTCTCTGACATATTTAACTATATTTAATTATACTACGGTATCTCTTACTTATTATTTTATTATTGTACATCGTTATGTTTTTTATCAAGTTGTGATTTAATCCTATTATTAGTCATATTCACGGGTAATTATGCGTGTTGATGCCGGTTTCGGCAGGTTAAAGCCGGGTTAATTATTAAGGGGTGTTATCGCAATTTTATTATAGAATTCTTTTTGGTTTTATACTATTTATTTTGGGTATTATGGCGGGGTTACATTATCATTTTCATTAGGGGTTTATGTTCTGTTTTAATGTGAGATTTAAATTATTTTAAATTTCTTTTATTTCATTTTTTCCTCTTTAAAAATCGTCACATACTCCTCCGCTTAAAAATCGACACCGGGTGAGTATTTTACGGGTTATTAGGTGAGCAACGTACTGGGAGTATGCTCGGGGATTTCTGTGTTAAAATTAAATTTAGTACACGATTTTTTTTTTCATCTCTTTTAAATTCATTTGTTCTCATTCGTGAAATTCCCTTTATCTCGTTACTTACACTGCTAACTTATATTTTAATTCTTAATACTAATTTCCCTAATTATCCGTAACTCACAATATCGTGGCCCGACTGACATCGGCTTACTCTAACTACACAAGTTAGCTTTCAGCACTCATTAATGATCTTTTGGCACCTTTCTGCACCATCATTACCCTTTTCAGTCGGCGCCGTTGTGACCTGTTACGTTACATGTATATAATTCTCTCTTAATTATATACCATAAACTTATCTCTAATATAATCTAAAGAGGATCCCATACTCCACTTTAAATCATTGCTAATCCTAACATCTTATACTGCCGAGAGAAGCGGAATTTCACGAAGATAATTTTTTATTCTCTCTTTAAGTGATCAGTTGTAATACATAAACAAAAGGGGGCAAACACTTTACTTTCAACGATCAGCTGTTACGCTGGAATGTGGGTCAAACTAGTTTTCTTCAAACAATGGCATTGTTCATGCGTACAAAGGGGAAGTCAACTCGAGGGTGAATATATCTCTATTGTTCCATTTAACAACAGCTGACGGACACCTTCTTAACTTGCACTGGCTTGCTTCAAAAAGGGGTGGCGTGTGCAATGCGTACGCAATGTTACGGCCCGTTACCAAGCTGAGTTTAGTTACACTTTTATAACACGTTAGTATAGTTTAAGATATTATTAAAGTTTTTATTTAAAGGACTTATCATTTATTATTATTATTATTTTGGTCTGATTTAAGAAACGGTTTCTTTTTTGTTTCGAACTCGTTTATTTATTTAGGGAAGCATCATTCCATAAAATTAATTAGTACTCTTGTTTTATTTAGTCAGTAGTTTATATAACTCATCGTGTCAATAGAAACACGAATTACACATTTATGCAGGCTTGTACAGGAAAACTACAGGACTTATATTGTCGCAAAATAGACGTGTTAGAGACTGAATACTTTGACACGTACATACATGAATTGGTATAATATAATCTAATCTTTTCACGTATAATTATATACGAGTATGTGCGTAATCTCACACAAAATATACACTTATAAATATCGTCAATATTATTCATATATGCTACTTAGCCTTTTTCTTTTTACATACAATTTCCTACCTGAGTGCATAGATATACAGAATAGAGTATTTTATAATTGACACTAAGTACACTAACCATTTACACAAAATGAAACCAAAAACAGTTGCGTATTTTAATAATAAAATTATGTACTTTTTTTTTTGATTTAATTTTCAACATGTGTCTGAAATCTTTTGTTACTGGGCAAGGGGTCACACACTTTTTAATACAATAGAGGGAAGTGATGTATTGTCTAACTCGACGTGGCAGAGTGTAACAAAGGGATAGTTTGTTACAAGCGGGAACAGGTCATTTTCTTGTCTGATATTGTCGTTAAACAGACAAGTTGGGGAATGCATTTTTAAACAGGTTTTACCCAGGGCTTACAATGTTTAAATAATTATTATATTATACTTAAATATCCTTACCTTATATATCATGGTTCTTATATTATATTATATTATTACGCCACATAATGATTATAAAAACACATTATCCTAATTCTGATTTTACTTACTTTAATTCTTCCTTTTGCGTATTTTAAATTAACATTCATAGAGTGAATAATTCTACCACATATTAAATGACAAACGCATTTATATTAAATGTAAGCAGAGTGGCGCATTTGAAACGTTTTGCACACGTTACAATTCGGGAACCTGGTTAATTGGCTCAGGTCAATTAAACAGGCTGCCATATACTTAACAAAATCAACAATAACTGAAAATAAACAAATATTATATAGGATCTCGAGAATTAAGGAAAATTGGCAGGGGTATGTAGACTTATTCACTCATCTTTGAATGTTCATGACATCTCTTTATTATTTACTGATATTAGCATCTTTACTTATGGTTATCAACATTTGTGTTTCAATAGTTTACAAAATGATTTTATGTTTTGTTCAATTACAAGGGTCCTCAAAATATAGATGTACATCTGTTTAACTTTTCCACGGATCCGGGACTTGAAAAGGTATATTAATAAAGGTCACATAGTATATATTATCATGAAGTGGTGCCATTAGACGAATGGACTTATTTCCCTTTTTAAACAATAAGGCTTTACAGTTTAGAGCTATAACTCTTTTACTAAGAATAAGAATACAATTACTGTCAGTACTTAAAATGTCTTAATGTTGTTAATTTAATTGTCTTTTGTTGGATATAATATTTAGTATTTCATAATCACGGAAGGCATGCCTCCGTGTCACCTTTTGGATATCCTCCAGCTCCTCGTTATTCCAGTCCTCGGTCCTCGGTTGCAGCATGTTTGATGTAGGTCAGGTATCTCTCGTTATCTTCGTATCCGGGGATGGTGTAGTCCTGAAGTCTTTTAGATCATTGTGGGTCCTGGTTCTCTGCTCTTGGCTAACGGGTAGTAATAGCTCGTTGATTTGAATGATTAACACAAAAGTTTTATTCACTTGTATCCACTTCACATGATTGTTTATTTGTTGCACTTCACTTTATGGTCTTACCACAGTTTTAATTACATAAGTTTTATATTTTAAGATTTTGTAGAGATGTCATAGGCGCTAAATTTTCATTATTCTTTCTTACTCGTTTACAACATATTTATATGAATCGCGGTTCAACTATATTAACGCAACACATTGTTTAATAGTATAAAGAATGCCTCTGTGTCTTAACTGACGGATTAATCACTTTAGGAAACAAACTATTTTAACGTTCCACATTACTGCTGTGCGCAGCTTACGGGTTGACCGCTCCATTTCAAGTGGGCAGCGTTTAGTTAAGGGGTGAGAGTAGTAATCTGACTTCACTTAATATTCAGCATAAAAGTAGTTCCATATTCGATTCATATTTACTCGTTTATTCTCTGACATATTTAACTATATTTAATTATACTACGGTATCTCTTACTTATTATTTTATTATTGTACATCGTTATGTTTTTTATCAAGTTGTGATTTAATCCTATTATTAGTCATATTCACGGGTAATTATGCGTGTTGATGCCGGTTTCGGCAGGTTAAAGCCGGGTTAATTATTAAGGGGTGTTATCGCAATTTTATTATAGAATTCTTTTTGGTTTTAAAACTATTTATTTTGGGTATTATGGCGGGGTTACATTATCATTTTCATTAGGGGTTTATGTTCTGTTTTAATGTGAGATTTTAAATTATTTTAAATTTCTTTTATTTCATTTTTTCCTCTTTTAAAATCGTCACAGTGCGTCGGTTTTCTATAAACTTTATGTCCGAGGCTGCCATCGGTCCTTCTAAGGACCAACACGTCCAGAAAAGCCAGCTGATTGTCGGTCTCCCTGTCAACGGTAAACTGTATCCGTGGGTGAACCTGATTGAGATGTGCCAGGAACCTGCCGAGTTCTTCCTCACCATGGCTCCAGATAACAAATGTGTCATCAACATACCGCAACCAGCACCTCGGCTTCAGCGGAAAAGATGTAATTGCCCGCTGTTCGAACCTTTCCGTATAAAAGTTCGCCACCACAGGACTGAGTGGACTCCCCATGGCCACACCATCAATCATTTCGAAGAACTCACCGCCGTACTGAAAATATGTAGATTTCAGAACATGCCGGGGAAAAGCGCTGTAATGTCTGCCGGAAAAAAGTTAGCTAAGTGGCCAAGGACATCATCTACGGGCACCATGGTGAACAACGAAACCACGTCAAAGCTGACCATTATGTCTCCAGGCTGCAACGACAACCCACCGAGCCTTTCAAGAAAGTGTGTTGAATCCCTCACATATGACTCCGTACCACCTATATGTGGCCGGAGAAGCTCGGTCAAGTGTTTAGCCAGATGGTAGGTTGGAGATCCTATGGCGCTGACGATGGGTCTGAGCGGGACGTCCGGCTTGTGGATTTTGGTGAGCCATAAAGCCTAGGTGGAAGGGCTTCCGAACACCGGACGGCTGCATTCACACGTAAACTCTGATCGATGGGACTCATACCTTGAGTCTCTTGAAGTCGACCACGCGTCCGTCTGGAGAGCGGTGAGTAGACTGACCCGCGAGAAGAGAACTCGCAACCCGCTGGAAACCCCGAACGGGGTTGTGTCTTCATCAGAAGGCAAGGCTGAGGTCTTCGCCGACTGCATGGAGTCGCAATTTACCGTTCATCGAGGCGTTTCGGACCCTGCCCACTCGGCAGAAGTCCGGGACTTCCTATCTGGTTATTTTTCTCGCCCTCCCGCTGGCCCAGACCTCCCGTTCGACAGAGACGAACTCGTTTCGTCTGTCTGTCGACTAAACCGCCGTCGCGCCCCCGGTCCTGACCGGATCGGGGCCGCTGCATTACAATATCTCCCGGCCTTAGGCGTTGACCTCGTTCTCGAGCTGTTCAACTCTTGTCTCCGGCTACAGTACTTTCCCCGCCTGTGAAAAAATGCCAACATCGTTATGGTTCCTAAACCCCACAAGCCGCGCATGCTTCCTGAAAGCTATCGGCCAATATCTCTTTTGCCAGTTATCTCGAAGGTGTTCGAGCGGCTCCTGCTGGCCCGCATCTCGCCGTTGTTGGATAATTTTATCCGCAACGAACAGTTCGGGTTTCGCAGAGAGCACTCGACCGCGCTTCAACTAGTCCGCGTGGTAACGCAACTCTCTGACGCCACCAACAGGCGAGCGGCTACGGCCGCCGCACTGCTGGACGTGAGCAATGCCTTCGACAAAGTCTGGCACGAAGGTCTTCTCTTCAAACTAGCTAACTCCCCCTTACCATCGTCCATAGTGTTTTTCCTCCGGTCGTATCAGCGACCGAACCTTCAGGGTGAGCGTCGACGGAACCTGCTCTGCAGTTCGTCCTGTCGCTGCCGGCGTACCTCAGGGATCTGTCCTCGGCCCCGTTCTGTACCTCGTGTACACGAACGACCTGCCTGTTTTGCCCGGAGTCACGTTGTTTTTGTTCGCTGACGATGCAATGTATCATTATAGCTCTGTGTCCCCGCGTTTTGCGAGTACACAGTTGCAGCGTCAGCTGGACCAGCTTCCGGACTGGCTACGGAAATGGCGGGTGACGATCAATACGGAGAAATCCGAGGCGATCTGTTTCACTCGTAAGTCCATCTCCCGATGCCAGCCCCTCTCCCTGGAAGGGAGGCCTATCGCCTATAAAGAGTCGTTGAAGTATCTAGGCGTTCGGCTAGATCGTCGCCTTTGCTTCAACGCCCACGTGACGGAAACCCTTGCCAAGGCTCGCGGCGTTCGAGCCAAACTTTACCCATACCTCGCGTGCCGCAGCCCCCTGCCGCTGCGCACGAAAGTTACCCTCTATCTGTTGTTTCTCCGGTCTGTATTGACCTATGCGGCACCTGTTTGGTGGTCACTTGCCTCCGCCACCAACAGGCGTAGGCTGGAAAGTTTCCAATCCAGAACCCTCCGTTCCTTGTCGGGATCTCCTTGGTTTGTTAGAAACAGTGTAATTCGAGTAGGTCTACGAGTTCCTGCTCTCTCAGCCTTTGTCTGGTCATTAGCTGCGACTCTCTTTGCCGCAGCTGAGACCTCTTCCTTCCTTTACCTCAGGACCATCAGCACCACGCAACCACCTCCCCCTGTCCGGGTCAAACGCCCTCGGGCGATTCTCGATGACCCGCCATAACTTTAAGTAAAATTACTTAAACCTAAATTTGCATATTCACCATCTGACCATGCCCAAGAATTTACCTGTACAGCTGCTTCCTTCCTCCCTTCCTAGTCTGCCGACCGCGCTGAATGCCGCTGCTACGCGCTATCACTGGCACGGAGGCTCTCTGCCTCGCGGGGAGCGACCGACGCCTCGCGGCGTCTGCACGCGGGACTGGGAACAGGCGACATCTGTCACCTGAACCCGTCCATGCGGCAGTGCCCACTGATTGCTGACATTTTTAAAATAAATAAAAAGTAAAAACCTTTCTCCCCCGCCTTCTCAGTTAACTGGTTGGCGGTTGTCCATTCCTATTTTTTCTAGCTACCTGTCGAATGAACCAGAACTACGTGTATCCACAGGCAGCCATTGGGCTCGTCCCAGATGCTGCAGTCATGCACCGGGTGCAAAGACGCCCCGCTACCACAGTGCTACATGCTACATGCCGCCGATTCATAACACTAGGCGGCGTACAGATGGTCGCGGCGTATAAACCGCCGCAAAAAGAGCTCCTTCACCCCGATCTAGCTGTCGCGTTCGATGCACACAGGAGGGTCATCATGGCCGGCGACCTGAACTGTAAACATCGCGATTGGAACAGTCGCTTGACTGCCCCAAACGGGAAACGTTTACGCAGGTTTGCCGATTCTCGCAGGATAAGAGTGATTGGGCCTACCCAACCTACGTTCTACCCCTCACAACGCAACGCGGCTCCCGATGTCTTGGACATAGCGGTGATCCAAGGAATTGACTGCCCGGTCCATGTGTCCGCGCTAACGGAACTATCGTCCGATCATCTCCCCATCTTGATACACGTCGCTACCCAGCACGTCGTACGCAGAGATGTCAGGAAGGTGGTAGAATGGGACCGCTATGGCCCGGCGTTAAGTCGCCGATTGCCAGACGCGGGACCACTCGAAACCGTCCGCCAAGTCGACGAGGCAGTTGCCGCGTTTGACGAGGCTGTCGTATCTGCGATCGACGCGTCTTCCAGGATGAAGCCTGGCGTCACGCCCCACTGGCAGCGGATCCCAGAGGAGACGAGTGCTCTCGCTTGCGAGAGAAATCGCCTCCGGAGACGCTGGCAGCGGAAGAGACAAGGCAGCGTACAACCGGGCGACCGGCATTTTACGTCGTGAAATGCAGGCCTACCGGAGACGCTGTTGGGAACTCGCCGTGGCCCAAGCAGGGGACGGATCGGACGAAAGTAGCCCTTACCGGATACCTTCGGCGTTGGTAGGGAAGAGGCGCCGGCCTCGCATCCCCGCCATTGCTGGACCTTTCGGTCAAATCCTGGCTCGCCCGGAGGCGAAGGCCGAGTACTTGGGCGCGTGTTTTGAGCGACAGTTCGCACCTAACCCGCCCATGGACTGGGACTTCGACGAAGAAGTCGAGAACGAAGTGGAAGACTTTCTGTCTCTTCCGATCACTTCGGAGCCCGAACCCATTACTAGGGAAGAGGTCACAGATCGGCTCGTTGAACTCGTGCCGAGAAAAGCTCCTGGCCCGGACGGCGTCTCGAACGCCGCTCTTACTCGACTCCCTGAGCGAGGAGTACTTTTCTTGGTCGCGCTGTTCAACGCGTGTCTTAGACTGGCCTATTTTCCCCAGAAATGGCGTAAGGCGACGGTCATAGTGATCCCGAAGCAGGGAAAGGACGCTTCCCGTCCCGGCAACCTTCGGCCCATTAGTCTACTGTCAGCCACGTCAAAGGTCCTCGAACGTCTCGTACAACGGAGAGTACTAGATCATCTAAGAAATTTCGATGTACTGGTCCCCGAACAGTTCGGCTTCCGTGTGGGGCATTCCACCACTCATCAGCTGATGAGACTGGTGGAATACATCACGGACGCCGGGTGTCGGAAAGAGCAGACTGTCGCCTGTTTCCTAGATGTGGAAAAGGCCTTTGATAGTGTCTGGCATGACGGGCTCTTGTTCAAGCTCCGGGAAATCCAGCTCCCAGATTGCTACCTTCGCTTGATTGCTAGCTTTCTGACGGAGAGGACTTTCTGCGTGCGAATAGACGATCATGTCTCTTCCGAGAGACGCATTACAGCCGGGGTACCTCAAGGTAGCGTGCTAGGGCCTCTCCTGTTCTCCGTGTATGTCAACGACGCACCCAGAGAGCCTGGAATCCAGATGGCTCTGTTTGCCGACGACACGGCGGTCTATACCGCCGATCGGAACGCAGACTTTGCTATCCCACGACTCCAGCGCGCACTCGATGCGTATTCGACGTGGACGGAAAGCTGGAAAGTTGCCGTCAACGAAACCAAGAGCTCCGCGGTGCTATTCACAAAGCGCCGGAAAGAACCACGAGGCCGAGTGAGACTCGGTAGAACGTACCTGCCCTGGTCGCGAGAAGTTAAGTACCTCGGTGTCCACCTTGATCGTCGGCTCACCTGGCGTGCCCACGCTGAGACGATGCGAAAGAAAGCGTCCGCTCGTCTCGCGCAACTGTTTCCGATACTTGCCAACAAGGCTATGACCCGCAAGCTGGGTAAGTTGATCGTCAACGCGTATCTGTTGCCGATCATTACCTACGCTCTTCCCGTCTGGGGTTACCTCGCAACCGTTCATAAAAGAAGGTTGCAAAGCGTTCTCGATAGAGGGCTTCGGCTAGCGGCCAAAGTCCCCTATCGGTTTTCTTCTCGTCTCCTGAGAAGAGGACTCGGTGTCCGCTCCTTGGATGACACCGCAAGGCGACTTGCACGTAAATTTTACGTCCGAGCTGCGAGGACCCAGACAAACCCACTCATAGCTGGCCTTGGCAAGTACCGAATACGACCAGGTGAATCTTGGAAACGGCCTCGACAAATACTGTACTAGTCGACCTAGTACGAGCATGTCGTTGTAGCGACCACTAAAAATTAATTAACAATATTCCGTCTGGACAGGACCACTAGGCAGGAGCCCCTACCGGAGGCTCGGTACTAGGAACCCATTGGGTCGTCTCACGACGCGCAACCCAACAGCTCTGACCTGGCCGCCGATTCATAGCGATCGCAGCATGCTTCTGAATCAAGACGGACTCCATATGAAGACGAGGGAAGTAATCACTCACCGCCGACAAGAGTTTCGTCTCGTCGAAACGGATCCGATGGTCGGCATTGGCGAGCGCGTGTTCGGCCACGGCAGACTTCTCCGGCTGTTCCAGTCTAGAGTAACGGCTATGTTCACCCACGCGTGTGCGGACGCTGCGCTTCGTGGTACCAATGTACACCTGGCCGCATGAGCAGGGAACTCCGTACACACCGCACGATGACAGCGGGTCTCGGACATCCTTCGTCGGCCGCAAGAACTGGTGTATCTTCTTTGTCGGCTTGAATACTGGCGTCACACCGTGCCGACTGAGCAGCCTACCAATGCGGTCCGTCACCCCATGAATGTAGGGCAACGCCGCGAAACCGACGGTCTCCCGTGAATCCACTTCCGGCCTGGCTGTTCTTCTCGGCCGGACCGCACGTCTCACCTCCCCGACGGAATACCCATTGGCCTGCAGCGCGAGTTCGAGGTGGCGCAGCTCATCATCGAGGTACCGGGGCTCGCATATCCTCCTAGCCCGGTCCACCAAGGTCTTCAACACCGCCCTCTTCTGGCTGGGATGGTGGTTCGACTGTTTATGGAGATAGCGGTTAGTGTGCTGAAACGTTTTGCACACGTTACAATTCGGGAACCTGGTTAATTGGCTCAGGTCAATTAAACAGGCTGCCATATTCTTAACAAAATCAACAATAACTGAAAATAAACAAATATTATATAGGATCTCGAGAATTAAGGAAAATTGGCAGGGGTATGTAGACTTATTCACTCATCTTTGAATGTTCATGACATCTCTTTATTATTTACTGATATTAGCATCTTTACTTATGGTTATCAACATTTGTGTTTCAATAGTTTACAAAATGATTTTATGTTTTGTTCAATTACAAGGGTCCTCAAAATATAGATGTACATCTGTTTAACTTTTCCACGGATCCGGGACTTGAAAAGGTATATTAATAAAGGTCACATAGTATATATTATCATGAAGTGGTGCCATTAGACGAATGGACTTATTTCCCTTTTTAAACAATAAGGCTTTACAGTTTAGAGCTATAACTCTTTTACTAAGAATAAGAATACAATTACTGTCAGTACTTAAAATGTCTTAATGTTGTTAATTTAATTGTCTTTTGTTGGATATAATATTTAGTATTTCATAATCACGGAAGGCATGCCTCCGTGTCACCTTTTGGATATCCTCCAGCTCCTCGTTATTCCAGTCCTCGGTCCTCGGTTGCAGCATGTTTGATGTAGGTCAGGTATCTCTCGTTATCTTCGTATCCGGGGATGATGTAGTCCTGAAGTCTTTTAGATCATTGTGGGTCCTGGTTCTCTGCTCTTGGCTAACGGGTAGTAATAGCTCGTTGATTTGAATGATTAACACAAAAGTTTTATTCACTTGTATCCACTTCACATGATTGTTTATTTGTTGCACTTCACTTTATGGTCTTACCACAGTTTTAATTACATAAGTTTTATATTTTAAGATTTTGTAGAGATGTCATAGGCGCTAAATTTTCATTATTCTTTCTTACTCGTTTACAACATATTTATATGAATCGCGGTTCAACTATATTAACGCAACACATTGTTTAATAGTATAAAGAATGCCTCTGTGTCTTAACTGACGGATTAATCACTTTAGGAAACAAACTATTTTAACGTTCCACATTACTGCTGTGCGCAGCTTACGGGTTGACCGCTCCATTTCAAGTGGGCAGCGTTTAGTTAAGGGGTGAGAGTAGTAATCTCGCTTCACTTACTATTCAGCATAAAAGTAGTTCCATATTCGATTAATATTTACTCGTTTATTCTCTGACATATTTAACTATATTTAATTATACTACGGTATCTCTTACTTATTATTTTATTATTGTACATCGTTATGTTTTTTATCAAGTTGTGATTTAATCCTATTATTAGTCATATTCACGGGTAATTATGCGTGTTGGTGCCGGTTTCGGCAGGTTAAAGCCGGGTTAATTATTAAGGGGCGTTATCGCAATTTTATTATAGAATTCTTTTTGGTTTTAAAACTTTATTTTGGGTATTATGGCGGGGTTCCATTATCATTTTCATTAGGGGTTTATGTTCTGTTTTAATGTGAGATTTTAAATTATTTTAAATTTCTTTTATTTCATTTTTTCCTCTTTTAAAATCATCACATACTCCTCCGCTTAAAAATCGACACCGGGTGAGTATTTTACGGGTTATTAGGTGAGCAACGTACTGGGAGTATGCTCGGGGATTTCTGTGTTGAAATTTAGTTTAGTACACGATTTTTTTTTCTATCTCTTTTAAATTCATTTGTTCTCATTCGTGAAATTCCCTTTATCTCGTTACTTACACTGCTAACTTATATTTTAATTCTTAATACTAATTTCCATAATTATCCGTAACTCACAATATCGTGGCCCGACTGTCATCGGCTTACTCTAACTACACAAGTTAGCTTTCAGCACTCATTAATGATCTTTTGGCACCTTTCTGCACCATCATTACCCTTTTCAGTCGGCGCCGTTGTGACCTGTTACGTTACATGTATATAATTCTCTCTTAATTATATACCATAAACTTATCTCTAATATAATCTAAAGAGGATCCCATACTCCACTTTAAATCATTGCTAATCCTAACATCTTATACTGCCGAGAGAAGCGGAATTTCACGAAGATAATTTTTTATTCTCTCTTTAAATGATCAGTTGTAATACATAAACAAAAGGGGGCAAACACTTTACTTTCAACGATCAGCTGTTACGCTGGAATGTGGGTCAAACTAGTTTTCTTCAAACAATGGCATTGTTCATGCGTACAAAGGGGAAGTCAACTCGAAGGTGAATATATCTCTATTGTTCCATTTAACAACAGCTGACGGACACCTTCTTAACTTGCACTGGCTTGCTTCAAAAAGGGGTGGCGTGTGCGATGCGTACGCAATGTTACGGCCCGTTATCAAGCTGAGTTTAGTTACACTTTTATAACACGTTAGTATAGTTTAAGATATTATTAAACTTTTTATTTAAAGGACTTATCATTTATTATTATTATTTTGGTCTGATTTAAGAAACGGTTTCTTTTTTGTTTCGAACTCGTTTATTTATTTAGGGAAGCATCATTCCATAAAATTAATTAGTACTCTTGTTTTATTTAGTCAGTAGTTTATATAACTCATCGTGTCAATAGAAACACGAATTACACATTTATGCAGGCTTGTACAGGAAAACTACAGGACTTATATTGTCGCAAAATAGACGTGTTAGAGACTGAATACTTTGACACGTACATACATGAATTGGTATAATACAATCTAATCTTTTCACGTATAATTATATACGAGTATGTGCGTAATCTCACACAAAATATACACTTATAAATATCGTCAATATTATTCATATATGCTACTTAGCCTTTTTCTTTTTACATACACTTTCCTACCTGAGTGCATAGATATACAGAATAGAGTATTTTATAATTGACACTAAGTACACTAACCATTTACACAAAATGAAACCAAAAACAGTTGCGTATTTTAATAATAAAATTATGTACTTTTTTTTTTGATTTAATTTTCAACATGTGTCTGAAATCTTTTGTTACTGGGCAAGGGGTCACACACTTTTTAATACAATAGAGGGAAGTGATGTATTGTCTGACTCGACGTGGCAGAGTGTAACAAAGGGATAGTTTGTTACAAGCGGGAACAGGTCATTTTCTTGTCTGATATTGTCGTTAAACAGACAAGTTGGGGAATGCATTTTTAAACAGGTTTTACCCAGGGCTTACAATGTTTAAATAATTATTATATTATACTTAAATATCCTTACCTTATATATCATGGTTATTATATTATATTATATTATTACGCCACATAATGATTATAAAAACACATTATCCTAATTCTGATTTTACTTACTTTAATTCTTCCTTTTGCGTATTTTAAATTAACATTCATAGAGTGAATAATTCTACCACATATTAAATGACAAACGCATTTATATTAAATGTAAGCAGAGTGGCGCATTTGAAACGTTTTGCACACGTTACAATTCGGGAACCTGGTTAATTGGCTCAGGTCAATTAAACAGGCTGCCATATTCTTAACAAAATCAACAATAACTGAAAATAAACAAATATTATATAGGATCTCGAGAATTAAGGAAAATTGGCAGGGGTATGTAGACTTATTCACTCATCTTTGAATGTTCATGACATCTCTTTATTATTTACTGATATTAGCATCTTTACTTATGGTTATCAACATTTGTGTTTCAATAGTTTACAAAATGATTTTATGTTTTGTTCAATTACAAGGGTCCTCAAAATATAGATGTACATCTGTTTAACTTTTCCACGGATCCGGGACTTGAAAAGGTATATTAATAAAGGTCACATAGTATATATTATCATGAAGTGGTGCCATTAGACGAATGGACTTATTTCCCTTTTTAAACAATAAGGCTTTACAGTTTAGAGCTATAACTCTTTTACTAAGAATAAGAATACAATTACTGTCAGTACTTAAAATGTCTTAATGTTGTTAATTTAATTGTCTTTTGTTGGATATAATATTTAGTATTTCATAATCACGGAAGGCATGCCTCCGTGTCACCTTTTGGATATCCTCCAGCTCCTCGTTATTCCAGTCCTCGGTCCTCGGTTGCAGCATGTTTGATGTAGGTCAGGTATCTCTCGTTATCTTCGTATCCGGGGATGGTGTAGTCCTGAAGTCTTTTAGATCATTGTGGGTCCTGGTTCTCTGCTCTTGGCTAACGGGTAGTAATAGCTCGTTGATTTGAATGATTAACACAAAAGTTTTATTCACTTGTATCCACTTCACATGATTGTTTATTTGTTGCACTTCACTTTATGGTCTTACCACAGTTTTAATTACATAAGTTTTATATTTTAAGATTTTGTAGAGATGTCATAGGCGCTAAATTTTCATTATTCTTTCTTACTCGTTTACAAGATATTTATATGAATCGCGGTTCAACTATATTAACGCAACACATTGTTTAATAGTATAAAGAATGCCTCTGTGTCTTAACTGACGGATTAATCACTTAGGAAACAAACTATTTTTAACGTTCCACATTACTGCTGTGCGCAGCTTACGGGTTAACCGCTCCATTTCAAGTGGGCAGCGTTTAGTTAAGGGGTGAGAGTAGTAATCTCGCTTCACTTACTATTCAGCATAAAAGTAGTTACATATTCGATTAATATTTACTCGTTTATTCTCTGACATATTTAACTATATTTAATTATACTACGGTATCTCTTACTTATTATTTTATTATTGTACATCGTTATGTTTTTTATCAAGTTGTGATTTAATCCTATTATTAGTCATATTCACGGGTAATTATGCGTGTTGATGCCGGTTTCGGCAGGTTAAAGCCGGGTTAATTATTAAGGGGTGTTATCGCAATTTTATTATAGAATTCTTTTTGGTTTTAAAACTATTTATTTTGGGTATTATGGCGGGGTTACATTATCATTTTCATTAGGGGTTTATGTTCTGTTTTAATGTGAGATTTTAAATTATTTTAAATTTCTTTTATTTCATTTTTTCCTCTTTTAAAATCGTCACAGTGCGTCGGTTTTCTATAAACTTTATGTCCGAGGCTGCCATCGGTCCTTCTAAGGACCAACACGTCCAGAAAAGCCAGCTGATTGTCGGTCTCCCTGTCAACGGTAAACTGTATCCGTGGGTGAACCTGATTGAGATGTGCCAGGAACCTGCCGAGTTCTTCCTCACCATGGCTCCAGATAACAAATGTGTCATCAACATACCGCAACCAGCACCTCGGCTTCAGCGGAAAAGATGTAATTGCCCGCTGTTCGAACCTTTCCGTATAAAAGTTCGCCACCACAGGACTGAGTGGACTCCCCATGGCCACACCATCAATCATTTCGAAGAACTCACCGCCGTACTGAAAATATGTAGTTTTCAGAACATGCCGGGGAAAAGCGCTGTAATGTCTGCCGGAAAAAAGTTAGCTAAGTGGCCAAGGACATCATCTACGGGCACAATGGTGAACAACGAAACCACGTCAGAGCTGACCATTATGTCTCCAGGCTGCAACGACAACCCACCGAGCCTTTCAAGAAAGTGTGTTGAATCCCTCACATATGACTCCGTACCACCTATATGTGGCCGGAGAAGCTCGGTCAAGTGTTTAGCCAGATGGTAGGTTGGAGATCCTATGGCGCTGACGATGGGTCTGAGCGGGACGTCCGGCTTGTGGATTTTGGGGAGCCATAAAGCCTAGGTGGAAGGGCTTCCGAACACCGGACGGCTGCCTTCACATCAGGCTCCAAGGAAGACCGCTTAACCAGAAAATCGGTCCGTAATACGTCCAGCTACTGCGGGACGTAAACTCTGATCGATGGGACTCATACCTTGAGTCTCTTGAAGTCGACCACGCCTCTGTCTGGAGAGCGGTGAGTAGACTGACCCGCGAGAAGAGAACTCGCAACCCGCTGGAAACCCCGAACGGGGTTGTGTCTTCATCAGAAGGCAAGGCTGAGGTCTTCGCCGACTGCATGGAGTCGCAATTTACCGTTCATCGAGGCGTTTCGGACCCTGCCCACTCGGCAGAAGTCCGGGACTTCCTATCTGGTTATTTTTCTCGCCCTCCCGCTGGCCCAGACCTCCCGTTCGACAGAGACGAACTCGTTTCGTCTGTCTGTCGACTAAACCGCCGTCGCGCCCCCGGTCCTGACCGGATCGGGGCCGCTGCATTACAATATCTCCCGGCCTCAGGCGTTGACCTCGTTCTCGAGCTGTTCATCTCTTGTCTCCGGCTACAGTACTTTCCCCGCCTGTGGAAAAAATGCCAACATCGTTATGGTTCCTAAACCCCGCAAGCCGCGCATGCTTCCTGAAAGCTATCGGCCAATATCTCTTTTGCCAGTTATCTCGAAGGTGTTCGAGCGGCTCCTGCTGGCCCGCATCTCGCCGTTGTTGGATAATTTTATCCGCAACGAACAGTTCGGGTTTCGCAGAGAGCACTCGACCACGCTTCAACTAGTCCGCGTGGTAACGCAACTCTCTGACGCCACCAACAGGCGAGCGGCTACGGCCGCCGCACTGCTGGACGTAAGCAATGCCTTCGAGAAAGTCTGGCACGAAGGTCTTCTCTTCAAACTAGCTAACTCCCCCTTACCATCGTCCATAGTGTTTTTCCTCCGGTCGTATCAGCGACCGAACCTTCAGGGTGAGCGTCGACGGAACCTGCTCTGCAGTTCGTCCTGTCGCTGCCGGCGTACCTCAGGGATCTGTCCTCGGCCCCGTTCTGTACCTCGTGTACACGAACGACCTGCCTGTTTTGCCCGGAGTCACGTTGTTTTTGTTCGCTGACGATGCAATGTATCATTACAGCTCTGTGTCCCCGCGTTTTGCGAGTACACAGTTGCAGCGTCAGCTGGACCAGCTTCCGGACTGGCTACGGAAATGGCGGGTGACGATCAATACGGAGAAATCCGAGGCGATCTGTTTCACTCGTAAGTCCATCTCCCGATGCCAGCCCCTCTCCCTGGAAGGGAGGCCTATCGCCTATAAAGAGTCGTTGAAGTATCTAGGCGTTCGGCTAGATCGTCGCCTTTGCTTCAACGCCCACGTGACGGAAACCCTTGCCAAGGCTCGCGGCGTTCGAGCCAAACTTTACCCATACCTCGCGTGCCGCAGCCCCCTGCCGCTGCGCACGAAAGTTACCTTCTATCTGTTGTTTCTCCGGTCTGTATTGACCTATGCGGCACCTGTTTGGTGGTCACTTGCCTCCGCCACCAACAGGCGTAGGCTGGAAAGTTTCCAATCCAGAACCCTCCGTTCCTTGTCGGGATCTCCTTGGTTTGTTAGAAACAGTGTAATTCGAGGAGGTCTACGAGTTCCTGCTCTCTCAGCCTTTGTCTGGTCATTAGCTGCGACTCTCTTTGCCGCAGCTGAGACCTCTTCCTTCCCTTACCTCAGGACCATCAGCACCACGCAACCACCTCCCCCTGTCCGGGTCAAACGCCCTCGGGCGATTCTCGATAACCCGCCATAACTTTAAGTAAAATTACTTAAACCTAAATTTGCATATTCACCATCTGACCATGCCCAAGAATTTACCTGTACAGCTGCTTCCTCCCTCCCTTCCTAGTCTGCCGACCGCGCTGAATGCCGCTGCTACGCGCTATCACTGGCACGGAGGCTCTCTGCCTCGCGGGGAGCGACCGACGCCTCGCGGCGTCTGCACGCGGGACTGGGAACAGGCGACATCTGTCACCTGAACCCGTCCATGCGGCAGTGCCCACTGATTGCTGACATTTTTAAAATAAATAAAAAGTAAAAACCTTTCTCCCCCGCCTTCTCAGTTAACTGGTTGGCGGTTGTCCATTCCTATTTTTTCTAGCTACCTGTCGAATGAACTAGAACTACGTGTATCCACAGGCAGCCATTGGGCTCGTCCCAGATGCTGCAGTCATGCACCGGGTGCAAAGACGCCCCGCTACCACAGTGCTACATGCTACATGCCGCCGATTCATAACACTAGGCGGCGTACAGATGGTCGCGGCGTATAAACCGCCGCAAAAAGAGCTCCTTCACCCCGATCGAGCTGTCGCGTTCGATGCACACAGGAGGGTCATCATGGCCGGCGACCTGAACTGTAAACATCGCGATTGGAACAGTCGCTTGACTTCCCCAAACGGGAAACGTTTACGCAGGTTTGCCGATTCTCGCAGGATAAGAGTGATTGGGCCTACCCAACCTACGTTCTACCCCTCACAACGCAACGCGGCTTCCGATGTCTTGGACATAGCGGTGATCCAAGTAATTGACTGCCCGGTCCATGTGTCCGCGCTAACGGAACTATCGTCCGATCATCTCCCCATCTTGATACACGTCGCTACCCAGCACGTCGTACGCAGAGATGTCAGGAAGGTGGTAGAATGGGACCGCTATGGCCCGGCGTTAAGTCGCCGATTGCCAGACGCGGGACCACTCGAAACCGTCCGCCAAGTCGACGAGGCAGTTGCCGCGTTTGACGAGGCTGTCGTATCTGCGATCGACGCGTCTTCCAGGATGAAGCCTGGCGTCACGCCCCACTGGCAGCGGATCCCAGAGGAGACGAG
Source organism: Magicicada septendecula (assembly GCA_034769895.1). NCBI lineage: Eukaryota > Metazoa > Arthropoda > Insecta > Hemiptera > Cicadidae > Magicicada > Magicicada septendecula. The sequence goes on along the minus strand of CM068370.1, from coordinate 338,032,806 downwards.
TGCTCTCGCTTGCGAGAGAAATCGCCTCCGGAGACGCTGGCAGCGGAAGAGACAAGGCAGCGTACAACCGGGCGACCGGCATTTTACGTCGTGAAATGCAGGCCTACCGGAGACGCTGTTGGGAACTCGCCGTGGCCCAAGCAGGGGACGGATCGGACGAAAGTAGCCCTTACCGGATACCTTCGGCGTTGGTAGGGAAGAGGCGCCGGACTCGCATCCCCGCCATTGCTGGACCTTTCGGTCAAATCCTGGCTCGCCCGGAGGCGAAGGCCGAGTACTTGGGCGCGTGTTTTGAGCGACAGTTCGCACCTAACCCGCCCATGGACTGGGACTTCGACGAAGAAGTCGAGAACGAAGTGGAAGACTTTCTGTCTCTTCCGAACACTTCGGAGCCCGAACCCATTACTAGGGAAGAGGTCACAGATCGGCTCGTTGAACTCGTGCCGAGAAAAGCTCCTGGCCCGGACGGCGTCTCGAACGCCGCTCTTACTCGACTCCCGGAGCGAGGAGTACTTTTCTTGGTCGCGCTGTTCAACGCGTGTCTTAGACTGGCCTATTTTCCCCAGAAATGGCGTAAGGCGACGGTCATAGTGATCCCGAAGCAGGGAAAGGACGCTTCCCGTCCCGGCAACCTTCGGCCCATTAGTCTACTGTCAGCCACGTCAAAGGTCCTCGAACGTCTCGTACAACGGAGAGTACTAGATCATCTAAGAAATTTCGATGTACTGGTCCCCGAACAGTTCGGCTTCCGTGTGGGGCATTCCACCACTCATCAGCTGATGAGACTGGTGGAATACATCACGGACGCCGGGTGTCGGAAAGAGCAGACTGTCGCCTGTTTCCTAGATGTGGAAAAGGCCTTTGATAGTGTCTGGCATGACGGGCTCTTGTTCAAGCTCCGGGAAATCCAGCTCCCAGATTGCTACCTTCGCTTGATTGCTAGCTTTCTGACGGAGAGGACTTTCTGCGTGCGAATAGACGATCATGTCTCTTCCGAGAGACGCATTACAGCCGGGGTACCTCAAGGTAGCGTGCTAGGGCCTCTCCTGTTCTCCGTGTATGTCAACGACGCACCCAGAGAGCCTGGAGTCCAGATGGCTCTGTTTGCCGACGACACGGCGGTCTATACCGCCGATCGGAACGCAGACTTTGCTATCCCACGACTCCAGCGCGCACTCGATGCGTATTCGACGTGGACGGAAAGCTGGAAAGTTGCCGTCAACGAAACCAAGAGCTCCGCGGTGCTATTCACAAAGCGCCGGAAAGAACCACGAGGCCGAGTGAGACTCGGTAGAACGTACCTGCCCTGGTCGAGAGAAGTTAAGTACCTCGGTGTCCACCTTGATCGTCGGATCCCCTGGCGTGCCCACGCTGAGACGATGCGAAAGAAAGCGTCCGCTCGTCTCGCGCAACTGTTTCCGATACTTGCCAACAAGGCTATGACCCGCAAGCTGGGTAAGTTGATCGTCAACGCGTATCTGTTGCCGATCATTACCTACGCTCTTCCCGTCTGGGGTTACCTCGCAACCGTTCATAAAAGAAGGTTGCAAAGCGTTCTCGATAGAGGGCTTCGGCTAGCGGCCAAAGTCCCCTATCGGTTTTCTTCTCGTCTCCTGAGAAGAGGACTCGGTGTCCGCTCCTTGGATGACACCGCAAGGCGACTTGCACGTAAATTTTACGTCCGAGCTGCGAGGACCCAGACAAACCCACTCATAGCTGGCCTTGGCAAGTACCGAATACGACCAGGTGAATCTTGGAAACGGCCTCGACAAATACTGTACTAGTCGACCTAGTACGAGCATGTCGTTGTAGCGACCACTAAAAATTAATTAACAATATTCCGTCTGGACAGGACCACTAGGCAGGAGCCCCTACCGGAGGCTCGGTACTAGGAACCCATTGGGTCGTCTCACGACGCGCAACCCAACAGCTCTGACCTGGCCGCCGATTCATAGCGATCGCAGCATGCTTCTGAATCAAGACGGACTCCATATGAAGACGAGGGAAGTAATCACTCACCGCCGACAAGAGTTTCGTCTCGTCGAAACGGATCCGATGGTCGGCATTGGCGAGCGCGTGTTCGGCCACGGCAGACTTCTCCGGCTGTTCCAGTCTAGAGTAACGGCTATGTTCACCCACGCGTGTGCGGACGCTGCGCTTCGTGGTACCAATGTACACCTGGCCGCATGAGCAGGGAACTCCGTACACACCGCACGATGACAGCGGGTCTCGGACATCCTTCGTCGGCCGCAAGAACTGGTGTATCTTCTTTGTCGGCTTGAATACTGGCGTCACACCGTGCCGACTGAGCAGCCTACCAATGCGGTCCGTCACCCCATGAATGTAGGGCAACGCCGCGAAACCGACGGTCTCCCGTTAATCCACTTCCGGCCTGGCTGTTCTTCTCGGCCGGACCGCACGTCTCACCTCCCCGACGGAATACCCATTGGCCTGCAGTGCGAGTTCGAGGTGGCGCAGCTCATCATCGAGGTACCGGGGCTCGCATATCCTCCTAGCCCGGTCCACCAAGGTCTTCAACACCGCCCTCTTCTGGCTGGATGGTGGTTCGACTGTTTATGGAGATAGCGGTTAGTGTGCTGAAACGTTTTGCACACGTTACAATTCGGGAACCTGGTTAATTGGCTCAGGTCAATTAAACAGGCTGCCATATTCTTAACAAAATCAACAGTAACTGAAAATAAACAAATATTATATAGGATCTCGAGAATTAAGGAAAATTGGCAGGGGTATGTAGACTTATTCACTCATCTTTGAATGTTCATGACATCTCTTTATTATTTACTGATATTAGCATCTTTACTTATGGTTATCAACATTTGTGTTTCAATAGTTTACAAAATGATTTTATGTTTTGTTCAATTACAAGGGTCCTCAAAATAATGTACATCTGTTTAACTTTTCCACGGATCCGAGACTTGAAAAGGTATATTAATAAAGGTCACATAGTATATATTATCATGAAGTGGTGCCATTAGACGAATGGACTTATTTCCCTTTTTAAACAATAAGGCTTTACAGTTTAGAGCTATAACTCTTTTACTAAGAATAAGAATACAATTACTGTCAGTACTTAAAATGTCTTAATGTTGTTAATTTAATTGTCTTTTGTTGGATATAATATTTAGTATTTCATAATCACGGAAGGCATGCCTCCGTGTCACCTTTTGGATATCCTCCAGCTCCTCGTTATTCCAGTCCTCGGTCCTCGGTTGCAGCATGTTTGATGTAGGTCAGGTATCTCTCGTTATCTTCGTATCCGGGGATGGTGTAGTCCTGAAGTCTTTTAGATCATTGTGGGTCCTGGTTCTCTGCTCTTGGCTAACGGGTAGTAATAGCTCGTTGATTTGAATGAATAACACAAAAGTTTTATCCACTTGTATCCACTTCACATGATTGTTTATTTGTTGCACTTCACTTTATGGTCTTACCACAGTTTTAATTACATAAGTTTTATATTTTAAGATTTTGTAGAGATGTCATAGGCGCTAAATTTTCATTATTCTTTCTTACTCGTTTACAAGATATTTATATGAATCGTGGTTCAACTATATTAACGCAACACATTGTTTAATAGTATAAAGAATGCCTCTGTGTCTTAACTGACGGATTAATCACTTTAGGAAACAAACTATTTTTAACGTTCCACATTACTGCTGTGCGCAGCTTGCGGGTTGACCGCTCCATTTCAAGTGGGCAGCGTTTAGTTAAGGGGTGAGAGTAGTAATCTCGCTTCACTTACTATTCAGCATAAAAGTAGTTCCATATTCGATTAATATTTACTCGTTTATTCTCTGACATATTTAACTATATTTAATTATACTACGGTATCTCTTACTTATTATTTTATTATTGTACATCGTTATGTTTTTTATCAAGTTGTGATTTAATCCTATTATTAGTCATATTCACGGGTAATTATGCGTGTTGGTGCCGGTTTCGGCAGGTTAAAGCCGGGTTAATTATTAAGGGGTGTTATCGCAATTTTATTATAGAATTCTTTTTGGTTTTATACTATTTATTTTGGGTATTATGGCGGGGTTACATTATCATTTTCATTAGGGGTTTATCTTCTGTTTTAATGTGAGATTTTAAATTATTTTAAATTTCTTTTATTTCATTTTTTCCTCTTTTAAAATCATCACATACTCCTCCGCTTAAAAATCGACACCGGGTGAGTATTTTACGGGTTATTAGGTGAGCAACGTACTGGGAGTATGCTCGGGGATTTCTGTGTTGAAATTTAGTTTAGTACACGATTTTTTTTTCTATCTCTTTTAAATTCATTTGTTCTCATTCGTGAAATTCCCTTTATCTCGTTACTTACACTGCTAACTTATATTTTAATTCTTAATACTAATTTCCCTAATTATCCGTAACTCACAATATCGTGGCCCGACTGACATCGGCTTACTCTAACTACACAAGTTAGCTTTCAGCACTCATTAATTATCTTTTGGCACCTTTCTGCACCATCATTACCCTTTTCAGTCGGCGCCGTTGTGACCTGTTACGTTACATGTATATAATTCTCTCTTAATTATATACCATAAACTTATCTCTAATATAATCTAAAGAGGATCCCATACTCCACTTTAAATCATTGCTAATCCTAACATCTTATACTGCCGAGAGAAGCGGAATTTCACGAAGATAATTTTTTATTCTCTCTTTAAATGATCAGTTGTAATACATAAACAAAAGGGGGCAAACACTTTACTTTCAACGATCAGCTGTTACGCTGGAATGTGGGTCAAACTAGTTTTCTTCAAACAATGGCATTGTTCATGCGTACAAAGGGGAAGTCAACTCGAAGGTGAATATATCTCTATTGTTCCATTTAACAACAGCTGACGGACACCTTCTTAACTTGCACTGGCTTGCTTCAAAAAGGGGTGGCGTGTGCGATGCGTACGCAATGTTACGGCCCGTTACCAAGCTGAGTTTAGTTACACTTTTATAACACGTTAGTATAGTTTAAGATATTATTAAACTTTTTATTTAAAGGACTTATCATTTATTATTATTATTTTGGTCTGATTTAAGAAACGGTTTCTTTTTTGTTTCGAACTCTTTTATTTACTTAGGGAAGCATCATTCCATAAAATTAATTAGTACTCTTGTTTTATTTAGTCAGTAGTTTATATAACTCATCGTGTCAATAGAAACACGAATTACACATTTATGCAGGCTTGTACAGGAAAACTACAGGACTTATATTGTCGCAAAATAGACGTGTTAGAGACTGAATACTTTGACACGTACATACATGAATTGGTATAATACAATCTAATCTTTTCACGTATAATTATATACGAGTATGTGCGTAATCTCACACAAAATATACACTTATAAATATCGTCAATATTATTCATATATGCTACTTAGCCTTTTTCTTTTTACATACAATTTCCTACCTGAGTGCATAGATATACAGAATAGAGTATTTTATAATTGACACTAAGTACACTAACCATTTACACAAAATGAAACCAAAAACAGTTGCGTATTTTAATAATAAAATTATGTACTTTTTTTTTTGATTTAATTTTCAACATGTGTCTGAAATCTTTTGTTACTGGGCAAGGGGTCACACACTTTTTAATACAATAGAGGGAAGTGATGTATTGTCTAACTCGACGTGGCAGAGTGTAACAAAGGGATAGTTTGTTACAAGCGGGAACAGGTCATTTTCTTGTCTGATATTGTCGTTAAACAGACAAGTTGGGGAATGCATTTTTAAACAGGTTTTACCCAGGGCTTACAATGTTTAAATAATTATTATATTATACTTAAATATCCTTACCTTATATATCATGGTTATTATATTATATTATATTATTACGCCACATAATGATTATAAAAACATTATCCTAATTCTGATTTTACTTACTTTAATTCTTCCTTTTGCGTATTTTAAATTAACATTCATAGAGTGAATAATTCTACCACATATTAAATGACAAACGCATTTATATTAAATGTAAGCAGAGTGGCGCATTTGAAACGTTTTGCACACGTTACAATTCGGGAACCTGGTTAATTGGCTCAGGTCAATTAAACAGGCTGCCATATTCTTAACAAAATCAACAATAACTGAAAATAAACAAATATTATATAGGATCTCGAGAATTAAGGAAAATTGGCAGGGGTATGTAGACTTATTCACTCATCTTTGAATGTTCATGACATCTCTTTATTATTTACTGATATTAGCATCTTTACTTATGGTTATCAACATTTGTGTTTCAATAGTTTACAAAATGATTTTATGTTTTGTTCAATTACAAGGGTCCTCAAAATATAGATGTACATCTGTTTAACTTTTCCACGGATCCGGGACTTGAAAAGGTATATTAATAAAGGTCACATAGTATATATTATCATGAAGTGGTGCCATTAGACGAATGGACTTATTTCCCTTTTTAAACAATAAGGCTTTACAGTTTAGAGCTATAACTCTTTTACTAAGAATAAGAATACAATTACTGTCAGTACTTAAAATGTCTTAATGTTGTTAATTTAATTGTCTTTTGTTGGATATAATATTTAGTATTTCATAATCACGGAAGGCATGCCTCCGTGTCACCTTTTGGATATCCTCCAGCTCCTCGTTATTCCAGTCCTCGGTCCTCGGTTGCAGCATGTTTGATGTAGGTCAGGTATCTCTCGTTATCTTCGTATCCGGGGATGGTGTAGTCCTGAAGTCTTTTAGATCATTGTGGGTCCTGGTTCTCTGCTCTTGGCTAACGGGTAGTAATAGCTCGTTGATTTGAATGATTAACACAAAAGTTTTATTCACTTGTATCCACTTCACATGATTGTTTATTTGTTGCACTTCACTTTATGGTCTTACCACAGTTTTAATTACATAAGTTTTATATTTTAAGATTTTGTAGAGATGTCATAGGCGCTAAATTTTCATTATTCTTTCTTACTCGTTTACAACATATTTATATGAATCGCGGTTCAACTATATTAACGCAACACATTGTTTAATAGTATAAAGAATGCCTCTGTGTCTTAACTGACGGATTAATCACTTTAGGAAACAAACTATTTTTAACGTTCCACATTACTGCTGTGCGCAGCTTACGGGTTAACCGCTCCATTTCAAGTGGGCAGCGTTTAGTTAAGGGGTGAGAGTAGTAATCTCGCTTCACTTACTATTCAGCATAAAAGTAGTTCCATATTCGATTAATATTTACTCGTTTATTCTCTGACATATTTAACTATATTTAATTATACTACGGTATCTCTTACTTATTATTTTATTATTGTACATCGTTATGTTTTTTATCAAGTTGTGATTTAATCCTATTATTAGTCATATTCACGGGTAATTATGCGTGTTGATGCCGGTTTCGGCAGGTTAAAGCCGGGTTAATTATTAAGGGGTGTTATCGCAATTTTATTATAGAATTCTTTTTGGTTTTAAAACTATTTATTTTGGGTATTATGGCGGGGTTACATTATCATTTTCATTAGGGGTTTATGTTCTGTTTTAATGTGAGATTTTAAATTATTTTAAATTTCTTTTATTTCATTTTGTCCTCTTTTAAAATCGTCACATACTCCTCCGCTTAAAAATCGACACCGGGTGAGTATTTTACGGGTTATTAGGTGAGCAACGTACTGGGAGTATGCTCGGGGATTTCTGTGTTAAAATTTAATTTAGTACACGATTTTTTTTTCTATCTCTTTTAAATTCATTTGTTCTCATTCGTGAAATTCCCTTTATCTCGTTACTTACACTGCTAACTTATATTTTAATTCTTAATACTAATTTCCCTAATTATCCGTAACTCACAATATCGTGGCCCGACTGACATCGGCTTACTCTAACTACACAAGTTAGCTTTCAGCACTCATTAATGATCTATTGGCACCTTTCTGCACCATCATTACCCTTTTCAGTCGGCGCCGTTGTGACCTGTTACGTTACATGTATATAATTCTCTCTTAATTATATACCATAAACTTATCTCTAATATAATCTAAAGAGGATCCCATACTCCACTTTAAATCATTGCTAATCCTAACATCTTATACTGCCGAGAGAAGCGGAATTTCACGAAGATAATTTTTTATTCTCTCTTTAAATGATCAGTTGTAATACATAAACAAAAGGGGGCAAACACTTTACTTTCAACGATCAGCTGTTACGCTGGAATGTGGGTCAAACTAGTTTTCTTCAAACAATGGCATTGTTCATGCGTACAAAGGGGAAGTCAACTCGAGGGCGAATATATCTCTATTGTTCCATTTAACAACAGCTGACGGACACCTTCTTAACTTGCACTGGCTTGCTTCAAAAAGGGGTGGCGTGTGCGATGCGTACCCATTGTTACGGCCCGTTACCAAGCTGAGTTTAGTTACACTTTTATAACACGTTAGTATAGTTTAAGATATTATTAAACTTTTTATTTAAAGGACTTATCATTTATTATTATTATTTTGGTCTGATTTAAGAAACGGTTTCTTTTTTGTTTCGAACTCTTTTATTTACTTAGGGAAGCATCATTCCATAAAATTAATTAGTACTCTTGTTTTATTTAGTCAGTAGTTTATATAACTCATCGTGTCAATAGAAACACGAATTACACATTTATGCAGGCTTGTACAGGAAAACTACAGGACTTATATTGTCGCAAAATAGACGTGTTAGAGACTGAATACTTTGACACGTACATACATGAATTGGTATAATACAATCTAATCTTTTCACGTATAATTATATACGAGTATGTGCGTAATCTCACACAAAATATACACTTATAAATATCGTCAATATTATTCATATATGCTACTTAGCCTTTTTCTTTTTACATACAATTTCCTACCTGAGTGCATAGATATACAGAATAGAGTATTTTATAATTGACACTAAGTACACTAACCATTTACACAAAATGAAACCAAAAACAGTTGCGTATTTTAATAATAAAATTATGTACTTTTTTTTTTGATTTAATTTTCAACATGTGTCTGAAATCTTTTGTTACTGGGCAAGGGGTCACACACTTTTTAATACAATCGAGGGAAGTGATGTATTGTCTAACTCGACGTGGCAGAGTGTAACAAAGGGATAGTTTGTTACAAGCGGGAACAGGTCATTTTCTTGTCTGATATTGTCGTTAAACAGACAAGTTGGGGAATGCATTTTTAAACAGGTTTTACCCAGGGCTTACAATGTTTAAATAATTATTATATTATACTTAAATATCCTTACCTTATATATCATGGTTATTATATTATATTATATTATTACGCCACATAATGATTATAAAAACACATTATCCTAATTCTGATTTTACTTACTTTAATTCTTCCTTTTGCGTATTTTAAATTAACATTCATAGAGTGAATAATTCTACCACATATTAAATGACAAACGCATTTATATTAAATGTAAGCAGAGTGGCGCATTTGAAACGTTTTGCACACGTTACAATTCGGGAACCTGGTTAATTGGCTCAGGTCAATTAAACAGGCTGCCATATTCTTAACAAAATCAACAATAACTGAAAATAAACAAATATTATATAGGATCTCGAGAATTAAGGAAAATTGGCAGGGGTATGTAGACTTATTCACTCATCTTTGAATGTTCATGACATCTCTTTATTATTTACTGATATTAGCATCTTTACTTATGGTTATCAACATTTGTGTTTCAATAGTTTACAAAATGATTTTATGTTTTGTTCAATTACAAGGGTCCTCAAAATATAGATGTACATCTGTTTAACTTTTCCACGGATCCGGGACTTGAAAAGGTATATTAATAAAGGTCACATAGTATATATTATCATGAAGTGGTGCCATTAGACGAATGGACTTATTTCCCTTTTTAAACAATAAGGCTTTACAGTTTAGAGCTATAACTCTTTTACTAAGAATAAGAATACAATTACTGTCAGTACTTAAAATGTCTTAATGTTGTTAATTTAATTGTCTTTTGTTGGATATAATATTTAGTATTTCATAATCACGGAAGGCATGCCTCCGTGTCACCTTTTGGATATCCTCCAGCTCCTCGTTATTCCAGTCCTCGGTCCTCGGTTGCAGCATGTTTGATGTAGGTCAGGTATCTCTCGTTATCTTCGTATCCGGGGATGGTGTAGTCCTGAAGTCTTTTAGATCATTGTGGGTCCTGGTTCTCTGCTCTTGGCTAACGGGTAGTAATAGCTCGTTGATTTGAATGATTAACACAAAAGTTTTATTCACTTGTATCCACTTCACATGATTGTTTATTTGTTGCACTTCACTTTATGGTCTTACCACAGTTTTAATTACATAAGTTTTATATTTTAAGATTTTGTAGAGATGTCATAGGCGCTAAATTTTCATTATTCTTTCTTACTCGTTTACAACATATTTATATGAATCGCGGTTCAACTATATTAACGCAACACATTGTTTAATAGTATAAAGAATGCCTCTGTGTCTTAACTGACGGATTAATCACTTTAGGAAACAAACTATTTTTAACGTTCCACATTACTGCTGTGCGCAGCTTACGGGTTAACCGCTCCATTTCAAGTGGGCAGCGTTTAGTTAAGGGGTGAGAGTAGTAATCTCGCTTCACTTACTATTCAGCATAAAAGTAGTTCCATATTCGATTAATATTTACTCGTTTATTCTCTGACATATTTAACTATATTTAATTATACTACGGTATCTCTTACTTATTATTTTATTATTGTACATCGTTATGTTTTTTATCAAGTTGTGATTTAATCCTATTATTAGTCATATTCACGGGTAATTATGCGTGTTGATGCCGGTTTCGGCAGGTTAAAGCCGGGTTAATTATTAAGGGGTGTTATCGCAATTTTATTATAGAATTCTTTTTGGTTTTAAAACTATTTATTTTGGGTATTATGGCGGGGTTACATTATCATTTTCATTAGGGGTTTATGTTCTGTTTTAATGTGAGATTTTAAATTATTTTAAATTTCTTTTATTTCATTTTTTCCTCTTTTAAAATCGTCACATACTCCTCCGCTTAAAAATCGACACCGGGTGAGTATTTTACGGGTTATTAGGTGAGCAACGTACTGGGAGTATGCTCGGGGATTTCTGTGTTAAAATTTAATTTAGTACACGATTTTTTTTTCTATCTCTTTTAAATTCATTTGTTCTCATTCGTGAAATTCCCTTTATCTCGTTACTTACACTGCTAACTTATATTTTAATTCTTAATACTAATTTCCCTAATTATCCGTAACTCACAATATCGTGGCCCGACTGACATCGGCTTACTCTAACTACACAAGTTAGCTTTCAGCACTCATTAATGATCTATTGGCACCTTTCTGCACCATCATTACCCTTTTCAGTCGGCGCCGTTGTGACCTGTTACGTTACATGTATATAATTCTCTCTTAATTATATACCATAAACTTATCTCTAATATAATCTAAAGAGGATCCCATACTCCACTTTAAATCATTGCTAATCCTAACATCTTATACTGCCGAGAGAAGCGGAATTTCACGAAGATAATTTTTTATTCTCTCTTTAAATGATCAGTTGTAATACATAAACAAAAGGGGGCAAACACTTTACTTTCAACGATCAGCTGTTACGCTGGAATGTGGGTCAAACTAGTTTTCTTCAAACAATGGCATTGTTCATGCGTACAAAGGGGAAGTCAACTCGAGGGCGAATATATCTCTATTGTTCCATTTAACAACAGCTGACGGACACCTTCTTAACTTGCACTGGCTTGCTTCAAAAAGGGGTGGCGTGTGCGATGCGTACCCAATGTTACGGCCCGTTACCAAGCTGAGTTTAGTTACACTTTTATAACACGTTAGTATAGTTTAAGATATTATTAAACTTTTTATTTAAAGGACTTATCATTTATTATTATTATTTTGGTCTGATTTAAGAAACGGTTTCTTTTTTGTTTCGAACTCTTTTATTTACTTAGGGAAGCATCATTCCATAAAATTAATTAGTACTCTTGTTTTATTTAGTCAGTAGTTTATATAACTCATCGTGTCAATAGAAACACGAATTACACATTTATGCAGGCTTGTACAGGAAAACTACAGGACTTATATTGTCGCAAAATAGACGTGTTAGAGACTGAATACTTTGACACGTACATACATGAATTGGTATAATACAATCTAATCTTTTCACGTATAATTATATACGAGTATGTGCGTAATCTCACACAAAATATACACTTATAAATATCGTCAATATTATTCATATATGCTACTTAGCCTTTTTCTTTTTACATACAATTTCCTACCTGAGTGCATAGATATACAGAATAGAGTATTTTATAATTGACACTAAGTACACTAACCATTTACACAAAATGAAACCAAAAACAGTTGCGTATTTTAATAATAAAATTATGTACTTTTTTTTTTGATTTAATTTTCAACATGTGTCTGAAATCTTTTGTTACTGGGCAAGGGGTCACACACTTTTTAATACAATCGAGGGAAGTGATGTATTGTCTAACTCGACGTGGCAGAGTGTAACAAAGGGATAGTTTGTTACAAGCGGGAACAGGTCATTTTCTTGTCTGATATTGTCGTTAAACAGACAAGTTGGGGAATGCATTTTTAAACAGGTTTTACCCAGGGCTTACAATGTTTAAATAATTATTATATTATACTTAAATATCCTTACCTTATATATCATGGTTATTATATTATATTATATTATTACGCCACATAATGATTATAAAAACACATTATCCTAATTCTGATTTTACTTACTTTAATTCTTCCTTTTGCGTATTTTAAATTAACATTCATACAGTGAATAATTCTACCACATATTAAATGACAAACGCATTTATATTAAATGTAAGCAGAGTGGCGCATTTGAAACGTTTTGCACACGTTACAATTCGGGAACCTGGTTAATTGGCTCAGGTCAATTAAACAGGCTGCCATATTCTTAACAAAATCAACAATAACTGAAAATAAACAAATATTATATAGGATCTCGAGAATTAAGGAAAATTGGCAGGGGTATGTAGACTTATTCACTCATCTTTGAATGTTCATGACATCTCTTTATTATTTACTGATATTAGCATCTTTACTTATTGTTATCAACATTTGTGTTTCAATAGTTTACAAAATGATTTTATGTTTTGTTCAATTACAAGGGTCCTCAAAATATAGATGTACATCTGTTTAACTTTTCCACGGATCCGGGACTTGAAAAGGTATATTAATAAAGGTCACATAGTATATATTATCATGAAGTGGTGCCATTAGACGAATGGACTTATTTCCCTTTTTAAACAATAAGGCTTTACAGTTTAGAGCTATAACTCTTTTACTAAGAATAAGAATACAATTACTGTCAGTACTTAAAATGTCTTAATGTTGTTAATTTAATTGTCTTTTGTTGGATATAATATTTAGTATTTCATAATCACGGAAGGCATGCCTCCGTGTCACCTTTTGGATATCCTCCAGCTCCTCGTTATTCCAGTCCTCGGTCCTCGGTTGCAGCATGTTTGAGGTAGGTCAGGTATCTCTCGTTATCTTCGTATCCGGGGATGGTGTAGTCCTGAAGTCTTTTAGATCATTGTGGGTCCTGGTTCTCTGCTCTTGGCTAACGGGTAGTAATAGCTCGTTGATTTGAATGATTAACACAAAAGTTTTATTCACTTGTATCCACTTCACATGATTGTTTATTTGTTGCACTTCACTTTATGGTCTTACCACAGTTTTAATTACATAAGTTTTATATTTTAAGATTTTGTAGAGATGTCATAGGCGCTAAATTTTCATTATTCTTTCTTACTCGATTACAACATATTTATATGAATCGCGGTTCAACTATATTAACGCAACACATTGTTTAATAGTATAAAGAATGCCTCTGTGTCTTAACTGACGGATTAATCACTTTAGGAAACAAACTATTTTTAACGTTCCACATTACTGCTGTGCGCAGCTTACGGGTTGACCGCTCCATTTCAAGTGGGCAGCGTTTAGTTAAGGGGTGAGAGTAGTAATCTCGCTTCACTTACTATTCAGCATAAAAGTAGTTCCATATTCGATTAATATTTACTCGTTTATTCTCTGACATATTTAACTATATTTAATTATACTACGGTATCTCTTACTTATTATTTTATTATTGTACATCGTTATGTTTTTTATCAAGTTGTGATTTAATCCTATTATTAGTCATATTCACGGGTAATTATGCGTGTTGATGCCGGTTTCGGCAGGTTAAAGCCGGGTTAATTATTAAGGGGTGTTATCGCAATTTTATTATAGAATTCTTTTTGGTTTTAAAACTTTATTTTGGGTATTATGGCGGGGTTACATTATCATTTTCATTAGGGGTTTATGTTCTGTTTTAATGTGAGATTTTAAATTATTTTAAATTTTTTATTTCATTTTTTCCTCTTTTAAAATCGTCACAGTGCGTCGGTTTTCTATAAACTTTATGTCCGAGGCTGCCATCGGTCCTTCTAAGGACCAACACGTCCAGAAAAGCCAGCTGATTGTCGGTCTCCCTGTCAACGGTAAACTGTATCCGTGGGTGAACCTGATTGAGATGTGCCAGGAACCTGCCGAGTTCTTCCTCACCATGGCTCCAGATAACAAATGTGTCATCAACGTACCGCAACCAGCACCTCGGCTTCAGCGGAAAAGATGTAATTGCCCGCTGTTCGAACCTTTCCGTATAAAAGTTCGCCACCACAGGACTGAGTGGACTCCCCATGGCCACACCATCAATCATTTCGAAGAACTCACCGCCGTACTGAAAATATGTAGTTTTCAGAACATGCCGGGGAAAAGCGCTGTAATGTCTGCCGGAAAAAGGTTAGCTAAGTGGCCAAGGACATCATCTACGGGCACCATGGTGAACAACGAAACCACGTCAAAGCTGACCATTATGTCTCCAGGCTGCAACGACAACCCACCGAGCCTTTCAAGAAAGTGTGTTGAATCCCTCACATATGACTCCGTACCACCTATATGTGGCCGGAGAAGCTCGGTCAAGTGTTTAGCCAGATGGTAGGTTGGAGATCCTATGGCGCTGACGATGGGTCTGAGCGGGACGTCCGGCTTGTGGATTTTGGGGAGCCCATAAAGCCTAGGTGGAAGGGCTTCCGGACACCGGACGGCTGCCTTCACATCAGGCTCCAAGGAAGACCGCTTAACCAGAAAATCGGTCCGTAATACGTCCAGCTACTGCGGGACGTAAACTCTGATCGATGGGACTCATACCTTGAGTCTCTTGAAGTCGACCACGCCTCTGTCTGGAGAGCGGTGAGTAGACTGACCCGCGAGAAGAGAACTCGCAACCCGCTGGAAACCCCGAACGGGGTTGTGTCTTCATCAGAAGGCAAGGCTGAGGTCTTCGCCGACTGCATGGAGTCGCAATTTACCGTTCATCGAGGCGTTTCGGACCCTGCCCACTCGGCAGAAGTCCGGGACTTCCTATCTGGTTATTTTTCTCGCCCTCCCGCTGGCCCAGACCTCCCGTTCGACAGAGACGAACTCGTTTCGTCTGTCTGTCGACTAAACCGTCGTCGCGCCCCCGGTCCTGACCGGATCGGGGCCGCTGCATTACTATATCTCCCGGCCTCAGGCGTTGACCTCGTTCTCGAGCTGTTCAACTCTTGTTTCCGGCTACAGTACTTTCCCCGCCTGTGGAAAAATGCCAACATCGTTATGGTTCCTAAACCCCGCAAGCCGCGCATGCTTCCTGAAAGCTATCGGCCAATATCTCTTTTGCCAGTTATCTCGAAGGTGTTCGAGCGGCTTCTGCTGGCCCGCATCTCGCCGTTGTTGGATAATTTTATCCGCAACGAACAGTTCGGGTTTCGCAGAGAGCACTCGACCACGCTTCAACTAGTCCGCGTGGTAACGCAACTCTCTGACGCCACCAACAGGCGAGCGGCAACGGCCGCCGCACTGCTGGACGTGAGCAATGCCTTCGAGAAAGTCTGGCACGAAGGTCTTCTCTTCAAACTAGCTAACTCCCCCTTACCATCGTCCATAGTGTTTTTCCTCCGGTCGTATCAGCGACCGAACCTTCAGGGTGAGCGTCGACGGAACCTGCTCTGCAGTTCGTCCTGTCGCTGCCGGCGTACCTCAGGGATCTGTCCTCGGCCCCGTTCTGTACCTCGTGTACACGAACGACCTGCCTGTTTTGCCCGGAGTCACGTTGTTTTTGTTCGCTGACGATGCAATGTATCATTACAGCTCTGTGTCCCCGCGTTTTGCGAGTACACAGTTGCAGCGTCAGCTGGACCAGCTTCCGGAGTGGCTACGGAAATGGCGGGTGACGATCAATACGGAGAAATCCGAGGCGATCTGTTTCACTCGTAAGTCCATCTCCCGATGCCAGCCCCTCTCCCTGGAAGGGAGGCCTATCGCCTATAAAGAGTCGGTGAAGTATCTAGGCGTTCGGCTAGATCGTCGCCTTTGCTTCAACGCCCACGTGACGGAAACCCTTGCCAAGGCTCGCGGCGTTCGAGCCAAACTTTACCCATACCTCGCGTGCCGCAGCCCCCTGGCGCTGCGCACGAAAGTTACCCTCTATCTGTTGTTTCTCCGGTCTGTATTGACCTATGCGGCACCTGTTTGGTGGTCACTTGCCTCCGCCACCAACAGGCGTAGGCGGGAAAGTTTCCAATCCAGAACCCTCCGTTCCTTGTCGGGATCTCCTTGGTTTGTTAGAAACAGTGTAATTCGAGGAGGTCTACGAGTTCCTGCTCTCTCAGCCTTTGTCTGGTCATTAGCTCCGACTCTCTTTGCCGCAGCTGAGACCTCTTCCTTCCCTTACCTCAGGACCATCAGCACCACGCAACCACCTCCCCCTGTCCGGGTCAAACGCCCTCGGGCGATTCTCGATGACCCGCCATAACTTTAAGTAAAATTACTTAAACCTAAATTTGCATATTCACCATCTGACCATGCCCAAGAATTTACCTGTACAGCTGCTTCCTTCCTCCCTTCCTAGTCTGCCGACCGCGCTGAATGCCGCTGCTACGCGCTATCACTGGCACGGAGGCTCTCTGCCTCGCGGGGAGCGACCGACGCCTCGCGGCGTCTGCACGCGGGACTGGGAACAGGCGACATCTGTCACCTGAACCCGTCCATGCGGCAGTGCCCACTGATTGCTGACATTTTTAAAATAAATAAAAAGTAAAAACCTTTCTCCCCCGCCTTCTCAGTTAACTGGTTGGCGGTTGTCCATTCCTATTTTTTCTAGCTACCTGTCGAATGAACCAGAACTACGTGTATCCACAGGCAGCCATTGGGCTCGTCCCAGATGCTGCAGTCATGCACCGGGTGCAAAGACGCCCCGCTACCACAGTGCTACATGCTACATGCCGCCGATTCATAACACTAGGCGGCGTACAGATGGTCGCGGCGTATAAACCGCCGCAAAAAGAGCTCCTTCACCCCGATCTAGCTGTCGCGTTCGATGCACACAGGAGGGTCATCATGGCCGGCGACCTGAACTGTAAACATCGCGATTGGAACAGTCGCTTGACTGCCCCAAACGGGAAACGTTTACGCAGGTTTGCCGATTCTCGCAGGATAAGAGTGATTGGGCCTACCCAACCTACGTTCTACCCCTCACAACGCAACGCGGCTTCCGATGTCTTGGACATAGCGGTGATCCAAGTAATTGACTGCCCGGTCCATGCGTCCGCGCTAACGGAACTATCGTCCGATCATCTCCCCATCTTGATACACGTCGCTACCCAGCACGTCGTACGCAGAGATGTCAGGAAGGTGGTAGAATGGGACCGCTATGGCCTTGCGTTAAGTCGCCGATTGCCAGACGCGGGACCACTCGAAACCGTCCGCCAAGTCGACGAGGCAGTTGCCGCGTTTGACGAGGCTGTCGTATCTGCGATCGACGCGTCTTCCAGGATGAAGCCTGGCGTCACGCCCCACTGGCAGCGGATCCCAGAGGGGACGAGTGCTCTCGCTTGCGAGAGAAATCGCCTCCGGAGACGCTGG
Organism: Magicicada septendecula; assembly: GCA_034769895.1. NCBI lineage: Eukaryota > Metazoa > Arthropoda > Insecta > Hemiptera > Cicadidae > Magicicada > Magicicada septendecula. The sequence goes on along the minus strand of CM068370.1, from coordinate 338,014,798 downwards.
CAGCGGAAGAGACAAGGCAGCGTACAACCGGGCGACCGGCATTTTACGTCGTGAAATGCAGGCCTACCGGAGACGCTGTTGGGAACTCGCCGTGGCCCAAGCAGGGGACGGATCGGACGAAAGTAGCCCTTACCGGATACCTTCGGCGTTGGTAGGGAAGAGGCGCCGGCCTCGCATCCCCGCCATTGCTGGACCTTTCGGTCAAATCCTGGCTCGCCCGGAGGCGAAGGCCGAGTACTTGGGCGCGTGTTTTGAGCGACAGTTCGCACAAAACCCGCCCATGGACTGGGACTTCGACGAAGAAGTCGAGAACGAAGTGGAAGACTTTCTGTCTTCCGATCACTTCGGAGCCCGAACCCATTACTAGGGAAGAGGTCACAGATCGGCTCGTTGAACTCGTGCCGAGAAAAGCTCCTGGCCCGGACGGCGTCTCGAACGCCGCTCTTACTCGACTCCCTGAGCGAGGAGTACTTTTCTTGGTCGCGCTGTTCAACGCGTGTCTTAGACTGGCCTATTTTCCCCAGAAATGGCGTAAGGCGACGGTCATAGTGATCCCGAAGCAGGGAAAGGACGCTTCCCGTCCCGGCAACCTTCGGCCCATTAGTCTACTGTCAGCCACGTCAAAGGTCCTCGAACGTCTCGTACAACGGAGAGTACTAGATCATCTAAGAAATTTCGATGTACTGGTCCCCGAACAGTTCGGCTTCCGTGTGGGGCATTCCACCACTCATCAGCTGATGAGACTGGTGGAATACATCACGGACGCCGGGTGTCGGAAAGAGCAGACTGTCGCCTGTTTCCTAGATGTGGAAAAGGCCTTTGATAGTGTCTGGCATGACGGGCTCTTGTTCAAGCTCCGGGAAATCCAGCTCCCAGATTGCTACCTTCGCTTGATTGCTAGCTTTCTGACGGAGAGGACTTTCTGCGTGCGAATAGACGATCATGTCTCTTCCGAGATACGCATTACAGCCGGGGTACCTCAAGGTAGCGTGCTAGGGCCTCTCCTGTTCTCCGTGTGTGTCAACGACGCACCCAGAGAGCCTGGAGTCCAGATGGCTCTGTTTGCCGACGACACGGCGGTCTATACCGCCGATCGGAACGCAGACTTTGCTATCCCACGACTCCAGCGCGCACTCGATGCGTATTCGACGTGGACGGAAAGCTGGAAAGTTGCCGTCAACGAAACCAAGAGCTCCGCGGTGCTATTCACAAAGCGCCGGAAAGAACCACGAGGCCGAGTGAGACTCGGGAGGACGTACCTGCCCTGGTCGAGAGAAGTTAAGTACCTCGGTGTCCACCTTGATCGTCGGCTCACCTGGCGTACCCACGCTGAGACGATGCGACAGAAAGCGTCCGCTCGTCTCGCGCAACTGTTTCCGATACTTGCCAACAAGGCTATGACCCGCAAGCTGGGTAAGTTGATCGTCAACGCGTATCTGTTGCCGATCATTACCTACGCTCTTCCCGTCTGGGGTTACCTCGCAACCGTTCATAAAAGAAGGTTGCAAAGCGTTCTCGATAGAGGGCTTCGGCTAGCGGCCAAAGTCCCCTATCGGTTTTCTTCTCGTCTCCTGAGAAGAGGATTCGGTGTCCGCTCCTTGGATGACACCGCAAGGCGACTTGCACGTAAATTTTACGTCCGAGCTGCGAGGACCCAGACAAACCCACTCATAGCTGGCCTTGGCAAGTACCGAATACGTCCAGGTGAATCTTGGAAACGGCCTCGACAAATACTGTACTAGTCGACCTAGTACGAGCATGTCGTTGTAGCGACCACTAAAAATTAATTAACAATATTCCGTCTGGACAGGACCACTAGGCAGGAGCCCCTACCGGAGGCTCGGTACTAGGAACCCATTGGGTCGTCTCACGACGCGCAACCCAACAGCTCTGACCTGGCCGCCGATTCATAGCGATCGCAGCATGCTTCTGAATCAAGACGGACTCCATATGAAGACGAGGGAAGTAATCACTCACCGCCGACAAGAGTTTCGACTCGTCGAAACGGATCCGATGGTCGGCATTGGCGAGCGCGTGTTCGGCCACGGCAGACTTCTCCGGCTGTCCCAGTCTACAGTAACGGCTATGTTCACCCACGCGTGTGCGGACGCTGCGCTTCGTGGTACCAATGTACACCTGGCCGCATGAGCAGGGAACTCCGTACACACCGCACGATGACAGCGGGTCTCGGACATCCTTCGTCGGCCGCAAGAACTGGTGTATCTTCTTTGTCGGCTTGAATACTGGCGTCACACCGTGCCGACTGAGCAGCCTACCAATGCGGTCCGTCACCCCATGAATGTAGGGCAACGCCGCGAAACCGACGGTCTCCCGTGAATCCACTTCCGGCCTGGCTGTTCTTCTCGGCCGGACCGCACGTCTCACCTCCCCGACGGAATACCCATTGGCCTGCAGCGCTAGTTCGAGGTGGCGCAGCTCATCATCGAGGTACCGGGGCTCGCATATCCTCCTAGCCCGGTCCACCAAGGTCTTCAACACCGCCCTCTTCTGGCTGGGATGGTGGTTCGACTGTTTATGGAGATAGCGGTTAGTGTGCTGAAACGTTTTGCACACGTTACAATTCGGGAACCTGGTTAATTGGCTCAGGTCAATTAAACAGGCTGCCATATTCTTAACAAAATCAACAATAACTGAAAATAAACAAATATTATATAGGATCTCGAGAATTAAGGAAAATTGGCAGGGGTATGTAGACTTATTCACTCATCTTTGAATGTTCATGACATCTCTTTCTTATTTACTGATATTAGCATCTTTACTTATGGTTATCAACATTTGTGTTTCAATAGTTTACAAAATGATTTTATGTTTTGTTCAATTACAAGGGTCCTCAAAATATAGATGTACATCTGTTTAACTTTTCCACGGATCCGGGACTTGAAAAGGTATATTAATAAAGGTCACATAGTATATATTATCATGAAGTGGTGCCATTAGACGAATGGACTTATTTCCCTTTTTAAACAATAAGGCTTTACAGTTTAGAGCTATAACTCTTTTACTAAGAATAAGAATACAATTACTGTCAGTACTTAAAATGTCTTAATGTTGTTAATTTAATTGTCTTTTGTTGGATATAATATTTAGTATTTCATAATCACGGAAGGCATGCCTCCGTGTCACCTTTTGGATAGCCTCCAGCTCCTCGTTATTCCAGTCCTCGGTCCTCGGTTGCAGCATGTTTGATGTAGGTCAGGTATCTCTCGTTATCTTCGTATCCGGGGATGGTGTAGTCCTGAAGTCTTTTAGATCATTGTGGGTCCTGGTTCTCTGCTCTTGGCTAACGGGTAGTAATAGCTCGTTGATTTGAGTGATTAACACAAAAGTTTTATTCACTTGTATCCACTTCACATGATTGTTTATTTGTTGCACTTCACTTTATGGTCTTACCACAGTTTTAATTACATAAGTTTTATATTTTAAGATTTTGTAGAGATGTCATAGGCGCTAAATTTTCATTATTCTTTCTTACTCGTTTACAACATATTTATATGAATCGCGGTTCAACTATATTAACGCAACACATTGTTTAATAGTATAAAGAATGCCTCTGTGTCTTAACTGACGGATTAATCACTTTAGGAAACAAACTATTTTTAACGTTCCACATTACTGCTGTGCGCAGCTTACGGGTTGACCGCTCCATTTCAAGTGGGCAGCGTTTAGTTAAGGGGTGAGAGTAGTAATCTCGCTTCACTTACTATTCAGCATAAAAGTAGTTCCATATTCGATTAATATTTACTCGTTTATTCTCTGACATATTTAACTATATTTAATTATACTACGGTATCTCTTACTTATTATTTTATTATTGTACATCGTTATGTTTTTTATCAAGTTGTGATTTAATCCTATTATTAGTCATATTCACGGGTAATTATGCGTGTTGATGCCGGTTTCGGCAGGTTAAAGCCGGGTTAATTATTAAGGGGTGTTATCGCAATTTTATTATAGAATTCTTTTTGGTTTTATACTATTTATTTTGGGTATTATGGCGGGGTTACATTATCATGTTCATTAGGGGTTTATGTTCTGTTTTAATGTGAGATTTTAAATTATTTTAAATTTCTTTTATTTCATTTTTTCCTCTTTTAAAATCGTCACAGTGCGTCGGTTTTCTATAAACTTTATGTCCGAGGCTGCCATCGGTCCTTCTAAGGACCAACACGTCCAGAAAAGCCAGCTGATTGTCGGTCTCCCTGTCAACGGTAAACTGTATCCGTGGGTGAACCTGATTGAGATGTGCCAGGAACCTGCCGAGTTCTTCCTCACCATGGCTCCAGATAACAAATGTGTCATCAACATACCGCAACCAGCACCTCGGCTTCAGCGGAAAAGATGTAATTGCCCGCTGTTCGAACCTTTCCGTATAAAAGTTCGCCACCACAGGACTGAGTGGACTCCCCATGGCCACACCATCAATCATTTCGAAGAACTCACCGCCGTACTGAAAATATGTAGTTTTCAGAACATGCCGGGGAAAAGCGCTGTAATGTCTGCCGGAAAAAGGTTAGCTAAGTGGCCAAGGACATCATCTACGGGCACCATGGTGAACAACGAAACCACGTCAAAGCTGACCATTATGTCTCCAGGCTGCAACGACAACCCACTGAGCCTTTCAAGAAAGTGTGTTGAATCCCTCACATATGACTCCGTACCACCTATATGTGGCCGGAGAAGCTCGGTCAAGTGTTTAGCCAGATGGTAGGTTGGAGATCCTATGGCGCTGACGATGGGTCTGAGCGGGACGTCCGGCTTGTGGATTTTGGGGAGCCCATAAAGCCTAGGTGGAAGGGCTTCCGAACACCGGACGGCTGCCTTCACATCAGGCTCCAAGGAAGACCGCTTAACCAGAAAATCGGTCCTTTTTAGGACCACTGCGGTCGGATCTCTTCGCAGTTTTTTGTAGTTTTCTGGGTCCAGCAGTTCCCCGACCTTCCGTTGGTAGTCTTCGGTGTTCATTACAACAGTCGCACTCCCCTTATCCGCCGGTAATATGATGACAGGGTCATCCCGCCTTAATGTCCTTAGTGCCCGCAGCTCACTCACTGGTATGTTGCATCGCGGCGGTTTCTCTCTAGCCAGGATCCTCGATGCTTCGATCCTGACTTCATCTGCCTGTTCACGCGGCAGCCGCCGCACTCCAGCTTCAACGTTGGCAATGATGTCCTCCACTGGAATCTTCTTAGGGGCCACTGCAAACTTCTCCCCCCTTGCCAAGACAGCAGTTTCGGTGGTGGTAAGCTGGCGGTCCGACAAGTTCACTACTGTCCGGTCCGTCTCTAAGCTGCTTCGCTGTTGTCCCTGGTTGTTCTCCTCGGGGCTATCTCTCCAGTACTTACTCTCATGGCGCGATCGAACACTATCGCGAACGGCCTCGGAAGCGCTGGAACTTAGGCTATCCACCAGATCCCAGTGGCCAGGTGACAACACAGTGCCTAATTCCAGGTGTAGGCGGAACAACCTCATATTGTTGTCGGCAAGATCTTTCCTGGTCTGGTGGATACGTTCGCGTAGCATCGCCTGCTCTGCACGTCGATAAATGCGACTGGCTTGCGGTGTAAAAATGGAAAACTACAAAAAACTGCGAAGAGATCCGACCGCAGTGGTCCTAAAAAGGACCGATTTTCTGGTTAAGCGGTCTTCCTTAGAGCCTGATGTGAAGGCAGCCGTCCGGTGTTCGGAAGCCCTTCCACCTAGGCTTTATGGGCTCCCCAAAATCCACAAGCCGGACGTCCCGCTCAGACCCATCGTCAGCGCCATAGGATCTCCAACCTACCATCTGGCTAAACACTTGACCGAGCTTCTCCGGCCACATATAGGTGGTACGGAGTCATATGTGAGGGATTCAACACACTTTGTTGAAAGGCTCGGTGGGTTGTCGTTGCAGCCTGGAGACATAATGGTCAGCTTTGATGTGGTTTCGTTGTTCACCATGGTGCCCGTAGATGATGTCCTTGGCCACTTAGCTAACCTTTTTCCGGCAGACATTACAGCGCTTTTCCCCGGCATGTTCTGAAAACTACATATTTTCAGTACGGCGGTGAGTTCTTCGAAATGATTGATGGTGTGGCCATGGGGAGTCCACTCAGTCCTGTGGTGGCGAACTTTTATATGGAAAGGTTCGAACAGCGGGCAATTACATCTTTTCCGCTGAAGCCGAGGTGCTGGTTGCGGTATGTTGATGACACATTTGTTATCTGGAGCCATGGTGAGGAAGAACTCGGCAGGTTCCTGGCACATCTCAATCAGGTTCACCCACGGATACAGTTTACCGTTGAGAGGGAGACCGACAATCAGCTGGCTTTTCTGGACGTGTTGGTCCTTAGAACGACCGATGGCAGCCTCGGACATAAAGTTTATAGAAAACCGACGCACACTGACCGCTATCTCCATAAACAGTCGAACCACCATCCCAGCCAGAAGAGGGCGGTGTTGAAGACCTTGGTGGACCGGGCTAGGAGGATATGCGAGCCCCGGTACCTCGATGATGAGCTGCGCCACCTCGAACTAGCGCTGCAGGCCAATGGGTATTCCGTCGGGGAGGTGAGACGTGCGGTCCGGCCGAGAAGAACAGCCAGGCCGGAAGTGGATTCACGGGAGACCGTCGGTTTCGCGGCGTTGCCCTACATTCATGGGGTGACGGACCGCATTGGTAGGCTGCTCAGTCGGCACAGTGTGACGCCAGTATTCAAGCCGACAAAGAAGATACACCAGTTCTTGCGGCCGACGAAGGATGTCCGAGACCCGCTGTCATCGTGCGGTGTGTACGGAGTTCCCTGCTCATGCGGCCAGGTGTACATTGGTACCACGAAGCGCAGCGTCCGCACACGCGTGGGTGAACATAGCCGTTACTGTAGACTGGGACAGCCGGAGAAGTCTGCCGTGGCCGAACACGCGCTCGCCAATGCCGACCATCGGATCCGTTTCGATGAGACGAAACTCTTGTCGGCGGTGAGTGATTACTTCCCTCGTCTTCATATGGAGTCCGTCTTGATTCAGAAGCATGCTGCGATCGCTATGAATCGGCGGCCAGGTCAGAGCTGTTGGGTTGCGCGTCGTGAGACGACCCAATGGGTTCCTAGTACCGAGCCTCCGGTAGGGGCTCCTGCCTAGTGGTCCTGTCCAGACGGAATATTGTTAATTAATTTTTAGTGGTCGCTACAACGACATGCTCGTACTAGGTCGACTAGTACAGTATTTGTCGAGGCCGTTTCCAAGATTCACCTGGTCGTATTCGGTACTTGCCAAGGCCAGCTATGAGTGGGTTTGTCTGGGTCCTCGCAGCTCGGACGTAAAATTTACGTGTAAGTCGCCTTGCGGTATCATCCAAGGAGCGGACACCGAGTCCTCTTCTCAGGAGACGAGAAGAAAACCGATAGGGGACTTTGGCCGCTAGCCGAAGCCCTCTATCGAGAACGCTTTGCAACCTTCTTTTATGAACGGTTGCGAGGTAACCCCAGACGGGGAGAGCGTAGGTAATTATTGGCAACAGGTACGCGTTGACGATCAACTTACCCAGCTTGCGGGTCATAGCCTTGTTGGCAAGTATCGGAAACAGTTGCGCGAGACGAGCGGACGCTTTCTTTCGCATCGTCTCAGCGTGGGCACGCCAGGTGAGCCGACGATCAAGGTGGACACCGAGGTACGTAACTTCTCTCGACCAGGGCAAGTACGTTCTACCGAGTCTCACTCGGCCTCGTAGTTCTTTCCGGCGCTTTGTGAATAGCACCGCGGAGCTCTTGGTTTCGTTGACGGCAACTTTCCAGCTTTCCGTCCACGTCGAATACGCATCGAGTGCGCGCTGAAGTCGTGGGATAGCAAAGTCTGCGTTCCGATCGGCGGTATAGACCGCCGTGTCGTCGGCAAACAAAGCCATCTGGACTACAGGCTCTCTGGGTGCGTCGTTGACATACACAGAGGACAGGAGAGGCCCTAGCACGCTACCTTGAGGTACCCCGGCTGTAATACGTCTCTCGGAAGAGACGTGGTCGTCAATTCGCACGCAGAAAGTCCTCTCCGTCAGAAAGCTAGCAATCAAGCGAAGGTAGCAATCTGGGAGCTGGATTTCCCGGAGCTTGAACAAGAGCCCGTCATGCCAGACACTATCAAAGGCCTTTTCCACATCTAGGAAACAGGCGACAGTCTGCTCTTTCCGACACCCGGCGCCCGTGATGTATTCCACCAGTCTCATCAGTTGATGAGTGGTGGAATGCCCCACACGGAAGCCGAACTGTTCGGGGACCAGTACATCGAAATTTCTTAGATGATCTAGTACTCTCCGTTGTACGAGACGTTCGAGGACCTTTGACGTGGCTGACAGTAGACTAATGGGCCGGAGGTTGCCGGGACGGGAAGCGTCCTTTCCCTGCTTCGGGATCACTATGACCGTCGCCTTACGCCATTTCTGGGGAAAATAGGCCAGTCTAAGACACGCGTTGAACAGCGCGACCAAGAAAAGTACTCCTCGCTCCGGGAGTCGAGTAAGAGCGGCGTTCGAGACGCCGTCCGGGCCAGGAGCTTTTCTCGGCACGAGTTCAACGAGCCGATCTGTGACCTCTTCCCTAGTAATGGGTTCGGGCTCCGTAGTGATCGGAAGAGACAGAAAGTCTTCCACTTCGTTCTCGACTTCTTCGTCGAAGTCCCAGTCCATGGGCGGGTTAGGTGCGAACTGTCGCTCAAAACACGCGCCCAAGTACTCGGCCTTCGCCTCCGGGCGAGCCAGGATTTGACCGAAAGGTCCAGCAATGGCCGGGATGCGAGGCCGGCGCCTCTTCCCTACCAACGCCGAAGGTATCCGGTAAGGGCTACTTTCGTCCGATCCGTCCCCTGCCTGGGCCACGGCGAGTTCCCAACAGCGTCTCCGGTAGGCCTGCATTTCACGACGTAAAATGCCTGTCGCCCGGTTGTACGCTGCCTTGTCGGCCGGATCACGGGTCCGCTGCCAGCGTCTCCGGGGGCGATTTCTCTCGCAAGCGAGAGCACTCGTCTCCTCTGGGATCCGACGCCAGTGGGGCGTGACGCCAGGCTTCATCCTGGAAGACGCGTCGATCGCAGATACGACAGCCTCGTCAAACGCGGCAACTGCCTCGTCGACTTGGCGGAAGGTTTCGAGTGGTCCCGCGTCTGGCAATCGGCGACTTAACGCCGGGCCATAGCGATCCCATTCTACCACCTTCCTGACATCTCTGCGTACGACGTGCTGGGTAGCGACGTGTATCATGATAGGGAGATGATCGGACGATAGTTCCGTTAGCGCGGACACATGGACCGGACAGTCAATTCCTTGAATCACCGCTATGTCCAAGACATCGGGAGCCGCGTTGCGTTGTGAGGGGTAGAACGTAGGTTGGGTAGGCCCAATCACTTGTATCCTGCGAGAATCGGCAAACCTGCGTAAACGTTTCCCGTTTGGGGCAGTCAAGTGACTGTTCCAATCGCGATGTTTACAGTTTAGGTCGCCGGCCATGATGACCGTCCTGTGTGCATCGAACGCGACAGCTAGATCGGGGTGTAGGAGCTCTTTTTGCGGCGGTTTATACGCCGCGACCATCTGTACGCCGCCTAGAGTGTTTAACAACTCCACAGCGGTGCCTTCGAGGTGAGTCATTGCAGGCAAGACGACTCGGTGATGCTCGAGAGTGAGCCTCACCGCGACGGCAGTACCGCCACCAGCAGTGCCCGGCCTGTCGTTGCGATAGCACACATAGTTGGCCAGTCGTAACCGACTCGCAGGAGTCAAGTGGGTCTCATTGAGAAGGACTACGTCGGGTTTGAGTCGGGCCAGTAATTCTTGGAGTTCCTGGATCTTGTTGGACAACCCGTTGGCGTTCCAGGAAAGAATTGAGAGATCACGTTTGAGGACCCGACTCATAGAAAACCTACACAAGTGGCGGCTTCCACCAAGAGCATGAATCTCTCGGTTGTATCGGCAGTCTCCAAGCGGGAGCGGATGGACCTGAAGGTCTGGGCAACTTTGCGGAGGTCAAATTCCGCAAGGAAGTCTTTGACGACCTGATAGTCGTCTGGATCGGTTTTTGAGGCAGAGTGCCCGGAGACTGTTTGCGCATAAGAGCGCCGAGGCTTGTCAATCGGGGGATTGGTGGAAGCCAGGGGTTTCTTAGGGCCAGGTGTAGCGCCTGTAGCGGAGGTGCTAGGAAGAGGGACAGATGCGATAACGTCGGTCTTCACGCGCTGCGCAGGCTGTCTGGACTGTGCGGCTGGGTTGGCAGGAGCCCGGGATCTAGCGCCACGGGGCTTACGTTGCCGCTTCTTTTTGCCTGCATTAGGGTACCGCGGGGGCGGGAGGTCAGGCGAGGCTGCTTCTAAAGCAGGGGCAGGATTCTCCGGTGCTGGGGAGGGTTGAGAATTCTCAGGCTCCACAACCGAAATGTTTGGCAGTGGCTGGTCTGTCTCACTTTGTTTAGAAGCCGCGAGGTTACGGCGCTTTTTCGCCTGAGGCGGGACAGGGGCCTGGGAAGGAGCCTGAGATGCCTGAACTACAGGTGTCTGCTTCGGGCCTTTACTATGTTTCCGTTGCCTGTTAGCAACTGCGGCGAAAGACACGGCAGCCGTAGCAGGAGGCGAAGGGCCTGGCTGCTCGGTAGCAGGTCTAGAACCAGCTTCCGGATGCCTCGGTGGTGGCAGGCGCCCTTTCGGCTTTCGCCGCTCGAGCTCCCGCTGAATATGAATCGGCGGGGCGAAAGCATCTCATTAAGTACATTATGGCATGGCGCGATGCGAGCCTCTCACACACCTTCTTGTTTCTGATTGGCCAGTGATGCTGTACTTACCTGTGCGGGGGTTGCAATTAGTAAACAATTAGCACAGGTAGCATCGCGGGAATCAGCAGCCTTCCCCACAGTATTTCTTGGAAAAAAAGTGAGTCACATAATGGCGTAGCTTGGTGCGAGCCAATCATACACCATCTCTGTTGTGATTGGTTGATGGTGTCATTTTTGCCTGTACGTGGGACTTTGCTGAATTTATATGTACAGGTAGCATGGCAGGACAGCTTTAGTCTATACCACAGTACTGTACTGTGGGCCTGCACGTACCGATTCCCATGCCTCGATTTAAAATTTTTTGATTAAAATTTTGCGTTTAAATTGTTTGTGTGTTAAAAATTGGTTTTATTTTAAAATTTTAAGTTGAAAATTGTAGTAAGCTATAAAACTGGACTTACTTAGCACTAAAAACTGGCCGCTAGTTTTTCCTTGTCTTAGCGGCTTTTTCGTTATACGTAATGTAATACAGTATGTATTTTAAACATTTTGAAAATTTTTATAATTTAAGTAACTGTCAGCTATTTGAAATCATTGGACTGGTTTTATACATTCGAACAATGTAGTGTATACTGTATAATAAAGAGTCGTACAGTATTTTATATTTCTGGCTTTGTTTCAGATTCCCCTAACCTTACTTTTCCCATATAAAGTTAACTTCACCAACCGCGGATTCACTAACCGCGATGTTTTGTAGGAACCTAACCCCCGCGGTTGGCGAGGGAATACTGTACTGTGGGCCTGCACGTAGACACCCAAAGTGCAGAAAAAATTTTACCACTGATGATGGCAGCCAGTGGAGCTGCCGAAACGTTTGGTTTTGTTTTTAACCAGGGACCACGGCCAAACAGCCCGGATATCTTTCATAATTCAAATTAATATTTAATATTTTAACGTCATAATATTTGTTGCTTTTCATTATTATTATTTTTTTTTTAAACTTTAGGCCCTATGCACAAACTGAAAGTAATGTCTAAGATTTGTTAAATTATTTTTCCCAGATTTAGGATACAAATGTGCAACTTTTCCATACTACTGGAATATGAAAGTCGTAATTGATTTTTTTTTTTGGCCCACCGTACTTTAGATCCGTACAGAAATGTGCATAAACTTAAAAACTTCTTCTTTAGTTAGAAATCTGCAGATAGTTTTGTAGCCAACTTAAAAGCTAGGACTATATTATTTGTCAAGTAGGTATTATAGTAATAAATGTAACTAAATACAACAATGCAATAGCCAGGAATTTGTAGTGTTTATATTGTATGTCTGGTTTACACTTGTAATTTCACTAAAAAGGATAGTAGAGTAATTAATCATCATCATCTGCAAGGATTAAACCAAGGATAGTTTGTTCCAGTCTCAAACAGGCAAAGTCTAGAGCTGGTCACTCCAGCACTTCCTCAGACATCCCACACCACTCATTCCCTTTGGCTTGTAGTTCCATTGTTGTTTGGGGATGCAGTAGTCATCCATTCAGCAAAGATGTTCCCACCAATTCAGCCGATACTGGGCAATCCTGTTGAGTATACTCATAATATTCAGGTTCTGCTGTATATCTGTGATCTGTGTTTCTTCTATGATCATGGTGGGTATACCTTGCCACATGCCCAAGAAATCTCATTTCAGCCGCGGGTCATTCCACATCAAATCAACCAATAAAAAAATAATTTTGGGCCTTAAGGTTTCAAAATGTCCTAATTTTTTGTTTATTTATTCTTATGGTCAAAACTAATAAAAATACAAAGTTTTAGATTTTTTGGGCTTCTAATATTTATGTTATTGATTTTCAAAAAATCGAAAATCGCATAAATTTGACCGTGTTTTGAAATCTTTGAACGGCTACAGTTTAAAAAGTATTTGACATAGAGGGCTGGGACTTGTACCATTTTATTCTGCTTTTATTATGCTTTAATTTGATATAAAACACAACCATATTGGTAAAAATAATTTTTTCCTAAAAATTTTCAAAAAACTTTTGGAAAAAAATTATTTTGTTTATACACTTATAAGACACATATATGCCAAATTTCAGGATGGGATGGCAATGGGATCATATTTAAATAAAATATTTTGTAACTGTGAATCCCTAAAAAAAGACATTTATTGATAGAATCACGCTCTTCCTGAGGATCTAAAATCAAAATATAAACCAATTAAAGTAACCTGACACTTTACAATATTGTAAAGTATTAGATTATTTTTTAGTTTCATCTTACCAATTTTTAACCATGAAATAAAAATATAACTTGCGACCATTCTCATAAAAATATTGAAGAAAGTTTGTAAATTCTAAAAATCAATATAATTAAGAGCAATTATATTTTAAATATGAAAAGATATAGTATTTATGTCTCAGAATGAAAAGTATACAAGTTCAGGCATGTATATTTCGTGTGTTTAATACTGGTAACAGCTTGTTGTGTCTGAATGGGTGGCTTTGATTTGGCTTAAATAAACAAGTCCAAACAGGTCTGAGTCATCACAGGCTCTACTCTTCTTTCATGTTTGTGCTTGATAATTTATAGTTGTAATCTCTTCATTCAGTTGCCTGCTGTGCAGTGATGAGTGAAGTTGTTCTTAGGAAGTGGTTTTTTTTGTATTACAGATATAGTTATTTTTTTTAATTTAAAAACTAATACAGGGTATTTAAACCATTTTTACAGTGACAGTTTTATTTGAAAATTGCAAATACTTTTTGACTCTTGTTTAGTGAAACATTTTAAATTAATGCCTGGATAAAATGGCAAATGAACAAGATAAGAAAAATTGGGCTGTTTTTTCTGGTAAGTGTTGCAATCCATTTGGTGATGAAAAACACCCCTTAGCAGTGAAAAGTTCAAGAAATGTTACAGAATGGATGTGCTCACTAAATTTAGATATACAAATGGGGATGAAAATATGTGATACGTGTAGGAAAAAACTGTATGAGTTTAAGACTAATGACTTTGGTGAATGTGATAATGTTGGGCCAGGTCCTAGCACAATTGACGATACATATGTTGATCCAAACGCTTCAGTTGATTATCTTAACAAATCTTTAGAACTAATTGGCGAATCGCCGATCAAAAAGAAAAAAGTTAAGGTTGTAAGTTATACAAAGAAGAAGATTGAGAAAATTAAAACATCATTTGAAAAACATTTAGTGCCCTCAAAGGAACATGATTGTGAACTTCAAAGTGATGATATAAGTAATGCTGAGTCTGAAATATTAAACCAGTTGAAAGAAAAGTTTTCGCAAACTGGAAAACGAAGTGAACAAATGACAATCTTAACATTGCTGCCTAAAAGTTGGAGTGTTAAACAAATTGAAGAGGAATTTGGAGTATCCAACTACATGGCTCGGTCAGTAAAACAATTAGTGGGAGAAAAGGGTATTTTATCAACTCCGAACCCAAAACTAGGAAAAACATTGGATGAAGCTACTGCTAGTTTAGTTGTAGAATTTTATAACACAGATGAAGTTAGCAGGATGATGCCCGGTAAAAAAGACTTTGTAACGATACGGCAAGGAGGTTCAAAACTCCAAATTCAAAAGCGTTTGGTGCTGGGCAATCTGTCAGAGCTATATGCGTTGTTTAAGGAAAAGTACCCAACTCATTATATAGGGTTTTCCAAATTTTGTCAGTTGAGGCCAAAAAACTGCATTTTGGCTGGTGGAAGTGGGACACATACTGTATGTGTATGTACAGTACATCAGAATGTGAAACTCATGATGAATGGTGCTGGACTTATAAGTATTGTATGGCATGGGGATAATACATCATTGAAATCTTATCATTGTTGCCTTGCAAAAATAATGTGCAATCCACCCTCACCAAATTGTTACATGGATGAATGTAAGGAATGTCCTGGTATTAAACAATTACGTGAAGCCTTGTTAAATAAATTTGAAGACGAGCTTATTGATGAAGTGACGTATAAGCAGTGGATAACTGTTGATAGGTGTAGAATGGAATCTATAACAAAAAACAGTGATGACTTTGTTGAAGAATTTCTGGAAATGCTTTTAAAACTCAAAACTCATTCATTCATTGCAAACAGGCAAAAAGAATGCTGCTCAGAAAAGAAAGAAAACTTAGCACCAGGTGAACTAGTTATTAATTGTGATTTTGCTGAAAATTACTCATTTATACTCCAAGATGAAGTTCAGTCATTTCATTGGACAACTAACCAAGCTACTCTGCATCCTTTTATTGTGTATTGCAAGTGGGAAGACAAAATTAAACATTTACAGTATGTTTTTATCTCTGACTGCCTGGAACATAATACTGTGGCGTTTCATGTATTCCAGAATGAGTTGATTTCTCTATTGAAAGAAACTATACCATTTGAAATAAAGAAAATTACATACTTCTCCGATGGTAGTTCGGCTCAGTACAAAAACAAGAAAAACTTTCACAATCTGTGTCTTCACAAAACAGATTTTGGAATGGAAGCAGAATGGCAGTTTTTTGCAACGTCACACGGAAAAAGTGCATGTGATGGACTTGGTGGCACTGTTAAACGGCTTGCTGCTAAAGCCAGTCTGCAAAGACCTTACAATAGCCAGATAGTCACACCACTGCAGTTGTATGAATTTGCTATTGATAAAATATCTGGAATAGATTTTGTGTACTGCTCTACAAAAGAATATCAAGATATGGAAAAGAAACTTGCATTGCGCTTTAGTGAATCGATACCAATTGTTGGAACCCAAAAGTTCCATTCCTACAGTCCAATCTCGGAAAATAAAATCAATGTTAAATATTACCAATCCTGTTCAGACCAGTTTACTAACACCGTAACGGCATTTGACTTTTTAACAACGACAGATATACTAAACATTAAATCAGGCTTTTAACTATTGCCTATGATCAGTCCTGGTGGCTTGCATGTATTCTAAAGAACGACGACACCTGTGAGTTTGAAGTTAGTTTTTTACACCCAAAAGGACCTGCTGCTTCATTTTTCTACCCTCAACCGAGTGACATTTTAACTGTACCAGGTGAAACACTACTTCAGAAAGTAGAACCATTTACTGCTACAGGGAGAGTGTATACCATAACCATAGAAGAATATATGCTATCTACAAAGACACTAGAAAGGTTTCTCAAAAGGAACTGAGAACTTAAAATAGGCATTTAAGAAATATTTCTAAAAATAGTTTTTAGTAAGTAAAGTGATTTTACAAATTTTTTAAAATAAACTTGTATTTTTACCCTTAACACCCTGAGAGGAAGTCAGTAATCTTTATTGGTTTAGGATTCATGAATCAAGTGTTTTCCTAAGACAGGAAATTGGATAGTTAAAAATGTCCTCCCAGTCAAGAAGAAAATTTTCCAGGCATTGAGTTGATGCCAGTATATTATTTTCATTATAGAGTGTGTAGAATTGCCATCTGATAAACAGTTTTCTTGGCTGAATAGCTCTACATATTCTGCGGATAGCCTCTTTAAACAACTGGAATAATCCGCTGGTCCACAGAGAATAATGGTGCTTTATTATTTAAATGTAATTTTTATTTTTAGCTTTTCAGCAGCTCTTTCACTATATGCTCAGTAGGAAACTAGTAGTAACTGACAAACTGTGTTAAGTTTCCAAAAGCTCTTATACTGTTTCATGTAAATAAATATTGAACAGTTAAACATTTTTAATTTATGTACTTTTGTTTCATGAACATTTTTGTTTTTTATTAATTTTATTTCAAATAGGGCAACAGTGCTATACATAGATGTACTGAAATATGAACGTACAAAGTGACTAATATTTTGTAAAAAAAAATCTCTCAAATAATATCCTTTATTCAAGTCTAAGGGCATGGTTATATTGTGTGTGAGACGGCAAGTTCCTGAGCTTTCATAGTCAGCTTCAACATTGTTGAAATTATTATTACCAGCTAGGCTGTTAGGCCGTGGTCCATTGACAAATGTTTCGGCCTCACCATCTAGATAGAGCCCGTCATCGGTGTCTAGATTGGCATAGTGTCCACCAATTCACCTCGGAGATGAGGTAAAGACTATGTGTTTTGCCTGATAAGGCCAACTTATATAAGCTTTTGTACCAGCACGATCTAATCTGGAAAGCAGCATCAACCAATCTGTTTGGCTTGGGAGTACATCATGCCAGATCCTATTTAATAGGAGGCTTTCTCCCCTTCGATTCATCCCGACGGAACTGTTTGAAGATTTCCATGGACTCCATGTGCAGCAGAGAGTAGTAGGCATTCTGCAATCACAAGATGTTGGTCTCCTCAAAGAGAACGCAATTGTCAGTATTGGAAAATGCATGCTTGGGCACCACAGATTTTCCGGCTGCCTCAAGCAACAACAGTGACTGTGTTTACCAATGAATACCAATATAATGAATGAATGTAACTAATAGATAAATATAAAAAAATAAATGTCACCACAGTCAAATGAGAAGATATAAGAATAGATATTTTATAAGTTATGCAAGTATTATTTGTTTCGCATGTCTTTATTTGTTGAAGGCTATTGTACCAGTTGTAAAATTAACATCAGTATAATGTATTAACTAATGATATACAATTTAAGGGGAGTTGAACGGTCCTATACTGCCCATGTTAAATTGTCAAAATTTAGGTACACATTTCTTAGGTTAGGTTAAATTTAGAGACTTGAAATTTTGTATGGTGCTTGTTGTATACCTTGACAAACTATAATGAACCAATTATTTAAATATGGTAATAAATAAGTCGATAACAATTTTTTTCTTCCGGTAACTTTTAAACAAAAAAATTGAGAGTTCATATTTTTTTTCTAGTATGTTTTTCACGGAAATACAATAATTGGTTCACTATAGTTGTTGGGTAGTCTGACTGACAGTTCTTTAAAATTTGAAGTTAATATCTTTAATAGTTTTTGAGATAATGGTACCTAAAGTTGAAAAAAATAAGTTTTCGGAAAAAGCAAAAAAAAAAAACAAAAATTATTACCTTTATTTGCCATTTATTACAATTTACATGTACTTAAAATGCTCCTGGGCTATAATACTTTTGTTTATCTTCATCTAAGAGCAATCTCTTCCTTCTTTTTTGAATTCTAGACTCCTTGGTCATCTCCTTTGCAGCTTGTTCAGCTTTCCGCAATCTCTCTGCATCAGCATTCCTCAAGGCAGCTACAGTGTTTGCTCCGTAGTCTGTGAATTGTAATTCCTTAAACACTTTTAATCTTTCAATATTTCCATCATTGAACGTTAGTAAGGAATCATAGACACCTAACTCAAGGGTATTTCTTCCTACAAATGTATTTTTAGGTATCCTGCTCCATATTACGTTGTTGAAAGACTCATTTACATTTTGAGTCTTGCCGTGCAGACATTTTTTGAGAAGTTCAGGTTTAGACAGAGCTTGGAAGGTGGGCTTTATGGCTTCCATTACTGCTGGTGTGATGGAGTGTTTATGGAAGTAAGGCTTATTTTCAGCCTGGGCTAGCCTATACTTACACCAGGTGTCTGGCGGAGGTGGACACAGTTGATTGGGTCTACATCGGTTGAGAGCCGGTGAAAGAAAGTAGCCCATACAGCTCTTTTCATGTTATCTAAGCTATTTACATTGGCTCGTATGGCATTGCCATAGTATGACTGCAATTCATCTATGATTTTGTCTGTCAATCACCCAGGCCCCTTTATGGGTTTACCATCTGATAATAAATTACCACCTAATTGCTGTTTTAGCTTACGTAAACGGTAACCCATCCTCTTCTGTACGTGACCGATGCATTCCAGTTTTTCAACTTCCTTTTCCGCATAGGGCTTTCTTTCTGAAACTGCAAAAAATGCTTTTGAGTCACCATCCCCCAAAAATTTAACATATCTTACACCTCGAGTAGCCACAGATCGCTGACACACAGCAACTGCAGAGACAGTCTCCATACCGCCACTCGAGCCATCATAATTCTTTACACAGTGTGGCTGGTGAGCAGTTTTCTTGTTTTCATCAAACTTGCTTTTTTCACAGCCACTACAGTATTTACTTAATACTTCTACATCCAGTATATTTCCAGTATCGACACTACTTACAGTACAACATCCATTTTTTGAAACAAAACCTCTCGTCTGCTATGTACCGTCGAAGGCAATGGCAATGACTGTGGACATGTCGTTTTCTTCAACTGCTTCTAAAGTTGCCTTTTTCATTGACTCATCAGCTACAGTCAGAACTGATTCCCTCAAAACAGTAGTACATTTACTAACTGCAGTGCTTGGTGCTGGTAAGTTCAGCATACCGCACAGCATTTTACCTGCCTCAGCGCCTTTACCAATACATCTTAGACCATAAAAGAGCCTACAATTTATTTCAAACAATGTATTTTCCTTACATTTATCTGATGTCCAAAATATGGTACTGAAATCACAATCTGGTTGTAAACATTCAAGAACAAGCAAAGAGGCTAGGCCATTTCTTTGGTCAATATCTTGTGCGAGATTTACTTCCCCTCCACATTTTTTGCATGCAAGAAACTGATTTACCATTGAAGACAAAATGTGTAATGATAAAATAATGTTTGTATTTGTTCCAGTAAAATCGTTATACTGCAAAATGTTTGGCTCAAGTTTTTTCTTTGAAGCACTAGGCGGAGTAGCAGTATTATCAATTGAGGTTGTATTATTTGTACTGTTGGTAGGCCGATTGAATTTTATGTACATATTACCAGTAAACTTTCGTTTCTTACACCATTCTTTTTTTTTCTTGGCATGTTGAAAACACAATAAAAGACAATAAACCACTTCACAACACAAGAACTAACCTCTTACCACCAGACTTTGTTTTGTTACACAGCTGTTTTAGAATGAGTCAGCTGTAACATTAGAAAGATTGAAACAGGATTGCCAACATTTGTGCTTCAAATATATGACTAATTTCTAATAATATACTTATAATAATGTGTATATAGCTATACATATAATATATAATATTGTAACATGACATAAGGTAGTGAAGATACATTGATAATTAATTATAAAACAAAGAAGCTGAAGACAAGAATAAAGGTCGAGAACTTATAAACTCAGAGATTAATAACCTAATGACAAAATGACAAATGACTAATAAACTGACGATGACTTGACTCAATAGATTGGATAAATACAAGAAGAACAATGGAACAAGGAAGAAGGAACCAGGAAACTAAATGTAATCAAGAAACTGAGAACGAACATTGTAATTCCCTAATAATGACCATAAAATGTATGTTAACAAATGCACTAATGTAATTAGAGTATAGATGAGATGTACCTAGGGTAATAGTGACAATTAAGAAAGATAGTAATGTTATGTATATTTTATTAATGAAGGAATGTACTCATAAATATAAGATAGGGAGTTAATAATAAACACACCCAAATGAATAGTGATAAAAATAATCAAAACCAGTAAATCATACCCTGAGGCAAATAAAGGCCACTGTTAATAACCAAAAGTGATCATTAGTGAAGGGAAAATAAAATAAACACTTATAACCAGTAACCCCATGATGATGTTAACATAAATAAACAACCTAGTGAATAATAGCAAGTGAGTGGAAGAAAGAGAGTAGTAATACAAAAGTGGTGACATGCAATTATAGCATGTTGCATATAATAAGTGAAAGTGAATAAATGAAAAACCTTCTATGAAGGAAAAAGTGTAGTGGGTGAACCTAAAAGGATATTTTAGTTAGTAGACTGTATTAGAATAACTGAAGGACCTGTGATAAACTTTGTACTAGCAAGTAAGAGGAACTCATTATAATGTGATTAAGTTAAGCAATAGTTAATAAGAATTATAAGATAAGATAGAAATTAAGTCATTGGAATGAAAGGCAAACAAGAAAGATAGACACTGTTTTCTAGTGAAGGAATGAGGGAATAGAGTATATTGTGTAAAGTACAGTTTAATAGTAGTATAATAAGTGTGTTATTATTGTTTAAAAAGCCAATATAATATAATGAATTATCAGTTGAACCAGATAGTAGAAAGGAACAGAAAGGTAGTTAGAAGTTTTATTTCAGGCTTGAACCTGTCAAGAAAATGTTTATTGTTATAATAAGAGGTGTAGTTAGAAACACCAATGTTTATTATTTGTTTCTGTTAAAAATTTGTCTTAAAGTACCATATATAAAGGTAAGGAGTTACTAAGAAATGTTAGATAGTAGTATAGGAAAATCTAGGCTCTAGGCCTAACAGTTAATGAAGAATTTTGTAAATTTAAGAACAAACAATAGCCCAATATCAAAGCAGAATATACCAAATGTTTAAACAAGTTAAGTGAATATACCTAATACCAAAATGTATAAATAACATCCAGTTTTAGATAAAATATATATGAAATATGAATAAGAAAAATAACAAAAATGTGATTAGCTACTCAAAAGTAACCATGAGGGGTATCAAAATGATCCTTATCAAAAATGATGAACAATGGTATTCATGTAATAAACCTAGCTACTAATATAAGGAAGAAATCTTAATTTGAAGATATTTTATAGATTTAAACTAAAATAAGACGTTAGAATAGAACAATGACTTAAAATTAACGACCAGTGAGAATTAGCATAATTTATTAGGTAACCATAGCAACCGAAATTTATTGCCAAAAAACCGTTGAATTTTCGTTAATCCATTATTGACCGACGCGGAGGGCGGATGTATGCAGCTCTCAACCCAAATTTTATCATAAATAAGTAAATTTTGACTGAAACCAGAAGGAAGAAAGAAAGATAGTAATAGCAGTCCATGGAACACCTAACAATCTAATTATTATTAAAATAGTCACAAGCTAAAATTATCCGTGGAAATTAAGAAGACTTCAAGAATCATAGCCGACGACTCATCCCGAAGGAAGACCAGGAGTGACCCACTTCAACCCAAGAAAACGAACGACTGCGGAACGAGTACGAAGCCGAACTTTATGGAAAAAACCGTCTGGACGAGATTGATGAACATCCGAAGAATAGAAGACGACCAGATCCATCCGGAAGAAGCAGACGAGCATCGGGGAAGCCTCAACGAGAACCGATGAGTATAAAACAATAATCTCACTAAAACGAATTCCCAATTTTTCTATCCATAATAACAAATCACAGTTTTCACTTCACTGATCACTATTTTGAACAAGAACTGAAAGTATTTATAATATCACTATTATTAAACTTTAATCAATTGATAACCATTTAAACTGAGCTATAATAAATTTTTAATAAACGTAACTTGTCAAAATCCTAACCAAAAATTAGACTAACTCTCATTGATGATTACTTACTTGGATGTATTAATGTATTAAATATTGTGTACCTAGTTTTAAGAATTATTATAAATTTGTGCATTTTGGCCGTTAATCCAATACTTTTGTAGCCAAAAGGACTTATTAACACGCCCTGTGTAAAACATTTTATTGTAAACAAACGTTACTCGCCAAGCGGCGTGTACATAATACAGACAACTGAGCATGCCAACTGAGCAATTGTAAAAGCCGGTGCTAAGATAAAATAATGTACTACTAAATAACTGAGAATTATTAAAGGGTTAATAAATATTATTGTTCTGCAACGCTGTATGTTTGATTCGTACAAAATAAGCTAATGCATAGAAAATTATTAAAGTGAAAACAACAAAACATCACAGTTAGCGAAGTCGACACTGAAAGACGGCGTGCGCCAATCAGGTGGCGAGGCGGCAATATTCAAACCAAACGCCGAGAGATACGGTTTGCCCGTAAATGGTAAGAAAAGATACAACTCGACTCGCTACACGCAAATAACATTGACAGAAGTAACTGAACTGATTGATAACATCAATTATACACCTATACTATACCACGAACCCAACGAGCGAGTTAAAAAACGCTCGTCACGCACACATTTACTATACGAGTGATGATATACATATATGGTGATGGCAAAAAAAAAATCGTGTTCGAGATTATTGCAGATTCTGATTGTACTACACTCAAAACATGAAAAAAAGTCGTTTTTCGAAAAGTGTCTGTGTGTCTGCTGTCTGTAGATTTTTTTTCTATGGCAAACGATAACAGCCGCAAATTCAAACAGAATCAAATAATTTTTTGCATACAGCCCTGATTTGTAGAATACTCACGACGTATTGTTTTTGGTGAAGCACGGTTGAGGGAAAGGGGTAGTTTACCTGCAACGGTTTTTTTTATCAAGGGTAATTTTTTTTTTTGGCAAACGATAGCCGCAAATTCAAACAGAATCAAAAGATTATTTGCATACAGCCCTAAATTGTAGAGTCCTCAAGACCTATTGTTTTTGGTGAAGATCGGTTAAGGGGAAGGGGTAGTTTACCTGCAACGTTTTTTTATCAAGGGTAATTTTCTATGGCAAACGATAACAGCCGCAAATTCAAACAGAATCAAATAATTTGTTGCATACGTCCCTGAATTGTAGAGATCTCAAGGACTTTTGATTTTGGTGAAGATCGGTTAAGGGGAAGGGGTAGTTTACCTGCAACCTTTTACGTTTTAACAACAGTAAAGTACTTGAAAATTCATTTAAACTTTTTAAAACAGTGGTAATTGTTAAAAATAAAATAATTTTGTTGCCAGGCAATAAAATTATAATTTTTTCATTTTAGTGTAAATCATGTATGAGTGAAAATATATCGTTCGTGGCAGGCAAGCATATCTCAATTATGTAATGTTTACGTTTCCATTTTATTATTATGATTACTGCAATAAAAAGGCAGGGAACACACACACACACACACACACACACACACACACACACACACACACACACACACACACACACACACACACACACACACACACACACACACACACAATTCGCGTTATTACTGGCCTCACTCATGTTTATTTTCTTACATTTGCAGGCTTTTTAAATGGAAAGTGCCGAAACCCACACCAACATAACGCGTGCAAGCCGAAAAAGTGTCAGCGTAGATAGCGATTTGCTTCCTGTGGATCGCTGGGCAGTGTAACTGCACGTGTTTACAGAGGAATGATTCATAGACAGACTTTTCGTCTTTAGGGAATGAACCCTCTGCAAGATGCTGAGGGTCCATGAGTGACTTCGGAGCGCTCCTTCTTTTCCGCGTGTTTGTTCTGTAAAATGTACACAGTAGATTCGCAGCTTTACTCTAAGCAACGCTCAATAGGAAATGTTGAAAATTTTGAAGTGAGTAGAGGGAAAGTGAGTGTTAGAAAACACTTCCGGGTTCCAGTTGAAAACACTACCGGGTTCCAGTTCATGACGTCATAGAGGCACTGGCAGCTGGTGTCCGAGCTGTCCATGTGACGTCACTGTTGTGTGTGTGTGTGTGTGTGTGTGTGTGTGTGTGTGACTGAAACACTACCGTATTCCAGTTCATGACGTCACACAGAGGCCCTAGTCGCTGGCGTCCGGATGGCTAAAACCTGTTTCAAGACGTCACGGAGGCCGTGGTTTCTGCATGTCCAAAATTTGGTAGCCGAAAACAATGTGTAGCGGATGGGGGTACCCGGAATTCGGCGGTTGCCCGCAGAGGCGATGTCATCGGGTACCGTTACTCGAAATTTTGGGGGTATCGGGTACCGTTACCCGAAATGTTTAAATCAACGGATGGGGGTACCCGAAATTTGTGGGTACGCCCACATGACGCATGTATAAAACGCTGGTTATGACGAAACAGGAGGCTGGGTGGATATGATAGCTGGTTCGACGACTACGTGATGTCTGAAATTTGACACCCGAAATGTTTAGAACAACGGATGGGGGGTACCTGAAATTTTTGATGTTCAATATTTGACAACCGAAATGATTAAAACAACGGATGGAGGTACCTGAAATCTCTTGGTGTCCGAAAGTTAACACCCGAAATGTTTAAATGAACGGATGGGGGTACCCGACATGACGCATGTGTTCGACTGCGAGGCGGGACAGTTTGTTTCCGCAAAAAATAAATTATGGCCCCTCCGGGATTTGAACCCGGGACCTCCGGTACTCCAAACCGGCATGCATCCACTACACCAAGGGGCCGTTGTCGTTTAACTGTAATTATTTTTGTACTTATACTTCTCGTCTCTTACTTACAACTGTGAGGTGGACGAGTGATATCTACTGTTGTCCTATGTGTAAAACCATAAAAGCACAATATAAGTTTATTTATTATTAAAAATAAATAAACATTTTTTATACTTTTATTTTTTACCTCTCATCCTCTTCCTAGCGGCCAGAGGCGAATGAGAGACCGCTACGCTTTTTTTAACGTGGTTTCCCCAACTTTACAGATTCGTAAAGCAGGCCTACTCCACGTTATCTATCGCTGTACTATTAACTAATACAGTGGTAGATAATGATAAGATACACTATGCAATGCTAAGTCAATGTATAAAAGCAGTACATATATTTTTTATTTATTTACTTAATTTTTATTTTGTTTATATTTTTTTTATCGGATGTATATGTTGTTCATACATGATGCGTATTCACATTTGCTGTACCGTAATGAGTAATTTTCACACCCATACTGGTTCTTGACGAGTTTACAGGTATATCTACCGTGCCAGTGACCCGTCTCGAACTACCAGGACTACGTTTATGAGTATTTCTACCGCGACAGTGACGTAGTCAAGGTTAAAACTCACGCACACACTACGGTACCTAATTCTACGTTTATGGACATTTCTGTCACGTAGCATTCACACTAACACCATGATGAAAACATGTTCACAACCGACTATATTTTATTTTGTTGCCGCAACCATTCTGCATAAAACAAAGCTTTGCGCAATGCACAGTGTAAGGGGGGAGTGGTAACGGGTTGACGATGAGGAACAGGACATTGTATGATGGGTACAAAGGATCTAGGAACTACAGGTGCTTGAATATCGTTTAAGTCAATCACCTCACCATGGTGATACAACTGTCGTAAGAAATTTGCCTTCTCAAACCCTTTTGTATAGACAACAGAACTGTCTGAAAAAAAGTCTGCAACGATGCGTACCATATTCTTGTACGGCACATTACCATCGTTCCACCGAATTCTGTGATAATGTGTTTCCAACCAGTCATTGATTTTTTGAAATTTTAGGTGCAGTCGTGCACGTTCGTATGGTGGAGCGAACAACACGATAACAAAACGTCCGGTTGTTATATCAACTGCAACGAACTCTTTGATTACATATTCATTTTTGTCACCACGAAACGCTTCAAACTCGGCAATAACCGTCCTATTCAAGTTCATTTTTCCGAGTGACACTTGTTCGCATCGAATACGTTAATTTTTTCAAATTCCCCCTCTACTTTTCCTTCCAATACCAGTTCATCGTAAAGACGATCAAATGTTAGCTGTTGGTCATGACGACTGCTTTCCAATCGAAAAAACGAGGGGAAAAAGAAGGATGGTGGTACATAACACCCCTTGGCTACTACCTGTTTAATGTACGACTTGAAGTGATCTTGATCATAAAACAAGCGAACAAGATATTTCTTTAGTACTGTTAATAAACAACCAAAACGGATCCACTCGGGTTCTGTGAAAACAAATTTTTCGGTCTTACTACCTTTAATCCGAACAAACGTTTTCCCAAAGTTACGACTGATCATCACACTCTTCTTCTTTTCACGGTTTTCACCTTCTTCGTACAATAACATACTGGATAGTAACTGTTCACGAAAGATCAACAAGTAATTCTACTCAGAAAAGTCAAGTAATATACGTTTCTTTTTTCCGTTTGTAAACAAAACACCCGGTTCATAGTTGAGTTCGTTAAACAGTCCGACGGTAACGAACTTAGTGTAAGAGTTAATAGGATATCCAAGAGATAAGTAAACGTTATACTCACAATGCCTGCTGCTGCTGCTGCTGCTGCTGCTGCTGCCGCCGCTACCACAGTCACCTTCCATCGTTGAGACGGACTGATCTTGTTACAAGCTAGAGATCGCTAATACCTATCTTTATAAACTGGTAGAGGGGAGAACAAGTTTTTTATGACAAACGATGAACAGTATTCGACAACGCTGTGTACTGTACTATCCTATCGTGAATAATCAAAGCGTAAGCGGTGGTTTTATCTGGAAAATTGTTACTGGATTCAAATTCTAAACGCACATCAACGGCAGACGACTTGATTGGTTCTTCTTGTCTGGAACAATCGATGACAAACAACGGTGCTTTCGTTATAAATTCATTAGGTGTCAAAAGAGGCGTTCTGTTGCGACGGTCGTAGTATGATGTTTGAAAACGTGTATACATGTCGTAGAACAGTGCGTAACGTTTTTTTTTTCGATATCCTGGTTCAGGTTATCGTACGGATAGTATTTATCGTTCAGAAATAGCTTGACATTCGTTAAATTGCAGTGATCAAATTCCGACGCGTTTTTCGCTATATTGTTCTTTCTGTCCGTCTGAAATATCAGTATCACATACCGTGGTTTTTCCAACTGTGACGATGTCTTCAAGGTCCACGAATGTCGATTTGTCGTCGGTAGAACGGGATACTCGTGCAATTCCCAACTGCGGAACGGCATCACCAGTTCATGATCCTCCTCGATATGCTCCAATAGCGGTATTCGGTACTTGTTTGACACGCGCACATAGGGCATCTTCCAGTGTACTTTGTTTATTACGAGATTACCGTTCGCAGTTGCACCTGATTCTTTTAGCACCATTGCGTTCTGATCGGTAGAGGTACGCAACAGAATCAATTCTTGCTTAACGTTCAGCATGATGCGTGTATAGTCTTCGTTGAAACCGAGTAGCATTTTTAACGGAAGACAAAACGTAAAATCACCGGTACTCTCGTGTACTGTCAACGACTCGTCGGTTGTCGTCACCCATCCTGCATTGATTAGATGCTTTCTTTCATGCTCATTGCTCGATAGTAACAATTTCACAGTGCTCGTAATTCCAACGTTTTTCGTACGATCTACTTCCACACCGCACACTTCGTAACGGATCTCCTCAAACAAGAAAGCCATTGCATTGTTGATTAATTTCACGTTCAACGCTGTGTCGGTAGCGTTAACCTTGGTCAATGTTCCTTCGATGTACAGAAAACTCTCCGCCGGTAAAGTGAAAACATCCTGTTGTTGGATGGGTATACGTATTTCATCGTTGTTACCGTATCGGGTGGAAGCATACGGTGCGTGCGTACGATATTCGAACTCAACGATTGTGTTATCGAAAGCCGCTGCTCGTTCGATAGCTAGAATTTCACCCGACATTATTTTAATCGTATAATTTGAATCCAAGTGAAAGTAAGAAACGCTTGTTCCTTGATGTCAATCGCTTCAACGTTGAACACCGACTACCATGTTTCTTTCGTACACACTCCCTTTTTACAGGTGACGTTTGTCCGAAATACAATCCCATATTTTCAGATGCAGTCGTATCGTGATAACTTCACCGCGAAAATCGACTAAATCCCCGTCCTGATCAACGTGTAGACAAAATTATGTTGTCTACACGTTGTACGTTTACCGGTAAGTATATTACGTTTGTCGGTGTTTCAACTATTTTGAAACCTGGTGCCACGGTCGGATAAAACGAATGCAACGTGTGCTGGTCCTGGCCGTCCTTGTACGCACCCTGTACGATATTACTCCGTACGTGAACGGTGTTAACTTTGATTATGTCGACGGGTACGTTCGACTCGTGTGTTATATACGCTTCCAGCTGCTGATTCTCCTTGAATCCTAACATACTTGCAATGGTATTCGGTGTATGCGAAAAGTCGATGACATGCTTACAGTAAATTTCACACTTTAATGTGTTGTTGTTTGGACGTAAACTGATTGTTCTCTCGCCTAACTGTTTCTGCAGATACGTTTCGATATCACTGATTTCGTAGGTGCCGGTAGGCAACTTGATGACGGACCACTGATCCTTGGAAATTTTTACTGGAAATGCATTATTTTTTCCTTCAGTAACGTTTGGTATTGAATTATACGATGTAAAATCCAATAGTCCAACGTACCATTCACCGTATAACTCGAGAGGTGGGAAAAAGTTACACACGAGATTCGCAGCGTCGGTACCCGTCACGGTGACCGTTAGCGACGACATGCTGAAGTTTACTGATCAGAAGACGATAAAAAGTCTAAACATAAATGACCGCAGATGACCGTGTTAGGAGGTTGCTTCCGTTCATAGTTGTAACGAACGTCGGCTGTATCACCAAAATATTGCATCAGCTCGAGAGGTGGACGTAAATTACCGAACCCGTCAAAATAGTGTACTCGATTTCCACGCTTCTTGTAACATACCCAGTGGGTTCCCGGTCCGCTCTCGTCGTCCAAATTTACGATGACGCTTTCGTTCTTCCACGGCGCTGTATCCGGTAATGCGTTACGCATGTAAACACCTCTAAAATACGGTATGTTTAGCTTTTTTGCGTATACACGTAATTCATCTTCGGACAACGGGCGGAGCGGTATGTGAATTAGTTTTTTCGGTACGGACGTAGATACAATCCGGACGCAGTTCTCTTCTTTTTCCTAGCGGTTCGGACAGTTCTCTTCCTCCTCTTCTTCATCCCACCACCAGCACCACGACCACGACTACTCACATTCTTTTTATTTTTACGACGTCGACCGCTTCCTATTGCTGATTTTGCTTTCATGGCCGCTGCAACTGCTGTCGCATAAGCTCGTTCGCTGATACCCGAATCCAAAGCCTTTACCCGTCCCCACGCTTTTTCCGCGAGTTTACGATCTGCAATACGTCTACTTTCGTTGTCTTTGTATTGAGCGTAAGCGATATCGTGTACGCGACAGGCTTCGTCTAGTTGATTGATTCCACGATCACCACGCGCTAATCTTTCTTCGAGTTTCGTGCCCGGTCCACAGAATCTGTAACCCGGCAGATGTAATTCAACAGATAGTGCGTCCACCGCTCGATTGATAACTGACGAAACAACGGACGGTACAACGTTTTTAAGCACGTTTCCGACGCCCCACCCCTTTTTCCTCTTAACGTTGTTGTATATCGTAAACCGATCTCCAGTCTTTCTCTTCTATGTTTTTATCGTATTCATCTATTAACCTTCTTATTTCCTTCGTGTCGAGTGTCCACTCGTCTTCTGAACTACGTGGCTTAGACAATTTCAATAAGTAGTAATCCAGTTGATACTGAAATGTTTTAACGACTTTATACATCTCGCTCTTTACGTATCGTCTCACGTCATTTAATTGTTGTAAGTTAACAGCATCGCTCTCCGCAAAACCATCCGCTACGTCTGTTATTCTCTTTTCCGCTGCTTTGAAAACACCATCTTCGCCCAAGCTAACGGTGTTCTGCAACATGTATTTTACGTTAACCGCGTCATCTCCAAAAATCGGTGAACTCACTCCCGACAACCAGCTCTGCCCAAACAAATAGCTGTTCGATACTTTTTTAATGACGTTCGAGTCTACATAGTTTTTGTTAACCGCATCGGTCGCTTGTTCCGGACTTCGAACGTTGATTACCCATCGATCTCGTGCATCGATGACCTCACCTCTCTCTTGACTCGAGTGTTGTATACAGTTGTCATCAACGTAATATTTGTTGACTACGTCTTTAACGTCTACAGGAGTATCAACATTTTTCAATCTACACCCTTTAACGTCCACGCTTTTACGTTGATCATCGAGTAGCAGACAATGTGTTTGCATATAAGTCAGAGATACAGCATCCTTTGCTGCATCCGGTTCGTTCAGATTGCGGATCTTTTTGTTTTCAACATCTATATGCCCATCATTCGTAATCTTAAATCCTACAGTATCGCGTAATTGTCTTTTTGTTTCTCGTCGCACGCTCACGGCGCTTTGATGTCTCCCGAACTTGTCCACAACCATTGTACGACTGCACGCTACAAATGATGTGCTAACCGTTTTAAGTAACGACACTGTGGTGACCATCGCGTGTGTAACACAATCGGATCGTCACCCTCTTTCCAACGAAAGATTTCTATACCGCAAAATGAACATCGAACCCTGTCAATTTCATTTGTGTAATGAAAGCCTGCGGCAACCATAGCGGTTGGACTGATGAAATGCACAGGCCATGATGTAAAGGTTTTCAGTCTTTCGTTTTCGACTTCAAAGTCAGGTGTCAAATCTAACCCGCACATGTTGACAGTGTTGGCGTCAATGAGTTGTTACACCGACGTTCATAAAATTTATACGATAATGTTGGCTTCACGTAATTCCTCCACAACGGAGATGATTTCGTTGTCGTGTCCGGTGTGACCGGCGCGTTTTGAACTTACCAGCAGTCTCAACCGTTCAACCAGTTTGTTGGGATCGTTCCAGTGTACGTAATCGATACCACGTCCGCTGCGCGGTGGGAACAATCGGGCGATTATCTCTCTGTACTTTACACCTTTGTTTGTATTTATTTTAGCACCGGGTAAATGATAATGTTTATGTGCGTTAGTGTCCGACAGTATAGATTTGTACGCTGCTAAATCGTTTTCATCGTAGACGCTCTTGTTGGGTTCTTTCATAAACATAAGTTCGTAGAGACCCGGTGTACCCCTGTATCGTTTTCCAGCTATGTAGAAGCTGTCGTCTTGATTGATCTCCAACACCGAATTTCCCACCATCCATTTGTCTGCAACGTTACGGATACCGTACGTATGATCCATCTTTTTTTCTCGATCATCAGATAAAGCGAGTAGTAAGTATTTCCTCGCGAGCGGACCTTCGACAGACTGTTCAACGTATTCTTGTGCTTCGTGTCGACCTTCGGGTGTTGCTAAAAACTCTTCAAGAGTCACGTTCGATGTTTCGACATCAGGAGTTTGTGCCAACACTTCCGTTCTAAGGAATCGAGGTTGTGATGGTGGTGGTGTCATCTCGACAGCTGTCTTCGTATCTTCATCTTCAACATTTATTTTTTTAATTTTATCACCGGAGACATTCAACTTTTCCGAAATCTGGGTTAACGGTTCCAAAAGAGGTTTGTACTTTCTCGTTAACGCTTCATCGCTTTCTCTGATGTCATGTTTCAACGCGCGATACTTTTGTCTTATGTTATCGCTAATTGCATCGATTTCATGTGTCAATTGCTTGTCATCCATCTTGACACTGATGACTTTCTCGCACAAACTATTCTATTTATGTATAAAACGATCGAAACCCACTCTGTATCTACCCGCGTTTATCGGTGAGTCCTTGTTGATGACTATGAATCCGTAACGATCCTTCCACGCTTCGGCGCACATCGCTTTGAACTCTTCGTATTTCATATCTGTGTTAACGTGATCGTTGTAAACGTGACGTAAATTGAGATCATCTTGTCTGAACAAAACCAAGAAATTGGCATTATCACGCACCAGTTGCTTTGGCACCAGACTGTACGTCTGACAAAGGTACAAAGTGTCCACACCGCTATGCCGTCCCATAGCGAAATATTTTCGTATGTTATTCTGCCGTTCACATACCACATCATCGAACAACATGATTGAATTAGGTACAATTCGTGCGGAGGTGGTACTTCATCGTTTTCACTGTATGTGAAGTACATCATTCCTTCGTCAGCGAGAGCATTAAAAACGTCTTCCAACATACGATATTTTGGTTGAAATAACGATTTGGAGAACACGTACAGGTTCTGAAATCGCAGTCCGTTTGAATCGACTAACATGTTAAAGGCAACGTTTGACTTCCCGCTACATGACCCGCCGCACACGATACATCGAACTGTGTTTGGAAACAGTGGACTGTGTTTATTATATGCAACTTCACCGTTGTACTTAGCAGAGTCTACGTTCTTAACATTTAACTTTAACGATTGTTGTTCAATCTTCATCTTAACTCGTTTACGTTCGGTTAAATACTGTGGTAATGTTATTATATCAGATCTTTTTTATGTATCCACGAATCGTGTTTACCGTCAAAGCCGAGCCAGCGCACTCGCACGCGATCACCTTTACGTTGTAATATTTTTTCAACGAGATACACATCACCAACGCTGGTTTTACTCAATTCTTGTTCATAAAACCCACCTTCCACAACGTCACCCGTGTGATCTTTCAACAAGTACGTAACCGGTACGGTTGGCTGAACTCTGTGCACTGTATATATCTCGTTCGTCCAGTTTGGTGTATAACCTTTAGCGAATGTGATTTTGTATTTACTGATACGCACTCGATCGCCTATTTTAAACTTATGTTTCTTGCTCACTTTCCGCGGTACGATATTTTTTCTTATTCGTTCCAACACAATTTGCTCGTTGCTCTTGTCGACTTGTCGCGGCTTCATCTCTATAGTTCTATGCACTCTGTCGTTGTATTCCATCACCAGTTTAGGCAAAAGCGACAACCACCGATAATGGCCTTGCTCGCTGAACGCGCGGTACATGTTCGTTTTCAACGTACGATTAAATCGCTCTACGATGGACGCTTTCTTCTCGCTATACGTTGAATAGTGTTTGACGTTGAATCTCTTTAGTAAAGCTTGTACGGTAGTGTTAAAGTACTCTTCCCCTTATCCGTTTGCAGGTATTTCATTTTATTTTTTACAATTATTGGTTCGAGAGCATGTGCTAACATGTTGAGCATGTTCAACACCCGATTTAGTTTTTAAGGGAATCGCATATGCATACTTGCTAAATGCGTTTATTACCGTCATTAGATATTTGTACCCCTTGTTCGACTTGGCATGCGGTATCATTTCCACCAAATCCGCTTGGTAGAGATCGTGTAACCCCTTCACCTCCACCGCACGTCTGGGAAAGTTCCTTCTCACCGGTCTGTGCAATTCCTTTGCAATAGTTTTGCGTACGTTTTCCATATCGCCACCCGAAACGCGAATCGCAAAATTTTGGTACGAGATATACCGTTACGTTTTCACTGAACCTCACCGACTTCATCGTCGTTACTGACAGTGTGTTGCTCCTGCAAGCGAGTCTTATATCAACGTATATCGAACGCATAATTTATAACGGATTTTCTCGCTTGCTGAATTATCTCGCGTCTGGGTTGACAGAGTTTATAATGACCGTACGCCAGTGTTGTTTCACCGTCATCCAAGACATATCGTTTGTCATCGTATGGCGACAGCGATAATTTTGTAAGCTTTCTTGTGTATATGTTATGTTTTTCGCTTTGGATAGTCTGCGCCGTAGTATAAGTTTGAGAAGTGGTCTTTACACATTGTTTATAAAGTTGATGTTTCAACTGTGTAGCTATCGCGGAACGTGACACACCTTTCGCTACCTTTTTCTCTTTATCGTTTGCCGTAACGAATGAATAACATTTTGCGCGCAACCCGACAAATTCAAGTATCGGTATTCCATTTGTTTCGTCTTTAAAAGTACCCAACTTTTTCTTGTTTGTTTCACTATAGCACGGATGTGCCTTAGGGTACTCCGACGTGTCAAAGAGTTCGAGATGCTCCTCCATGTCTTTGTACACATCGTCGGTGCGAATGTCGTACAACAGAGAGTCAGTGTCCGTCATACATAGACGTGCACGTGACCCGTACGTATTCATCGTGAATCCGTAATGGAACCGATACATAATCAGCTTACTAATATCCAATACACTGAACCCAACGTACAAAGGTCGGTTCAGTGTAATGGATATTTTTTTCATCGTGAGACCTACCAGGTCCTCGTTATAGATGAAAAAATGTTGTAGCCTGGGGTTAGCGGTTAGTTTGTGAAGTTTCTTCTCGTTTGGAACTAACTTGAAATCGATTCGCTTCCGTACGTTTTCCAACGATTTTCCGTACGGTGCGTTATTCATTAACTTAAAAAAGTCTTTTTCAAAGGTGTTTCTGGCTTCCTTTCGTCGCTCCGTATTAAAATCGATGAAAGGTTTCAACCATACGCACTGTGTGAATGCTAACACACGGTGAATCGCTTTCAACTCCATTCCTAGTTCGAGGTAGAGTTTCAATGTTCTGTAATGAACAATGTATTTTGTCTTGTCCTCGAGGGACGTTATCAGTTTCTCTACCTTACCGTTACTACACACAAAGTCTTTTAACAGCTTCATGCGATAGCAGTACGGTGAAAGCATACTGTCCGTAATAGTACGCTTTTCAGGTGCTAAAGGGTAGTCACTGTGTAAGTCGTGTAGGTAATGTGGATACCCCAGATCGACTTCCAGGATATAACCGGTGTCACCATCGTCGCGTAACGTGTGCACGTTCAACGTATCGATCACTGTACGTTCCAACCATCGAAAACCGGACAGTGGTAAAGGCTGTGTCATAGCCGTTCCGTACAGGTTGGTACAATCGAGGTAAAGTAAATAGTTATGCGGCTTGCTTGCGTCATAATCGGGAATGTACGGGTTGTTGGCCTTGGCGTACCTATTAGAAATTGCTGCTAAGCCGCCACGGATACCTCTTTCGATGTACAGGTGTACGTCTATATCGCGGAGTAACTCTAACCTAACTCCTGTCATTTTCAGCATCGCGTTCCACGCTAAACCGGCGGTGGTAAAAATGTTACACGGATCGAGTTCGTAGTACTGTAGGCTCATGTTTCGAAAGTTTTCAAATACATCAGCAAGCAGTAGTACATCCGTTTTTAAATAAAGGTCATGATAATCACCGAACGTTTGCATGTCGAAAGCCGACCAAACCGCTCTAGCGTGCGCGTAATCTTCTTCGTCTATATCCGACTCTGTCAACCCGTTGTAAAAATGTACGCGGTCCGGTAACTGCCTCTCGTCAAATTTTGAATCGTCCGTAACGTATTCGTAAGGGTACACACCTTTACGCAACAGTAAATCAACATTACGCGTGTAAAATTGATTAAGGATTTTAAATTTATCCGCGGATAAGTTGGAGACGAGTTTTTCAAGTGACGCGTTCATGAACCGCAGAGAATCGAGAAACCGGAGCTGTCCGAGTGTAACGGAGATGTAACGTTCGCTTGTAGTAGCGATACACGTTATTTCATCTTCCTTATACTTTCCGAAACCTTGCATCAAATGATGCGAGTCGTAGCCACTTAAATTATGGAAAAAAACCGGAACGTGTGTTGGTATTTTGTAATTTATATTACACGCATTGTGAGCAGCGCCTAAATAGTTACCCGTTATGTGGCAATGATTTCGAACCGTGTCGTCCGTTAACGGCTGCTTGCACAGATGACAGTGAGTGGCGTTTCGGAATGACCGTTCATCGCCCGCTGTCATTTGGATCGGTTTATTAAACTTTCTATCGAGTCGTTGAACGTCGGCTAAAAGCACACGAAGGAACGTGTCCACCACGTCTTTACCGCGGTATATTACAGGTTCCTTGACGGCGTTTCCCATCCAGTCAACTATCACATAGCAGAAACTGGCTGGTATATGATGTGCCACGTTTTTACCGGTGGTCGGAACAATAAACGATTCGAAGTCAGCGTATACCGTATAAGGTACGCGGTGACAAAGTGAAAAGTTTTTTAAAATACATCCACTTTTCGTCCTCGTCAGGAAGTTTTACTTTCTGTACTCCGTGCTGAGAACAGTTGCGTTCGTGTTCTTCAACTCGTTTTCGCGCCGCGTTAGTATCTTTATTGTCCGCAAATCTGTGTAGACAGTAGTTGCAATAAAACGAAGTGCCCTTTCGTTTTGTCAACGATGAAAGCATATGCGAAAGGTTCCGTATGAGGCAGTAGTGAGTAGTGTTCGCGTCGGACAGTAGCAGTAGGTTTACGTGGTACTTTCGACCGCGGTGTTCAGTGATACGTAAAGGATATACCTCGCCTTCATAGCCAAAAACGTTATCGGATATGTTTTCGTTTAATTTTTCGAGCCGTTTTATCTTATTGACTGCGACGGGATAAGGTATGTCCTTCATGTTTATTTCTTCTTCGTACGGAAGGTAATGGCTAACGCGATGCGGGTTACACGCGATGCGGGTTACACGCGATCGGGTGTATACCGGCGAGCACAGACCACAAGAAACACTTTTCATCTTCTAAATTTTTCACATTAATAATTCCTTTCTTACTGTGTGACAATTTCGATGGTGTAGGTAGAAAGCTCGACCCCACAAGAGGATTGTATTTTGTAATATTTATTTCCACCGACTCGACACCATTTTCGACCCACCCGCTTCCGTCACGCGTGAATTTGTCAACGGATTCCATTATTTTCTCGCTAGCGATCGAATACTGTTTATCGATATCGTCATACTGTGACTTAAGTTCTGTACGTGATCTAAATACCGCATTACAATAAATATTTTCGGTGTTTATTAATTTTTTAAAAGATACACGAACTGCTAAATACCACTTTATATAATTATTTAATGCAACGGCTTCGCTACAAATCTTATCAATAACCGTGTGTTTGTAATCTAATAATACTGTTTGTGTGTTTAGTGTATTGTCAAGTATCATAAATTTTATAGTAATTACATTACCATTGATAGCACGGTGTTCGCTGTTGCTACCGCTGCTGCTGCTGCTGCTGTCGGTCATTGTGAAAGGAGTGAGGCCGGCTTCGCGTCGTCGGTTCCCTATATAGACAGTCCGGTAACCGGTGACGCTGTCGCCGCGCGCCCTTGACCGATCGGCCTCGCGAGGAGCAGCGGTGCGGGGTAGGTAGTCGTCCGGTCGTGACCGACGACGCGCGTTGCGGTGGGTGGGGTGGGGTGGGGGTGCGGTGTAGGAAGCCGACGTCCGTGACCGATGCGGTGCGGGGTAAAGGTGTGGGATGGTGGTGCGGGGTAGGGAGCTAGGTTGCAGCCGGTGTCCGTGACCGAGAGGTAGGCGAGGTGCGGAGTACAGGATGCCGGTGACCTTGGCCGAAGCGCGCTCGTTGAGTCGCCTCCCGCGGGATGTAGGGTGCGGTGTACGGGGGGCTGGGTTGTACGACCGGTCGTGACCGAAAGCAGATGGTGGCCCGAGACGACGCGAGGTGGGGTAGGAAGCTAGGTTGTCGCTGACGGACTCGATTGCGGTTGGTGGGGGGGGGGAAACCCGGTCGTTGCGGAGCGACAGACAAAGTAATTGAACAAAATATGTAGGCGCTACACATTGTTTTCGGCTACCAAATTTTGGACATGCAGAAACCACGGCCTCCGTGACGTCTTGAAACAGGTTTTAGCCATCCGGACGCCAGCGACTAGGGCCTCTGTGTGACGTCATGAACTGGAACACGGTAGTGTTTCAGTCACACACACACACACACACACACACACACACACACACACACACACACACACACACACACACACACACACACACACACACACACACACACACACACACACACACACCAGTGACGTCACATGGACAGCTCGGACACCAGCTGCCAGTGCCTCTATGACGTCATGAACTGGAACCCGGTAGTGTTTTCAACTGGAACCCGGAAGTGTTTTCTAACACTCACTTTCCCTCTACTGAAGTGTTAACTTCTTATAGCAGAGGAGAGGGAAAAAATTTACACGGGAGTGAATCTGTAGAATGTGACGTCATCAGAAAGGAATGCGACGAGAATCCGTAACAATTTCCCCCTCTCTGCATCCCATGTTCTTTCCCACTCTTCTTATAGCAGAGGAGAGGGAAAAAATTTACACGGGAGTGCCTTTAGGGTCTTAAAAACTATTAGATCTGGTTACCATGGCAACCCAATAGAATACATTCTGGTTGCCATAGCATCGGTGGAGGCACCCCGCGTAGAGACTAGCGCGGGAGTCGCCCAACGGGCCTTCCCCGGAGCCCGTCTACGGAACCCGGGAAGTCCTAGGTCGGATCTCGCGAAAAACGGCCGGGCCAGAGTTCCAGCGCGTGCCTGGCATGTCGAAGGCTTTTCCGGGCTTCGGAGAACCTTCCGTACCCAGGGGAGGTCTCTAACAATGTCCTAGCGCGAGAGTTCCACCGACCTGGATGCCGGAAAAAGCAGGCGGTGTCCCGGCATAGGTAGAAGTCTTACGCGTAGGGATAAGCACAGGAGTTGTCCGACGGGCCTTCCCCAGAGTCCGTCTACTGAACCCGGGAAGTCTTAGGTCGGATCTCGCGAAAAACGGCCGGGCCAGATTTCCAGCGCCTCGCCTGGTATGTCGACGGCTTTTCCGGGCTTCGGAGAACCTTCCGTACCCCGGGGAGGTCTCTGACAAAGTCCTGGCGCGGGAGATCGACCGGCCTGGATGCCGGAAAAAGCAGGCAGTGTCCCGGCATAGGTAGAAGCCTCCCGAGTAGGGAATATTGCGGGAGTCGTCTTACGGGCCTTCCCCGGAATCCGTCCACGGATCCCGGGGAGTCTTAGGTCGGATCCCGCGAAAGACGGCCGGTCCAGAGTCCACGGTTCTTATAAATAAAGATATAGGTTATGATATCGAAGGTTATCATACCTGGATGCCGGAAAAAGCAGGCAGTGTCCCGGCATAGGTAGAAGCCTCCCGAGTAGGGAATATTGCGGGAGTCGTCCGACGGGCCTTCCCCGGAGTCCGTCCACAGATCCCGGGGAGTCCTAGGTCGGATCCCGCGAAAGACGGCCCGTCCAGAGTCCACGGTTCTTATAAATAAAGATATAGGTTATGATATCGAAGGTTGTGTATGCGTCTTAAGAAACTTCTTAATAGTGCGTGAATTCAGAGTTTTTTCAGTTTATAATTTAAAGTGGAAAAGGAAAAATAAATTTATATTATATTAATTATTAATATTGCAGAACGGTCACTTATAAAGACAACTTATATTATTCAGTAACCATGTTATTTAAGTTAACACTTCTGTCGGCAGTCCCACGACTGCCAGATTTAATTTTTTAATTGTCTTCTGTATGTTCTCAGTTTGTAATTTCTGAAGGAGTCATTTAGAAACTAAGCATTTAATAGGGTAATGAAGAAACACTATATATATATATTTATATTTATATATATATATATTTTACATATTGAACCTAAACCTATTTTTGAGAACTACTATGACTTTGAAGGCAGTTTTTGTGATGTGGAAGGAAGTTCTTTATCTCTTCTTCACAGAGTTTTACCTCCAGTTTTTTTCAGCCACTCTGCAACCACACTTTTGACTTTGTCAAATCATTAGTGCAACTGTGTTAACATGTTTTCAAATGCGTTACAACGTGAAAATCACTAGGGGCCAAATATGAAGACCTAAGGAGAATAGAAAACTATCTTCTGTTTGAATATTTCAAGTATTTCACAAGTAGTAGCTACAGGAGGATGTAACCGCACATGACATGAAGCAGTACAAAACCAGAAGACAAAAGATTGCATTGCTGATTTTATGTCACCCTTGTCAGTACATGTCAGAATTTATGTGTGTTCCATGAATTCGACAAGTAAGGTCAAAAATCCAAGAAAACAGTGGTCATAAGCTTTTTGTTAGAAAATGTTTGAACTTTTTTTGTCATGACAGTGAGCTTTGTTTCAATTTAATTGGCTGCTATTTTGTTCCTAGGTTTACATACTAATATCCAAGTCCCATCTCCAATTGTAATGATTTAAGGAATCCGTCTCGAGCATGATATCATTTATGCAGTTCTTCCCGTTGTCTTTTTCTGAGCTTCAGTGGGCATTTTTTGAACCACCTGAGACAGATTTTGTAATAGACATTTCTAGTTATTATCCTGTATACTGTGCAGGAGGAGATGTGAAATTTGGGGAAAAATTTTTTATTGGCATGTTGAAAATTCATAGTGACAATTGCAAGGTGAATAGAGCTAGCTATGTATATTGCAAGTATAAAGAGCTAGCTATGCTCTTTATTACAAATACAGTGGTTGCAGTTGTTTGTAATCCCAATGGGACACTACCTTTTTTTTGAAACAATAACCAAATGATAACAGTAACCGAAGGCGATGGCAGATTTACAGGCACATCAGCTTTAAGTATTAGGCTATGTGGCCACCAGATGCGGAGTGAAGCGTAGCGGAGTGTAGTTGAGTGCAGTGGGGTTGAGCTGAGTCACTTAGGGGGTGGCAATAGAAAGCGGAGTGTAGTTGAGTTGCGTTTATAACCTTGGCGATGTCAGACATGCTAAATTTCAAACTGCGGTGAATTTCACACTCTTTTTGATGATTTGACCGCTGATCAATTTAAAAATTATTTCAGAATGTCATGCGACCAGTTTAACGAACTTCTTGATATTATTCATAATGATATACAGCATGTGATACTAATTATTGGAAGGCGATAGGACCAAAAGAGAAGTTAGCAATTTGTTTAAGGTAATTTTTATTTATATAATAATTACAACAATTGAAATTTACAGAAATCAATTATTAAGTTACAAAAATTGTTGAACAAGAATCATTGTCCTGTGGTTGTCAGTGGGAAGGTGGTGTGGTGGTGGAAGCGGAGTCAGCTTACAAACGGACCTCGGCCGAGGCAAAGCTGAGCGGAGTTGACCCAAGCGAAGTCGCTTCACTCCGCTCCACTCAGCTCTGCTTTCAGTGGCCGCCCTTTCATTGAACAACATTGTTTCGATTTTACAAACTTAGTCCACTTCACTCAACTCCGCTTCTGGTGGCCGCCCAGCCTTACAGTCTTACAGTATTTTGTGTATGTAATTTAGGATAATAGTATAGTACTGCAGGCTGTTCTTTTTTAGACAATCATAGTTTCTCTGTATCTAAGCTATTTCTCTTATTTTCAAGTAACTGCTTTTTTTTAGTGAAGACTACAAAATTAAGAAAACAGTATATACATAGCTTGAACACTCTTATACTCATAACACTATACAGTATGAGTATACTGGTTTTTTGGCAGTATTGTATCCTTGGCTCTTAGACACATTAATGTACTGTTAACAGGAGCATATTGATCACAGATGTTTTTAAACCACAATTTTGATGCTGTTTTAACTTTTTAATCTTTTCTGCCTCTGTTCCTTTTATTTTACAACTTCCTGTTTTGTTTTGCAGCTGTTAAAATGACATTTCAGTAATAAAGGCTTCTAATCACCGGCTGCTTTTTTTGGATACTCTTTTAACTGAACTTTTATTTGCCTCATTTCCAGCAAATTATCAAATTGTTC
This sequence comes from Magicicada septendecula, assembly GCA_034769895.1. Lineage (NCBI taxonomy): Eukaryota > Metazoa > Arthropoda > Insecta > Hemiptera > Cicadidae > Magicicada > Magicicada septendecula. The sequence goes on along the minus strand of CM068370.1, from coordinate 337,973,122 downwards.
TAAAATGTCCAGATTTTCCCTTTTACATTTTAAACCATGCTGTTTCCTTTGATATTTCACCATTGTTCTGCTAAGAAAATACTACCGATTTTCAAAAGCAAGTCTTTACATAAGAAAAGAAATTTGGTACACAAAGCCCTAGGTGTTGTTTCTGCACCACAGTCCTCTTCACTCGACAGCGGGATGTAGGAGCCCCCTGCTGTCCCAGTCAGTGGGCTTCACTTTTATCTTCTTTCCTCGCCTATTTTCTGCTCTTCCCGTCTTCCTTCTCTGATCTTGCTTCCTTCATGTTGTCTGAAGGAAAAATCCTTCACAACTTGGTATCCCCGTGAGCCTATCAGCGGGATGCTGAATCCTGATTGGCTCGCTGTGAGCTCTTCCCAGTTACCACCAGGTGTTTGCAAAATAGAAAATGGAAAATAAATAAATCAGTTCAGTTAAAATTTTAAAAGGAGCTGCATACCACAGTCATGAGAAGTGTGATAATAGATAGTGAGTGTTTTTTTTGGGGGGCGCAAATGTGTTACAAAGCACATAGAGGGAGATGATGCGTGAGTGTATGATGTGTAAAGAGTAGCTGCCTTGAAGTTTTTGCTTAATTTTATCAAACATAATACTGTACTCTATGAAACAAGAAAATAGTTTATACATGCATCAAAGTGATACATTAGCCAAAGCTGTGATTACAATAAATAGCGTATTTTCAGTCCATTAAATGCATCTGTTCCGGACTCTGAGAAAGTGATAACTTTAACCGTTTGATAACATTGTCCATGATTACAATAAATGGTGACCACTGAACTCCAGGACCATCTCTGCACTTTTTTATTATACACCTTACTGGTTGGTTAGAAATTATATATGATGTACTACAGTATTATAATAGTTTATTTTGCATTATATTTGTGTTGTGTGGGTGTGTGTGCTGCGCGCGTGCGCGCATACATGTGTAAGCTGTCATAGCGTTGACTCCATATTTGATAGGATTTTTCTAGAAACTTACTTATTTTTAACAAGCACATGGTTATTATGTATAACGACATAATTGTGAATTGTGTCTCACAGTTATGCTTGCTAGACTCCAGTAAACCAAATAAATGTACTGCTCATGCATTAATTTGGTCAGTCAGCATATGCAGAATTTTTACACAATTGGACCTTACTCTCTGAGTGGCTTTTATGTTTCCATGGTGACCTATGTAAATCTTGATCTTATTGTTTCCTTAATTGTATTTTTTCCATCCATGCCCCTCCATACATGTTTCCTAGTTTTTCCTTACTGTCCTTTTAGACTCAGTTTAATTATATTTTGGATCTTTTTCTTTTATTCTACAGTACTTTTTTTATTTCAGCATGAAATTTCCTCCATTCAATGAAGATATTGTTTTGTACCTTTGTAAGAAACATCTTCAGTTCTTGGTTCATAAGTTTTAAATACTATGTGAAAAGTTAAATTTATTTCTCTGGAAAAGTGGATATCGCATGGGAGTGGTTTATTTTAAGTTAATCTTAAATCTTAAGATTAAGAGTCTTAAATTAATCTTTCATGCTGTTTCTAAAAAACTTGGTACCCAGTTGTCAACCATGTGTGTCAAGTCGTCTCCTACTTCATTCAGGCTTGAGACAGTCAGTTAACTGCTTGATTCAGCACTCAGTTGTTACATACAGATAGATTCCTCTGGCTACACAACAGTAACCCTTTGGGGACCACATCTAATATATCAGATGGCATGTCTATTCTTCTATAACATATAAAGCCCCAGAGGTCACTCACTGACTGACATAAATTCTAACCCATAAGGAAGCCTCGGAGCGAAAAAACACAAGAGACCTTTTTTATTCCCCGTCCGAAGTAACTTGGGGAAAAATGATAAAACCAAAGCTTTGTGTAGCCGGAAGCCCGAAAAAACGAATTTCGTCTGACCGATTTTCATACCGGATATAAGGAAGCCTCGGAGTGAAAAAACACAAGAGACCTTTTTTATTCCCTGTCCGAAGTAACTTGGGGAAAAATTATAAAATCAAAGCTTTGTGCAACCAGAAGCCCGAAAAAACGAATTTCGTCTGACTGATTTTCATACCGGATATAAGGAAGCCTCGGAGCGAAAAAACAAGAAACCTTTTTTATTCCCCGTCCGAAGTAACTTGGGGAAAAATTATAAAACCAAAGCTTTGTGCAACCGGAAGCCCGAAAAAACGAATTTCATCACGGCATTCGGACGGGAAACACTTCATAACGCGAAGACAGAGGGGTGATTGTGTCGCGAGACTCTTTTGGGTCGCTCCCACCAGAGGTGAGCAGTATTATCTGAGAATGCTGCTATGCAGGTATCCATGCCGTGGGTATGAGGACTTGTACGCTCTCGGAGGCCCTGATTGCAAAACGTTCCAGCAGGTGGCTAGGGAATTGGGACTCGCGGATGATAAAAAAGAATACTTTGACGCTCTTGAAGAGGCTGCACGCTTCATGAAAGCCGACAGATTGAGGCAATTTTTTGTTATGCTCTCGGCGATAGGATCTCTGGTGCCGGAAATGTGGGAGAAATATAAAGCAAATTTATGCGAGGATTTTTTGGAACATTTTCACAAAGATGAGGAAAGAGCGTATAAGTTAGGTCTTATTCACATAGATAGGTGTCTGCGCCGACATGGATCTTCGCTTCTAGAGGCCGGTCTTCCCGTAGTTGAAGATGATTCCATGGAATTAGGTCGCGAAAAACTTCAATACAGCGTCTCAGTTCAGAATGCTTTTGTCGAGGAATGGGAATCGTGGCTTTCTTCTGATCAATCTAGGGTTTTTGATTACTTTGCTCATGCGCGGCGAACAAAATGAAAAAGTTCTCTTCTTGGACGGTCCTGGCGGTTTGGGAAAAATGCTCCTTCTTAAAATTATTTCAGCTTTCACGCGGTCTCAAGATAAAGTCGTCTTATGCGTAGCCAGTTCCGGCATCGCCGCTCAAAATCTCACCGGAGGTACGACTGCACATAGCCTTTTCAGATTACCCCTAGATATACGCGATGACGGTTTCTGGTCGATAACCAACGGGACACAGAGAGCTGAACTCATCCGAGAGGTGACTTTACTGATTTTCGATGAAGCGGCTATGGCGCATAAAAAACTAATCGAAATGTTGGACCGGTCTCTCAGAGACCTGATGCAAAAGGATAAGTTGTTTGGCAGTAAAATAATAATTTTCTCGGGAGATTTCAGGCAAATTCCTCCGGTAGTAGAAAACACTAAGACAAATATCGTTCGTGCGTCAGTTCGCGGATCTTATATCTGGAAAAAAGTTAAGTCGTTCACGCTTACAACGGCCCATAGGTTAACCGGCGAAGGATATATGAAGAATGTTTAATGAAGATAGGTTCCGACTCCACCGAAAAACGCAAGCTCGGCGAAGGGCGTAATTTGGAAAAACTCGTGGCACTACCACAGCTATCCTACGTGACTAAGCTTCGCGAATTGATAGACTTTGTTTTCACCAAAGAAATTTTACAGAAGCCTGATGAATGTGCAAAAAGGGTTGTAATATGCACTCTGAATAATAATGTCAAAGAAATTAACGGTATAGTATTACAGGCGCTCGACGGGGAAATTCAAAATTTATATAGTTTCGACAGTGTAGCCGAGGAGGACGGAGTGGGAATAGATGTTGATGAGTCCCTATTACAACAGGCTCAAGGGAAAGGAATTCCAGAACACGTTCTCAGGCTTAAGGTAGGATCGGTTTGCATGGTGACGCGAAATTTAAATTTTGATCTCGGCTTAACGCACAAAAGTAATTATCGTCGCAATTACTCGTCGACTTATCACATGCCGAAGAACAGGCTCTGATGAGCTTTTTGGCATCCCAAGAATAACTTTTAAATTTCCGATCTTCCCAAATAGTCCCATCGAAATGTACAGGCGGCAGTTTCCCCTCCAACTTTGTTACACAATAACGATCCACAAAAGTCAAGGGCAAACCATAGATTTCGTGGGATTAGATTTACGGTCCGACCCTTTTACCCACAGGCAACTTTACGTCGCGCTTAGCCGGGTAAGATCTCCGAAAAATATTCACTTACTTGTTCCTCCTGACCGGGTTATAGATCGCATACCTCACACAAGAAACTTAGTATATAAAGAACTATTATAAATAATGTATTCTCGGTAATAAGCTTTCCACCCTGTAAATATGTAATATAATAATGTTTAAGTTTGCATGTTAAAATAAGTGATTGTAAATATTCAGATATTGTAAATAAATAAAAGGCATTACCGAGAATACATTGTCTCCTGGGATAGGTTCGTTCGGAGGCTGTTGTAAATATGTACATAGCTCCCCCGACGTTCATCGGATCGGGGCGCCCCCAGCGAGCAGCGAAGCTGCGAGTTTTTATTATAAGAGCCCAAGATTTAATGTATCTGACATTATTTAAAATTGCCACTATTATTACAGTATTCAGTTCTTAGGCATACAAATTGGTCAGATATAAAACAAACATTAGTTGTTTACAGTGGCGAAGCTCATGTGTAAGTACTGGGTAGGCTGATAAAATTAAAATACGCTTCCTTACCTTATGGTTTTTTATACAATAGGTCCAAACATCGATTCTTCTTTGTTGCAAAAATATCAGTTACACGTCCCTTGAAACTGATCCATAGAAAGTTCTTTAACTAAAGTTTTTTTTAATGGCAGTTGTACTGACAGACAAATCATTCATTTGTCATTTGAATTTTGGAGGCAATTTTTTATCCTTTTTAATGTGCTCATACTTCTTGCAGAGGAAACTGTAGTAACAGAAATTGTCAAGACCAACTTGATAAGTCATGTTACTTCTTTATAGAGGTTTGAAGACCATTGATAGTTATGACTTTCAGAAGGTCTGCAGGGGTAAATGTTTTTCTGCATCTACATAAATATTCTTTAATTTTTTTCCCATTTGTTCTTTGTTGAAAAATGGATACGTGGACAAGAAGGTTGTTCAATTTCATTGCTGGAAAATCTAGTTTATATTCACCAATCCAGCAATTCGACAAATCTGATCTTTTCAATATCTCCAAATTGTGTTTCCATTTGTACAGTCACTGTGTCCAACATTTCGTAGGTTAAAAGTTTGAAGGACCCGAATTGTTATTCACTTATACTTAAATTGGTGCAAATCTTTTTAGAGTTTTAAACACATGAGTTCACAGTATTTTGTTATCTCATATTCTTTATTACTCTGACAGTCTTCTGGATTTCAGTATTACACATATTTATGTCAGATGTTATTTTGTTTTGAAGGAGTGCATAAAGGTGATCTATATATACAAAAATTTCTTTGTAAAGGCAAAGCAGGTAAATGAATTGTGTTTTGTTCATGATATTAAATAGGCCAGAAGTACAATTGAATGACTTTGCATCCCATTCTTCAGCATTACCTGTAATTGTGTAGAAAATATCTTTCATCTCATTGTATTTTGCATAAATTATATGTACTGCTCGGGAATTGAAATTGCAGTAGGTGGTACATGTTTGTGGTAATCTAAATCCTTTACTTTATAACAGCTGTACTTTTTGAAGACTTACTGAAAAATGTATGTAAAGCTGCAAGATTATAAACAAAATGCAAATCTAACTTGTTTGATTGATTTTGAACAATATAAAGTAACACGAGATTCAGTTTATTAGTGTAACAGTGTCAAACTGTAGCTCATGGACAGACCTGTTTCATAAACTGTTGGATGCTGCCTCGATCTCCTGCCATTACAGAGGCCCGATCATAGGTTTGATTAACTATTTTGTCAGTAATTTCCCGAGCATTAAGTTCATAGATAATAACTTCTGATATCCGAAAAATGTTTTGTCCTTCGAAACATCATAGAAACCAATAAACCTTTCTTTATGCCCATCTTGCACACAGAATCTAAGAAATGCCTGAGCGTGCAGAATGCTCTTTTGAGTTTTACAAGAAACGTCAAGGATTTCGTCTGCTTGCACACTAACAAACTCACAGAAATGTAATTCTTCTTTAATGCATTCATTAATTACATTAGTTACTGATTCAATGAACTCATTTTGAATTGTACTTGATGTACCTTTAAAACTGGTAGTGCACTACAAATGATCACATAAAAATTGTTCTTGTCTGGAGAGAAGTTCCAATAATTCAAGAGAATTACTTTTGGTGCTGTCAGAACTTTCATCTTCAAAACGCCTTCTAAAAGCAAGCTCTTGCTTACCTAAGAAATACACAATATCGATAAGGCCCTCAATTACAAATCTTTTTTGCTTCACAATTTCATTGTGTTTTATGGCTTGAAGCTTTAGCACCTTCAGAAATGGAACGTTCAATTCTTCCAAGACCTAACAATAAAAAACTCTTCATCCTGAAGATGCCTTCTTGAACATGATGTTTTTTGGCCTTTCTGAAAAATGTTTTGTTACACAGGCACCATAAGAATCTGATGAGCATTCTTTTTTGCCCCCATATAGCCCTAGGTATAACAGTATAATTTATTTTTCTCAGAGCACCCTATTAGCCAAGGGTATTTCTTGTACCAAGAGAATTAAAACTTTCTATTTTGTCTGCCATCATTTTAATATCTAAATGTGGCTTACATTTTATATCGTTGTAGTGCACTTTGTTCCATAACTCCAACTTGAAAAAAGTTTCTTGTTTCATTCACTAAATAATGGCATCAGTCTTCTCTCAGTATTTGTACACAAAAATATCTAAAATTAACACACAAGTAAAAACATAAAACAAACACTAACAAACGTAAACTAATTAAATTAAATGTAAGTGAATTGGTAGAGTTAATAGATAATTGCACTAAGTATGGAAGATGTAACAGCTGGCTCTCACTGACCAAGATTGAGACTAGCCTCTTTGAATGCAACAATTTTCTCACCCCTCCCGCACCGCCCATCGCACGTCATAAATGATGGTAGGAGAGAGGCTTTAGCTGAAATCCCCATGTAGCCTGGTGGCAGTTCCATTCATACCACACTCTCAGAGCGCGTTTTGTAAACCAATTGTTATAAACTTATAAAATACAATAATCCTGAAATGTTAACTTTTCACGTATTCATTTTTTTGTCATTTTTTGGGTAAGCTAAGCCTTAAAAGCCTCTCAGTAGCTTTGCCACTGGTTGCTTAAGAGTCCAATGACTAAAAGTATTATTTTTAGTAGTGAAGTGATATTATATTGGCAGTATTCATATAGTGTTGTTACCAGGTTATGCTTGTTTATTTTTGCAAATTAAATGTGGTTTGGGCAGATTTATTTTCTATTTATACAGTTTTTTTATCAATAAGCTTACTGTTAAGCTTGTTTAGTATGATTTTGTTAATATTTTAATCAAAAACTAATTGTGATTTTTATTATATTGTTACGACGGTCTATTGATCATCGTATGGTACAGTGGAAAACAAAATACAAGACACCAATTAAGTCACTAATCACCAGCTTTAATTATCACAATTAATCAGTTTGTATTCAACATGATAGTCTCTTACAAAAAATCAACTAAAAATTATTCACACACAATAATAGTGTCAATTAATAGTCTCACACTATTATAAAACACATAACACTTCGCCACAATACTTCAAACCACACTGGAATAAATCGCCACTTAAAGTGACTAATCGCCGATAAAAGACTGACTCTAAGCAGCAGTTGTCATTGTTCAAATAGATAGCACAAGTGTTCCAGGATAGTCCATAGTCCACGTCAACTCTACACTAGAGTATAATTGCTTGTGGCCTTGACACAGTGGGCGCGGCTGGTGAAGTCTGGAATATTCTTGCTAACACCTGTTAAGAATCACGTACGCACACAACATTATAGCTGGTTCCACTTGAACATGTAAAATGTTCTGTAATGTCTTGACAATATGTATATGTTCAAATTGGGGAAATGTCGAAGGTGTGTGAGCATTTATGTTTTGTATTAGAGACTTTTTACATATTTTTCATTGTATTTCATAGTTTGTAACCATCTTCAAAAAGGAAGAGGTTCTATATTGTAATGATCTATTTTTTACAAAGTGTTTATGTTTAAAATATTGTTTGAAATATTAAAGGTTGTAGTTGTTGAAAATTGAAAGTTACTAATTTTATAAAGTAGTTAAAATGTAGCATCAGATGTTATTAAAAGTGTGTTTACAATTGCAAAATTATAATTGTCTGAAAAGAATTCCCTTAGATAAAAATAAAATAATTGCGTGAATATTATTTGAACACTAACGTTGGTTAAATTTAAAAATAAAGTGTACTAGCTGGTCACTTGATGATGGTGACCGTCTTGCTGATGCTAGCAGCGAAACTCCTCCTCCAGGTTGATAGTCGTCTAAGTACGTACAGTCTAGTAACGTCTGGACAATAGAATTAATGAAATACACTTCCACGTACCTGTTCGTGTTCTCTGGAAGTTCAGAAGTTCAATACAGCAATAAGCTGCCAAGACGGTTTACAAAACCAACTCACTTTATCTATAAGGTTAGGTTACCTTGTTTAATAATGGGCGCCACACAGGTTTATTTCGGGAAAATCCCGTGGGAAACCCATTAATAGAATCAAATAATAATTTTAAAAAGTCAAAACCGTGTTTATTGCCCTTATGGCAATGCAATTCAACAATATTTAATCACAACTAAAGGTTGTTTTGATTCTTCTGAATGAATTATTTATCTGTTTTTTAGAAATAAATTAAGTCAAGTTATGCTGCTAATAATGGGGTTTTATTTGTACCCTTGATAGTGAATTCAAACAAATATAATTAAAAGAATACATTGATGTACAATTGCAAATATTTTGTTACATACCCTATACAACTGGCTCAGAGCATAAACAATAATTCTGGTTAAGTCCAGATACTCTTTACTTTAAACATTAATATTATTTATATCTCAGGCGTAAGTTCTTTGAAACACAAAAAAGAATGCTCATGCCTACACAATAGCTAATTATTTTCTGATATAATATCGACTAGTAATGCCTTTTAGTTTACTAATATAAAAATAAAAATAAAACCTATTTTATAGGTTAGGCGTTCGTCACGCTTGATTCATGATTTACAAAGTTATATGTTGAGATCACTTATGACTAACATCCAACTTAAATAGGATTGACAAATCCATTAAATAAATTCAGACATGGTGTGATACAGAAAATGTTTCAGTGTTATGCGTCAGTACAGATTTGTTTGTCAAAACATATAGGTTATTGCACTTGGTGTAATGAATAAATTGTCACCCTGTTACCTTTGTGTTTTTAGTCTTTCGATTAAAATTCAATTAAACACATCAATGATCGGATTATAATGATCATTGTTATTCACTACACACGCACATGAACAGAGAATATTGGCCCGCTTCTGACTAAAAGGACCTTATATGATATTATTTAATTATTTCTTCTGTTCGTTATTTTCCCGCACTAAATAAAATAATACTGCACTTAGACGCACTGGTTCTTTGTAGAATATCTTGTAGTTACTTTTTGTTGTTGCCGAAAAGATTCCATCGATGCACTATTACAATGACGCTATCAGTTAGTAGAAATTTTGATGAGACGAGCGCACCTGCCGCTCCGAATGAAAGTAAAAAGTGTCTAACGGTAATAAGCCGCTGTTCTTTATATACCCTATGGTTTGATCAGCCTTAGGCGATTGTTTTATTTATTAAGCTATTTTCTGATTGGCTTAGCCAGGCGTTACGAAAGTGACGTATTGTCTTTTCAACTGTCACTAACGGTTTTTTAACCGACTCGCCAGAATGATTGACAGCCGTCGTTGTTGTTAGTGTTGATAAACAGATTTCTTATTCATTTTGTGCAAATGATGCTAACGCCTGTCACGCATTTATTATAGTTGCGATCGGGGTCGTATCACTATCAAATTAAAGGATATTTTTTCCTCTTCAATTTGATATAGTTTGACACTGGTTTATTTACACTTTTACTGACGTTGTTTAATAAACAATGTTCAGGTACTCGGCTTCGTGCTGTCGTCTGCTAATCGAAGCCGGCGATTACACTCTCTTATTAATATTGTTTGTGTTCCACATCGCGTTTTTTCACTTAAACGTTTATGTTAGAACACTATTATATCTGTACTGATATTTATTTACTGAATATTATGATTAAACCTTAACTTATACATTGCTATTAACTATACTTACTCACTATGACATTTTGTTTCACATTATTTTGCTCCAGGCTATTAATTAACAATTGAACTATTAGTCGTATATCATATTAATAATGCTTATACTGTTTGGGTATAAAGATTGTTCAGTGTATGTGATTTACACTTCTAGTACTTTCTACTAATCACCTTACTGATGATTGTTTGTTTTAGGCATTGCTGAGGCATACCGTTTGTATCGGATTTATGCCTTAATAACATTTATTAGTTCACAATTCGGTACCTTGCTGAGGTAGCTTATTTGTATAAGGTTCCCTCTTACAAACATGTTTACTTGTCACAAGCACATTTGAGACTGTAATACAGCTTCAATCTCATATTGTGGCCATAGCTAATCTTAGTTCTTGGCATTAATAGTTACTAGTCACAGTTGATTAATTCTCAGCCAAATGCTGATGCTGATATCACATTATTCAGATTCTTATTTAATGATTTTTATTAACATGTCAAATTTCATTTAATTTATTCACTGACTCGCTTGACACCTTAAAGTGAATTTAATTTGTCCATTAGTTTGTGTCAGTTATAGTATGGTTGTAGTGTCAAGCAGTATTTGGGTTTACTACTTCTTGTGGCACTTCTTCTTCTTTCTTCTTCAATGGTTCCCCTCTTCTTGGCTACTCTTATCATTAGATTATCTATTTACATTACCGTTATGTATTTATTAAATCTGATGGTATATGTCAAGGTTATATAACATCTGGTTATGTTACATATACTCCCCCCTCAAAATTGATAATTTGAGAGAAAATTTGATTTTTGATAAAATTATCATTTCATTTCAGTTTTTAGTATATTACTACTGTTTTTTGTCTTGTACTCTTTACATTGACCTTTAACATACTATTAGTGTGTTACACTAGCTTGAGTTCTCGGCTAGTGATATAATTCTTAGCTTACTAGTATTGTTTCAAGTTTCTCACATTTTAAGTCATTTAATTACAATAGATTTCACTTCTTAAATTAACAATTTCCTGTCTTATATACACTTTTCTTTCTCATTACATATCATTACTTTTGTGATTATCTCAATGGTTCTTTCATTTTTTACCTCACAGATTCTTTAATAATAGTCCTTGATACATTACTATATAATTCCCTAACATTTGTAGTGGGTTCGGAATCAGAGTGGCTCACTGTGGCATACATTCTCCGCCGTTCCTCATTACACATACTCAGAAGCAGAGGCATCCTCATCTCTGTCTGAGACAAAATAAAAATTGCACATAGCAATAGTTGCACTATCACAACATATAAAACATAATATATCATTCATTTTTCAATAATATAACATATTCAATATAATATTCAAGGTATTAGAGGTTTCATTTGTATCACATCTCCTTCTTTTATACTTTCTAATATACTTCCTTGTCACAGGTAATTATTTCTTTTCAGACTTGACATTCTCGGCCATGCTTTTTATTAGCCGTATTGTTACCTTTTTATACTAGTTGACAATTTGTTTTGGTTTACTTGAGTATTCTTAAAATTACACACGTACATTGATCCTTATATAATTATGCAGTTGTTTTTTACATATAGAGTTTACAATATTTCATTCTTACAATAGTTTACTAGTTTTTCTCTCGTCAACAATTTACACTTATCCTGAATTATCAGGGTTTACAGTATTCATATACTAAATGCTTTTGTTAGATGTTCTCTGACATATCTTGTTACATACAATATTTGGTAATTAAATAACATTTTTCTTTCGTGTCCCATACGATGATCAGTTAGACCATCGTAACGATATGTTTTAGGCCTACTAGGTACATTTTATGCATGAAAAAATAATTTAACCAATCCTAGACACTTGAATTTTCCTTAAATCACCAGATAACGATGTTCTTTTGTTCTTGTGAAATATTAGGCTGTGTGTGTGTGTGTGTGTGTGTGTGTGTGTGTGTGTGTGTGTGTGTAGCGCACGCGTGTATTCGCGGTACAGTTTTAGTTCTAATTCTACTTTCAGCATGCTCCATTACAATATACTGAAATATTACTTGCTGTGAAAGTCTTATTGGATACATTAGGTACATATCAAAATAAGACTATAATTGAAATTTGCATACTATGAAATACAAAATGTAACTATTATAAATACAAAAATAAAGCGAAGTTAGAACAATGTTACAGTATGCACAAACCAGATCCGTTTGATGGAATAATGTAACTATTATAAATACAAAAATAAAGCGAAGTTAGAGCAATGTTACAGTATGCACAAACCAGATCCGTTTAATGGAATAATGGAATTAACAGCTCTTCAAAAAAGTTTGACATATTTCTTTGTTATCACATCCTCTTCTTATATAGGCCAGTGGAATTTTCCTGAAGACTAATGTCAACACTGTTTTTCGGATTAACACATCATTTTATTTCTTGTAACACCAAACTATGATGAGACGTTCTCAGTGGCTTGACTGAGACTCAGTCGTGCACTTAAGGATGTCTCATCATAGTATGGGTGAAATGTTTGTGTTAAAAAAAATAAAACAACATTTAATAAAAATATCAGTTTAAAATAAAATGTTTTAAACCAAAGAACAGTGTTATTGTTAACGAAACCCACGAAAGTTTATGAGTGAAACTCCTGAAGACTGTTCTTTTGTTGTGTAAGTTATTACATTCAAAGACAGAGTGTTAAACTGGTATTTCTTAGCTTTTACATATTGTAACGTTACATAACCCATGCCCAAATATGATAACACAATCATCCCACTCTAAAGGTCAGAAATGGGTATTATGTACCTAGCTATAGAATACTTTGTACTACAGAACACTATAAACAATAACAAAGTGACATATAGTGTACAAAGTGAGATATAGTGTACATAGTGAGAGGGTAAATTGTTAAAAAGGAGCATCTTTTAAAATGTAAATGGAAAAACAATCAGTTGTAGCAGTGGACTATATTGCTGCTGATAAATTTTGTATTTTGTTTGTATTTTGTATAATTTGTATTGTGTAAGCCACAAAGGTTTTGTACCTAGGTATAATTTTTATGTTTAATATAATAATTGTGTTTAAATATAAGATAACCCAGTGTTAGATATAAAATGATAATGATATAAAAGAATACTATGTAAGTAAGATGGCATGGGAAAATAGTTTAGAGTAAGGATACGTTAAGCAAATAATAAATAATAAATAAATACAATTGAAGGAAATTAAAATATTAAAGACCTATGTATAAGCTTAAGAGAAAATAGAAAGAAAAACCTTATATAAATTAAATTGGATTATAAACAAAATTAAAAAAGGATTATTTTTCTATAAAGAAGAAATAAATTTATAATAATTAATAATAACCTATATACAGAAAAGTATATAGATTCACCAATAAAAAAACCATAAAAAATTCTTGGTTACTAACAGTAACCAACTAACAAGATATGAAATTAATTGTTAAAACGATTGAGAGGTGAACGTTTGAAAAAGTGTAATGCCTATTTAAATATTTGAAAATTTATGAATACTTTCGGAATAAACAGTGCGAAATTTAATAAAAATTGACGAGAGATGTACACCTTCTATTAGAACTTCTGCAAGTAGCACCATCCAAGCCTTTATTTGACGAAATTTTGAGAAACTTAACGACTGGTTCTAGGCCTAGTATCTAGCACTTCGAGATTTTGGTGAGACCGTATCCTAGTAAAAATTAACTGAATAACAACTCAACTATAACTTCTAACACTAGAAACAGCACCATACAAGTAAACACTTCAGGAAAAGAGGTGAAACAAACTTTATTAGTTTTTGTTAACCAAAAAATCTTCATAACGGATCTCTGTGAGTTTTCAGCCGCCATTAAATAATTCCGTATTTGTAGCGAGGAACATAACCTGTACTCTGGCGGATAAACCCGGAACTACAGACTAAAGAAAACAAAATATAATCTATATTTCTTTTGTAAAGCTTGGTATTAAATTATTCATTTCTGACCGTCTCATAGCACAAAGAACTTACAAAGAACCCTGGGAAATTAAAAAAAAAAAAAGAATTCTTTATTGTTTTATATTTCATAAAGGATAAAAATATTTGTTATACTTTCTATGTTTACCAAATAAGATCGAACTAATGTTGTGTTGACAGGGAGAATCGATTACAACTTTCTGTATTGGGAGAAGATAAAAAACAGTGTATTTATTAAAATAAATACCATGAATACTTTGTTATAAATAATAAAATGTGTATTATTTTCAGTAGAGGGTAGTTGTTTACAGATTGTCAGGAGACACAGAAGAGGACGAACAACCAGAAAACATTACAGACAATTGGTGTTAATGTAACCTACAATTTGTTTGTAAACGTCAAAGTCAGCTGGTCTTATGAGCGGAGAAATTTAAACTAAGTAATTGTAGTAAACAAGAGGATAATACTTTTTGCACTCTCTCTCCTAACAACTTCGTTGAATTCTCCCAAATCACACACTCTCGATTTCTTTTTCTTTTTGGTTTTATTTAAGTTAAACATAAATTATAACGGACACTGAACATTTGCAAATACAATCAGTAAAGGATTAACAGTGACTCTCATTAAAGCGAGATTTTCGAGGAGAATAAATAGACTAAAAGAAATTTGTTTTACGAAACGTCTAATAGACTCTCTGAGACTTTATCCGCGAGACGTTACAAGATGACGCTAACAATGTGAGGCTAATAAAAATAAAGAAATAATTATAGTGACGATCGGAAAAGATAATAAGACTACCAAACATTTACCCGCGAGACGTTACAAGATAGCGCTCAACTTAAAAGGGCTTTAATTAGGAAAGAAATTTTGAGATATTAGAAAAAATAATATAACAAAAAACCTAATTTTCGTCGGCAGCTATGAGAAAACAAGAAATGCATAATACCAGAGGCAGATCGAAGAAGAGGGCAGAAGACAAGGAGAAGGAAGAAGTTGGACAGGAACAAGAGATAGAAGTAGTCACGGACAGTGAAATGGAACAACTAATTGGTGATAAAGAAGAAACCAAAGTAGTCACAAACACGGAAAAGGAAAGAGTTGAAGAGGATGCCCAAGGGGACCAACCAGATAAATCGGAAGCCAGAAGAGAACCAGATTGGCAAGAAATGATGAGGCTAATGATGGAGAAAATGGATAGCATTAAGGAAAGCAATAAACAAACAAATGACAAAATAGATGAAAACTCAAGGAAACAAAATGAAACCTTGAGCGAGAAATTTAATAAAATAGATGAAAATTTTAGTAAACAGGAGGAAACTTCGAAGAAACAAAACGAAACTTTGAAAGAAAAAAACAAGCAAACCAATGATAAAATAGATGAAAATTTTAGGAAAGAGGAGGACAAATTTGATAAAATAGATGAAAACTCAAGGAAACAAAATGAAACCTTGAGCGAAAAATTTGACAAAATAGATGAAAACTTTAGGAAACAGGAGGAGAACTCAAGGAAGCAAAATGAAACCTTGAGGGACAGTTTAAAACAAATTGAGAAAATAAACGAAGAAAGTTTAAAGCGGATTGCGGGTAAGATGGAGAAGTTCAATAAGGAGATATGGGAAACTTTCGGGGAGAAGTTTGAAAATGTTAATACACTTAGCCAAAAAGCAGATACACACAAGGAGGAGACAAATAAACAAATGGACCATAGTTTCAAGAATTTGGATGAAACAGACAGCACTTCAGAAGGTATTAAAGTAAGTCCGAATACAGAAGAGAGCAGGAAGGAAATAGAAATTACAGAATACCAAGGTGTAATGCCATCGGAAAATAAAAATAGCCACAACAAAGAGGATAATCAATACCTGGAAAAGAAGACCAAGAAAATAAGAAAAACATGTAGATAGAAAATAATAAATACAATGGAAGAATGGGAGATGATTACAGATGGATTAATTAATGTATTTAACCTCCCAATTAATGAACAGAGGGAATTAATTAAGTTTGGATATCATTTAAATATGTCGACGATTGAAGTGCATCAGAAGATATCAGTCATATCATCAAGACGGAATATATCATTAAAAAATTTGGTAAATAATCCAGGGGAAAAAAGGAATGGAATGATATTAAAAATGAGTGAATATGTTATGTCAGAGGAGGTGCAATACCTGTTAGTTAAAAAAGAACTAACAATGACGGAAAACCGTGACTTCAATGAAGACTTTGTATCAGCTGAGTTACGATGCCAGGTGAAAGAGAGGTATTTAACAAGTACCAAAATCATTATGAACACCCCAGTAATCAGAGGAAAGGGAGTACCTGAGTTGATGGACCATGGTTAAACTAAATAATAACCAACCAGAAAAAGGGGACTGATTTTCTGATACCGACCAAGCAACCCATTGGAAAGAAAAACCCCAAAATTCAAAAACTATGTAAGGACAACTTACTTAATTTATTCAGAAACAATATGATTTAATAAAAACCCCAAAATTCAAAAACTATGTAAGGACAACTTACTTAATTTATTCAGAAACAATATGATTTAATAAAAACCCCAAAAATCAAAAAGCCTGTAAGGACAACTTACTTAATTTATTCAGGAACAATATGATTTAAGAAAAACTATGTAAGGACAACTTACTTAAGATATTTCGAAACAATTTGATTTAATAAACTACAAACCACCAAGACAATGTAAGAACAGATTATTAAATAATAATTATAAATAACTGCTTTAAAATGGAATAATAGGAAAAATAATATTTTGATGGTAACAAACAGAAGAAAAAAAAATAAATAAAAACAATTGATGGTAATGTGCTCAAATAAGAAGAATAACGAATAATTCAATGACTACAATGAAGCTAAAGAATGATGATAATTAATACAACTATAATTTAGAATTTCTCGGAATTGAAAATGATATAGGAAGAAATGGTAAGGAGAAAATATGTCACAAGAAGGAAAGTTAAAAGGATTTTAAAATAATGCCTATCAATAATGTTATATGCTATTAGTTAATGAAAAGAAGAAGGAATCAAGAAGAAAAAGAAATATATAATTAATTGCAAACAGCAACAGTATGAAGAATCCCAAAAGTGTTTAGTATTAGTCACTAATCGACTACTTATAAGTTTCTTATTATAATGAATTGACCGTAGAAATGTTCCGGCAATAATTTTCCTGAGCAGGGATGATGTTCCCCTTGTCTCAGAAGGTGTAAGGATGGAGAGCGGAGTAATGGACCCAAAAGTGGCCACCCGAACTGAACCACCGCACAGGATAGGGAAAAATGTTAGGGAAATTGAATATTTAAGGGATAATGATAAAATAGCTGAAAAGAGTAATATTAGATTTCAGAAGTATGAATGTAGAAAATAGAAGGAAGATAGCAAACAGAAGCTTAATTGAGAAAGCGAATTTATAGAAGTAAATAGAAATATAAGTGTTAAAACAAGTTTTTTATGATTAGTGTGACCAGCCCTTATCAAGTAATATGTGGAAGGACCAATACCCAGAGAAATTAAATCATTAACGAATATGCCTCCAAAAGAGAGAGAGAGAGAGAGTTGAATCTAAAATCCAGCTTATTACCATTAACCGAATAACAGGTGTATAAACAATCAGAAAGGAAGGAATATTATGAAGAGTAATGGAAGAATCCGAAGATTGAAGGGTTCAACAATTTATTTTAAAACCAGTAAACAAAAATAAATGTTCTAGTAGGGGGGGGGCTTTATGTAACGTTACATAACCCATGCCCAAATATGATAACACAATCATCCCACTCTAAAGGTCAGAAATGGGTATTATGTACCTAGCTATAGAATACTTTGTACTACAGAGCACTATAAACAATAACAAAGTGACATATAGTGTACAAAGTGCGATATAGTGTACATAGTGAGAGGGTAAATTGTTAAAAAGGAGCATCTTTTAAAATGTAGATGGAAAAACAATCAATTGTAGCAGTGGACTATATTGCTGCTGATAAATTTTGTATTTTGTATAATTTGTATTGTGTAAGCCACAAAGGTTTTGTACCTAGGTATAATTTTTATGTTTAATATAATAATTGTGTTTAAATATAAGATAACCCAGTGTTAGATATAAAATGATAATGATATAAAATAATACTATGTAAGTAAGATGGCATAGGAAAATAGTTTAGAGTAAGGATACGTTAAGCAAATAATAAATAATAAATAAATACAATTGAAGGAAATTAAAATATTAAAGACCTATGTATAAGCTTAAGAGAAAATAGAAAGAAAAACCTTATATAAATTAAATTGGATTATAAACAAAATTAAAAAAGGATTATTTTTCTATAAAGAAGAAATAAATTTATAATAATTAATAATAGCCTATATACAGAAAAGTATGTAGATTCACCAATAAAAAACCATAAAAAATTCTTTGTTACTAACAGTAACCAACTAACAAGATATGAAATTAATTGTTAAAACGATTGAGAGGAGAACGTTTGAAAAAGTGTAATGCCTATTTAAAAATTTGAAAATTTATGAATAATTTTGGAATAAACAGTGCGAAATTTAATAAAAATTGACGAGAGATGTACACCTTCTATTAGAACTTCTGCAAGTAGCACCATCCAAGCCTTTATTTGATGAAATTTTGAGAAACTTAACGACTGGTTCTAGGCCTAGTATCTAGCACTTCGAGATTTTGGTGAGACCGTATCCTAGTAAAAATTAACTGAATTACAACTCAACTATAACTTCTAACACTAGAAACAGGACCATACAAGTAAACACTTCAGGAAAAGAGGTGAAACAAACTTTATTAATTTTTGTTAACCAAAAAATCTTCATAACGGATCTCTGTGAGTTTTCAGCCGCCATTAAATAATTCCGTATTTGTAGCGAGGAACATAACCTGTACTCTGGCGGATAAACCCGGAACTACAGACTAAAGAAAACAAAATATAATCTATATTTCTTTTGTAAAGCTTGGTATTAAATTATTCATTTCTGACCGTCTCATAGCACAAAGAACTTACAAATAACCCTGGGAAATTAAAAAAAAAAAAAAAGGAATTCTTTATTGTTTTATATTTCATAAAGGATAAAAATATTTGTTATACTTTCTATGTTTACCAAATAAGATCGAACTAATGTTGTGTTGACAGGGAGAATCGATTACAACTTTCTGTATTGGGAGAAGATAAAAAACAGTGTATTTATTAAAATAAATACCATGAATACTTTGTTATAAATAATAAAATGTGTATTATTTTCAGTAGAGGGTAGTTGTTTACAGATTGTCAGGAGACACAGAAGAGGACGAACAACCAGAAAACATTACAGACAATTGGTGTTAATGTAACCTACAATTTGTTTGTAAACGTCAAAGTCAGCTGGTCTTATGAGCGGAGAAATTTAAACTAAGTAATTGTAGTAAACAAGAGGATAATACTTTTTGCACTCTCTCTCCTAACAACTTCGTTGAATTCTCCCAAATCACACACTCTCGATTTCTTTTTCTTTTTGGTTTTATTTAAGTTAAACATAAATTATAACGGACACTGAACATTTGCAAATACAATCAATAAAGGATTAACAGTGACTCTCATTAAAGCGAGATTTTCGAGGAGAATAAATAGACTAAAAGAAATTTTTTTAGGAAACGTCTAATAGACTCTCCGAGACTTTATCCGCGAGACGTTACAAGATGACGCTAACAACGTGAGGCTAATAAAAATAAAGAAATAATTATAGTGACGATCGGAAAAGATAATAAGACTCCCAAACATTTACCCGCGAGACGTTACAAGATGGCGCTCAACTTAAAAGGGCTTTAATTAGGAAAGAAATTTTGAGATATTAGAAAAAATAATATAACAAAAACCTAATTTTCGTCGGCAGCTATGAGAAAACAAGAAATGCATAATACCAGAGGCAGATCGAAGAAGAGGGCAGAAGACAAGGAGAAGGAAAAAGGTGGACAGGAACAAGAGATAGAAGTAGTCACGGACAGTGAAATGGAACAACCAATGGGTGATAAAGAAGAAACCAAAGTAGTCACAAACACGGAAAAGGAAAGAGTTGAAGAGGATGCCCAAGGGGACCAACCAGATAAATCGGAAGCCAGAAGAGAACCAGATTGGCAAGAAATGATGAGGCTAATGATGGAGAAAATGGATAGCATTAAGGAAAGCAATAAACAAACAAATGACAAAATAGATGAAAACTCAAGGAAACAAAATGAAACCTTGAGCGAGAAATTTAATAAAATAGATGAAAATTTTAGTAAACAGGAGGAAACTTCGAAGAAACAAAACGAAACTTTGAAAGAAAAAAACAGGCAAACCAATGATAAAATAGATGAAAATTTTAGGAAGGAGGAGGACAAATTTGATAAAATAGATGAAAACTCAAGGAAACAAAATGAAACCTTGAGCGAAAAATTTGACAAAATAGATGAAAACTTTAGGAAACAGTAGGAGAACTCAAGGAAGCAAAATGAAACCTTGAGGGACAGTTTAAAACAAATTGAGAAAATAAACGAAGAAAGTTTAAAGCGGATTGAGGGTAAGATGGAGAAGTTCAATAAGGAGATATGGGAAACTTTCGGGGAGAAGTTTGAAAATGTTAATACACTTAGCCAAAAAGCAGATACACACAAGGAGGAGACAAATAAACAAGTGGACCATAGTTTCAAGAATTTGGATGAAACAGACAGCACTTCAGAAGGTATTAAAGTAAGTCCGAATACAGAAGAGAGCAGGAAGGAAATAGAAATTACAGAATACCAAGGTGTAATGCCATCGGAAAATAAAAATAGCCACAACAAAGAGGATAATCAATACCTGGAAAAGAAGACCAAGAAAATAAGAAAAACATGTAGATAGAAAATAATAAATACAATGGAAGAATGGGAGATGATTACAGATTGATTAATTAATGTATTTAACCTCCCAATTAATGAACAGAGGGAATTAATTAAGTTTGGATATCATTTAAATATGTCGACGATTGAAGTGCATCAGAAGATATCAGTCACATCATCAAGACGGAATATATCATTAAAAAATTTGGTAAATAATCCAGGGGAAAAAAGGAATGAAATGATATTAAAAATGAGTGAATATGTTATGTCAGAGGAGGTGCAATACCTGTTAGTTAAAAAAGAACTAACAATGACGGAAAACCGTGACTTCAATGAAGACTTTGTATCAGCTGAGTTACGGTGCCAGGTGAAAGAGAGGTATTTAACAAGTACCAAAATCATTATGAACACCCCAGTAATCAGAGGAAAGGGAGTACCTGAGTTGATGGACCATGGTTAAACTAAATAATAACCAACCAGAAAAAGGGGACTGATTTTCTGATACCGACCAAGCAACCCATTGGAAAGAAAAACCCCAAAATTCAAAAACTATGTAAGGACAACTTACTTAATTTATTCAGAAACAATATGATTTAATAAAAACCCCAAAATTCAAAAAGCCTGTAAGGACAACTTACTTAATTTATTCAGGAACAATATGATTTAATAAAAACTATGTAAGGACAACTTACTTAAGATATTTCGAAACAATTTGATTTAATAAACAACAAACCACCAAGAAAATGTAAGAACAGATTATTAAATAATAATTATAAATAACTGCTTTAAAATGGAATAATAGGAAAAATAATATTTTGATGGTAACAAACAGAAAATAAATAAATAAATAAAAACAATTGATGGTAATGTGCTCAAATAAGAAGAATAACGAATAATTCAATGACTACAATGAAGCTAAAGAATGATGATAATTAATACAACTATAATTTAGAATTTCTCGGAATTGAAAATGATATAGGAAGAAATGGTAAGGAGAAAATATGTCACAAGAAGGAAACTTAAAAGGATTTTAAAATAATGCCTATCAATAATGTTATATGCTATTAGTTAATGAAAAGAAGAAGGAATCAAGAAGAAAAAGAAATATATAATTAATTGCAAACAGCAATAGTATGAAGAATCCCAAAAGTGTTTAGTATTAGTCGCTAATCGACTACTTATAAGTTTCTTATTATAATGAATTGACCGTAGAAATGTTCCGGCAATAATTTTCCTGAGCAGGGATGATGTTCCCCTGGTCTCAGAAGGTGTAAGGATGGAGAGCGGAGTAATGGACCCAAAAGTGGCCACCCGAACTGAACCACCGCACAGGATAGGGAAAAATGTTAGGGAAATTGAATATTTAAGGGATAATGATAAAATAGCTGAAAAGAGTAATATTAGATTTCAGAAGTATGAATGTAGAAAATAGAAGGAAGATAGCAGACAGAAGCTTAATTGAGAAAGCGAATTTATAGAAGTAAATAGAAATATAAGTGTTAAAACAAGTTTTTTATGATTAGTGTGACCAGCCCTTATCAAGTAATATGTGGAAGGACCAATACCCAGAGAAATTAAATCATTAACGAATATGCCTTCAAAAGAGAGAGAGAGAGAGTTGAATATAAAATCCAGCTTATTACCATTAACCGAATAACAGGTGTATAAACAATCAGAAAGGAAGGAATATTATGAAGAGTAATGGAAGAATCCGAAGATTGAAGGGTTCAACAATTTATTTTAAAACCAGTAAACAAAAATAAATGTTCTAGTAGGGGGGGGGGCTTTATGTAACGTTACATAACCCATGCCCAAATATGATAACACAATCATCCCACTCTAAATGTCAGAAATGGGTATTATGTACCTAGCTATAGAATACTTTGTACTACAGAGCACTATAAACAATAACAAAGTGACATATAGTGTACAAAGTGCGATATAGTGTACATAGTGAGAGGGTAAATTGTTAAAAAGGAGCATCTTTTAAAATGTAGATGGAAAAACAATCAATTGTAGCAGTGGACTATATTGCTGCTGATAAATTTTGTATTTTGTATAATTTGTATTGTGTAAGCCACAAAGGTTTTGTACCTAGGTATAATTTTTATGTTTAATATAATAATTGTGTTTAAATATAAGATAACCCAGTGTTAGATATAAAATGATAATGATATAAAATAATACTATGTAAGTAAGATGGCATGGGAAAATAGTTTAGAGTAAGGATACGTTAAGCAAATAATAAATAATAAATAAATACAATTGAAGGAAATTAAAATATTAAAGACCTATGTATAAGCTTAAGAGAAAATAGAAAGAAAAACCTTATATAAATTAAATTGGATTATAAACAAAATTAAAAGATTTTTTTTCTATAAAGAAGAAATAAATTTATAATAATTAATAATAGCCTATATACAGAAAAGTATATAGATTCACCAATAAAAAACCATAAAAAATTCTTGGTTACTAACAGTAACCAACTAACAAGATATGAAATTAATTGTTAAAACGATTGAGAGGTAAACGTTTGAAAAAGTGTAATGCCTATTTAAAAATTTGAAAATTTATGAATAATTTTGGAATAAACAGTGCGAAATTTAATAAAAATTGACGAGAGATGTACACCTTCTATTAGAACTTCTGCAAGTAGCACCATCCAAGCCTTTATTTGACGAAATTTTGAGAAACTTAACGACTGGTTCCAGGCCTAGTATCTAGCACTTCGAGATTTTGGTGAGACCGTATCCTAGTAAAAATTAACTGAATTACAACTCAACTATAACTTCTAACACTAGAAACAGGACCATACAAGTAAACACTTCAGGAAAAGAGGTGAAACAAACTTTATTAATTTTTGTTAACCAAAAAATCTTCATAACGGATCTCTGTGAGTTTTCAGCCGCCATTAAATAATTCCGTATTTGTAGCGAGGAACATAACCTGTACTCTGGCGGATAAACCCGGAACTACAGACTAAAGAAAACAAAATATAATCTATATTTCTTTTGTAAAGCTTGGTATTAAATTATTCATTTCTGACCGTCTCATAGCACAAAGAACTTACAAATAACCCTGGGAAATTAAAAAAAAAAAAAGAATTCTTTATTGTTTTATATTTCATAAAGGATAAAAATATTTGTTATACTTTCTATGTTTACCAAATAAGATCGAACTAATGTTGTGTTGACAGGGAGAATCGATTACAACTTTCTGTATTGGGAGAAGATAAAAAACAGTGTATTTATTAAAATAAATACCATGAATACTTTGTTATAAATAATAAAATGTGTATTATTTTCAGCAGAGGGTAGTTGTTTACAGATTGTCAGGAGACACAGAAGAGGACGAACAACCAGAAAACATTACAGACAATTGGTGTTAATGTAACCTACAATTTGTTTGTAAACGTCAAAGTCAGCTGGTCTTATGAGCGGAGAAATTTAAACTAAGTAATTGTAGTAAACAAGAGGATAATACTTTTTGCACTCTCTCTCCTAACAACTTCGTTGAATTCTTCCAAATCACACACTCTCGATTTCTTTTTCTTTTTGGTTTTATTTAAGTTAAACATAAATTATAACGGACACTGAACATTTGCAAATACAATCAATAAAGGATTAACAGTGACTCTCATTAAAGCGAGATTTTCTAGGAGAATAAATAGACTAAAAGAAATTTTTGTAGGAAACGTCTAATAGACTCTCCGAGACTTTATCCGCGAGACGTTACAAGATGACTCTAACAACGTGAGGCTAATAAAAATAAAGAAATAATTATAGTGACGATCGGAAAAGATAATAAGACTCCCAAACATTTACCCGCGAGACGTTACAAGATGGCGCTCAACTTAAAAGGGCTTTAATTAGGAAAGAAATTTTGAGATATTAGAAAAAATAATATAACAAAAAACCTAATTTTCGTCGGCAGCTATGAGAAAACAAGAAATGCATAATACCAGAGGCAGATCGAAGAAGAGGGCAGAAGACAAGGAGAAGGAAGAAGGTGGACAGGAACAAGAGATAGAAGTAGTCACGGACAGTGAAATGGAACAACCAATGGGTGATAAAGAAGAAACCAAAGTAGTCACAAACACGGAAAAGGAAAGAGTTGAAGAGGATGCCCAAGGGGACCAACCAGATAAATCGGAAGCCAGAAGAGAACCAGATTGGCAAGAAATGATGAGGCTAATGATGGAGAAAATGGATAGCATTAAGGAAAGCAATAAACAAACAAATGACAAAATAGATGAAAACTCAAGGAAACAAAATGAAACCTTGAGCGAGAAATTTAATAAAATAGATGAAAATTTTAGTAAACAGGAGGAAACTTCGAAGAAACAAAACGAAACTTTGAAGGAACAAAACAGGCAAACCAATGATAAAATAGATGAAAATTTTAGGAAGGAGGAGGACAAATTTGATAAAATAGATGAAAACTCAAAGAAACAAAATGAAACCTTGAGCGAAAAATTTGACAAAATAGATGAAAACTTTAGGAAACAGTAGGAGAACTCAAGGAAGCAAAATGAAACCTTGAGGGACAGTTTAAAACAAATTGAGAAAATAAACGAAGAAAGTTTAAAGCGGATTGAGGGTAAGATGGAGAAGTTCAATAAGGAGATATGGGAAACTTTCGGGGAGAAGTTTGAAAATGTTAATACACTTAGCCAAAAAGTAGATACACACAAGGAGGAGACAAATAAACAAATGGACCATAGTTTCAAGAATTTGGATGAAACAGACAGCACTTCAGAAGGTATTAAAGTAAGTCCGAATACAGAAGAGAGCAGGAAGGAAATAGAAATTACAGAATACCAAGGTGTAATGCCATCGGAAAATAAAAATAGCCACAACAAAGAGGATAATCAATACCTGGAAAAGAAGACCAAGAAAATAAGAAAAACATGTAGATAGAAAATAATAAATACAATGGAAGAATGGGAGATGATTACAGATTGATTAATTAATGTATTTAACCTCCCAATTAATGAACAGAGGGAATTAATTAAGTTTGGATATCATTTAAATATGTCGACGATTGAAGTGCATCAGAAGATATCAGTCACATCATCAAGACGGAATATATCATTAAAAAATTTGGTAAATAATCCAGGGGAAAAAAGGAATGAAATGATATTAAAAATGAGTGAATATGTTATGTCAGAGGAGGTGCAATACCTGTTAGTTAAAAAAGAACTAACAATGACGGAAAACCGTGACTTCAATGAAGACTTTGTATCAGCTGAGTTACGGTGCCAGGTGAAAGAGAGGTATTTAACAAGTACCAAAATCATTATGAACACCCCAGTAATCAGAGGAAAGGGAGTACCTGAGTTGATGGACCATGGTTAAACTAAATAATAACCAACCAGAAAAAGGGGACTGATTTTCTGATACCGACCAAGCAACCCATTGGAAAGAAAAACCCCAAAATTCAAAAACTATGTAAGGACAACTTACTTAATTTATTCAGAAACAATATGATTTAATAAAAACCCCAAAATTCAAAAACTATGTAAGGACAACTTACTTAATTTATTCAGAAACAATATGATTTAATAAAAACCCCAAAATTCAAAAAGCCTGTGAGGACAACTTACTTAATTTATTCAGGAACAATATGATTTAATAAAAACTATGTAAGGACAACTTACTTAAGATATTTCGAAACAATTTGATTTAATAAACAACAAACCACCAAGAAAATGTAAGAACAGATTATTAAATAATAATTATAAATAACTGCTTTAAAATGGAATAATAGGAAAAATAATATTTTGATGGTAACAAACAGAAAATAAATAAATAAATAAAAACAATTGATGGTAATGTGCTCAAATAAGAAGAATAACGAATAATTCAATGACTACAATGAAGCTAAAGAATGATGATAATTAATACAACTATAATTTAGAATTTCTCGGAATTGAAAATGATATAGGAAGAAATGGTAAGGAGAAAATATGTCACAAGAAGGAAACTTAAAAGGATTTTAAAATAATGCCTATCAATAATGTTATATGCTATTAGTTAATGAAAAGAAGAAGGAATCAAGAAGAAAAAGAAATATATAATTAATTGCAAACAGCAATAGTATGAAGAATCCCAAAAGTGTTTAGTATTAGTCGCTAATCGACTACTTATAAGTTTCTTATTATAATGAATTGACCGTAGAAATGTTCCGGCAATAATTTTCCTGAGCAGGGATGATGTTCCCCTGGTCTCAGAAGGTGTAAGGATGGAGAGCGGAGTAATGGACCCAAAAGTGGCCACCCGAACTGAACCACCGCACAGGATAGGGAAAAATGTTAGGGAAATTGAATATTTAAGGGATAATGATAAAATAGCTGAAAAGAGTAATATTAGATTTCAGAAGTATGAATGTAGAAAATAGAAGGAAGATAGCAGACAGAAGCTTAATTGAGAAAGCGAATTTATAGAAGTAAATAGAAATATAAGTGTAAAAACAAGTTTTTATGATTAGTGTGACCAGCCCTTATCAAGTAATATGTGGAAGGACCAATACCCAGAGAAATTAAATCATTAACGAATATGCCTCCAAAAGAGAGAGAGAGAGAGTTGAATATAAAATCCAGCTTATTACCATTAACCGAATAACAGGTGTATAAACAATCAGAAAGGAAGGAATATTATGAAGAGTAATGGAAGAATCCGAAGATTGAAGGGTTCAACAATTTATTTTAAAACCAGTAAACAAAAATAAATGTTCTAGTAGGGGGGGGGCTTTATGTAACGTTACATAACCCATGCCCAAATATGATAACACAATCATCCCACTCTAAATGTCAGAAATGGGTATTATGTACCTAGCTATAGAATACTTTGTACTACAGAGCACTATAAACAATAACAAAGTGACATATAGTGTACAAAGTGCGATATAGTGTACATAGTGAGAGGGTAAATTGTTAAAAAGGAGCATCTTTTAAAATGTAGATGGAAAAACAATCAATTGTAGCAGTGGACTATATTGCTGCTGATAAATTTTGTATTTTGTATAATTTGTATTGTGTAAGCCACAAAGGTTTTGTACCTAGGTATAATTTTTATGTTTAATATAATAATTGTGTTTAAATATAAGATAACCCAGTGTTAGATATAAAATAATAATGATATAAAATAATACTATGTAAGTAAGATGGCATAGGAAAATAGTTTAGAGTAAGGATACGTTAAGCAAATAATAAATAATAAATAAATACAATTGTAGGAAATTAAAATATTAAAGACCTATGTATAAGCTTAAGAGAAAATAGAAAGAAAAACCTTATATAAATTAAATTGGATTATAAACAAAATTAAAAAAGGATTATTTTTCTATAAAGAAGAAATAAATTTATAATAATTAATAATAGCCTATATACAGAAAAGTATATAGATTCACCAATAAAAAACCATAAAAAATTCTTGGTTACTAACAGTAACCAACTAACAAGATATGAAATTAATTGTTAAAACGATTGAGAGGTGAACGTTTGAAAAAGTGTAATGCCTATTTAAATATTTGAAAATTTATGAATAATTTTGGAATAAACAGTGCGAAATTTAATAAAAATTGACGAGAGATTTACACCTTCTATTAGAACTTCTACAAGTAGCACCATCCAAGCCTTTATTTGACAAAATTTTGAGAAACTTAACGATTGGTTCCAGGCCTAGTAACTAGCACTTCGAGATTTTGGTGATACCATATCCTAGTAAAAATTAACTAAATTACAACTCAACTATAACTTCTAACACTAGAAACAGCACCATACAAGTAAACACTTCAGGAAAAGAGGTGAAACAAACTTTATTAATTTTTGTTAACCAAAAAATCTTCATAACGGATCTCTGTGAGTTTTCAGCCGCCATTAAATAATTCCGTATTTGTAGCGAGGAACATAACCTGTACTCTGGTGGATAAACCCGGAACTACAGACTAAAGAAAACAAAATATAATCTATATTTCTTTTGTAAAGCTTGGTATTAAATTATTCATTTCTGACCGTCTCATAGCACAAAGAACTTACAAATAACCCTGGGAAATTAAAAAAAAATGAATTCTTTATTGTTTTATATTTCATAAAGGATAAAAATATTTGTTATACTTGCTATGTTTACCAAATAAGATCGAACTAATGTTGTGTTGACAGGGAGAATCGATTACAACTTTCTGTATTGGGAGAAGATAAAAAACAGTGTATTTATTAAAATAAATACCATGAATACTTTGTTATAAATAATAAAATGTGTATTATTTTCAGTAGAGGGTAGTTGTTTACAGATTGTCAGGAGACACAGAAGAGGACGAACAACCAGAAAACATTACAGACAATTGGTGTTAATTTAACCTACAATTTGTTTGTAAACGTCAAAATCAGCTGGTCTTATGAGCGGAGAAATTTAAACTAAGTAATTGTAGTAAACAAGAGGATAATACTTTTTGCACTCTCTCTCCTAACAACTTCGTTGAATTCTCCCAAATCACACAGTCTCGATTTCTTTTTCTTTTTGGTTTTATTTAAGTTAAACATAAATTATAACGGACACTGAACATTTGCAAATACAATCAGTAAAGGATTAACAGTGACTCTCATTAAAGCGAGATTTTCGAGGAGAATAAATAGACTAAAAGAAATTTTTTTAGGAAACGTCTAATAGACTCTCCGAGACTTTATCCACGAGACGTTACAAGATGACGCTAACAACGTTGAGGCTAATAAAAATAAAGAAATAATTATAGTGACGATCGCAAAAGGTAATAAGTCTCCTAGACATTTACCCGCGAGACGTTACAAGATGGCGCTCAACTTAAAAGGGCTTTAATTAGGAAAAAATTTTGAGATATTAGAAAAAATAATATAACAAAAAACCTAATTTTCATCGGCAGCTATGAGAAAACAAGAAATGCATAATACCAGAGGCAGATCGAAGAAGAGGGCAGAAGACAAGGAGAAGGAAGAAGGTGGACAGGAACAAGAGATAGAAGTAGTCACGGACAGTGAAATGGAACAACCAATGGGTGATAAAGAAGAAACCAAAGTAGTCACAAACACGGAAAAGGAAAGAGTTGAAGAGGATGCCCAAGGGGACCGACCAGATAAAGCGGAAGCCAGAAGAGAACCAGATTGGCAAGAAATGATGAGGCTAATGATGGAGAAAATGGATAGCATTAAGGAAAGCAATAAACAAACAAATGACAAAATAGATGAAAACTCAAGGAAACAAAATGAAACCTTGAGCGAGAAATTTAATAAAATAGATGAAAATTTTAGTAAACAGGAGGAAACTTCGAAGAAACAAAACGAAACTTTGAAGGAACAAAACAGGCAAACCAATGATAAAATAGATGAAAATTTTAGGAAAGAGGAGGACAAATTTGATAAAATAGATGAAAACTCAAGGAAACAAAATGAAACCTTGAGCGAAAAATTTTACAAAATAGATGAAAACTTTAGGAAACAGGAGGAGAACTCAAGGAAGCAAAATGAAACCTTGAGGGACAGTTTATAACAAATTGAGAAAATAAACGAAGAAAGTTTAAAGCGGATTGAGGGTAAGATGGAGAAGTTCAATAAGGAGATATGGGAAACTTTCGGGGAGAAGTTTGAAAATGTTAATACACTTAGCCAAAAAGCAGATACACACAAGGAGGAGACAAATAAACAAATGGACCATAGTTTCAAGAATTTGGATGAAACATCAGACAGCACTTCAGAAGGTATTAAAGTAAGTCCAAATACAGAAGAGAGCAGGAAGGAAATAGAAATTACAGAATACCAAGGTGTAATGCCATCGGAAAATAAAAATAGCCACAACACAGAGGATAATCAATACCTGGAAAAGAAGACCAAGAAAATAAGAAAAACATGTAGAAAGAAAATAATAAATACAAGGGAAGAATGGGAGATGATTACAGATGGATTAATTAATGTATTTAACCTCCCAATTAATGAACAGAGGGAATTAATTAAGTTTGGATATCATTTAAATATGTCGACGATTGAAGTGCATCAGAAGATATCAGTCATATCATCAAGACGGAATATATCATTAAAAAATTTGGTAAATAATCCAGGGGAAAAAAAGGAATGCAATGATATTAAAAATGAGTGAATATGTTATGTCAGAGGAGGTGCAATACCTGTTAGTTAAAAAAGAACTAACAATGACGGAAAACCGTGACTTCAATGAAGACTTTGTATCAGCTGAGTTACGATGCCAGGTGAAAGAGAGGTATTTAACAAGTACCAAAATCATTATGAACACCCCAGTAATCAGAGGAAAGGGAGTACCTGAGTTGATGGACCATGGTTAAACTAAATAATAACCAACCAGAAAAAGGGGACTGATTTTCTGATACCGACCAAGCAACCCATTGGAAAGAAAAACCCCAAAATTCAAAAACTATGTAAGGACAACTTACTTAATTTATTCAGAAACAATATGATTTAATAAAAACCCCAAAATTCAAAAACTATGTAAGGACAACTTACTTAATTTATTCAGAAACAATATGATTTAATAAAAACCCCAAAATTCAAAAAGCCTGTAAGGACAACTAACTTAATTTATTCAGGAACAATATGATTTAATAAAAACTATGTAAGGACAACTTACTTAAGATATTCAGAAACAATATGATTTAATAAAAACCCCAAAATTCAAAAACTATGTAAGGACAACTTACTTAATTTATTCAGAAACAATATGATTTAATATAATAGATATTTACCATATATCCGTCGTGCGACTTCGTTTTTCTCGTCTTATTTTGACGCGTTTCGGCAACGAATTGCCATCTTCAAAATCTTAATCACTTCAGAGTGATTAGCCGAAACGCGTCAAAATAAGACGAGAAAAACGAAGTCGCACGACGGATATATGGTAAATATCTATTATATTAATATAAGCGACTTGGAGACAACTAACCTAAAATGTATTAATATGATTTAATAAAAACCCCAAAATTCAAAAAGCCTGTAAGGACAACTTACTTAATTTATTCAGGAACAATATGATTTAATAAAAACTATATAAGGACAACTTACTTAAGATATTTCGCAACCATTTGATTTAATAAAAAGTATGTAAGTACAACTTACTTAAGATATTTTGCAACCATTTGATTTAACAAAAAGTATGCAAGTACAACTTACTTAAGATATTTCGAAACAATGTGATTTAATAAACAACAAACCACCAAGAAAATGTAAGAACAGATTATTAAATAATAATTATAAATAACTGCTTTAAAATGGAATAATAGGAAAAATAATATTTTGATGGTAACAAACAGAAGAAAAAAAAAAATAAATAAAAACAATTGATGGTAGTGTGCTCAAATAAGAAGAATAACGAATAATTCAATGACTACAATGAAGCTAAAGAATGATGATAATTAATACAACTATAATTTAGAATTTCTAGGAATTGAAAATGATATAGGAAGAAATGATAAGGAGAAAATATGTCACAAGAAGGAAAGTTAAAAGGATTTTAAAATAATGCCTATCAATAATGTTATATGCTATTAGTTAATGAAAAGAAGAAGGAATCAAGAAGAAAAAGAAATATATAATTAAATGCAAACAGCAACAGTATGAAGAATCCCAAAAGTGTTTAGTATTAGTCGCTAATCGACTACTTATAAGTTTCTTATTATAATGAATTGACCGTAGAAATGTTCCGGCAATAATTTTCCTGAGCAGGGATGATGTTCCCCTGGTCTCAGAAGGTGTAAGGATGGAGAGCGGAGTAATGGGCCCAACAGTGGCCACCCGAACTGAACCACCACACAGGATAGGGAAAAATGTTAGGGAAATTGAATATTTAAGGGATAATGATAAAATAGCTGAAAAGAGTAATATTAGATTTCAGAAGTATGAATGTAGAAAATAGAAGGAAGATAGCAAACAGAAGCTTAATTGAGAAAGCGAATTTATAGAAGTAAATAGAAATATAAGTGTTAAAACAAGTTTTTTATGATTAGTGTGACCAGCCCTTATCAAGTAATATGTGGAAGGACCAATACCCAGAGAAATTAAATCATTAACGAATATGCCTCCAAAAGAGAGAGAGAGAGAGTTGAATATAAAATCCAGCTTATTACCATTAACCGAATAACAGGTGTATAAACAATCAGAAAGGAAGGAATATTATGAAGAGTAATGTAAGAATCCGAAGATTGAAGGGTTCAACAATTTATTTTAAAACCAGTAAACAAAAATAAATCTGTTCTAGTGGGAGGGGGGGGCTTTATGTAACGTTACATAACCCATGCCCAAATATGATAACACAATCCTCCCACTCTAAAGGTCAGAAATGGGTATTATGTACCTAGCTATAGAATACTTTGTACTACAGAACACTATAAACAATAACAAAGTGACATATAGTGTACAAAGTGAGATATAGTGTACATAGTGAGAGGGTAAATTGTTAAAAAGGAGCATCTTTTAAAATGTAGATGGAAAAACAATCAATTGTAGCAGTGGACTATATTGCTGCTGATAAATGTTGTATTTTGTTTGTATTTTGTATAATTTGTATTGTGTAAGCCACAAAGGTTTTGTACCTAGGTATAATTTTTATGTTTAATATAATAATTGTGTTTAAATATAAGATAACCCAGGGTTATATATAAAATGATAATAATATAAAATAATACTATGTAAGTAAGATGGCATAGGAAAATAGTTTAGAGTGAGGATACGTTTAGCAAATAATAAATAATAAATAAATACAATTGAAGGAAATTAAAATATTAAAGACCTATGTATAAGCTTAAGAGAAAATAGAAAGAAAAACCTTATATAAATTAAATTGGATTATAAACAAAATTTAAAAAGGATTATTTTTCTATAAAGAAGAAATAAATTTATAATAATTAATAATAGCCTATATACTGAAAAGTATATAGATTCACCAAGAAAAAACCATAAAAAATTCTTGGTTACTAACAGTAACCAACTAACAAGATATGAAATTAATTGTTAAAACGATTGAGAGGTGAACGTTTGAAAAAGTGTAATGCCTATTTAAAAATTTCAAAATTCATGAATACTTTCGGAATAAACAGTGCGAAATTTAATAAAAATTGATGAGAGATTTACACCTTCTATTAGAACTTCTGCAAGTAGCACCCATCCAAGCCTTTATTTGACGGAATTTTGAGAAACTTAACGACTGGTTCCAGACCTAGTATCTGGCACTTCGAGATTTTGGTGAGACCGTATCCTAGTAAAAATTAACTAAATTACAACTCAACTATAACTTCTAACACTAGAAACAGCACCATACAAGTAAACACGTCAGGAAAAGAGGTGAAACAAACTTTATTAATTTTTATGATTATTTTTTAAAACTTCCGGGCTGAAAGGCCGTGGTCGAGTGCTTGATATACTGCTAAACGTTTCGGCCGCACCACCGGTATCCATCTTCAGTAGCGAAAAATTGTGTTCGAATAGATGACACGCCGAACACGTCTCCCAATGAACTGGGAACAAGCAACAGTGAGTTACGGCTACGATGCCTCTATTTATAACTTTTTGGCCGCTTAAGGTGTATCACGCGGACCAATGAGAAGCCAGCTCGTCATTCTCGATTCTGATTGGCCATGGAAAATAAACCATGCCAGACACTATTTAAGGAGATGCTTTCACCTCGGCGGTTCATAGCGACGGACGCATTCTTATGAATATGGATGGACTCCATATGCAGGTGAGTGAAGTAACCCCGGACAGAAGACAACACGCGGGCTTCATCAAACATCACCCGGTGATCGTCGTGGGAAAGAGCGTGTTCATTCCCCATTCGTCCCACGACGATCACCGGGTGATGTTTGATGAAGCCCGCGTGTTGTCTTCTGTCCGGGGTTACTTCACTCGCCTGCATCTGGAGTCCATCCATATTCATAAGAATGCGTCCGTCGCTATGAACCGCCGAGGTGAAAGCATCTCCTTAAATAGTGTCTGGCATGGTTTATTTTCCATGGCCAATCAGAATCGAGAATGACGAGCTGGCTTCTCATTGGTCCGCGTGATACACCTTAAGCGGCCAAAAAGTTATAAATAGAGGCATCGTAGCCGTAACTCACTGTTGCTTGTTCCCAGTTCATTGGGAGACGTGTTCGGCGTGTCATCTATTCGAACACAATTTTTCGCTACTGAAGATGGCCACCGGTGGTGCGGCCGAAACGTTTAGCAGTATATCAAGCACTCGACCACGGCCTTTCAGCTCGGAAGTTTTAGAAAATAATCATAATGACACCGGCCGTGAAAGCCTACGTACTAAGTTTATTAATTTTTGTTAACCAAAAAATCTTCATAACGGATCTCTGTGAGTTTTCAGCCGCCATTAAATAATTCCGTATTTGTAGCGAGGAACATAACCTGTACCCTGGCGGATAAACCCGGAACTACAGACTAAAGAAAACAAAATATAATCTATATTTCTTTTGTAAAGCTTGGTATTAAATTATTCATTTCTGACCGTCCCATAGCACAAAGAACTTACAAATAACCCCGGGGAAATTAAAAAAAAAAAAAAGAATTCTTTATTGTTTTATATTTCATAAAGGATAAAAATATTTGTTATACTTTCTATGTTTACCAAATAAGATCGAACTAATGTTGTGTTGACAGGGAGAATCGATTACAACTTTCTGTATTGGGAGAAGATAAAAAACAGTGTATTTATTAAAATAAATACCATGAATACTTTGTTATAAATAATAAAATGTGTATTATTTTCAGTAGAGGGTAGAGTTGTTTACAGATTGTCAGGAGACACAGAAGAGGACGAACAACCAGAAAACATTACAGACAATTGGTGTTAATTTAACCTACAATTTGTTTGTAAACGTCAAAATCAGCTGGTCTTATGAGCGGAGAAATTTAAACTAAGTAATTGTAGTAAACAAGAGGATAATACTTTTTGCACTCTCTCTCCTAACAACTTCGTTGAATTCTCCCAAATCACACACTCTCGATTTCTTTTTCTTTTTGGTTTTATTTAAGTTAAACATAAATTATAACGGACACTGAACATTTGCAAATACAATCAATAAAGGATTAACAGTGACTCTCATTAAAGCGAGATTTTCGAGGAGAATAAATAGACTAAAAGAAATTTTTTTAGGAAACGTCTAATAGACTCTCCGAGACTTTATCCGCGAGACGTTACAAGATGACGCTAACAACGTGAGGCTAATAAAAATAAAGAAATAATTATAGTGACGATCGCAAAAGGTATTTAGACTCTGAGAGATTACCCGCGAGACGTTACAATATATAGATTGTGTCATCAGAAATCTTGAAGTGATAAAAGTAGAATGGAAGTTTTGCTGTGTCACTGTAGCTATTGATTATGGCACTAAAATATTTATAACTATTCTTCGCTTAACAGTTGGGAAACAATATATGTGCATGTGTGTTTTTTTTTTACAGTGTAGTACAAATAGAAATACTTTTCAGAGATACGGTATGAACATAGTAGTATCTAAATATAACGGTTTCAGTGAAAGTAATTTAGCTTTTTTTTTGCCCAAGCTGTCATAGTGTCAACAGAAACCAACAAAGAGTGGAATAACGTTTATATTAGTACTTTCAAATAAATGTTGCAGTTTCTCTG
Organism: Magicicada septendecula; assembly: GCA_034769895.1. Classification (NCBI taxonomy): domain Eukaryota; kingdom Metazoa; phylum Arthropoda; class Insecta; order Hemiptera; family Cicadidae; genus Magicicada; species Magicicada septendecula. The sequence goes on along the minus strand of CM068370.1, from coordinate 337,936,528 downwards.
TGATTTTCCATAAATAAGTCATGCAGGGGATGAACAAATCAGAAAACTAATTAAAATTTATAAATAGCAGCAACTACAAGAAAGGGAAAGTCATGTTGTTGTTATTATGTAAAACATAGAATGTTGATAGTATTAAAAACTACGTAAAGTATAAATTAATACTAATAATAGTAGTAATAATAACTTGACAAAGTAGTGGTTTACAGGTGTAAATAGAAGAAATCTTACAAGAATAGCTACATGATTCAGGTTAATGATGAAAGATTGTTGGTAGTGTATGGTTGTAATGAAGTTATGAAAATAATGTAGTGAAATGCAAATTCAGTAATATCGTCTAAAGTGTGTGACCAGTGGCCGTAGCTAGGCTTTTTGGCGCCCTAGGCAAGGATATCGTCGGCCGCCTCGCCTTCACAATGAACAGGGGGCAAAAGAGCAAAAATGAAGGCCCATCCAGTGAACAGAGTACTTATTAAATGCAAATGTGTAGATTTTTGTATGAAAGCACGTCCAGCAAACATCTTAAGAATATTTGTTAAGTCAAAATTATGAAATTGCATATTATACTATTACCGCTATTCAGTTTGTATACATTTATTGGTAACAAATGTAGACTATAAAAAATGTATAACATAAAAATGTTCTAATAACCATGAAAATTCCTTGTAGGTCTAAAGTACATCGTCAAAACAATATTTTAAAGCAACATAAAGTTAAACAAAGAACTACATTAAAAGTAATAAAATAAATCACTTACCATTACACGTTAATGGTTCCGTCTTCTGTTAATAAACACTTAATATTTATTTTTAATATTTAATAAATATTTAAAACGAGACATTTTAAAATGTAACTTTCCTGGTCTTAATTGCTGAAAAGTCGGTTATTAAATCACTATAATCTAAAGATGAAGCAACATCGTTTTCACTTGAAAATATCGCTAGATTTGATACCCTGTCTTGAGATACTGTTGATCGTATGTATGATTTAATCAGTTTAAGTTTACTAAACGATCTTTCACAAGAAGACATATACTGATAAAGTAAGAAACATTTTTAAAGCTGGCGCTAGTGTTGTGTAGGCTTCTAATTCCATTGACGAAATATGCTGTAGCAGTCCATGAGGTATAAAGTACATTTGTTCTGCATTAAATTTTGCCCTTTTTAGTAAAAGTATGACTTCTTTCAAGTCATTGAAAAATTCTTCACTATTTAGGTCATGTGGATAAGTTTTGCAAGCACTGTGCACTTAATTGGGAAAACTGTTCCTTAAAATGTGTATCCCCATCATTTACGTACTCCTCAAATTTACGGAGCAACCCAAAGCATGTTTGTAACTCTTTTATGGAAGAGAAACGGCTTGAAATTTCCACTGACAGTTTGTCCAAAATTTCTGTTAGAGAATGTTGCATATCTTGCCAAACGGTTAGTGCAGAATCGTCTGCATATTCCCCTGGAATATGCTTTCTTCTTATCCTTTTTATGATACTGACACCCCATTCATTACATACCTGCTCTCCCTTAGTAATGGCATTGTCACACAACTCATCCTCCATTTGTCCGTTGGCGTCTCCAGAAGTGTCAATGCTTGAATGAAGCTTATTCTTATTCCTTTGGTCTCCAAGGTTTTCTGGATTTAGTCCATGGAAGAAAGAATAACTGTCAGAAAAAGATCAAGGTCACAAAATTAAAGTTTTCTATCGCATTAATTATTAATGTTGCATCTTCCCTCGTATCAGTTGTTTCAGCCGGTGTATCTCTCAATTTCTCCAGTGCACCGATCACTTCATCCAGCTGAGTGGATATTGCTTTCACCATAACTGCTTTTGAACTCCACCTGGTATCATAGTGTCTTTTAGAGTAATATTTACGAAGAAGGTGAATAGACGTTCTACTGTCACAAAAAATGTCACTGCCTGAACATTTACATGAGGTGCATGAACTCCAACAAAGTTAAGTGAATGGTTGTCACAGGGAACAAACACAGCTAGTGGTTTTAAATCTAATATTCTTTTCTGAACTCCTGAATGGATATCAACCACTGTACAGTGTAATTTGTTATCATAATGAACCGTAATTACGGTGCTTGAGTATAAATAGACTAATACTGTTTATCACTTATGACAACAGACAAGCTGGCTGGTTATGCTTCTTTTACAAAAGGAATAGTCATATCAAAGAAACAAGTTGTGTGTAGTTTTATAAACTAAAAACAATTATTTCAAGTCTATGCTCACTTTGCCGCCCTCCTGGCTACGCCGCCCGGGGCGGCTGCCCCCTTGGCCCCCCCCCCTAGCTATACGCCTCTGTGTGTGACTGAAGAAAATGTATTGTGTTGGACCACAGTGTGAAATCTGCACAAAATAAGGATTTAAAGACTGGTTGCAAAAAAAAGTTTGTTGAAAGCTGGGGAAGAACACATAAAGATTACTTAGATTTAATGTCTGGAAAAAGTCTTGACTACAATACCTAACAAAGAATTACAGAAGATATAACACATTGGGAAAATAAATGTAGTGCTGTATGTATGCGAAAGGAAACAATTCGATGTCATTAATATGATCTGATACTTAAAATAGAAAAAGAATTTCAGACTTGTGAATCTACTGTTGTGAAGAATCTGCTGTTGTGATTTTATGAAGTGTGTATGAATGAAGTTTCTATATATGAATACATTTTTTCATCAGAAGTGAATGGGGGGGGGGGGTTTGTACAAGTAGGTACAAAGTTGTTTAAGTCCTGAATGCTTTCTGAAGACTCGTGCCAGTGACCTCTTCCATAAAATTATTGATTACTTCTATCATATCATCACTATGATAAAATATTCACTTTTTAATTTTCTATCGTAGTTATAAACAGTTTGTCAATTCAGAGTTGCTGCACATTCGATCTGTTATTATTCAGGGTGACTAGCAGGTGTCTATAGTGTGATTGTAGTATTCAATACTATGAATAACTACCATTGCAGAGGTTTTCACTTCACTTGCACATAAAGGGTACAAACCTGCAGGAAGATTCACACACTGCAGTCTCTTTGTTTGTATACTCACTGATTGTTTTGTCTTGTGAGGAGACAAGACACTCGTTAGATACCGACTGTTTGTATGTATGTTGTTTGCGTGTGCAGAACATAACTTTTTGTTCATTAATGTTTCAGGAGGCAGTGCATTAAGTACTATATATGAGACAGAGTCAGGCAGTGTTTTGTTTTACAATAAGAAGTAATTTTTGCCTAGTTCAAATGACATGTGTATTTTAAATTACTGCTATTGTACTCGCTTTTAATATAATCCTTCTCTTTGTTGTAGGTCTATTGACTAAATATCTAGGATCTCAAAAAACTGTTAGCACTAAGAAAGAAGTACTTGTTTCAATCCATTAGCTGTGAGTATTGTAACAGACTTTCTACTTGTTGTTATCAATCTGTGTGTGAGTGTGTGTGTGTTTTGAAGGGGAGGAAGAGTTTTAGGCTAAGATGATAAAATATATCTTATTTTGATATTCTGAGTTATGTCCTTCATGAAATTGTATATTTTGTAAATGCTACAATAAACTCAAACTAACTTTTAACAAAACACTTAAAACTATGTTCCGTGTGGTATAGATTTCTTATTTATTTGATCAAGTATAAGTCTGTGAGAAACAAGGTGCACAGCTAATTCATAGGGTGAAGTTTGTTAAGACTGTATGTGTATGTGAAGACAAAGACATTTTGCTTATGAAATTTATGTACAAATCATTTCATTTATTTTTGTGAATATTGAATGAAATAAGTTCAGTTTGTTTGTGATGTACTCTTCTATGTGCATATATTTACTAGTGTAAATATGAATGAAGGATATGCAGCACAAGCATAGTGAAATCATGAAATCACAAACATCTGTATATTGCAGAACTTTTTAATACTGGTATCTCACTCTGTTAATACTCACGATCATTGTATAGTACTCACTATACTTGTAGCTGTTTTTTGTAAAACTTTCTCTTCACATATGTTACTGAGAAATTGAGTTTTATTGGGTGGGGAATCTGTTCTTCTCATTTTACATTTCTTTTTATTTGATTCATGTCTTCCACAGCTATGCTAAGAAAAACCTAACTTTTATTCTCTCTGCATCTGTTCTTTATACCGTTCTTTACATCTAAGTCTTCCAGGGTTTTTACTGTTTGTATTTTATTTTATTTGCCATTTCTTAGTCCAGGTCTTCACTTTCACATCACTGAAATCTAAAGTAAGCATTTAGAAATAACATATGAATGTTCTGACAGGTTATAGTTTTAGCTTAATAATTAATACACACACGTATGCACATGAGCGCACACATCATAAAGTAAATGTATGATTGAAGTGAATGTACAGTGCAAGTGAACAGAGTTGCAAGTTTAAGAACTTAGGTCAATAATCTGAAATATAAATGCCATATATTACAGTTACTTATCCATAGACTATTATCTTATCAAAGTGTACACATATAATTTTTAAGTCTGTATAATATAGGTTTTGCAAAATTCATAGTTATGCAAGGTTCATACTGGCCTGGAAAGTCAGGGAATGTCAGGGAAATCAAAATAAGTCAGGGAAAGTCAGGGAAACATTTTAAGATATGCCGAAAGTCAGGGAAATTAAGTATATTTTTCAGAAAGTCAGGGAAATTTTTTTTTACTATGACCAGTCACAAAACGTATGAAGATGATCCAAGTTTCATGAAGAACTGCATGAATTCTTTGCTGCTCTGTAATGGACCTGAATATGTATATGTGGATAGCTTTTTGCGAGATGTTTATCACATATTTAATGATTCACCAGCTCGCCGTGCTGAGTTCATTCAACTTACTGGAAAATCTATTTTTCCTTTAAAACACTGTACAACCAGATGGCTTGAAAATGTGCCTGCTATTGACAGAGTTTTAAGTACTTTTGATGATATAAAGAAATTTGTTGACTGCCGAAAATATCTCAATACAAAACCATTAAAAAATGTTTCTGTTCAAACCAAAGATATATTTCTGAAATGCAAACTGGTTTTTTTTTAAATGCTTTCCTTGGAGTGTGAACCATTTTTACGAAAGTTCCAAACCTCAGACCCAAATGGTCCATTCCTGTTCACAGATTTGCAAAGTCTCGTACAAAATTTGATGGAGAGATTTCTTAAATCCAGTAAAATGCCTACTACAACAACTAAGCTTTTTTGATTAGATTTACACGACAAAGATAATTTGCGTGATGTAAAAAGTATTCATCTCGGATTGCATACAAAAAAACTTCTCAAAGAAGCCACTTCAAAAGAAAGTGATATCCTAAAATTCAAACTTGAATGCCAGACTGTGTTAGTCAAAATGACAGAAAAGATATTAGAAAGATGTCCTCTGAAGTACAAGCCTGTCCAAGGGCTCTCATCATTGGATCCTAATATAATTTTTCATCAGCCAGAACTAGGGAAACAAAGATTTGGTGTATTGCTAGAGGCATTGTACACCAATAACCGAATCACAGATTCTGTTGCTGAGAAAGGAAAAGCACAATACACTCGACTTTGCAGTGAAGCTCATTCTACCCTTCAATTACAATTCAAAATATTTTTGGATGGTGATTGTCCTTCCAAGAGACTTGATGATTTTTCTTCTTCTTTATTACTTGGGAATCAATGTTATTCAGAATTGTGGCAAATTATTAAATTAGGACTGATATTTTCGCATGAAAATGCAACAGTAGAAGGAGGATTTTCTGTAAATAAAACATTATTAGTAGAGAATTTGCAAGAACATAGTCTTTTTGCTCAAAGAACAGTGGAAAATGCTATAAGGTATCATGAGAGTATTCTTAAAGTTCCTATCACTCAAACAATGTTGACAAATGTAAGAGCTGCCCATAGAAAATGTGAAGAACATCTCAAAAAGTCAAAACAACCAAAAAGAAGAAGAGAAGAAAAAGGCTGAAACAAGAAAATTATCCATAGAGATCAAGAAACTTGAAGAGCAGAGAAAGATGTTAAAACTGCAAGCTTTGAAAGAAGAAGACAATATAAAATCAAAAATTCAGATTCTTGAGAAGAAAAAGTCAGGCTAAATCTCCCCATTTAGAACTTTTATGATCACGGTCGACTTTATTTACCTAGGCTATGATAATTAAATTTGTATTCATGTATCTATTAAAATTAGGTATGGAATTTTAGGTTACCTATATCAAAGAGTGTTTTAGTTTTAAAGAATAATACAATCTCTTTCTTGCTTTGTATGTTTCCTTTAGATTTTTTATGCAGTTTTTTGTGATATTTTACCCTAATAATGTACATTTATTGTAATTCTTTAATATAAGCTATTTATTTTTTAATATAATTTTGTTATTGTTTTTTGTATAAATACAACTGTTTACTTTTTGGAAAAAATAAAAAGGAGTGCGTTGGACGGCTATGGGGAAGGTGGAGGCAGATTACTAAAAAAAATAAATATTTATTTAAATTCATCCATGATGATGGACGATTATAATGTTAAGCACTAAAGTATATTTTCAATAAGATAATGTATGAATGTTTCATGCTTACAAATAAAAATAATTTCACTAAAAACTAATATTTTAAACTGAGTAAATAGGTTACAATAATGTTTAATAGGTAATTTATATATTGAAAAACTGGTATTGTACGCAAAAAATAACGCATACGCTGGTCAGGGAAAATTTGCGGATTTGGTCATGGAAAGTCGGGGAAATCAAATTCAAAATTTCAGTATGAACCCTGTTATGTATATAATTTGTTTTGATGTGACATTGCCTAATGGTGTACTTAACCGTGCACAAAGCAACTGAGATTGTGTGTGTGCGTGCATGCGTGCGTGCAGATAATAATTTACTAGTTGATATAAAAATATTTGTTAAAATAAAATAAGAGTGTAAGCGTAATCCTGTCTCTTCAGTTGGGCAAAAACAAATATTGAAAACATATGCACACATGCACACGTCCTTTTCTATCAAATATGATAAAAAGTTTTCTGTATCTGAAACAGAATGAAACATCTTCACTCAAAATAGAATATGAGTTGTACTTAGGGAAGTGGGGTGTGGATAGTATAAATTTTGTGGGGATTTCTTTGTCAGGGTAGAAAAATAAATTTAATTACTGTACATGTTACAGCACAATAGACCAATGTGGTCCTAGTTATTAGAATAGCCATATTTTTTGTGTCTGGGAAGGTGAGATAAATTGTTTTCATGTACATTATATATTATTTCTTTCAATCCAAAATTCACAGTTTTTTTCAAAAATACCAAACTTTTGGTACATTTCTCTGTGTGATCCAGTAACCGTTTGTTGTCTGCTGTCACAGAGCTTGTGCGTATACCAACACGTGTGTGTGTGTGTGTGTGTGTGTGTGTGTGTGTGTTCACGTCAGATTGGACTTAATTAATTTTGCAAAACTCAGAGTTGACCAATTATTATTGATTTCGTAGGATTCTGATTGCTTGTATTGATTAACTGTGTGTACGGTCAGAAGTTGTTTAATATTAATTGAATTTAACATGTGTTTGTATTGTGGCTGCTGGTTGTTGACTGAATTGATTCAGTTACCAGTTGCATGTTACGTTTTACACTGAATATGTACCAGTGAAATTGTATTGTATTTCTGGCAGACATGTGCTACCATTACAAACTGTCTCTTAGGAAACATCTAGGATATATTGAGTATACCTATGCTAACTGTCTCTTAGGAATCACATCTATGATAAATGAACATTAATCAATAAGTTTGTATTGTTTTTCAATTTTCTATGCTAAAAATATCACAATTTTAAAGCTTTTTTTGTGATATTGGTACAAAACAGTCACACATAGGTCATGTTTAACAGGTCATGGTCATGTTAATAGGTCACATTTAATAGGTCATGTTAACATCCATAAACACATAGGTTTATGGATACATAGGTCATGTTTAACAGTTTATTGTGGAAGGCGTGTATTGCCTGTGTTAAGCATTTTTTTTTTTTTAACATTTTATAGTGTGAGATTGAACTACAAAAGAACTTGCAGTAAATTTTAAGATAAATTTTCCAATGTAGTGGAGCTTTAAAGGCAGTCATGAATGAATTGAAAATTGTAATAGTAAGTGATTACAGTGAGTACTATGTTGAATTTTTATCACTAGGTGCTACAGTCAATAAAGAGTAGTGTTAGGAAATTTTACATCTCATTGTAAACCTTCTGTAGAGAACTAGAAAACAGCTACGAGGGTCAATCGAAAAAAGTTCACGGAGTGACATCTGTAGCTTAGCAGTAAAACTAAAATTTTTTGTGTGCTGCAAGATTTGTTTTTTATGTGAACTCCTGGTAACTTCCAAATCTATATATCAGTTTATTCATTGTTTAGAAGCTGTTTAAAATTGACGTGTCATGCATGTTTTGAACAAAGGACAAAATCAAACATGGTGATGTGATTCTTTGTCAAAAATTGTTTAGTGCCAACAGAAATTCAAAATGAAATTGTAAATGTGACAGGAGATGCTGCGACTTCAAAACCAAAGGTTTGTAAGTAGGCAGTTGAGTTTAAACGTGGTCATATGAGGATTGAAAATGTGGTCGCACTGAACGCCCAAAAAATGCAGCAACTCCAGATGCGGCAGCCATCTTGCACAACGCCTTTTCACACCAAGTTCTTGAGTTAAAGTATGATGCACTCGCTCATATGAGATGCCTATGATTTCAGCAACGTCATCCACTCCTCAATCTGCGGTCTTCCAACACCCTGTGAAACTTTTTCAATAATGTCATTTTTTGTTGGAATTTTTGGATGTCCACTGCTGGGATCGTCTTCAGTGCTTGTACGACCACGTTTAAACTCGAGTGTGCCCCACTTACCGTTGTTTCTGAAGGCGCAGCATCTTCTAACACATTTACAATTTCGCTTTGATTTTCCATTGGCGCCAAAACGTTTTTAACAGTGAATTCAACGCAACACGATGTTTGATTTTGTATTTTAAAAACACGTGTGACAGGAAAATTTCAAACAGCTGGTAAAGAGTGAATAAATTGACAGATATATCCGGAAATTAACAAGTGTTCATGCAAAGTGTACATCTTGCAGTACACGAAAGATTTTAGTTCTACCACTGAGCTATAGATGTCACTCCGCGAACTTTTCAACTGACCCTCGTAGATTTGTGGAGGGATAATTTATTTAAATTGCACCCTGATATTGGACCGCCCTTAAAAAAAAACCTGAATAGATGTTTCAGATGACTGTTCTGTGAATGTTCATTCTATGACTGTTGAAGCAGAATAAAGATCATTTAGCAAGAACAAGTGTACACCAAGAAGCCCATTCCAGAAATGTTTTGAAAGCGAAAAAAAGCGCATTACATCCAATGAAGATTGGTATTCAAGGGGACCATATAAATAAATATGACTAAAGATATAATTTTTCAAGAAAAGAAAAATTGCATTAAGTTTCTGATCAAAGTAATACAAGTTTTATTGGGTTCTTCCTTTAGACAAAACCAGATATTCATATGCTGTCATACAAAAACAACAATAAAAAGTAAAGTATTGTACACCATGTACACCACAATCACCAGGAATTTTTTATAGTGCAATATTAAATATGATTTTTCTACAGAAAAGCTGTGGCAGTCAATGAATTAAGAACAGTAGTTGAAAGAGAATGGGCTTGAATATCAAATGATGTAACACTTGATGTTTTCAGCTCATCTGCCCATGTTACCAGCAAACTCAGTCCAGAAAGAGCATCAGTTCAAAAAACACATGCAATGTGTCAGAATGTTCTAAATTTGTCTTCTTTACTTTGGACTATAAACATAGATATATCCTGATAACCAGTAGCTTAATAGCATAGCTTAATAGATCAGTGGTAACTAATTAGTATTCAGAGTTAATTGTGACTGCATGAGTTTATAGTTTAAGAGTAATATGGGAAAGTAACCAACATAGGAAGTTTAAAAAGAGAACAGGTTCTGATTAAAGATTTGTGTCATTGTTTACTATTTTCTACATATTTTGTCACACACACACGCGCGCACGCGCACGCGTGCACGCACACACAAACACACACCCAGTCCAATTCCAATGTACATAAGCACGAGTTATTAGAAAAAAATTGAATTAATAAATATAGTCATTAAAAAAATACACATCGACTCAAAGTGAAATGCCATGTTTAAGTGGGTTTTCTTGTGTAGTTTCCTTTATGTATGTTATGGCTTAAATTACTGATAATGTGTGAACCAAGAGAGACAATAATGATATGTCAGTTAATAAGTTAAAATTCCATGCAACTACGTCACATTCAACTTATGCAAAAGTTTCCGTAATGTAACCTTTGCCACTGTGTGTGTGTGTGCAGCATACACGAAGTTATGGAACTATGTTGTTACCACACAAATAAAAACTGCCAAAACATCTAAATCTGTATTGCTAGGTGTAAAAGATCAATTAATTAATTTGTAGGTTAAAAGGGTTGTATGATACTAAAAATTACTCATAATTTTTTTTTATTCCTACATATTATAACGTATTATCAGACTCGTTATAATAATTATAACTATTTATAGAGTGTCTACTCACCCGTCCAGACGTTCGAATTCGTATTTTCTGCCTCAAACTAGGGGTTGCCAACTCTTCTTGGTAAACCAAAAGTGCAAGGTTTATTGAATGATAAAATGAATACTCAATTTTTAAGAAAGATTTAAATAAAATCAAACATACAGTTCAATGCTTCACTTATGGTTTTATTAACAGTTATTAAGTTGATTATCTTATTACAATTTCTTCCAAATTATGTAGTTCAATTTTGCGCCGGCATGTTTAATTATTAGTGGTTGGCTATTCTGTCCAGCTGCTGTATAGAGACTCGTGTACTGATGTTGATATTTTCGTTTAATTATAATCTCAGGTCGAAGTTCTGGGACTACAGAAAATATTGTCAAATGGACTAATAAAAGTACAAAATTTTACAAATACCATATAAATAACATACAAATTGTGATACACTTACAACTACAGTTGTAACCTATAGCTACTGGAAATAGTGTTTGGAGGTTAACTGAGTTTAGTAAATTTTTACGGTTAAAATATATTCACTTAAAAAATCAATATTAGATTGAGAGTATTCTTCAATTGTAAGTGTTCATTTAATCAAAGAAAGTTCAAGTGTCTGTTCTGTGAGTGATAATTGGTGTTGAACGTGTATTTTCACTTTTGTTTTTTTTTTCTTCTTTTGTGTTACTGTTAATGTCGTATTTTAAAATATACTTAGCAGTCCTCTGTCTCTTCTCTCTGGATAGTATTCCTTACAGGTACTGCTGGTTTTCCTTTTTTCGTTAATTCTGTTCTTCTGTTTTCTTAGGTATTTAATTTTGGTATTTATTTTTTCATCGTTCATCATTGGTGTTGAAGATTCCATCACTCATTTATAGGTTTTATGTATTTTCTTCCTTCCAATAGTTCGTAGTTAGTCAATTGGGATTCCTCAGCAATTCACCATGGATTATTTAATTTCTTCTTGTGATTTTTAGTTCATGTGAGTGTTAGTACAAGTTGTATAGTTTAGTTGAGTATTTCATCATTTTTTATATATTAAATATTTTATTCTTTTCTCTAAACATTGCGGTTTTTTACATCTGCACTCATCAAGAGCCAATAATGGAATAATGGAATTTATTTACTAGTTACTCTGGTTGCTAGGTTCCAAACACTAATTCTCATTGGTTGATAATTTACAATATTGTTATATATGGCTAATATTTGTCTATACAAAATTACTAAAAATCTTTAAATTATCATAATTCCTTTATACTATCTGTAATACTAAATATAATAACACCATTAGTTTGCTTTTTGGTTACACATTAATTTGATATCTCACAAGACTACCTTTTTCCAAATCAACAGATTCATACATTTACCATTTGATTTTCTTTTGTAAATTAACTTTAAACTAATTATTTTATATCCATTTTTGTTTCCTGCACTCTTTATTATTAAACCTAACAGGATTATATGCCTTATTTCATTAATTGTTATTGTTTTGTCTTAAATTTTACAATTTTCTGGTTACCAGATATAGGCTTAACTGCCTACAGTTCATAATTCACCTCACCTATACTCATTACAACTGTTCATGTCAATTTTGTTAATTTTTATTGCTTCTAAACATAATTACTATAATACCATGAACTAAATTACAACATTTGATTACCTATAATCATCATATAACATAATTCCTTAACAAACTTTTTAGGCCAATGCCAGTATCTAACGTTTTACATGTATTTTAACTGGTTCTGTTAACTGTAATACTAAACATAATAACATTTGGTTAATTAAAACCAAAACAAAATATAATAAAAATGAACAGTAGGTGTGTACCAATTTCACTTATAGAATACAGTGTCTAACTCCCTTTGCCTATTTTCAGCATAACAGATTAGGCTTTTACTATTATTTTTAATAGTTGTTAGTATAAATCTATAAACATCACTAATTAAAATAAAACAATGAACTCCTTATCATCCTTATAATATAATAGAATACTTCCTTAAAATACTGAAAAACAGTTATCAGTATTTTACTTCTAACAAACACTGTTATATTAAGTATAAACATTTTCTTATTTTATAAAAACTATGCCAATTTCTACACATAACTATCCCTTATAATTTATTATATAGTTTATTCATTATATTTGGGTCCGGTTATTGCTTATTGGCTATTATTACTGTTCTTTCTTTATCCACGATTCTACTTCACTTTATTACATAGTGTTTTTATGTAGTTCATCGATTAACACTGGGTCCTATCATGGTTTATTAGTTATTATCATCTTTCCTACTTAATTATCACTCTTTTAGTTCACTTTATAACATTATATTTGTATCTCATGTATTTATTATCTGAGGGTCCTATCAAGGTTCATTAATTATTATCACTTCCTACTTAATTATCACTCTTTTAGTTTATTTTATAATATTGTGTCATTAGTAGTTTATTTATTAACACTATTTCTTTATATCATCATTATACTTGTTCTTATATTTAATTTTCCTTTTACATTTTCTACTGTTTACATACTAATTTATTTCCCTACTTAACTTTGTACTTTTATATATAATAATTCTTGTTGACAATGGGGTATTTTTTATCATGATGTTAATTATTTTTTCTGGATCACCTTTTCCAATCTATTGGGTCGTGTCATCGTCACTGTCTTTGTCTACGTCAAACTCAGTTAGTGGTGTTGTTCTATCATTTCTATTTATTAATTTTTTATTATACAGCTTTTCTTCACTCATTGAAACTTGTAAACTTTGTGCTACCGTAGGTCATGTTACAATATATAAACACTAAAATTTATATTGTAACGTTACCAAATATGGTAGTTACATAAAATAAGCAAGAATAACTCCAAATGACAGGAAAGCAGGAAGGTATTTCTAGATAAATAAAACTATGTGAACAAAAAGTGTGTATCTACAGATATATTAGTGTAAAGTTCCAACGATGAAGGAGAAAGTGTAACATAGCAGCATCATATACGAAATGAAGAAAGAAAATGACCATGAGCCAAAATAAAATGTTAGTAACCAGGCCCAATAGGATCCAACAGTGAGGGGAACCAACAAAATAAGGCCCAATAGGATCCAACAGTGAGGGGAAATAACGAGAATAATACCAGTACCAACAACATAACGATAATACCAATAGATTCCAACAGTGAGGGGAATAATCAAAAATAACTATGCCAAATAAAAGGAAGAAACAACTCAAGAGCAACCACAATGATGGCAGGCAAACCGATATAGTGACAAATATGAATATTATGAAACAACGACTACTACAATGAAAATGTTGAAGAAGACGTACAAACCTAAAGAAGAAGGGAAGAAGAAGGACAAGGAAACATAACATGAAGAGAGAAGAAAATGGATAGACCATGCAAGGAATCATCATTCATCAAGTGTACTAGAGACAATACTAGTAACCAAAAGAATAGTGATTGTCAACTATGAAGAAACAGTGTTTAACATTTAAGAAATCACAAACAATTATAGTGAGTGCTTAATATCAGTGTGAAAACCTGTGACCAGTTAACTAATTTTAACCTAATAAACCACACAAACAATTCCAGTGATAAGGTTTATAGTGGAAGAAAATATGTTACTTTCATAGTGAAAACATCAAGAATTAAATAGTCAAATATACACAGACAGTTAGTGTGACTAATTTAATAAAGATTGTCATCCAAATAGACAATCGTAAGACCACCAAAATAATGTAAAATAGAACAGTTATATTATTATTCAGAGAACTGACAATAAAAACCTTTGTAAATTTCAAAAGGAATGTAACTGAATGCCACGGCAAAACAGAATACAATGCAAAGAAAGTCCAGAGAAAGAGTAATAACAAACAAAGTAGTTTGTTAAATATCAAACAAATGTGACAGAGATTAGTTACAAACCATGACAAGAAAGGTATTAACATTAGTTCAAGAATATTTGTATTATTGTTTAAGAAGAATTAGTGTAAACATGTGTATTAAAACAATTAAAATATTGTAATACAATACCATACTGAAGTCATGTTAGTAGTAGCAAAATGCTGCATTAGAATATGTTGTACATTGTTACATAACCCCATAGGAAAGGCACCTATGAAACAAAAAATCATACATGTTAGTTTAACCAAATAACCATCAACAAGTATATCAACCAAGGATTCATTATAAGTAATGATACACCCTAGTAGACAGTGTAGTATATTGAAATACAATACAAATAAAGCAGATCAAATATGATGGCACAAAGATAGAAGAAATGGAGCCTAGTATGCCAAATTAGTTAGACAAAATACAGTGTTAAAACTAGTACCAAGATTAATGAAAGTATTGCCAGTAGTTAGATGAACATCTGGTACTACTATGAGAACAGATTATAAGTATAATGACAATAGTTTTGTAACCAAAATATTGTAAAGCAGTTGACTATGAATACATAGCCAGTAGTAAGCAGAATCAATGTAACCAACTAGTTAAGCAAGATACTTTATTAAAACTTGAACAAAGATTAATGAGGGTGTTACCAGTAGTAAGAGGAACACCTAACACTACTGTGAGAACAGACCATAACCATAAGAATAGTCATTTTATATATAAATTATTAAAAACTAACTGACCATGATGGTGGAATCAGAATGTAAACAAACAGTAGGTAGCAAGTTATTTATGCAAAATGCAACATACAAACTTGTTTAAAAGTAGATAAAAATGTTATCAAGGATCAGAAGAATGTCTGATACTACTTTGAGAATCTATGTCAAGTATAGCAATAACAATTTAATTATTGTTTTATCAAAAATAACTGACTACCATGCTATGACATAATGTAAACAAACCCATTACTAGAAATTGAAGGGTTCTCAGATAGCTAAAAGCTAACAAATATATGAAAGGAATTAGGTACTATAATTGTACACTAATTGCATTTATTACATAATATACCTTATATAGAAAAACCATGAATAAAGTGACAATTTTAAGAAAAGAGATAGGAGGGTACTAAAACAATGTTAATAGTATATGAAATACAGCCCTGTACATATACTAAAGTACAAATTCATGTAAATAGAAGTTTATATTATTGTTAGATTACAATATCAATGTTATTAAATAAGAAAAAATAGTTTTAAGGACAATTGTGAATAATCAAATATGGACGCCAAAGACGCCATGACCAGACATTGTTTGGGTAACAATTATTCCCAAATTTTGTATTAAACAAGTTGAGATATAGACTCAGATCGTTTAATCAAAAGTGTTTTAGTGTAAATAGTTAAGTTTGGTGTAATAAACTTATTAAATATAAGATGCACCATAAAAATCGATAAAATCGTTATAGTGATTTAAATAATGGACGGATTATAATCTTGTTTGGACTTTAATTAAAGCGCAGGATGTCCGCAATTTATTGACACTAACCGTTTAACGATAAGACAAATGTTAAGAAAGTTATTACGATTTTAAACTTTTTAATTATTTTTTGTACCAGTGCTGACGTCAAGCTAATCTCAAACCCAAACACAAAATTGGTAAAAAATTAAAAATTTTAAGAAGCCAAAGTACTTTGGGTTGGAGAGTTCAAACATTTCAGCCAATCGAATGAATGGAAATCGGCAGACAAGCCGGAGACGTTCCGAAGGAGCGTCACAGTCATCTGTCAATCATCAAAGAGACAGGACGTGTCACTCTCCGAACGAAATGTATGAAGAAGTCTATATTTTTGAATTGTGCGCGACACATAACCATCAGTAACTAACATACACTAACCTAAATACAACACAAGCATTTACGTGTGCACAGTGCGGAGTGAAGACTATTTAAATACGATCAGTGTACAATATCGACCGTATTTGCGAGTGTTGTGCGAAAAATAAACAGGGAGTACAATATTTTTAATTAATTAACAGTAAAACAGAAATAAAAATTTCTGTCCATACCGATCGTTTTATATACTACGCTAATCAATAATAGCGAAGTACAATAATGCTGATGGAATTTATCAGAATTGATGAAAGTATTATTTCGCAATTATTAACATGATAAATAAATATTTTAATTATTTTTCATAATTACAAGAATCACGATTAATGTACTTATTACAAAATATGAGCATAGTAAATAGTCGCTCAATTGACTAACGTTGTTTTTTGATTTTTATTATTGAAGTTAAATATTTTAATTGTTATGCGAAAGAATATTCTATGCTACTGATAATTATGCATCAGAACTATAATAAATAATATGTATATGTTTAGATTAAGAAGAAATCAATATTCAAGATAATTAACTCTAATAACAATTCACGTTATGAGATAACCTTAAAATCATAACCGTAATTAGCCACCTTCTTTGTCACAAGTCTGTTCTCATATAATCCAAACCAGATGAAAACAATAACAAGAGTTTTTTTTAATAACTTTTTCTCTTGTAAATAAATAATTCCCACAGTGAATTATTAAAATATAGTAATACATTTTAGTAGTGCAAACCAACGCACTTGTTTATTGTCGAGACAACTACTGTATAATGCGTACGAATTCCCGCGTACGATAATACCATAATTACCTGTTATATGGTACCAATTTTCTATTTTAATATTTGTTAGTTTGTTTTTTATTAATTGTACATTTAATCTCATTATAAAACGCCACATCTTGTACCTGGCATCATGCTACTTAAAAGAACCACACGAACTTGGTAATTAACTGATATAAGAGGACATAACCTCTCAAAATAAAAACTATTGTATAACCAACAGGGTTACCAGCCTTGAGGCTAAGGAGAGTTTTATTTTAAATTTTGTTCATTGTAATTATTATCAGTAAAATTATTAGTAACTGATTGTCAATTTTTAAAAAGATTTTATAACTTGATTAACTGTTAATAAACCTCTACATTTTTGTTACCAGTGGAAAAAGAGTTTAATTTCAAACTTAAATTAGTTCATTTATTAATAGTCAGTTCTACCAAAAGGTGGCGGACGAATTCAAATATTTCTGATAGCTCAGAATTTTATTTAGCTGTTATATTATTTTTATTGTGCATGCTAGTCACGTTGGATATTCAAACAGAATATCTACTTGTATATGTAGCGTGTGTGTTACAGCTGAGCAGTCACCTAACAGAACAACAATATCCACATATGGTAAGTGGGGGGAGGTTATCAACGGAGTGCGAGAAATACTTTTAAATTAAAGGAATTAACCATCAATACCCACATATTTGTCAGTCACAATCAAACTAATAATAATAATTATAATTTGAACATTTTATCATACAACATAATCGTGGATACCGGTGTGTATCTGCAAGTAACACAATTACAATCGAAACACACTTAAATACTATATCTCTGTATCTTGTATCTTGTTATAATATCCACTGTTTATAATTATAGTAAAATTAAATATATGTTTTAATTAAAAACAATCAGAGCAAATGATTGAATTTGCTTGAATAACCAGAGCACTTGGGTCCAAATTGCTGGTCTTTGCTCTACTTCCATTATAAATCGGTCTGAATTAAAATTCGACTTCATGAAATAGTAGGCGTAAATAAAACTTAACTGTAGCAGTTCAGTAGCTATAGTAAAGAAATAGCAGTTCAATCACACAACCTTGACAACATTACTACGAACACTGAAAATGCTACTCTGTGGCATGACTGAAAGTGGCCCGTGTGAATACTCCAACACCACAAAGTGTTGCCACTAGTGGTGGGATCGGATTCTGCCTGCCACAGTTGCTTGCCACTAACACTTGTGTGAAAGGGTACAATTTAAAACTATGGAAAACAGACAAGCGTCACAGAGTGGCCTGTGTGTAAGGAGCTGTAATTGAACTTCGGTATGAAAGTGTAGCACTTGCTGGAAACGGTTGGAACATACATAACAACCCAGTGTACATTGGCCCTTGTGTTTATTTACATTTCTAACATTGAACAGTCTCAATCAGTTCCTCCTTAGAATATTCTTTGGCTTACAGTACTAATTTCCTTAAGAATTTTCATAATATCATTTGTGTACACGCAATAGTCATGTTTTTATGACAGCCAGATCTGTATAGTTAGTGAGTAAGGCCTCACATTACAAGTAGCCACAAATAATTAGAAGTATCTACGTATCTTTTAAGTGATAAGATACTGGGAATTAATATTAAAACTATATTTATTTTGTTATTTATACGTTAATTTATAGATTTATTAACTGTAAACCTTGTTTTGGTTTTGTTTTTGGAAGCCTCAACTGGTAAACAAAAAAAAAACCAGTAAGAAATCCCACAACCCTTCAACATTTGTATATATAGTGTATTACATTTCTCGAGCATGATAACTAAAGTCAGGGATGTTCTTGGAGATAAACAGTATTTCATCAAACCATGGCAAATTATGTTATTAAAATCAACAGCAGTATACCAAAGGCGTACAGAAAACTTGCAAAGTTTATGAAAGAAAAGCATACTATTCACCACAAATATCAACCCAAAGAAGATAGAACTTGCAGGTAGTTATAAAATACTTACATCACTCTGTAGACTTTAAGGACATTAAAGAAGAACTAGAAGCTTGCCGTCACAGAGTTAAAAACATAATGAACTCAAAAAACACAGAAAAACCAAAGAACCGTTAATATGTTTTTGTGGACTCAGAACCATCCGAAAATAATAAAGTGTACCAGATAAAAGGACCACAAAACAAAGTCATAGTAATTGATCCACCCAGAAGAACTAACAGCATTCTGCATACTAATGTCAAATGTATGGCCACACAAAAATGTATTTTAACAGGTTTTACGTATGTGTGAAATGTGCATCGCACAGTACTGGTACTTGCAAGAAAGACAGGCACACATCAGAAACATATGCTTTTTGCGATGGACCGTGTCTGGCCAACTATAGGGGATGTGCATATTATTAAAATGTATTTAAAGGAAATAACAATAAATTGAAAACATTTAACATCACAGGTAATAACACAAACTACTACAGAGCCAACACATTCCAGTACATTGCACATATACAGTATATGTAGCCTCACCAGTTTAGTTTTAGGTTGCAGACACAGTGAAAGATCATGCTACTCGGTCAACAAAAATCGATGAAGATTTCTGTGGTATATTTAGCAAATTTTTAGAAGAGTTCAGAAACATGTTTAATAAGCTGATACAACAAAACAGCATAGTTTTAAACATGCTAACAACATTTACGAGCATAAGTAATAATGAAATGAATAAATCTCATAGAATACCTTTATGGAATGCCAACATAAAGATGAAATAATCATATTTCTCAATCAAATTCTAATAGACAATTTACAATAAGTGTAACCAACTTTACGTCTAAATCATATTTCAAAATACCGTACTATCAGCTTGATCACACTAATCAGCCAGATAATAATGCTCATGCCAGCACAGCTATTGTAATAAAAACTTCAATCCTTGATATGAAATCTGAAGTATGCAAAAGGCTACCTCCAGGTCACTTCAATAATGATAGAAACATTTCCATACAAACTCTTTCTGCAATGTACTGCCCACCTCAAAAAGAATGTTTCCAAGATTTCTTAAAGACACTTGGGTCTACACTTATAGCAGGAGGGAATTACAACTGTAAACATACAATATTATGGTGATCCAGGATCATTACAACTAAAGGTAGGGAATAATCAAATCTCCGATATTAAAGAAACTATTCGTTCATCTCAAAGATACTCCTACATACTGGCCCAGCAATCCTGAAAAAATCGTAGACCTTTTGGATTCCTTCATAACCAATGACATCTCTACATTATATTCTGATGTAAGGCCTAATTGTGATCTATCCTCAGATCACACACGCCAATAATTGCCACTATCAGCACCTCGGTAATGAATATCAAAACAACACCTAAAGGATGCAACTAAAGAACAAACTGGAAAGTATACAAAAATGAAATAAACAATAATAAGACAACCTAATAGTCTCAAAACACCCTGCAATACAAGCCGTGGCCAACTTATGTAAACAGCAAGAATATATAAGTATTCCTGAAGAAGTAAAGAAACACTTTGCAGAAAAAAGGAAGGCTAGGGCGAATTGGTACAGAAGTCAGTTTCCAGTAGACAAAACTAGATACAACCATTTAAATAATAAGAAGTTTAATTAAGAAAGTTGTGTTAGTGGTTATAATCACAAGCAGATTTTCACTGTTGCACACCACTATATAAATCAGAATAATTTTTCTATAGTGAGTGCAACAGTAAAAATTCTGTTTTTAATTAAATAATAAACTCAAATTAGCTGTAATACAAATGCATGACAATAGCTTTTCAGACAACATTACAAATCTTAATTGTTCTGATAACTCTCTCCTGGAGATCACTTAAACCTACAAGAAAACTCATGGCAATAATCCGCCCACTACAGACACAAACACCAAACAGAGGACCATGGGCCAAGAGTAATCAAGAAAAGGCAGATATATGGCTCAGTTTTCACCCAATTTAATAATTCTGTAGACTAAGATATCAAGAACAACTTAAACAACAATAATTTAGGTATTACCCACATGACAGCTATAAAACCTGAGAAAATCAAAAAGTAATTACACTAATGAACAGCAAGAATGTTCTTGATCAGATAACTTGACAAATGTTTCAAGAGCTTCCAGAAAGAGATTTAGTGATATAACGTAACACATTTAATGCCATTCTCAGGCTTCAATACTGGCCTAAGGTGTTAAAATTGTCTGAAATAATCGTTATTCCAAAACCTGAAAAAAGACTTAACTAATGTTACTTCATACATGCTGATAAGTTTACTATTCTCTATCCATTATTACAAAAATTGCTTCTTCAATGTGGCAATTGTATTCTAAATGATATTATCCCAACTCACCAGTTTGGTTTTCATCAGAAACAGTCAACTATCCAACAGCGCTATTTATAGCACACAAAATCAATGAAGCACAGATGAAAAGAAGTACAGTAAAACCTCTCTAATTCGGATTATATGGGGCGAAGCCTAGTCCGAATTAGAGAAAATCCGAATTATAGAATATTTTATAGACATTCATACTACAGCATAGGTAAAGTGCCATAAAAATAAATATTAAAACTACGTAAATATTAATGGAAATTTAAATTTATTGTACTTACAAAATGGATAACTAAATTCACATAAACAACAATCTTTTACCATCAATGTTTTCAAGTTAAGTTCGCACGCAAAAAGTTTATAAGTAATGCACACCTGCAATTATGAATGTACGCAAATATTAATGGAAATTTAATTTTATTGTATTTTACAAAACAGAAGAATAAATAATTTCACGATACCAACAAAAAAAACTTCACTGACAGTGTTTTCACTTTAGCACACAAAGAGTTATGTAATATTAATGGCTGGTCCCTGAAGTTGACGGTTTTGATTCTTCCTGAACTGAAGCTACAGGCTTAAAAAAGGTTGAAGTTGTAGACTGTTTTGCCCTATTGTATTGTTTTTTAATAATTTCTTGACGCATTTCTTTGATGATTAAATAGTATTTTTGAAATTCTGGGTCAGTGTCAATAAAGTTAATAACTGCATCGAGATTTTCCCGCACCTTGGAAAGTGTAGGCTTAGGAACATTATCATCGTCCTCTTCATCGTCACCATCATCTCCAACTTCTTCTTTCTGACCTTGCATTTGGTAGACGATCTCTTCCTCTGTTAAATTCTGGTAGCCTACGTCATCTTCATCGGCACCCAACCATTCTTGTATGTCTTCAATGTTGGTAGCTCCAAAAGCACCTGCATAATCTTCATCTTCCAAACCTTGCAGGTCGATCTCTGGCTCTTTATCATACAAAATCTTATTCCATGCATTGCATAATGTAGATATTTTGATCTCATTCCAGCTGTTTGCCCAATTATAAATAGCACTTTTAATACTGTATTCCTTTATTTTTTTAAGAGTTTGTTCACCCCTATTGTCCATTTCTTCATCGTCCATAAAAAATACCATGCATTCATCGAGTTGTTTACGTCTGTAAAGGAGTTTGCAACTGAGGATTACTCCCTGATCCATTGGATAAGCGAAGTCGTATTGGGAGGCAAGTACATAGTTTTGATTTTTCCATCGCTGCTAGTCAGTATATTACTGGAGGGATGAGCAGGAGCATTGTCTAATATCAACATAGCTTTAACATCCTCTTCTTTTATTTTTAAAACATCTAGCTGGAATTTTCTAACCTCTGGCACAAAATTATGAAAAAACCAATCGCTGGAAAATTTATGAGTAAACCATGCAGTCTTGTTTGCTTTGTAAATAACTGGTAGGCTTTCCATAATGTTTTTAATTGCTCTAGGCTTAGCTGATTTTCCAACAACGACGGATGTTAGATGGTGAGACCCATCTGCGTTTGCACTTAAGAGAGCAGATAGTCTTTGTTTATTTACCTTTCGGCCTGGTGTGGAATTGTCCATTCTATAGGCCTGAGTATTCTGAGGAATGGATCTCCAAAACAATCCTGTTTCGTCACCATTATAAATTTGGGAAGGAAGAAGTTTTTCATCAGTAATTACTGCTTAAAGTTTTTGGCGAAATGGTTCGACACTAGAAACATCGGAACTTAAACTTTCCCCAAATATTTTCCGGTTTACAATGGCATGCCGCTGCCGAAATTTAAAACGCCATCCTGTACTAGCTTTAAAATCAGTTTCTCCCAATTTTTGAGTGAATCTTTCTGCCGCTGCCTGTAATTCTACACCTCTAACTGGAACACCAACTGAACGTTGCTGCTTGTACCAAGTGTATACAGCATCGTCAATATTACTGAACTTTGCTGCAGTCGTTCGTTTTCTTTTAACAATACTCACATTTGGCATATCTTGCTTTAAAACAAAATTGGAAATTTTTTCTGTCTTTTTTTATATCATAAAACATAGACTTACTAATTCCAAACTCGTTTAAAATATTCTGCACAGAATAACCAGCGTCTATTTTACTCAACACTTTCATTTTGTCTTCTAAAGTTAAAGTCGTGTATTTACCTCTAGCACTCATATTGTAATACAGTACTGTAAATTAATACTAAACAGTGTTTGAAGAAAGTGTGGTTTGAAAAGCTGTACGCAACTAAGAAATAACTTCAGTACAATAGAACGGAAACGAATACAATAACAATGACGCACACACTACCAAAGCAGCAGTTGAAACTGGACTAAACCCAGTCGGGGTGGGGGTGCGTATTGCACATTTTGCCAACATAACACTTTAAGAATTCCCTAAAGGCAAATGTTTTCACAAAGAATTCACAAAAGCAAAGTTTAATTTTTTTTTTTAGGGAGTCCGAATTATCATAAATTCCGAATTAGAGAAGTCCGAATTAGAGAGGTTTCACTGTATTGTTCTGCAGCCTGAGTGAAGCACTTGATTATGTTTGGCATGAAGAGCTGTTGTATAAAATCAAACAGAATCTTCCTAAACTATATTACTTCCTTTTAAAATCACATTTATTACATAGACATTTTAGAACAAGAGTGAATGGCAAAACATCTGCTTTCTACCCTATCAAATTGGGAGCCCTCAAGATTAGTGTTCAGGGCCCAATCTTATACTTAAATTCAGGTCTGACCTCCCAATAACTGATTATACTACAGCAGGTACATTAGCAGACAACACAGCCGTCTTTGATATTCATGAGGCTCCTGTAAGAGCATCATCAAATCTACAAAATCACTTCTTTCCATTAGAAGAGTAGCTCAGGAAGTGGAACATCAATATTAATGAATCTAAATCACAGCATGTAAACTTCACTTTACGAAAAGAGCAATGTCTACCAGTTTTTATAAATAATATGGAAAATCCTAGATGCACTAAGTACTTAGGAGTTCATCTTGATAGTAAACTCAATCGGATGGAGTGTATCATAAAGTTTGCGTAAGCAGATTGATTTGAGCATGATTTGTATTGGCTACTTGGTAGTCTGTCTAAACTCATGTTACAAAACAAACACCTTCTACACAAGGCAGTAATGAGGTCTATCTGGACATAGGGTGTAGAATTGTGGAGTTGTGCCAATAAATCTAGTATTGCCATAATTAGACATGCATAATTGAAAATCCTTTGTGCAATAACTGATGTGATGTGGTGTGTTCAAATACCAACCATCCAAGAGGTTATCCATGCACACAGTAGGAAACATAATTACAAAGACGCCAATCCTCTCTCATCCAAAAACTGGTGCATGAGCGTCACACCAGAAGGTTGAAAACAAGTTGGCCAGTCAACCTGACATAGGGTAAATGAGGTCTTCTTACTGGATAATTTCCATCACACCAGAAGAGGAGCTTAACTAGTTCCTAAACCAGCAAAGTAGCATATAATAATTGTTGTAATTTGTGATTGCTGTTATTAAAAAAATTGCTTATTTTGCTAAAGTCAATAACTGATTTACCAGATAAGTTAAATGGAAGTCCATAGTTGCAACAACTGTAACTTCATTATAAATGTATACACAAATTTTAAATTATTTGTGTGTTGACGTTTCGACAATATTTTTGTAATCATCAGGACCTGTGTATGAATACAAAAGAAAATGTCAAACACAACACATCAATTATTTGAGTGAACATGTTTGTGTATGTGAGTACTTGCATGCATATGTGTGTATCCTTGTATATGTGAAGGAGTTGAAACAGTTTGTTTTACATCATCAAATGTTTTCCTTAAACACAACACATTCACTCAAATAATTTATCTGTTGTGTTTGACATTTTCTTTTGTATTCATACACACAGGTCCTGATGATGACAATAAATATTGTCGAAACGTCGACACAAATAATTTAAAAATTGTGTTATACTTTTTGACTAATCCTCACAAACCCTTCACTGGAAAAATTCATTGACCGATGGTCACTACGAATTTAAGGATTCATTATAAAACTAATTATATTTTTAATTTTAAATAAATAATTAGCAAGAAACAGGATACAAATACAAATTATTTGTCAAATAAAATTAAATTTACCCTTACAAAAAAAGTACAGACCTGAAAATTTAATATTTTCATTCCGTTCTTCTTTCCTGTCATCTCTGAGTATCATGTTTTATATCTGGAGGTTAAAAAATATCAGT
This sequence comes from Magicicada septendecula, assembly GCA_034769895.1. Classification (NCBI taxonomy): domain Eukaryota; kingdom Metazoa; phylum Arthropoda; class Insecta; order Hemiptera; family Cicadidae; genus Magicicada; species Magicicada septendecula. The sequence continues at coordinate 337,910,871 of CM068370.1, read as the reverse complement.
TACTAGGGTAAATAATAACAGTAGATACCAGTTTTCATTGAGATGCTTCATAGAATGCACAAAATTGTTTGTGGCATAACAATGCTTTCATTCTGTTCGATTTTGTTTTAATTTAAGTTATTCTGTCATACATGGTAAGCTAGAATTAGAATGTGGCATTCAAAATTGTGTGTTAAGTGTATATTAATTATAGTAGAGGTACAAAAGTAAATCCTGTAGTTTGCACGCTAGGATATTGTTAACTGACCCACTCTTACACACATTTATTTTTATATATATTTACTTTTACTGATATAAAGTAAATACGTGTATACGTATTTATTAATGTAAATGCCTCGTTTCATACGCTGTTGTTCCTGCGTCATTGTCTTTTATTCATGACGACACAGCTTTGTAAACCAATCACAATTATTATTAAGAGTTCGTCATCACATACACCGCCATCATCTCTGCTTGCTTTCGCTCGTCCACCGGTGACCTTGGCATTATGCTCCTCTCACTGAATATGCGTTGTTCCTTTTTTACACAGGGACAATGGACCTAACCATACTTTATTCAACTGTGATACAATAAAACATTATAAAACATCCTCAAGTCCCATAATTAAGGTATTGGGCCTTTATGTACTGTTACAAACCCCCTCAATAAAAGATTTTGTGTCGAGACATAAAAACTTTCATTGACTCATTCATACGGTTCTAAAAGGATCCGCTTAGATATGTCGCCACAACCCTCAGTAATGTTAATATATAAAAAATTATAATCACTTACCCTTGGTCCAATCATGCTGATCGTACCCTCTGACCTTACTGGACTTCTCAGGCGAGATCCCAACACCATAAGGCCATGAGGCACTTAACGTTCCTGTTCTGACACACCGGCCAGCTCAGGACCGTGGTCACAACACCACAAAACTCTGAAACATCGAATACAAAATTTTAAAATAGTGGTCTAATATACTTCCATATCTACAACTGATATGTTTCCTTTTAGATGCATTGGTTTGTGTCTGGGCATTGGTTTGTTCAATTACTTTTTTCAAAACAACAACAAGAATTCAACCTAGACTGATTCTTCACCAACACAAATTCAATCTCTTCCTTATAAGAGAAAAATATCTATATTCCTACAAATAACATAACACGTAACCTGAACCTTTCCGGCGCTAAACGGTTCCTTCCTGTCCCAACACCTTTCGTTGCGGACTCCCTACACCACTACCCTTACTACAAAATATCACCATCAACAAATATAATTACCATTCACATTACTCACCTCTACATCTATAATCACTAACTACTGTGTCCCTAAAATATCTAACACCTCTTTATATATTATCAGTATCTCAACATTCTATTTATCTAACTCCCAATAACTCTGCTTAACTAACTCCAATGCCCTTATTTATCACTATCCCCAAACCTCTTTACAACATTTCACCTTAATATACCACTAGAAAATTCATCACTTATCTACTAACAACAATACCTCTCAATATCCAAATATATTACCTGCTTCATCATTTACTACCCATTAGAATCTAAATATCATTATTATTAAAATTCCTCATCAAACTTTCTTCAATTATTTAAAATTCTACAGTACATAGTTTACACAAAAAATACATAAAATACACAACAGCAAAAATATACAAATACATTGACATTAATATACATAAAAAATATACAATCCAAATTACCAATTAATCGTTTACCATAAATCAGTCATAAACAGTCCATCCTGAAAAACACTGTCCACATAATTAAATGTTCATAATACAATAAAATAATTAACCTCCATCGTCAAATAATAGTCGAATCTTAAAACTATATACATTGTTTAATATTGAATATCTTATCTTATCATTATACATGTACCAACTATTCAAATTTTTGTCCTTTTCCTCAGACTCATATAACTCATGATCGGGCATAGTTCTGTCACCTTCAGTATAATCAGTCATAATTAGGTATTTTGTAAAGTCATCATTCTCATTATCTCTTACTACTTCAGTTTTATTACAAGGTAAGTTCTTATTATATTTATCAATCATCTCTCCTCCTAACCTTTCCATAAACTCTTCATAGTCTCTACTTATCTTAAAAATTTCTACCTCCCTCTTTCTCTCACAATATCTCTCACTTTCAAAACATCTCTCTCTATCACACCAAGCTACATTCTCTCTCTCTATATTTGCATAGGGCACTACTATTTCATAAAAACACCCCCTGGTCTCACCAGGTACACTAACACAAAAAACTAAGGGATCATTTGGAGACCACACGTCTCCCACATAAACTCTAGAGGAACCTTCATCCTCAAATAACAATTTCGGAGTCTTTACTCCAACTATACCACTGGGAAAATTTGCCCTCTGCTCACTATACTCACTTAAACTCTCCTTACCCCCACTTTCACTCTCATCTACAGCTGTCACCTCACCATTAACCTCTACTCTCATTAAAATCTCATTATTACTACCAACGTCCACACTATTATCTCCTATTACCATATTTTTATTTATTTTATCATAATTTCCACTACTACTTACCTTGTCTTTGTTTCTATCTAATTTGTCTATTTCTCTACTCTTATTTTCTAACTCTATCTCACTAATTCTCTTGTCAACATTAAAATTTCGTTTGTGCATTTCATTTTTTAATTCTTCTAATTTCTCCTCTAATTGATTCAATTTTACATTTCGCAAATTACTTTGTTTCTTTAGTTTGTTTTCAAAACTGCCAAACTTTACATTAAATTTACTATTCATCTGGTTAAACTTTTCGTCAAATTTAAGATTCTGCTGTTCAAATTTGTCATCGAATTTAATATTCTGCTGTTCAAATTTTTCATCAATTTGTTCTCTTAATACACTATTTTGTGTTTTAATTAATATAAATAAATCTTCTAATGACACCTTATTATCGATTGCCCTAGGTGTTGATTGGCACTTATTTCGTTTAATATAATTGATTCTGTAGCTGTGTTATTTATTTCTATGCTTTCATTATTTTCTGCCATTTTGACAAGCTTTTCTTTTTTTTTTCTTTAATATTAAAATAACTATTTGATTATACTTGTCTTTGCTATGCTTTTGTCAACATAACCTACATAACCTCTTGCATATTAGGTTATGCACTATTTTATCACTCTCTTTGTCTCTGAATGTGGCTTATATTTTATATAAAATAGTTTTATATAAAGTCCCTGTACGGGCGCCAATTGTTAACTGACCCACTCTTACACACATTTATTTTTATATATATTTACTTTTACTGATATAAAGTAAACACGTGTACTTACCATGTCACTGTATGTGTGAGCACGTGGTTCCTTTCCAATATAAATCTCTTTAAGGGGCCAGGGTTCACTCTCGGCGAGATTCAGATACAAAGAGGTAATAGAAATGACAACACTAATTTTTATTTGAGTGTAATCACTTGCTTTTTTAATTGCCAGAATTAAAACATATATATTGAATAATAACCCAAAATGGCGTCACATACAATTGCCAAAAACAAAATGGCGTCTACATTTCCTTAAGCCCTATTTAGTCATTGTTACTTTATATTATGGTGAATCTTGTTAACATTTTATATTTACTTCTGGCTGCAGCTCTAATAACATGTAATTAATTATATACTGGTGTGTTACACAAACCAATGCCCTATTTAGTCATGATCATGGCCATGCACTCACCCCCTCATACGCTCACTCACACACACTATCACAAATACATTTCATCAGATTTATCTTTTATTTGAGCTCATTGATATGTAAAAAATATGATAATGGTTTTGACTTCTCTGTAAGTGGACCAGAGTGGCTCCCTCGCTGGTGTTAGATGTTCCGCAGTTGGATGGCAGGTGGTCGCCTCATGTTTCTCGTCTATCTGTTGGTTTGCACTGACTTTACATCTGATATTTAACTGTTTACTATTAATTGAGTCTTTTAAAACTCCACTGTTACATTTTTAATGGTGAATAATAATTTTCTTAAAACTTCTGTTGAAAACTAAGTCAACAGCGATACATCGCTGCTGACCCTTTGGTGTGCTGTGCGGAACTGAGAACGAGTAATATGCAAATTTGCGTATGTGTTAGTGCATTTGACGTCACCGTCTTTTGTTTGCTCGGCCAACGCCTCGTTTCATACGCTGTTGTTCCTGCGTCATTGTCTTTTATTCATGACGACACAGCTTTGTAAACCAATCACAATTATTATTAAGAGTTCGTCATCACATACACCGCCATCATCTCTGCTTGCTTTCGCTCATCCACCGGTGACCTTGGCATTATGCTCCTCTCACTGAATATGCGTTGTTCCTTTTTTACACAGGGACAATGGACCTAACCATACTTTATTCAACTGTGATACAATAAAACATTATAAAACATCCTCAAATCCCATAATTAAGGTATTGGGCCTTTATGTACTGTTACATGTGCTGTAAAAAACATGGGCGGGGCTGGTCAGAGAACAGAATACACTTTCAGTTATGAAATTAAAGCTCAACCCGTTAATATTTTATTACTGCTGTCATTGACACCTCCTACGTGTTATTGTTGTGTATTTTGTTATACTCTATACTGAATTATTTTTATGAATTACCAAATATTATTTAACTTCCACCTACCGTCTCGATCTCTGCTGTCGGGTTCCAGGGTTCGATCACATGTACGCTAGATACAAACATGGTTTACAGGTTAAGCAAATCACTGACACAACTCATTTTTGAAGAGAGTTACTATTTAATCTTTTACTTTTGAACTTTGGTAAAATTAAGAAGATTCCTTAAGTACATGTTTCAGATGTTGTGCAACTCTTGCATAATAGAACTTACGAACTATAGCTTACCTTGTATCATTTATAATTACACAAAATACAAACACAAATACAAACAGCCCAGCATTGCTCACTCACGCATACATACCGAAAATTTATCTTGCCCTTAACATTTTATAATCAGCCCCCCCCCCAGCCCTTACACGTAAACCGCCGGCACGTGGTTCGCGCGCGCACTCATCGTTTCTGTCAATTCCAAGTGGGGTACTGTCCGAAAATTTCAAGTTATATCTTCTGCTCTGGTAACTCGACCGAGGTTACATAAAAAGTTACTGTAGTTACACCTTTCTTTACGATTAAATTAAAATTTTTATGACGAGCCTACTTTGGCCGTCCCGGTACCGGGGAGTTCAGTTAGTAGACAGGCTGAGTGGCAGCCGCTGTTTCATAGTTCCGGGAGATTTCCCCTAATTTCTCCCCCCATTGAATTTCTAATATATACCAATTTCAAGTCAGCTATGGTCAAGGGAATTGATATGACCATAGCTGGCCGCTCGCCAAATCCACGATTAGTGCGGGTAAGGCAGTAATCGCCCGAAAAGTCGGGGAAATCTAACTTGCATTTCACTGCCTGTTACATTCATCATTACTATGTGCGACACGGTCGTCTATCAATGTGTAAATTTTAACTTACACGAAAAAAAGGTGTGCCGCACATTTTCGCCATTTTCGCCTCCGATGGAGGTAACACTCTCTGTTACCCCCAACCCATTTCGCTATATACGAGGGCACAGGCCACCCCCGCAATAGCAACTTAATAACTAACTAAAAAATCAAATATACAACATTATAGTATGAGACCTTCATTCATCACTAATCCTTTAACTCACTTACATCATTCATAATTTTCAACAATTATCTTCTTTAAAATTTTCAAAATTTATTATCAAGATTTATTATAAATTCCATTATCTTTCAGTTATTTAAAAAAAAAATTTTTTTAATCATAATTGTTATTGGACACAATTATTTCAAATAAACATCTTATTACTGAATTAAAATCTTAGTTACCTGTAAACATTTTTGTTATACATGATTATAAAATTTTTTATACTTACAACCCATTTAACATGATATACACACAAAACACACTCCCCATATCACAATACTTTCCCCTCACCTCTGAAACATTTAACACAAATTATTAGTTAAATCAAACAATTTACTCATCTATTACCAAATTTCCAAATCTCGTACAATAAATTAAATTCATTAAAAAAATTTAATTAATTACCATTCCAATAATCAATCAAAATATTTAACATGTATCAAATTGTTTTAATTAAATTAATTATTAAAATATAAATTATATAGTTATCGAAACAATTCCAATTAATCAATGACTGTTTTCAAAATTAATTCTGGTATTTATTTAACTTGCAAATATTTCAATATTATTATTACAACAATCATTATACGTACACACATTATTTACTTAACAGTCCACCATGCACACAAATAAATTCACTACATTATTATTTACAGACTTTTGTTTACTGTTCAGTTTTCCCACACTTCGTTGTCCAAATTTGCCATGTCAAAAACCCATAAAACATAATGTTTATAGCTGTCTTTTATTGTTTTACAGTTTAACCTCCATCGTCCCAAATAAGTCTTGTTTTTATATAGCATTTTTCAATTTCACTACCACACAAATGACTGTTTTGTGTGTTGTAACCACAAGAACTAAATTCAATCAGCTTACCAAAATACTCACTCAACCAGTCTACATTAGGTATTTTCGTTACATCTCCATCGGTAAATTCGCTCGTTATCGTGTTAAATACTTTTGTCAACTCATTATAATCATTGTTACTCAAATATACTTTTAAACTTTCCTTCCATTCATCATACTTTCTATTTAAGTGATATAATTCTGTTACTTTCTCCACATACACTTCTCTGTTTAACTCTCTCTCATCACAATACCAAATCATACTTTCAACATCATTATTACAGACAGAGGGTACAACATTATACAACATCAATAAACAACTCAACTCTTCTACTAATACGGGTCTCTACCCCTTCGAAAACATTTGTAAATTCATTAAATAATCATCATCAATAATAAAGGGAAAATCTACCCCCTGTCCTACACATTCATCTACTCTTTCTTTCCATTCTTTTTCTAACTCATTAACACACATTAACATCTCATAATCACATTCTACAAACTCCTCAGTACTCTCAGATATTATATTTTCACTTACACTATTATTCTCATTATTTTCAACAACATCATTATTATTTATTAATTCTCTATCCAATATCATATTTTCACACTTGTCATTACAATTTTCATTTGTTTTATTTTTCTCTGGATTCATCACAACTACTTCCATTCTCTCCACACTCTGTTCTAATTTATTTAAACTGGTTCTTATTGTTTCATTAGTACTTTCTAAGCATTTATTTAATTCTTGAATCTCATTTTTCAACTCGTCAAATTTGTTATTCTGGATATTAAATTTAGCGTCAGAATCACTCTTTATTTCGTTAAATTTTAACTCTAACATCGCCTGTTGCTTGTCTGAATCTCTTTCATACTGCATACCATGCTACATAAATATTTCATCATATTATTGTTATCTGAGTTTTTATTCTGAATTGGCGTTGAATGAATTCCTTCATCCATAATTCTTGATTCTGTTTCACTTATTTCTGTTTCATTCTGACTCGCACTCGGAGTCGACTGTGTTTCAAAGTTACTCATGTTTGAGTCATCGAAATTTTCGACACTATTTTCATTTATTTTATTCTCGTTATTTGACATTTTTATAATTGATATTCAGTATTTTAATTAATCTAATTAATTAATTTCATTAGTGTTTTTGTAATGCACTTTCGGTATATCTTTGCGTCCATAACGCAATGTTATTTTGCTACGCTAACCTAACACATGTTTGTATCTTTGTAGATGTGGAATTTAATTAAATATATTAATTATAATTCGTGCCTGTTTCGCGGCGCCATTGTTATACTCTATACTGAATTATTTTTATAAATTACCAAATATTATTTAACTTCCACCTACCGTCTCGATCTCTGCTGTCGGGTTCCAGGGTTTGATCACATGTACGCTAGATACAAACATGGTTTACAGGTTAAGCAAATCACTGACACAACTCATTTTTGAAGAGAATTACTATTTAATCTTTTACTTTTGAACTTTGGTAAAATTAAGAAGATTCCTTAAGTATATGTTTCAGATGTTGTGCAACTCTTGCATAATAGAACTTACGAACTATAGCTTACCTTGTATCATTTATAATTACACAAAATACAAACACAAATACAAACCGCCCAGCATTGCTCACTCACGCATACATACCGAAAATTTATCTTGCCCTTAACATTTTATAATCAGCCCCCCCAGCCCTTACACGTAAACCGCCGGCACGTGATTCGCGCGCGCACTCATCGTTTCTGTCAATTCCAAGTGGGGTACTGTCCGAAAATTTCAAGTTATATCTTCTGCTCTGGTAACTCGACCGAGGTCACATAAAAAGTTACTGTAGTTACACCTTTCTTTACGATTAAATTAAAATTTTTATGACGAGCCTACTTTGGCCGTCCCGGTACCGGGGAGTTCAGTTAGTAGACTGGGGACGATAACGTAACAGGTATTACTGTTGTGATCTCATACTTGGTACGGAAATCACTGCCTTGATCTTCGTCGCCGAAGCTTTGGCCCATGCTATACATGTGGTTTTTTGGAGTTAATATAGCATACGATCTCAGCTAGGCACTGGCTAACGTCACAAAAGGGCAGGGCTTAGCCATGACTTCCTGCCGCTCAAGCGCACATTGCTGAATTAACTTTGCTCAAGCCATCTTGCTTTAAACCAACTCGGCGTCCTGGCAGAGCGCGTACTTGAGTAGTGGCGTGCGTGCATTGCCACACATATACAGAGTTCTTAGAATTTCGGGGAGATGCAAATTCCTTTGCCGAGTTACACAATACAGTAACTGCGTCTATGCTTTGTTCCAACGCTGTTTTGTCTACCATATGTTCTGTAGTAATGAACTACGTTGCACAATAATTCTATAAAATCCCGCACAACAACGAAATAACAAAAAAATGTAAATACCCCATATTGTAAAAAATAAACATGACCCAAAATTGACCCGTTACAATTTCTATGTAAATTAGAGTACATATTTTGTAGCCATATGTATCAAAATTGCACTCAATTGTAGTGTGTAGCATGATATATATTGAAGGCTGACAGAGTACTTGATCTTTTGTGTTGGACCCGTACTGTGGCATTGTTCTGCCTGTCTTTGAAGAATGTTCTACTTTCTATTTTATTTTCAATACCAATCATGTGCTCAGTATACCCTAGAAGTATATTTTTGATGAACAATAACATGATTCGTTTGTGGAGGAGTTAATCTTAATGATGGCGATTACTGCAAATGCATTTATTAATGCCAAATATAGTTCTCACTCATCATTGTTTATGGTCATAAGTATTTTAGCATTGTTGATAAGCATAATGTACTAACATAATATTGTGAATAATTGAGTAATTATTATTATAATACAACAGTGATCATATGATTATCATATTATCTTGTGACACAGTTTATAAACTTCGTCTACTGTGCAGACTCAACAGAAACATACAGGCCATGAAAATTGTTGTTGTGGTAAATTGTAATGTTGGACAATATTTTTCATATTATGCCCTACTTCTGGTTGACGAATTAAAGTCAAAATCAATACTACTGTTAAAAGTTTGGATTAGAAATTTGAAGTTGTAAACTTGGCTATTCGGTAGACATAACCTTCAGAGTCATATTCTTATGAAAGATGTGTATATTGGTGTATATGAAGACATATATATATATATATATATATATATATATATTATGTAACGATACAATTAAGCCAAATCTTGTACTAGTGATAAAAAGGATAATTCTTGATATAAAATTACTTCATATGAAATAAAATGTGTAAAAAATGATTAAAATGTAAATACTTTGACAAGACGTACAACGATATTACCCAACCCAAGTGATTGAGCCAAAAACACAAACATAAAGAAGGGAACCACGTAACATACTTATTAAAATGTAAATATTTTGACATGATTGAGCCAACAACCCAAACATAAAGAAGGGAACCACGTAACATACTTATTAAAATGTAAATATTTTGACATGATTGAGCCAACAACCCAAACATAAAGAAGGGAACCACGTAACATACTTATTAAAATGTAAATATTTTGACATGATTGAGCCAACAACCCAAACATAAAGAAGGGAACCACGTAACATACTTAAGAAAAATATGATAGACAAAACAATGATGGACACAGAACTAAAGAAGAACCAGAAGAAGAGGACAGATCCATACAAATAAACAGAATTTAAACCAGAAGAGAAGAAGAGGAGAACCGAACCGGATTGAAGAAGAAGAAGAGGAAGAATGAAGAGGAGACAGATAAAACCCAAGGGGAAACTAACACACATATATAAAAGGGAAAGATTGTATGTTTAGAGATAGAATACGGTCAATAAACCTTGAATAATTATGTATTAATGAAACCAATGTTATTATTAGCATTAATTTAACCTAGGTACCCATTTTTAAGACAATACAATTGTAAAGCAATGTAGTATAGGAAAAGTACACTAACCCTGTCAGAAAGGTTAGATTCAACCAAAACACAACTAGCCTAGTATTGTTAATAGTAAATATAATACTAAAACAAAATAGTGAGAAATGGTAGGAGAAAGTATAGGGATTACCCATTAAATAACACTAATTACAAAACAGTGAACCAAAGTGAAGTGCTTTAGTGAAGTGTAAATGCCCTAAAAAATAGTGAAAGTAGATGTGAAACATTCAAAATAGAATGCTAAGTAAATAGACACTCTGTAAAACATTGATAAACCACCAATGATTGGAGTGAGATTATAATTAGTTATATACCTAGAAGTAATCAGAAATAGTAATCCAAATTAATATTAAGGAAGCTTGTAATAATATTCAGGGAGAAAACCCAGTACAATAACTTGTGTTAACATGGCATGATAGGATAGAAGTAAAGTTTGTTATTAAAGATTAAAATTATAAAGAATACAACACCCCATGTTGAAAGGGGAATTAACCTTCATAATATTAGAGAAAGTGACAATGTTTATCACCCTAGTTTATAAGACAAGAAAGAAATCAATGTTAGTACTAAGAATAATTTATGACTTGTTAAGAATAGTTGATTCAATGTTAAAGAAGGAATATGGCTGAAAGGGGACGTACAGTCCATAAACCTAACTATTATATTTTAAATGAAGAGTAATGAAAATGTATGTTGAATAGTAATTAAAACACAAAGAAATAAGTGAAGCCCATCAGGCTGAATTCAGAATGTAATTTAAAAAGGAAATACACTAAAAAACAATAATGGCTGTTTGTGACTATGAAAACAGTTAACTGCCAAAGACATTCAAATGCAAATTGTATCAATTTCACAAAAAATCTTACTAATCTAAGAACAGTGAATGGACAGTAATTATATATCAGTTATTTCAACACAGAAATATTATTGTAATAATTTAATTCAAGAAAGATATGTTATTTATTAAATGTCAAATAATTAGACTATAGTTAAAGTGTAACAGAATATGACCTTATGAGGTATCATTGTAAACTTTGAAAGGAAAGAAAAATAATAGTGATGTCATTTATTATCCCAAAGGAATTATAAGGGAATAAAATCATTAGGAAAATACTTAATAAATTTGAATAAAAATTCAAATATTTCTAACAATGTATGTAAGGAGTAATTAACCAAGCATTGAATTATTGGTTACTATGACAACGAGACGTTTGAGGGCTTATTTTGCCGTTAAATTTTAGAGACGCTGAAGAAACGAAGCGTGGGTAAGCCACACGAAAAATTGGACAAACTAAAATTTTAATTTAAACAGTTATAAAAAGTCGAATCAGTGAACCAAGATAACCCAATATGAAGAGACGTCGATCTATACAGAATTAATGATGTCCAGGAACGAAATTAAATAAACTAATTAAAGAAAAAACCCAGACCAGTTTGAAGAAGATGTTGGAAGCCTTCAACCAGCCCAAATTCGAAAAATATACGCCTATCCTGATGACGACACAGACAACGTGAGATGAACTGATAAGTACCGAATAATTCCTTACTCCCAAAACCCCAAATTACTTAAATTATTTTCAAATGATAAAATTTCTCACTATTTAAAAAGTAGTATTTTCTTTCAAAGGTAAAGGCATAATTTACTTACATTAAAAAAACATTTAATTAAACTATAGAGATAACCTTATTTGTGAACATAACTACTGTAACAGAAATACGACACTACTGAACAAATTGTACAAACACATTATAAATCCTAAGTACGCATAAGGTATAGTAGTATACTTTTTTTCATGTAATCAACGTTTATGTCTATTTTCATGATCAAAAGAACTCCAGATTTTAAAAACATAGTAATTTGTTAAAAGTAACTGAACGATAGTGTTTTGAAATCAATTTTGCCAACCTGAGATGTTTTGTGTTTCAAGCTCTAAGCCGGAGCATAATATTATAAATTTGTTTATGATTCATTTGTCATATTTATTGATAATTAAATGTGTATTAAAAAACGCAGTACAGAACATTACTATCTTGTTATTTCATAGGAATTTTGTAGAATATATGTGTGTTAGCGAAGTTTTAAGCAACAGCCAACTAGCGCTCACCACGAGTGGCCGAGCCGACAATCTGCGTAGCAGCGGGAACAATTCAAACGTCACAGCTGTCTAGCTAATATCACGTATTACCTTAAAAATTAAATGTTTTAATTGTTTTAACAGAAACAATTTGGCGCCACCCGGGAATCGTAATCCCTATGAATTAACAGGTAGGTTGTACTGGTGACATTGACAACGCTACGGACTCCAGTAGTGACGTCGATTTATGTAACGACCAGTGTGAGGCAAACACACTACATTCACACTAATACACAAAATAAACAAGTGTGATACATTTCAACAGGTACGACCCTACTAGATTGTTACAATATATATGGTAACGAAGAGATCTGTATGTGCTCTGTAAAAGTGTATGTTTCGTGTGTTGCCTCACACGTGGTGTTTGTTACTTTATGTTTATGCTGATGATGTCCGTAGCGAACTCTCGAATTACCAGTACACACGAGTGGGAACGTTACCTGTTCTTTAATATGTGTTTGTATTTCCCGGGTGGCGCCAAATTGTTTAATCTGAAAACAATTAAAAAGAATAGGACGATTGAGCGTTCGTGACTATGACGGTATGGTGAGTTCAAATTACTCCCGCCACATGCGAATTTCTTAATCTCGCTGGTAGTTCGCCGAGTTTCCGATGTCGAGCGCTTACCGTCACTTTTGCTAGTCGCTAAAATACACAAATCATATAATGCACTTTCCTATGAAATAAAGAATAGTGGTTACAACTCTGTACTAGTTTATTAAATTGTGATTAGTAGTTATTCACTATTATACAAAATTATATTTTGTGATTAACAAATTTGCTCCGACAGTAAAAGACAATTATATCTCAAGGCTTGGCCAAATCGATTCTGAACGCTTTATTTAGACATGGCGTCTACTGGATGTTTATTATTAATTTCGTTCAATGAATCTGGATTCTTTTGGTTTACGAAAAAATATCAATTTGATTACAATAAAGTACACTACCTTACATTACTGGTACTTATATACTATAAGGTATAATTACAATTTGTTCCTGAAGTGTTAAAAAGTGTATTTCAAAAGTTCGTAATTTCTATACAGGTTATTTTCTAGTTTCATATAAGTTTAGTGTTTTATTTTTAACTAATCTTTGAAAGAAATAAGCTCATCAGTTTATAGTGAGAGTTAAAAGTGTTGTGAGAAAAAAGTAAAGAGAATTTATTTTATAAATTCGGGTAACTCAGCAATACTTATCAAATCAGTTGAATAAGGTGTAGCGTCATTCAGTTGAAATAGGTTGGGTCATCGTTAGTCATCAGTCTTCCTTCATGTATGAATTTAATTATGCCTGGCTTCTTTTTCGGATAAGTTGATCGAAATTTATTAATTTAGAATTGAATAAATTGGTCTTTGGCCTCGTTTGGATGGATTAGTCCTTCATCATCTTCTTACTTGCTCATGTTATTAAATTTGAATTACTTTTATTGTTTTAAATTAAAATTTGAGTCATTTACAGCTTGGCGTCTATTCGTCTCGAGCTTCAATAATGGACTCTCAGTTTCTAACGGAATATTCATAAATAACGCCTGGTTGTTATGGCAACAGGTTGCCTCTCATTGGCTATTCATGACTTAAGCCCATGTTATAATATTTGAATTTTTATTCAGAATGACTAAATATCTTCTGATTGCTATTATTCTTCTGTCTTCTTATCTATGTACGAGATATTATCACAACTGTTTATATTTTCTTTCAAAGATCATTTTGACATCCCTCAAAGCTGGGTTTGCTTATGTATTAATGTTTTGACAATTATGTTGATATTATCTAATTACATTTCTTTCTTATTTTATGTCCTTAATTTAACTTTTACGTCTTAATATGATCCACTAATTATCATTAACTAGTTACTTGCCTTGGATTTGTTAATATAATAGTTAGTTTCTTACAATTTGTTGTTTTTGGTTTTATACAGTTAGGCATTTCATAGGCCTAAGTAGTCATTGGCTATATTTTCTTATTTTATACAAATTAAATATTATTTTACCCTTATATATGTTTTGTTTTGGTGTTACAAATGAGTTGTTTACTTTTTGAATTGATTTGGGTCTGTTTACAAGGCCTAGAAGTAAATTTCAAGGAATGTAATTTTTGAGTTTAATTCAAACCAAAATAGGTCATGTTTAATCTTAATTTGTATAAAATCAAAGCAGGTATATAGTTATGTAATTAAAATTTCATAAAAATACTAAATAACTAAATTATAGCCAGTAAAATATAATAAAATGTCATTTATTTCCATAAAATTGAATCGGGAATAAGGCAAACAGCTGATTGTGAACAATGGGAAATGAGACCAAAATCGTACAGGATTTTCTATATGAAGGAAAAAATTAAAATTAGTTGATTGTTAAACACCAAGCAGAATGGACGTGTCAAAGTATCGAGAAGAAATCTGAAATAAATTTTAACTAAACCCAAGATGTCCTATGGAAAAATGAAGGAATGAAGTATCTACAGTAAATCAATGAATCCAATTTAAATAATCGGTGGCATAATAAAACAAATTGAAAAAACACTAAAACTAACTACCAGCATGAACGGCCATGATGGAATTATAAATCTAATACAATTTATGAACAGCGAACTTATTTGAAGACGACATTCAACACTACACACGCATTACCGAACGAAATCCAGTAGAGGACGGAAACTAAACACAATAACTTGAAAATCTTTCAATAACTACGTCACAGAAGAGGAATTTATCAACTACTGTTGTTCGATATTTCGAATATCGAACCGGTCAATTATTAATTTTCTGAGGTTGGCACTATGGCTTTTGTAAAGTCGATTCATGCATCGGGCCTGAACCCTTTGTCATGCTTCAACCGCTTTAGTGTACACATCCACGGGCCGGATTTTTGTCAGGTAGAATCCATCTCATGTAACCCATCCTGTATTCCAACCAGTCTTTTCTGCCTGGGTGTCAAGATTTATTCATGAGATTTCGGTAAGTCAGGTTTTACTAATTATTTGATTGCTAGCAATTCTGCATGTTGCACTGCTTCAAGAGTTCACCAGAGGATAAATTATACCGTAAGAATAAACTTCTTACCTTCAGATTGTCAATCTTTTAAAAATAATATTACACATATTATACTACCAGAGGCTTATGAATTTGATAGTTTTTCAATTTAATTGCTTGCCGTTTCGAATGGGAACACGTGCTTTGTAATTTTTCATGCTGATGCTGGCCATGTTGGGTAAATGGGTTACAAGCCAGTTTTGGTTTTGCGATTTTTATTCTAATCACCAGCGTCCCGTGCTGTTTCGTTTTTTGTGCCTGCTCGTGGATTTTTGCATGCTGTTAGTTTCAAAATTATAACAATGTTCGTTATTTGCATGTTGTGGCACGGATACACGTTGGTACGATAGGCATGTGGACCATTATTTTGCATCTAACGCTGTTGGTTGGTTATGTTGGGCAGTTTCGTCGCGTGTGCGTGGGCCAGGTGAGCGAATATTGTGTCAAATTTTTGCACCTTGATTTTTTTGGTAATCGTTTGATTACTCGGTCAATTCATGAGAAGTTTGTACCCGTCCTGTTATGGTCTGCTTTACACGTGAAGTCGACATGTTACGTGCTTGCGATGTGTAAGGCGTGTGGGGGACGGTTGGTTTTTAGGTTACCCGGTTTTTTCGGTATAGCCTGCATTTATATTTAATTTTTTTGGGAATTGACTATTACCGTTTGATGCGGTTTATATTTGGCATATGCGCGATATCCTGTCCATACACGCCGCATTGACCATGATAAATTTTTGCATTTAATGTGTCTAAGTTATTGTGTTTGTATTGTTAACTGTGGAATTTTTGTATATTGTACCTTATTGTGTATTAGTGTATTTTTGTGCATTTATTCTATTTGGTATTACAAATGTTCTTTGTGTACAATTTTGTGTACCATTATTTTGCACCGTATGTGCTTTAATATTATGAAACCTGTTGTTTTTTTCGTGCTTTTGCACTGTGCAAATTAATCTTTTGCTTTTTTTGAGTATGTGACATTGTGTTTTGTACTATTAGCCTTTTGGTTTGTGTAAATTGTATTTTGCCTTGCACTAATTTACTTTTGTATCTACTATGTTCGGTATTGTTCATGAAAACTAGTTTATTTCAGAGGCCGATTTATCTAGATTACTGTTAGGCTAGGTCTGGGTCATGACTATATTGTTTAATTTCTAATTCTCTCGTCCAGGGTGGTTGTCGGTTGCGCGAAATTCTTTAAATCATAATGCCTGCTAAATTGTCGCTGGCAGCTTTTGACCGGACCACTTCGGTGGGAATACTTGCGTTGCAACACTTAATAAATAGGTTGGAAGGGTTGCCGCAATTGAGAGTCGTGGATCAACATGAAGCCGGTATCTTGGCCTCCAGGTTGTCCGAAGAATATCAGGATCTTCTAGGTAACGTAGATCCTTACCTATCGGCAGAGTCATTGCCCCAGGGATTGGACGAGGACCACATTTTTTCGGTGGTAACGCAAATTAAAGATATTTGTGTCCGGGGTAGCGTTTTAGCGTCAAAACTAACTAAACCAGAGATACCGGTTGGTTCCGGTCAGTCTTAATCGGCAAGTGGCGGGCACTGAGGTGTTCTCGTTCATGAGTTGCCGAAGCTTTCTTTACCTTTTTTTGATGGCCAGTCCAAATGTTGGTCCGAGTTTTGGTCAAAGTTTACCACATTAGTGGACGAAAGTCCTGCCCTCACCCCAAAGCAGAAATTGTTATATTTATAGACTCATCTTAAGGGTGAGGCTTATGAGAAAGTTGCTGCGGTTCCCATAGTTGACGATAGTTATCAGCTTGCACTGTCAACTCTTAAAAGCCGTTATCACAACCCTCGTTTGGCCGCCCGGGTCCATTGTACCAATCTGCTTCAATTACCAGCCGCTTCTATGCGATCAGCTGCGTCCATTAGAAAATTGGTAGACAGCTTCAATGCTAACTTTTCAGCGTTGTCAGCTCTAAACATTGCTGATATATATCAAGCAATATATGTGTCGTTTGTATTGTCAAGGCTGGATTTATTGTTACGTGAACGCTTTGAGGCGTCTGTTACGGACAAAGAAAATCTCCCTTCTCTAAAAGAAATTATGACATTTTTAACTCCCATGGTGGAACAAAAAGAACAGGCATCTTTGGAATCGGGTTTACCTGCTCTTCCTAGCACTAGCCACCAGAAAACTCAGAAGGTTTCCTTTTCTAAGGCTACTCCTCTTGCTGTGTCCACGTTATCTGCGGAGGTTACGCAACGGGATTTATCTAATTCACGTTGCCTTCATTGCGATTCCCGGACCCATGTGCTTCTCAAGTGTCTGGCGTGGCTGAGTAAGGACCCTAGGACTCTATTTCAAAGTCTCAAGAATAAAAAATGTTGTCTTTCGTGCCTCCAACATAAACATTCTGGATGGTGCAAAAATAGGTGCAAAACGTGTGGCTCTAAGTGCCACCACACTTTACCTCATTTCAAAAATGCCCGTCCGTCTCCGTCTCGTTCACAGATTTCTGAAACAGCTGAACTCAAGGCTTCGGGGTCATCGCTTGCTGACCAAGTTGATCTGTCTAGCACTACTTTGACCGTGTCTCTGCCCCATCCTTCAGGGGTTCTGTTAGCCACACGTCTAGCAATCTTGGCGTCTCCCAGTGGTGGTTATATCGTAGTTAGGGCCATCCTGAATAGCGCGTCCCATGCTTCTTTCATCACTGAAGCATGTGCATCTCGCTTAAAATGCGCTTGTTTTGACGCTTCAATAAGTGTCAATGGGGTAGGTGATATTGACACCAAAGCTAAAAGGGTGTGCCATCTTTCCTTGGAAACTTTAAAACGCGACGTTGTGGCATGTAACCATGCTTTTGTAATTCTTTCAAAGATCTCATCGGACTCACCTAGGTTCCAGGTGTTGCCTGAAGTTAAGCAGGCTACGAAAGACCTTCTGTTAGCTGACCCTACCTTCGATGTAGCAGCCCCAATTGATGCGTTGTTTGGAGCCGATATTGTAGCGGCTATTCTTTTGGGAGAGACTATTCCCTTGGGTGCAGGTTTGCCTGTTGCAGTTAGGACACGTTTTGGGTTTGTAATTATGGGTAGAGCCCCAATTTCACTTAATTGTGCATTGACTTGTGCTAGCGGTTTTACTGGCCTTCCTTTGGATCTGGTGTCTGCACATCAGCTTCACTGTCATTTCCACCACTTTTATCCTTCAGTCACAACATTATCAACTGATACAACCAACCTACTTGAGCAAGTTTATCGGTTTTGGGAGGTCGAAGAGCCTCCAGCTTTGCCCCACCAGTTATCTGAAGAGGATCACTTTGCTGAAAAGTTTTATATGGAGTCAACAAGTCGGTTGCCGTCAGGTCGTTACCAGGTGCGCTTGCCATTTTTCAAAAGCTCTTCTCACACTTTGGGAAATTCCCTTAAGGGAGCTATGTCTCGGTTTTTTGCATTAGAAAGGAAATTTGCGTCTAACAATCAGTTTAAGAGCCAGTATGTGCAATTTATAACTGATTATGTTGCTCAGGGGCATATGTCGCTGGTGTCGGACCCCAATTTTCCAAAATATTTCATCCCACATCATGGTATCTTTAAGGTTAGAGGCGATACTTCAAAAATAAGAGTGGTGTTTGACGCCAGCATGAAGATGTCCTCCGGGATTTCCTTAAATGACGTGTTATGTGTCGGCCCTAAGTTGCAGACCTTACTGTCCGAAGTTTTGACTTTGTTTCGGCGTTTTAGCCATGTCTTCACGTGCGACATCGAACAGATGTATCGCCAAATTGCCATGCATCCTGATGACTTGGCGTACCTATGTATTTTATGACGTGAGGAGGTT
Organism: Magicicada septendecula; assembly: GCA_034769895.1. Taxonomy (NCBI): domain Eukaryota; kingdom Metazoa; phylum Arthropoda; class Insecta; order Hemiptera; family Cicadidae; genus Magicicada; species Magicicada septendecula. The sequence continues at coordinate 337,891,415 of CM068370.1, read as the reverse complement.
ACCGCCCCACTAAGGGTTTTCGCTTTGCATACCGTTACTTACGGGCTGGCTTGCGCCCCTTTTCAGGTGTTGCGAACCTTACAGCGGCTGGCTCAGGATGAGGCAGTTAATTTTCCTGCGGGAGTGGCGGTACTTAGCCGGAATATTTTTGTTGATGATATTGCTGCTGGTGCTGATTCAAAACCAGAGCTTTGCAAATTACAACAGGAATTAATCCTGTTGTTATCGTCAGGAGGTTTCAATTTGAAAAAATGGTGTACTAATCAACCTGACTGCCTGCTTGAATCAGCCGCTCAGAGTGATTCCGTCGTTTCTAAGGATATTCTGGGTTTAAGTTGGAACCATTCAACCGATTGCTTCTCATTTCCTCCTTTGGCCTGTTGCAGTAATGCTCAGGTACAATTCACCAAACGTGTCGTGTTATCCCAGATGGCACAATTATTTGACCCATGTGGTTGGCTTTCGCCAGTGATTTTCAGGGCTAAGGCCTTTTTCCAAAAGCTCTGGGCTGAGGGCTTGGAATGGGATGCTCCTCTCAATGATGACTTAAATGATTATAGGAGTCAATTCCTGTCCTCTCTGAATCATCTTTCGGTAATCACTATTTCTCGGCCATTCCTCCCTAAAGGTGGGCTTATTGAAAAGGTTATATTACATGGTTTCTGTGATGCTTCCCAGTTGGGTTACGGGGCAGTCCTTTACCTGTCCATTTATACTGACTCTGGTCCTCCGGTGGTTTCGTTGGTGTCTTCTAAAACTAAAGTGGCACCTCTTAAAACTTTATCAATCCCACGTTTGAGTTGTTGGGAGCTTATCTTTTAGCCAAAGTAGTTTATCACTATGTTGGCTTATTCTCTTCATGTTTTCAAATGAGTCAGATTTTCTTATGGACAGATTTGATGATTGTTTTGGATTGGCTGAATATGCCTACTTTTAAATTAAAAATGTTTATTGCGAATCGGGTGGCTGCCATTACCGAGTGGACCAATACTAAGTCTTGGCATCATGTTCATGGTGTTTCTAACCCCACTGATTTGGCCTCTAGAGGTACTTCAATCACCAGCCTCCAGTCGTCGACATTGTGGTGGTCAGGGCCAGATTGGCTAAAGCTTGATTCTGTGCACTGGCCCCCTATTAATTATTGACCAAATCACGACGTGCAAGATGTTGCCTTGGAGACCAAGGTCTCTTCGTTTCTTACTCAGGAGCCCCGGGTGGAATTGTTCGATCACTTGTCCTCGTGGCCCTTAGTGGTGGGGGTAACCTCAGTTATCTTAAGGTGGGCTATGCCTTCGGGGGTTGAACCTTCCACAGCCGTAGGTTTGGAAGAGGTTAGCTGTTAACTATATTTTACGCTACATTCAGCGCAGCGTGTTTGGACAGGAGCTCGCGGCTGTTCGTTTAGGTAAGCGGCTCCCGGTCCGCATTCAGCGCCTGGTCCCGTTTATTGATGATTTTGGCCTCATTCGAGTACGCGGTCGCTTGACCAACTCTACGGTAGCTAGAAATCGTTTTCCGGTTTTACTGCCCAAGCATCACCATCTAGTCGGGTTGCTAATTCATCACACCCATGTGTGGTTAGGTTATGCTGGTCCTATGCAAGTTCAATTTCAGCTGGCTCAATATTATTGGAGTTTGTCCGCACGTCAGGTCATAAGAACCATAATTTGGAAATGTCTTCCTTGTTTCAGGGCGCGTCCTCGCCCCACCAATCCGTTAATGGGGGATCTGCCAATTCCTAGGGTTAATCCGGCACCTCCATTTTATTCTTCCGGCATGGATTATGCTGGCCCTTTTTTGGTACGGGCTTACGCTGTTCGGAAGGCGCCTATAGTCAAAACTTACCTATGTATTTTCATCTGCTTAGCCACTAAAGCAGTTCACTTAGAAGTAGCTATGGATCTTTCTACTTCACAGTTTATGATGTGTTTAGGCGATTTATTAGTCGTCGTGGAGCTCCTCAAACACTGTATTCGGATTGTGGCAGGAATTTTGTGAGGTCGCGCTCCGAACTTAAACGGGAGCTAAAAAATGTTCTTTCAAATCCTGACATGTCAGCTCAGATAACAGCTTTTGCTGTCGATAACAATATTGATTTTAAATTTATCCCTCCGTCTGCCCCTCATCAGGGTGCTTGTGGAAACGGGCTGTCCAGTCGGCCAAGTTTCATATGAAACGCATGATTGGGACCAGGTCTTCGACTGTAGCGGAATTTTCATTGTTATGTATTCGTATAGAAGCAATCTTAAATTCCCGTCCTTTAACTGCCCTATCTTCAGATCCAAGTGATTGCCAGGCTCTAACGCCTGGTCACTTTCTGGTTGGCCGCCCCATTACCGCGCCCCCGGAAGCTGAAGTCTCGTTAAATGGAGGGACGGTCCGCCATTACAAACAAATTGCCGCTTTGCTCCAAGCATTTTGGAAGAGGTGGCATTTGGAATACTTGATGGCACTTCATGCCAGATCGAAGTGGTCGTCTAAGTCCAGAAACTTAATGGTTGGGGACCTGGTTGTTTTGGAGGAACAGAATTCTCCTCCCCTGATATGGCCTCTTGGCCGAGTTTCAGCTGTGTTTCCGTGGAGCGACGGGGCTGTTCGTCGCGTTTTAGTTAAAACTTCCTCAGGTTCTTTTGAACGACCTGCTATTAAATTGTACAGGTTGCCTACAGCTTCTTGACTGTGTTTGTCTTGTTTTCGGGTGAGCAGAATTAGTTTTAATGATTGTGTTGTGGACTTACTTGACACTTTTCTGGGATTTCCCAGGTGGTTCCTTCCAGCTGTTCTCCGCATTGAAGTTTACATTGTGGAATGTTTCTGGCATTGCGTTCTGCCAGTCTATTGTGAGTTATGGATGCTCAACAAATCAACAACAACAAAAATAAGAAAACAAAAAAATGATAAAAAATAAAGGGAACAAAAAATAAAAAAGAAAAAATTGTAAAAACTAGGGAATGTTAACTAAGTTGATTTGCTGAGTTTTAAGTTGTGTTTGGCTGGGCAATTGTGTATTGCATGTTGTTTGGTTTGTCTGCTCTACCTGAACCTTTCGGATTGCTCGCCTGGTCGATGCGGCCGCGGCGGAGTTATTCGGCATTTTTTTTCTAATTAGTTGCATGTTTTGTTGTGTGTTTTGAATTTTCTCGTGTTTGCGTGTGACCCCCTCCTATGTTGGAGGGTAATTTTTCAGAGTGTGTTCATGTTCACTAAAAAATTTTTTGTAATGTATTTTGTGCAGTTCTCTTGGTGTACTTGTTTGTTGACCCATAGTTGTCAACGGGGGCTGGTGTTCGATATTTCGAATATCGAACCGGTCAATTATTAATTTTCCGAGGTTGGCACTATGGCTTTTGTAAAGTCGATTCATGCATCGGGCCTGAACCATTTGTCATGCTTCAACCACTGTAGTGTATACATCCACGGGCCGGATTTTTGTCAGGTAGAATCCATCTCATGTAACCTATCCTTTATTCCAACCAGTCTTTTCTGCCTGGGTGTCAAGATTTATTCATGAGATTTCGGTAAGTCAGGTTTTTCTAATTATTTGATTGCTAGCAATTCTGCATGTTGCACTGCTTGAAGAGCTCACCAGAGGATAAATTATACCGTAAGAATAAACTTCTTACCTTCAGATTGTCAATCTTTTAAAAATAATATTGCACAACTGCATTTTATTGAAGAAAACTCCCAGAGACAGATTATCGGCATGGTACAACGCATGAAGGCAGCCATCTTTTAATTTCAACGAGGAGCAGCTAGCCCAAGAAGAAGACTGCATGACGTCAGAATAGTCTGCGTGCGGTTTGAATTTCTTTTTACTAATATATACTATATTTTTAATTATTATGTATTAATGATTAAGTTTTTTTTCTAATTGTAAGTATTGAATTCTCTAACTTGCCTTTCCTGACTATTTCAACAGTTAAAAGAATCCATGTTAATGATTAATTTAATTTAATATAACTTAACCCAGAGCAATAGTCGACACAAGTCGAATAATCGCATTACTCATAATACATATAATTATTTGTTTTAACTTGGCGTTTTATTGAATAGTTAAGTAGCTAAATTAAAATACGTCAGTTCTCAATTAAAAAACAGGACTTCAAAAAGGAAAAAGACGAGCAGAAGAAGAAATAAAGATGCTGAATTGACAGCTACCATCAATCGATTTGTATATGACATAATCTATTTAATGCGGTGAAACAAATATTTCCTTACCAATTCTAATAAAATAATAAAAACACATAACATAATTAAATAGTTAAATTAATACAAAGAAAAAAAATATATATAAAAATAAAATTTTCTTAAACAGTTTATTATACTCATTAATATTTGTTTTATTACAAATTGACGCTACCAAAGTGTGGCTTATTAAATCACCCTAAGAATCGTTTTATTACAAATTGACGCATCCAACGTGGGACTGATAAACCGTACGACATCGTTTTCTTACAATATATACAGTAGAATCTCGCTTATCTGACATAAACGGGCCGGCAGAACGTCGGATAAGCGAAAATGTCGGACAATAGGGAGGTGTTAAGAAAAAGCCTATTAAACGTCAAACTGTTATAATTTCAGACTATGTTATAATTTTACACATTTTTACGAACCTAATAATCATGTTTTACAACAAAACAAAACAAAACAAAAAATTAACTGAAAAAATGAACTTACAGTTACAGAATTGTCTGAAGTTAAATACACTTAAAAAGTTCAGTCCTGTGATGATTTAAAGAAATTTTTGATCGTGGTCTGCTTTCCTGACGAGTGCCGTTTCTTCGCTGCCAAGTCTCGCCATCTTTGCAGCATCATTATGTCGATTCCTGTAGCTTATTCTTGTTGCTCAATGTATTTAATTGCAGTTTCTAGAGCCTTAACTCCATCGTTATGTGAAATTGTGAGAGGCTCAACAGTTGGTCCTTGATCTTGATCTTCAATTTCGTTGTCATCGCAATTGACAAGAGCGACAATTTCTCCATCAGTTACATACTGATCATCATCCTTCATCCAACTTTCGATTTCTTGCAAAGATGCATCCTCACATCTAGGGATACGTTGCACTAAAGGTAGAATGGTTTCTTCGGTTTCATCTGTGCTTTCTGTTTCCATTCTTTCATCATCGCCTAGCAGCTTCTTCCATGATTTGGCAATTGTTGGAGCCCTTACGTCAGCCCAGGCCCTTGCAACCCAATAAGCAACATCCTGTACATTAATGTGTTTCAATTTTGCAATCATGTCTTGTCCTTCTTCAATTTCTTCTATCACTGTGGACAGTAGCTTCCTGCGTTAGTTCCTTTTTATCGTTTCCAAAACGCCCTGATCCATAGGTTGGCATATGGCGGTTACATTGAGCTTCTCTGTATCAGGGTGCGTTGGAGCATTATCTACCAACAAAACTGCTTTTCTGGGCAAATTACTTTCTTTCAAAAACTTCTCTGTCGAAGGAATGAATTCCTTAAAAAACCAGTCTTTGAAAATTTCACTGCTCATCCATGCGCTTTTCTGACTGTAGTATTTTACAGGAAGAGCGTTTTTTGAAACTGTTTTAAAGGCTCTAGGATTTTTGGACTTTCCAATCATTGCAAGGTCCATTTTGAGGTTTGCTGTAGCATTGCTGCATGCTAAAATTGTCAGCCTTTCCTTACTACGCTTGTAGCCGGGGGCTGCCACTTCAGTTCTGGCTGCAAGACTCTTACTAGGTAACATTTTGTAATTAAGGCCTGACTCATCACAGTTAAATATCTGATCACCCGTTAGGATTTCAGTTTCAATAAATTCCTGAAATCTTTTCTTGAATGCATCCATTTCTTCAAAATTCGATGATAGTTTTTCACCACAAACACTTAACTGCCGGATACCGTAGCGTTTCTTCCATCGGTCGAGCCAACCGACACTTGCTGTGAATACTGGGTCCCCTTCATTGAATTTATTACGAAAGTGCAACGACTTTTGCTATAAAATAGGCCCTGAAATAGGTACACCTTTGTCCCTGAACTGTGTAAACCAAACATACAAAGCTTCACTAACTTTTTCATAGTCACATTTTTTCATAGTTTTTCTTTCTTTTAATGCACCCTCCATAACTCTTGATGCACACCATTTTCTATTTCTATTTTTTTTTTCCAGTCTCCTACTGTTACCCATCCAGTGCCAAAGTCATCAGCTACCTTCTGCATTGTCTCTCCCTTGTCCAGTCTCTTGAATGCCTCAAGTTTTTGTTCCATCGATACAACTTTTTCTTTTCATCGCCATACTTGCGTAAATTTCAACTTTTAAATAACAACAACGTTTGTCAAATTAACACACACAGACACATACGAATGTAACAGACGATAAACCGATCCGCATACACTACTGAGTATACGCATACACTACCGCATACGATCCACACTGAGTAGTGACAGTGACAGTGAGTGAGTGAGGGTGGGGCGAATGACAGACACATGAGTCATAGTATAGACTGTACAGTCGGGGTAACTAATTAGCTGCGGTAGAGTTGGGAGCAGCAAAAAATAGACTACGCTCACGCTCGCAACTTGCAGTTCTTGTTGCCGATTAATGCGTTTTTTTGTTGTTGTTTTTGCGGTGGGTTGTCGGATAGTACGGAATGTCGGATAAGCGAAGGTCGGATAAATGAGACTCTACTGTATATTCAAACACTTTCTGCTACAGTTCGTTTTTGATGTATATAATATATATTTTATAATGACTTTACCTCAAGATGTTTTCTCCCTATTTGGAACATGTTTCAGGAAGCCTTGTGTTCCCATCTTCAGCGTTCCGAATTTTGAGCCTTGTGAGATATTTATGTGTTGGCTGGTTGTTGCTTTGGTTTCCTGTTGGTCTCTGGTGCTTTAAATTTTGTATTATTGTGTGTGATTGTGATGTATATATTATAACGTTACAAAAAGTAGCCCATCTATAAAGAAGAAATTACCATTTAATAGAAAAATGAATTACAACATAGAAGGAATAAAGAAAATCAAAGTATGAAAGAATTTATGAACAAGAATATTAAAATATAGCACAATAATGACATAAAAACTAGACAAAGACTGAGACGATGACAAAACCCAATTGATTGGCAGAGGGAAGGATAAAAATTAATAACTTTATGACCATAACACAAACCCTTTTCAAACAATAATAATATAGTAGATGTAATAATGAAAGTACAAAGCTATAGCCAAAAGTATGAGTAGTTCCATGTAAAATTACCAATACATAAATGTAAATTGAGTAATGTTAAATAATATTGTTATTAGAATATGAAGGGAATAAATCCATGGAATATTTTTCAGTTTATTAAGGCATAAACAACACAAAATTATCAGTAAAAACAAATTTAGTTATAATAACAGTTCAAATTTAAATATGTAATACAGTCTAATCTATGTTCACAGTTACATAGTTTTACTTAAAACAGTCCATAATTTATTTTTTCTTAACAGTTTCTTCACAGTGTTTGCATGCTGTAATATCTCTAAAAGTTAGATGTCTGATGGTTATGCTTGCTCAACCTGCTCCACGAAACGTAAAGCTACCTATAAAAATAAAGCTGCTATATTGAATCTGTCATGTGTTAATAAGACGGTAAAATTAAGTGATTAAAAAAGATATTGCAATTTTCTAACCTCTAAGACTTTAAATCCAACATCTGCTTGTACTGTTTGCTATTTATTGATATTTAATTAAACCTAAGGGATTTTACTTTTATTATATTTAATTGTTTACTTTCCAAATAATTTCTTCGGGCGCCATCTTGTGTTGCCAACTGTAAGGAAAAGTTACCAAGGTTCGAATCAGCGAACCGGGAAGTGCAGAACTGGTTATTTAAGAAAATACAACTGAATTACCATCACAACTATTTTAATTCATTTTCACATTAAATATGGTTTTATAAAAGAAAACATGAAAATATAGCCCGTAACCTAATTTCAAATGTTATATAGACAAGTGTTCCCCTTCCCTTCTCCTACTTTTTGCGATCTTATAGAAAAACAATAACAACATTTATTATGCATGATTCTCTCTTTAGAATAGAAATCAATAACTATTATAAACCTAGGATTAATTTTGAAAGCGGAAACCAGCACTTCTTATTTTACTATATAATTAAACAAAACCCCCACACTCGCTCACATACTACCCATTTTAAAATTTTCCCCTTAAACTCCCATTTTATTTAATTTGCCCCATTTGTTTTGGATTTCTGAAAAAATATAATAAATTTTGATAATGCTGTGTATATCCAGGTAAAACTTATCTGCCTCGAGTCCGAATTCTAGTCCAGACGACGTCACATCGCTTTCCGTGCGCACTTTCACTTTATTTCATATTTACTGAATTGTATATTGTAAAGAAAACTGTTAATCACATTTTTAATAAGAAATTTTGATTTTAAGTCATATTTTGAAATATATTATTCACATTCTTTAAGGTGCGGGCGCGACGAAAACTACGCCGAGCCGGTGGACGCGCAGTCAGATTGCGTCCGTATTTATTGGATGTTCCTAGCCGACTAGCTTTGTTTGCTGAGTGTCACAAAGCTGCTGGCGTCAACACACCTACATTCTTTGTTATGTAATACCTGACGTAATATGGTCTGATGTTCGTTACATAATTTGTTTACTCTGTTTTGTGTGTCACTGGTTGACCTTGGCACAATTCCAGCTTGTTGAGTCTGTCGCTTCAATAATTTTGTATTTAATGTCCCAAGCAGTGCTGCCACTGTCGCTATCGTTGCAACCACTGAATTTACCTTTAGTTTATACATTGTTATTGTACCCAATCATTGTAAAAAAATGTTATTTACTTTATTTAAATTACACATTTCTTCATATTGCCTCAGGCAGGCCGAAAATGCCCCGTTACAATACCCCCTCAATGAGATATTTTATGCCGAAGCATACAAAATCTCATTGACACATTCGTACTTGCTAAAGGGATCAGCCAGGATATGTCGCCACAACCCCCTGTATGATTTACAAAAAATATAATCCATTAACTCACCCTTGGTCTGGTGACTGTGACCGCATCTGAATGACAATACTGGACTTCTCTCTCGAGATCCCAACACCATAGAGTCAGACAGATACTCAACACCCCTGCTCTGACGCGCTGGCCAGCTCAGGTCTGCCGCCACAGCATCACCAGACACTGAAACAACAAATCAAATTTCAAATAGTGGCCTTATACAACACCATATCCCCAACTGATCTGTTTCCCCCTAGCGGTGCTGGTTTGCGCTAAGAAGCACTGGTTTTGTTTTTTACTTATTTCTAACATATCAGAATACCTAACAACATAACATAACATAAGAAAACATAGTACATTCATAATTCACATCATTATTATTATCTTAAAATAAACAAATTGTATTTAAAAGTTTACACACTTTACATCATTAAATTTGCATATAAAATCATAAAATTTACCTTTTAATCTCAATTTAACTTTTATAAATTCGTTTCTCAAAAAAATTTTTTTTTTTTTTTCATCGTTTTACACATCATTTCATTTATTATTTCCTTTCATTAATTTGGGTGATTCTACGTTATTCATTATAATTCCCTTTATCAACTTGGTATTTACTCATAATCTTACCCCTTGTATTACTCTAACGCTCCCTTACAAAATCTTTAACTAGTATGACACCCCTCTATCAAAAAATCTACTAACCCTTCTCTACCTCTAACTACTTACTACTTTAACTCAATTCGCCACCTTCTCTCAATATATAAAAAAAAAATACTCTCTAACCCTTTGTACGTAGGATAAGTGTTTCCCCCCCCAAAAACTCAATTCCCTTATTTGGTTCCTGGATTCTACCTAAGGCAACCCCTTCCCTACTAAATCGGTACCTAATCCCGTCCCAACTTATCATGTTGCGGACTCCCACATTACACTACCCCCTACTACAAAATTGCCATCCCCAAAATCTCAATCTCATTACCTCACTACAACTGCAACAAAATAACATCATCAATTATAAACTTCAATATATCAATCAAAACTTTACAATTATTCTCCATTACTACTGTGTCTCCATCAATACTTCTCAAAATTCTATAACATACATTAATTCAAAACAACATTACATTATTTTCATCTCTACTATTTCTTTAACTTTGACTTCAATTTGGACAGATCTATATGCCCCACAAATATTCATCACCCAACTTCTATCTTTTGCAACCCATTGAAAATTTTAACTATCACAACTTTATTTCATTTTATTTTAAAATCTATAAACACATTAAAAACATATCGTATTTTATAATCCTTATTCCTAACAAACTACATGCAATTAACACAATAAGATATAATAAACACAATATAGGAAGTATGTAGTGCATCTATTTTTCAAATCAAAACAAAATTATTTAGTAGCAAGTTATCATTATTAAAATATAGCAAATTTCTAATTCGTTACCCCCCTGGATAACCTCCCTGCCACACACACTATGACCCCCCTGGACTGTGGCGTCCAGTTGCGTCCACAAGGACTGAAATTTTGGAGGAATTTGACATCTCCGTGTCCTTGCTTCTGCGTTACATTTGAAAAGTTCAGATATCAACATATCTTTGTCTATAGTTACACGCCCTTAATGCGGGTCTACCACCTGGCTCTGCTGTCCCTCCTCGGACAGAGTGGCAGCCGCTGTTCCCTAGTTTGGTGATTCCCCTTAATTTCACTCCCCATCAATTTCAAAATACACCTTGACAACGATAACAGCTATGGCCAGTATGGTCAGCGCGTAATCGTAATGTGCCCCAACCATAGCTGTTAAAGCTAAACCAATTCCACGGTCAGGGTTCGGTGAGGCCGTGACCGCCCAAAAAGTTGGGGAATCACAAGTAAAATATCTTTTGTAACACTAAACTTAATAATTTATACTTAAATGACATTATTAGTTTGGATGGTGTTTAACCCCCTTTATATGTAAGCTTAACCATCATGAACATAAAATATTAAATACAAAATTTACAACCTCCCACCATTGCAGTTCCACACTACACTGTTATGTCACTTCTTTGGGCACCAGTCTACCCCGCAAAATTATCCCCACATCTTGTATTGATAATATAATATAACATAAATACACAAATAGACATTCACCTTGATTATTAGCATTGTTACATTAAACAAACAATTCTCCTTTTAAATAATTTATATAAAAACTTATAAACATTCTTGCTTGAAATTTTTCATTAACTTTTCTATTTTTCATTATTTCATTATTTATCCTGTGCTGCAATTAGATTTTCAAAATTTCAAATTTATTATTAATCTATTTATTTTATTTATTTATTTTTTTTAACCATTTTGTTATTCCACAAACTAAACCATTTAACATTCATTTATTTATTCATTGTTATCAAATGGAAATCTCATCAATAATTTAAATTCATTATAAAATTTTAAACATATAACATTCAATCACAATATCTAAACATCTCAAATTATTTACCTCAATTGATTATTAAAACACAACATATTTCAATTATTACCATAAATTTACAAAGCATTAATTATTGTCTTCATAATTATTTTATTATTTATTTAGACTGCTGAAATAATCTTATTATTATTATTACAACATTTTCTACTACATATACACATTATTTACCTAACATTTCATAATACACACAATTGAATTCACTACATTATTTACAAATTATTCGTCAATAACTGTTCAATTGTTTCACACTTCATATGTCCAAATCTGCAAGGTCGTAACCAAAATTGCAATATTTAACAATGTCCATTCACTGATTTTTTAGTTCAGCCTCCATCGTCATATAGATATCTAATATATTTGTAACATGCATCATTGTTATCCACACACAATTTGTTATTATTATTATTATTATTATAATAATCCATCAACTTTATTTCATTCATTATGCCATTATAATTTATAGGGTTATTCCCTATTAATATTTCATAAACCTTGTCAACATAAGTTATTATGGTCCAGTCTCCATCAGTATTGTTGGTCAACGTCAGGTAAGTTGTTCTATCATTTTTATATTCCTATACTATTACGTCAGGTAAGTCATTATCGTTTATAAAAATATTATTAAAATAATTCTCTATCTCTCTTTCGACAGGTAAGTATTTTATAGGGTTCATCTTCACCCCTTCTAATCTTTTTCTTAATTCATCATAATTTCTTTTTAACATATATAATTCTATCTCTCTCTCAATACACAACTCTCTCTCTTCATAACACCACATCCCACTCTCACAATTATTACAGACAGAGGGTACAACATTATACAACATCAATATACACTTCAATTCATCTACCAATACGGGTCTCTTACCCTTCAAAAACAACATTTGTGAACACTCTGGTTCAGAAAAATTAATGAAAAAATTTACCCTCTCCCCACATTCAACTACTATATTATTTTTCCACTCTCTCTCTACTTCATCAATACACCTTAACATCTCATAAGCACATTCCACAAACTAATCAGTACTCTCTGATATGACATTTTCAATTATATTATTATTCTCATTATTTTCAACAACATCATTATTCTTTACCCCCACTATACTCTCAGAATTGTAATTAATATCATTATCTTCACTATTTAACACTACATCTTCCACTATTTCGTCATTTTTAATATTTGTCATACTTATAACATTGTCACCTAACTTCTCAACACTCTGTTCTAATCTGTTAAAGGTATCTTCTATTATGTCATTAGTTCGGTTTAAATGCTCATTAATTTCTTTAATTTGGTTTTTTAACTCATCGAATTTAACATTTTGTCCATCTAATTTACTGTAAAAACTATTCTTTTGTTCATCTAATTTACTGTTCTGAACGTCAAACTTCACGTTAAAACTACTATTCATTTTATTGATATCACTACTCAAATTCTCAGACATTGTTTTCATTAAATTGAATATATCTTCCATCGACAACTCTCTAACTCGTGTTGTCGACGGGGTAGATTGTGCCGATACATTGTCAGATAACATTGACTCTGTAAGAGTGCTTTCTAAATTTAATTCTTGATTCTCCATTTTGTAATAGTAAAATTATTACTTTAAATAAAAATATTAATATATCACATCTACTTTTCACACAGCAATGTATTCTACTTACATAAAGCTTTGTGTTACTTCACATAACCTCCTATGTACCTTATTTATACTTCATTCATTTCAAAATTTATTTATATAATACCCTTTTTTATTTTACTTAAATACAACCATCTTATCCGCTACAAAACATCAACATCAATATTTTACCTTTATCAAAACATAACCAATATGTACGTCTTTTTTACGTATGCAAAAAAAAATTTATTTTTTTTACCTCAAACAACCGTTCTGCTCTCCCAGTAGGCTGTATTTATATAATTGTATTTATATAAATTGTCCCTGTTCACAAGACAATTGTACTATTTGCTATTTATTGATATTTAATTAAACCTAAGGGATTTTACTTTTATTATATTTAATTGTTTACTTTCCAAATAATTTCTTCGGGCGCCATCTTGTGTTGCCAACTGTAAGGAAAAGTTACCAAGGTTCGAATCAGCGAACCGGGAAGTGCAGAACTGGTTATTTAAGAAAATACAACTGAATTACCATCACAACTATTTTAATTCATTTTCACATTAAATATGGTTTTATAAAAGAAAACATGAAAATATAGCCCGTAACCTAATTTCAAATGTTATATAGACAAGTGTTCCCCTTCCCTTCTCCTACTTTTTGCGATCTTATAGAAAAACAATAACAACATTTATTATGCATGATTCTCTCTTTAGAATAGAAATCAATAACTATTATAAACCTAGGATTAATTTTGAAAGCGGAAACCAGCACTTCTTATTTTACTATATAATTAAACAAAACCCCCACACTCGCTCACATACTACCCATTTTAAAATTTTCCCCTTAAACTCCCATTTTATTTAATTTGCCCCATTTGTTTTGGATTTCTGAAAAAATATAATAAATTTTGATAATGCTGTGTATATCCAGGTAAAACTTATCTGCCTCGAGTCCGAATTCTAGTCCAGACGACGTCACATCGCTTTCCGTGCGCACTTTCACTTTATTTCATATTTACTGAATTGTATATTGTAAAGAAAACTGTTAATCACATTTTTAATAAGAAATTTTGATTTTAAGTCATATTTTGAAATATATTATTCACATTCTTTAAGGTGCGGGCGCGACGAAAACTACGCCGAGCCGGTGGACGCGCAGTCAGATTGCGTCCGTATTTATTGGATGTTCCTAGCCGACTAGCTTTGTTTGCTGAGTGTCACAAAGCTGCTGGCGTCAACACACCTACATTCTTTGTTATGTAATACCTGACGTAATATGGTCTGATGTTCGTTACATAATTTGTTTACTCTGTTTTGTGTGTCACTGGTTGACCTTGGCACAATTCCAGCTTGTTGAGTCTGTCGCTTCAATAATTTTGTATTTAATGTCCCAAGCAGTGCTGCCACTGTCGCTATCGTTGCAACCACTGAATTTACCTTTAGTTTATACATTGTTATTGTACCCAATCATTGTAAAAAAATGTTATTTACTTTATTTAAATTACACATTTCTTCATATTGCCTCAGGCAGGCCGAAAATGCCCCGTTACAATACCCCCTCAATGAGATATTTTATGCCGAAGCATACAAAATCTCATTGACACATTCGTACTTGCTAAAGGGATCAGCCAGGATATGTCGCCACAACCCCCTGTATGATTTACAAAAAATATAATCCATTAACTCACCCTTGGTCTGGTGACTGTGACCGCATCTGAATGACAATACTGGACTTCTCTCTCGAGATCCCAACACCATAGAGTCAGACAGATACTCAACACCCCTGCTCTGACGCGCTGGCCAGCTCAGGTCTGCCGCCACAGCATCACCAGACACTGAAACAACAAATCAAATTTCAAATAGTGGCCTTATACAACACCATATCCCCAACTGATCTGTTTCCCCCTAGCGGTGCTGGTTTGCGCTAAGAAGCACTGGTTTTGTTTTTTACTTATTTCTAACATATCAGAATACCTAACAACATAACATAACATAAGAAAACATAGTACATTCATAATTCACATCATTATTATTATCTTAAAATAAACAAATTGTATTTAAAAGTTTACACACTTTACATCATTAAATTTGCATATAAAATCATAAAATTTACCTTTTAATCTCAATTTAACTTTTATAAATTCGTTTCTCAAAAAAATTTTTTTTTTTTTTTCATCGTTTTACACATCATTTCATTTATTATTTCCTTTCATTAATTTGGGTGATTCTACGTTATTCATTATAATTCCCTTTATCAACTTGGTATTTACTCATAATCTTACCCCTTGTATTACTCTAACGCTCCCTTACAAAATCTTTAACTAGTATGACACCCCTCTATCAAAAAATCTACTAACCCTTCTCTACCTCTAACTACTTACTACTTTAACTCAATTCGCCACCTTCTCTCAATATATAAAAAAAAAATACTCTCTAACCCTTTGTACGTAGGATAAGTGTTTCCCCCCCCAAAAACTCAATTCCCTTATTTGGTTCCTGGATTCTACCTAAGGCAACCCCTTCCCTACTAAATCGGTACCTAATCCCGTCCCAACTTATCATGTTGCGGACTCCCACATTACACTACCCCCTACTACAAAATTGCCATCCCCAAAATCTCAATCTCATTACCTCACTACAACTGCAACAAAATAACATCATCAATTATAAACTTCAATATATCAATCAAAACTTTACAATTATTCTCCATTACTACTGTGTCTCCATCAATACTTCTCAAAATTCTATAACATACATTAATTCAAAACAACATTACATTATTTTCATCTCTACTATTTCTTTAACTTTGACTTCAATTTGGACAGATCTATATGCCCCACAAATATTCATCACCCAACTTCTATCTTTTGCAACCCATTGAAAATTTTAACTATCACAACTTTATTTCATTTTATTTTAAAATCTATAAACACATTAAAAACATATCGTATTTTATAATCCTTATTCCTAACAAACTACATGCAATTAACACAATAAGATATAATAAACACAATATAGGAAGTATGTAGTGCATCTATTTTTCAAATCAAAACAAAATTATTTAGTAGCAAGTTATCATTATTAAAATATAGCAAATTTCTAATTCGTTACCCCCCTGGATAACCTCCCTGCCACACACACTATGACCCCCCTGGACTGTGGCGTCCAGTTGCGTCCACAAGGACTGAAATTTTGGAGGAATTTGACATCTCCGTGTCCTTGCTTCTGCGTTACATTTGAAAAGTTCAGATATCAACATATCTTTGTCTATAGTTACACGCCCTTAATGCGGGTCTACCACCTGGCTCTGCTGTCCCTCCTCGGACAGAGTGGCAGCCGCTGTTCCCTAGTTTGGTGATTCCCCTTAATTTCACTCCCCATCAATTTCAAAATACACCTTGACAACGATAACAGCTATGGCCAGTATGGTCAGCGCGTAATCGTAATGTGCCCCAACCATAGCTGTTAAAGCTAAACCAATTCCACGGTCAGGGTTCGGTGAGGCCGTGACCGCCCAAAAAGTTGGGGAATCACAAGTAAAATATCTTTTGTAACACTAAACTTAATAATTTATACTTAAATGACATTATTAGTTTGGATGGTGTTTAACCCCCTTTATATGTAAGCTTAACCATCATGAACATAAAATATTAAATACAAAATTTACAACCTCCCACCATTGCAGTTCCACACTACACTGTTATGTCACTTCTTTGGGCACCAGTCTACCCCGCAAAATTATCCCCACATCTTGTATTGATAATATAATATAACATAAATACACAAATAGACATTCACCTTGATTATTAGCATTGTTACATTAAACAAACAATTCTCCTTTTAAATAATTTATATAAAAACTTATAAACATTCTTGCTTGAAATTTTTCATTAACTTTTCTATTTTTCATTATTTCATTATTTATCCTGTGCTGCAATTAGATTTTCAAAATTTCAAATTTATTATTAATCTATTTATTTTATTTATTTATTTTTTTTAACCATTTTGTTATTCCACAAACTAAACCATTTAACATTCATTTATTTATTCATTGTTATCAAATGGAAATCTCATCAATAATTTAAATTCATTATAAAATTTTAAACATATAACATTCAATCACAATATCTAAACATCTCAAATTATTTACCTCAATTGATTATTAAAACACAACATATTTCAATTATTACCATAAATTTACAAAGCATTAATTATTGTCTTCATAATTATTTTATTATTTATTTAGACTGCTGAAATAATCTTATTATTATTATTACAACATTTTCTACTACATATACACATTATTTACCTAACATTTCATAATACACACAATTGAATTCACTACATTATTTACAAATTATTCGTCAATAACTGTTCAATTGTTTCACACTTCATATGTCCAAATCTGCAAGGTCGTAACCAAAATTGCAATATTTAACAATGTCCATTCACTGATTTTTTAGTTCAGCCTCCATCGTCATATAGATATCTAATATATTTGTAACATGCATCATTGTTATCCACACACAATTTGTTATTATTATTATTATTATTATAATAATCCATCAACTTTATTTCATTCATTATGCCATTATAATTTATAGGGTTATTCCCTATTAATATTTCATAAACCTTGTCAACATAAGTTATTATGGTCCAGTCTCCATCAGTATTGTTGGTCAACGTCAGGTAAGTTGTTCTATCATTTTTATATTCCTCTACTATTACGTCAGGTAAGTCATTATCGTTTATAAAAATATTATTAAAATAATTCTCTATCTCTCTTTCGACAGGTAAGTATTTTATAGGGTTCATCTTCACCCCTTCTAATCTTTTTCTTAATTCATCATAATTTCTTTTTAACATATATAATTCTATCTCTCTCTCAATACACAACTCTCTCTCTTCATAACACCACATCCCACTCTCACAATTATTACAGACAGAGGGTACAACATTATACAACATCAATATACACTTCAATTCATCTACCAATACGGGTCTCTTACCCTTCAAAAACAACATTTGTGAACACTCTGGTTCAGAAAAATTAATGAAAAAATTTACCCTCTCCCCACATTCAACTACTATATTATTTTTCCACTCTCTCTCTACTTCATCAATACACCTTAACATCTCATAAGCACATTCCACAAACTAATCAGTACTCTCTGATATGACATTTTCAATTATATTATTATTCTCATTATTTTCAACAACATCATTATTCTTTACCCCCACTATACTCTCAGAATTGTAATTAATATCATTATCTTCACTATTTAACACTACATCTTCCACTATTTCGTCATTTTTAATATTTGTCATACTTATAACATTGTCACCTAACTTCTCAACACTCTGTTCTAATCTGTTAAAGGTATCTTCTATTATGTCATTAGTTCGGTTTAAATGCTCATTAATTTCTTTAATTTGGTTTTTTAACTCATCGAATTTAACATTTTGTCCATCTAATTTACTGTAAAAACTATTCTTTTGTTCATCTAATTTACTGTTCTGAACGTCAAACTTCACGTTAAAACTACTATTCATTTTATTGATATCACTACTCAAATTCTCAGACATTGTTTTCATTAAATTGAATATATCTTCCATCGACAACTCTCTAACTCGTGTTGTCGACGGGGTAGATTGTGCCGATACATTGTCAGATAACATTGACTCTGTAAGAGTGCTTTCTAAATTTAATTCTTGATTCTCCATTTTGTAATAGTAAAATTATTACTTTAAATAAAAATATTAATATATCACATCTACTTTTCACACAGCAATGTATTCTACTTACATAAAGCTTTGTGTTACTTCACATAACCTCCTATGTACCTTATTTATACTTCATTCATTTCAAAATTTATTTATATAATACCCTTTTTTATTTTACTTAAATACAACCATCTTATCCGCTACAAAACATCAACATCAATATTTTACCTTTATCAAAACATAACCAATATGTACGTCTTTTTTACGTATGCAAAAAAAAATTTATTTTTTTTACCTCAAACAACCGTTCTGCTCTCCCAGTAGGCTGTATTTATATAATTGTATTTATATAAATTGTCCCTGTTCACAAGACAATTGTACTATTTGCTATTTATTGATATTTAATTAAACCTAAGGGATTTTACTTTTATTATATTTAATTGTTTACTTTCCAAATAATTTCTTCGGGCGCCATCTTGTGTTGCCAACTGTAAGGAAAAGTTACCAAGGTTCGAATCAGCGAACCGGGAAGTGCAGAACTGGTTATTTAAGAAAATACAACTGAATTACCATCACAACTATTTTAATTCATTTTCACATTAAATATGGTTTTATAAAAGAAAACATGAAAATATAGCCCGTAACCTAATTTCAAATGTTATATAGACAAGTGTTCCCCTTCCCTTCTCCTACTTTTTGCGATCTTATAGAAAAACAATAACAACATTTATTATGCATGATTCTCTCTTTAGAATAGAAATCAATAACTATTATAAACCTAGGATTAATTTTGAAAGCGGAAACCAGCACTTCTTATTTTACTATATAATTAAACAAAACCCCCACACTCGCTCACATACTACCCATTTTAAAATTTTCCCCTTAAACTCCCATTTTATTTAATTTGCCCCATTTGTTTTGGATTTCTGAAAAAATATAATAAATTTTGATAATGCTGTGTATATCCAGGTAAAACTTATCTGCCTCGAGTCCGAATTCTAGTCCAGACGACGTCACATCGCTTTCCGTGCACACTTTCACTTTATTTCATATTTACCGAATTGTATATTGTAAAGAAAACTGTTAATCACATTTTTAATAAGAAATTTTGATTTTAAGTCATATTTTGAAATATATTATTCACATTCTTTAAGGTGCGGGCGCGACGAAAACTACGCCGAGCCGGCGGACGCGCAGTCAGATTGCGTCCGTATTTATTGGATGTTCCTAGCCGACTAGCTTTGTTTGCTGAGTGTCACAAAGCTGCTGGCGTCGACACACCTACATTCTTTGTTATGTAATACCTGACGTAATATGGTCTGATGTTCGTTACATAATTTGTTTACTCTGTTTTGTGTGTTACTGGTTGACCTTGGCACAATTCCAGCTTGTTGAGTCCGTCGCTTCAATAATTTTGTATTTAATGTCCCAAGCAGTGCTGCCACTGTCGCTATCATTGCAACCACTGAATTTACCTTTCGTTTATACGTTTTGTCCCAATCATTGTAAAAAAATGTTATTTACTTTATTTAAATTACAAATTTCTTCATATTGCCTCAGGCAGGCCGAAAATGCCCCGTTACATGCTGTCACATGTTTTGTGTCTGTGTCATGAACATGTGCAGATCTGGTGTCATCTGCTTCAGGCTGTGGTCTCATCACAGTTTCCATAATTTCTTGGTCAGTCAATTCTAGTTCCGCATTATCTGCCTCTACCCATTCGTTAATTTCGCTTTCTTGTATTTATTCACATCCTGGAATTCCTTTAGCCATTTCTACCAAGTTTTCATAATTTTCCTCCTCTTCTTTCATACTCAAATCCATCATACAATTTGTTTCATGCCTTATTTCCTAATTTAAAGTGGAATCTGTAATCTTCTCCCATCTCTGTGCGTACCAATAAATTACATATTTCATGTGATTGATTTGAATGAGGGTTTTACTGTAATTAGTTATGCATATTTCGGAGTAATAATTATGGAAGTAATAGTGCAAGTATTAAATTATTAGAACCAAGAGGTACATTTCATGGAGTCATTGTCTACATCCAGTGTGGTGCATAATTCTGTTGTTACAGATACTGATTATATGTAACATTCTTGAAAGCATATAAAATTTATTACATTTAATGTAATACTTAAATTATTCTTGTATATTTTTTATATTATTATTAATAATAAAGAAAACTTTGACAAGAATAGTTTTTTTTAATGTAACACTGTTTTGATAGCATAAACTATCTGATATCTGAATGATAATAGTTCACTCTGTCGAAACAGTGTTATATTCAAAAAATATATTCTTGCATGAAACGTTTTATTTATTATTAATAATAATAATTATAATTATAATTTTTAATTATAACAGAAATATAACTTTGTTAATCTGTAATGAATAATAGAATTATCAAGAAAACCAGAAATTTTGTAGCAGGTGAGAAAACAAAGGTACTCTTCAGATGTGAAGATAAACATTTGGAGTAATTACTTTGGATACTCAGGATCAATAAAAACACACTCGACTGCCTACAAGGTCTTTGCCACAAAAAGCAGAGTGGCTTACTTTAGTTTTCTCGTGGGAAGTCTAAGAAAATTGTATTTTACTTCTATCTAAATTAGCCAATCAGGTTGGCAACGTTTCTTATGTTCTGGTGTTTTTTTCTACAATTTGTAGATGTAAATCATGGTGCAATTTGATTACTCTGTATTAAAAAAAGTATTCAGCGGATACAAACAAATGCTTAGGTCACTGGGTGTGCGTGTTCTGACATGAGACGACCTCTGTTATTATTAACTACTTTACTACGTAGTTACCCCCCAAACCTAGTGTGGCCACTACTATAAAATGTCACTGCTTAAAGAACATTTTTTGCTTTGCTATTTTTTCCTTCAAATTGTTCATGAACAGTGTTGATGAAATACACATTTGGCAAGTATTTGAAGTTCTTAAAACTTTATATATTGCATGAGTGGAAGAATTAGTAGACAAATTATTTCTAATCATTCAGGAAAAAAGTAATAATAATGAACAACTTGAATAAAACCATCATGGCATGCAAACAGAAATTCATGATCGCACATTGCTGTTATGTAAATAATAGCGTTTGTACTATTTTGATATAAATGTTGTAAGAACTGTATATTAAAACCAGTATCAAAACATAAAAACTAAAAATTAATTTATGACCATTGCATTAAATTAATATATAAGATATGAATAACAAAAAATGTATTTCTTAAATATTATTAAATAAATGTCATGAAATTTTTGTTAGACATTAAACTTGGAAATACTGTTTTAGAAAATTACACAACAGTCAAGTGTCCAGAAATGTTGACATAAAACGTACAAAACTGCCAGTTCAAACTTGTACATCTTGCAGTGTGAATTCGAATGTAGTAATTCAAAATTTTGTCTTGTTAAACTTCTTAACAGTTTATCCAGAAACTTTTAAAACAGATAATAATTAATGTGTACACACACGCACGCATGTTAACAGTTTATCAAGAAACTTTTAAAACAGATAATAATTAATGTGTACATGCACGCATGCATGTGTGTGTATTTAGTTATCTTGTGTTTGTATTATGTAAATATTTGTGTTTTGTGGTGTTATTTAACGTATACGTTTGTGTTGTTGAGTGTTATTTACTTGGTGTAATAAATTGACAAAAAAAAATCAATAAAAGAAGTGGTAGTAGTAAATTGCTGTTGGCTACTGACATGAAAGACAGAAGAGACCACAAAAGTCAATACTTACCGATTACCTGTGCCACTGTTATTGTTATTGCTGTTTAGCAAACAAACACTTCATAACGTGTCGCACCAATCAGCTCTTGTTATTTTGACATTACATTCTGCGTTCACAATGTGTGTGTGAATAATGTATTATAAATGTAATGTGCCAGTGTACGACATACTGTTTTTGTACTTAAACCAGTGTAAACGTACTGGTAATTAAAACACATTATTGAAAGAGTATCAGCGTCTTTATTCAACAGCTTCTGTGTTTTTGTTTCATAAGTTATAAATGATTGCTTGGAATTGATCAGTGAGGCTATTTAATAAATAGAAATATTTTTAATCCAACATCATGAAAATATGATGTCACTTAAAAATTTAATTTTGGTTCATTTATAATTTAAAAAAAATGAATGGGCTTATTTAATAAGAATCATACCCTCTTAAATTTTTGTGAGCTTAATCTATTTAATACACATTTAGCTTAAACAGGGCATAGTAAACCAGTGGGTGTGACACCTGGCTACTAAAAATCATTGTTTTCCAGCCTCTATGTCAACTCGCCCTACACAAACAAGTACCTCCAATAACAAGTTGGGGTCATGATGGGTGGTTGAGCAATAGTGTTGGCCACACTGTCTTCTAAGTATGGTGTACAGCTCAAGCTGATAACCAACTTGCCTGGACCTCATAAGCTACTTTGGTGATACTAAAAGGAGCCAGAGCCATAATTATTTATTATTAGCTCGAAATAGTGTTAGGGAAAAGTTTGGGGAATGTTTTGACTCTCAAAGATTATGTATAAAACTTAACAATTAGTAAAGCAAAAAACCTAATTATAGAAAACACAGTACTATTTGAGAATAAAGTCATGTACATTGTTACAGTAGGTAAAACCTTCATAAGTAACACAATAGAATGTTTGATAATAGAGTAATTGAATGACTAGAAAAAATCAAATCTTTTATTTCAGCTTCAACAATAGGTCATTTAGTGTTCGCCATTTTGAATTATCTGAAATGTATACCGACTGTTGTATACCCATCAAACAAATTGAATGGCTTTCATTTATCAAAATCCTCGCAGCATTATTTTTAACATTGCATAGGAACAAACAAACATAGCTGCAGACACACCACAAGTATTCTTATTTATGAAGTCATGTGATCACTGTTGAAATCAAAATGAAAAATTTTGACCAATTTAGTTAACATAATTACTCCTTTCGTTAGTATGTTTTGTATATAAAGCCATTTGTGGAATAAAGACAATTTGAATGATAACTTCTTCAGTGACTACTGTAAATTTGTAATTTTTTGTGAAAAAAGTATGGACATTGGTAGACATTTACATTTTTTTAGTCATTATATGCCCTAGAACTCACATTTATGAGAAGAATCGATAAAGCCCGTTTTTGTCACAATTACTGCAGTCATTTTGTAGTGACATACAAACACATTACTTTCCTACTTGCTTTGTAGGGTAAACATCACAACTGCTCTGTATTTGAATGTGCGGCAGTGCTTCATAAGCCAAGCCACCTCGTAAAGAATATTAGGATAACTCTTGACATTTCTTGAAAGTATTTGTGTCTAGCAGGTGACTTCAAAAACCATACACCATGTAATGTGTAGTTGTCATACTGATGACGTTTAAGACTCATACACTTTTTCTATCTTTAGTTTTGAAAATTCAAATGATGATTGGATTTAAGAATCAATCATTTAATATGGTTTCATTTTATTTTTCAAACTTCATTGAGTAATTGTAAATTTATAATCATAGGGTTTTTCCACTGGTATCTACATTCCCATTTAATATAAAATGCATTAACACTTTTCATATGAAAATAATAACAGTTCATTCTTGTACAATAATTTATTCTGGGTAAAGTCAGTATTTACTTTTCTTTTTGTGTATAATTTGTGTCTTTTATCTATTTTACTTTAGAAGAAACCAGACTTTCGACAAACATCTGATAATCACGATTTCAGTTGTCACAAGTGGAGAGTGGTTGTTGTGAGTTAATTTATGACTTCAATCATTTGATAATATTTAGCTTGTGTGACAGTGTCCAATTGAGAATTTCTGGGCCCAAAACAGTTTCAAATAAAAGTGTTTTACTGTTTTGATTAAAACTGTTAGAGCCGCCCATTGGGTTTTTGGCCATACATATTTTGGCAGCAAAACAACTGATTTTATTGAAGTAAGATTCGGAAGTTTAAAAATAACAGTGACCTTAAAGGCTGTACTGAGAGGCACCACCTCACAGTATTTTTTTATTAGCACTGAAATACAAGAGAGATGTTTGAAAAATCTAGGAAATCAGAAAATTTTACCTATCACTGCTAGGTAAAACATGACAGATGATATCTGTTGTACAGTGAAATTTCTAAAATATAGTTGTGCAAATTATATATAACTTTACTTTCTATATCTGTCTATATTAGCATTATGGTACTAGGATTATCAGATGCTTATAAATACAGTAGAATAGAATCCATCTTGTGTAGACATTTAGACAAAATTGTCATTGCCCAGTGTTTCTAATACTGACAACAAAATTTCTACTTGAAGAAGTTGTTAATTTGAACATCAGTAATCACAATGGCATTACTCCTCAATAATGTTTGTTTGATTTACTTAAAATTCATACTATATTGTACTACAGTACATGTATTCTAGTTGTGCCTGCAACTGGTCCTGAATTATATACAACTTGTGTTGTACTGTGTATGCAACTTACATTTAAAATCTGAAATTATCCAGTTTTACTGTATTATGTGTGCTAGTCCTGTGTTGCTCAAGTTACATTTTTTTGCATTTAAGTACAGCCCTAATGAAAATATCTAAGTACAGATTCTGTATTTATATGTGTTTATCATGTGTTAAACTGTAAATTATAATAAAATTGTATCTTCATAATAGTTGACATTTTAGCATTGTAATCTTTGGTAAGATGGACAAAGTTGTCCTTTTAGTTCCATGTTCTGTAAGGAAATGGCAGTATGGTGATTGCAAAAAAAATTGTGTTCGAGATAAGGGCTGATTCTGACTACCCTCAAAACATTGTGACGATTAAAGATGCCTAAATCCCACAATAAATAAAAGAAAAAAAAATTATAATACTAAAATAATTTAATAAGGTACTGATGAACCCTTTCTCCATGCCCCAAACCAGTAGTAACATGCCGATTTGCCAATGTATCAGTTAATAAAATTAGATGTAAGAAACCCAATAAATCCCTAACGACCTCGTGTTACGTAAAAGATTAATAACAGTATAGAGTGATGTAATTAAATGGTAAGCAAATTAAAGGAAAATAATTAATAATAATTGACAACTACTTTTCGCGCTGAGAAACTACCCGCACACGGACAGCCCCATTACCCCTATAGTTAGTTAGTTCAGTTGACTCAGAGACTCCGCTGCTGATACAGCGTACAGAAAGTTATGTTGACAATATAAAACATGTAGACTAGGTAAAGCTTGTGTAATCGCAGAATGATGTGAATGTTGTAAATGACTTGAGTGTGCGACGATGACATCTCTATAATTAAATAACATCACCTAAATGTGATGTTAAACTTTTAAAATGTAACTGTTAACCATAAGCAGTATGTGCGGTACGACAATGTGAACACCAGTGAAAGTTACCACCAAAAACAGACCACAAGAATCTACAGAAGAGAGAGACTACTCATCTTTAATAATGACACCATACTTCACCAACACACGATAGACAGAAGATCTCCCAGACACCCTGCACAACAGACAGAAGCGCCGATTCGCCGAGGATATGTTACACACAGGTGACACGGAAGTTCTACTTCCGTGGTTCAGAACTTAACTTAAATTAATATATATGCAAGACACTTAAATAACAAAATATAAGTAGAATAAAACACAAAAGACTGACCTAATTACCACAAAATTGTAATTTCATGATATGTATTAAGATGTGTTAAATATAATGAATTTAATGAGTATAACACTCTAAAGTTAAATAAGCCCATTCTTCAGATGGCACAAAATAAAGATTATTATTTGTAATATCATATACAGGAACAAAGAACTCGGATCCGAGGGTAGTACAAGTTATGTTCACCCATGACTTACACTAATTTCAATTGTACGAAATGTGCAAATATTTTTGTCTTTAGTATACACATTACTAATTTTCTTCTAGGATGTTAAAACAGTATGTAATAAAGAGATGTCATGGTCCAAAAAGGTGAGTGAATAAATCTACAAACCCCTGTCTAAATTCCTGAATTCACAGGATCCTATTTAGTGTTTGTTTATATTTCAGTTAATTATGAGTTTGTTAATATTATGGCAGCCTGTTTAATTGACCTAAGCCAATTAACCAGGTTCCCGATATTATAACGTTGAGACGTTATAAAATGCGCGACTCTGCTTAATAGCAAAATAAAATGCGTGACTCTGTTTTGCTTTTGATTTTCTGCTATTGTCATTTAATACCTTGTAGAGTTATTCACTCTGATAGTTTAACTACCATGTTAATTTTAAATCTCTCCCTTTTGCGTGAAGTAAAATAATAAAAACTACTTGCGACTACGATAATAAATATAAATAAATAAAAAGGTCAGATATTAACCCCTATTAACCAGAAAAAAATTGAGTGTTAATAATAAGAAATAAAAATACCTTATAAAAAAATATTAGAATAAGAACTCGTATTTAAGTAAGTAAAATCATAAATTAGGATAAAGAGTTTTATAATCGTTATAACGCGAAATATATATTGAGTAAGAGAGTATTATGTTACAAAGTAGCTAATGGAAAATCCTTGAGAATAATTGCCCCGGATATTATTAAACCAATGCTTATGGAATACTATCACTCATCCACCATTGGACCACATATGGGAATAAATAAAACTATACATCGTATTTGAAAAGAATATCATTGGGAAAATATGAACAGCGAGATAGCTAAATTCGTAAAACAGTGTAAGTTGTGTGCACTGAGCAAACCAGCGAGAAACAGCCACATAGGGAAATTAATCTCTTAGACTCCCACGACACCCTTTTCTAAAATTTACTTAGACTTTTCTGCCCCCTACCCACGTTCAAAATCAGGTAATACCATGCTACTCATTTGTGTAGACTCATTTACCAAGTTAGTCTGGATGTATCCCATGCGACGAGCGTTAGCATCTACCACAGTGAAGATTTTGCAAGATAGATTATTTAAAGACTTCGGTACACCAGTACATCTAGTGTCAGATAACGGACCCCAGTTTAAGTCCAAAGAATTCAAGGACATGTGTTTCAGACTAGGCATAGACCACATTACCGTTACTGAGTATCGTCCACAAGGTAATATAGCTGAAAGGTATTTGCGAAACCTAAAATCTGCTTTAGTAGCCTACCATGCAAACGATCAAACATCTTGGGACCAGAACCTATCCTGGATACAATTTGCCTTCAACTCAGCATATCATGAAGGACATAAGTCGACACCCTTTGATTTGTTGTATAAATATAAACCAAATCACCCATTATCCACCAAGTGGAAAATACATGAATTGCTACTCCGCGAAATCAGTGGTAAAAATATAAAAAAATATATAGAACGAAGCTAGACTAACTTAAGAGTGAACTTGAGAAAATCACGAAAATATCACGAGCGGGATAGTAAAGAAATAGAGTATCAAGTCGGAGACTTAGTGATGTACAAAACTCACCCGACGAGTAGTGCAGTTGATAAGACCACCTCCAAATTATCTTACCGATGGTGTGGCCCTTACAAAATTTACAGATACTTAACTCCCGTAACTGTAGTACTGTATGAATCGACTACGAATAATTATGTACGTAGAAGTCATGTTTCCCAGATAAAATATTATCACGGAAATAAACGTGCTAGTGAGCAAGAAAAGAAACGAAGTAGAAAAGAATAGATGTATTAAGACGTGTATTTGCTATATTGTAATTGAGTCACTACTTAATTACCAAATCTTATAAATAGGAATGAGACCTGATCAACCTTAGATCCTGTTCCACGAGAAAGAATAAGCAAAGTGAGAAGTCAGCTGACACAAAATATAAGTAACGTTACATTACAAGTACTTTACCACAGTGGCGGCTACAGACCATTTTTTCGGGGGGGGGGCATACAGGGAAGCCTGGGGGTATGGAATACCCCCAGCAGAGGAGGGGCGGGGGCCCTCCCTCAAAATTTTTGCAAATTTATACTTTAGAAGTGGCATTTTAAGGTCATTTAACTCCTGCAAATATGATTTAAATGAGTTACTTTTTGAAAATATTTCCTGATTCGATGGTGTTTTTAAATTATTAATTCAGTGAAATATATCGTCATTTTGTTATGTAATGAAACATATGTATAAGCAAATTTGGTACTTTTTATATACAACTTCGCCTAATTCTTTCTCCTATAAGTACATAGGATGTGCTATAATCAGTAAAAAAGTCTGGATCAGTTTTGTAATTCGTCCAGGCGTTTTTTTCATTTAAAACATATTTTAATTTTAAGGGCAGTTTACCTCTAAAACCCTCAAAATTAAATAAGCTAATAAACGGTCAAACCCAAAGTTTGGATACAGGCAGTCCCCGTTATACGCGGTCCCGCTTTACGCGATTTCGCTTTTACGCGGTTAAAAAAAAAAATTTCCTTGAAGGGTTTTGTATTTGAGTTGAGTTGCGCCAAAGCGGTGATTGTCTGAAATGTACAGTTAGTAATGGAGGGGCGGTGACGCGCTGTTCTCTCTCCTCAAGGTCAGTGGTCTCATACCGCTTGCCTCTCCCCACCATTACTTGCACTGTCATTGTCTGTGTTTGTCTATTTTTACAACGTAGTCAGTCACCTCTCGCTATCGATCGCTGTCAGTAGCACTGCGCTGTGTACCTCGTCTAGTAATTATTTCCTGTTCACGTTTCATTGAGTGGTGAGTGAGACATTTCGTTCAGTGTTGTCGAGTTATTGAAAATGTCACAAAAACGCAAGGAATATTCAAGTGTGAGTACTAAAAAACGTGCGAGAAATTCTCTTTCATTGGAGATTAAACTGAAGTTTTAAAAAGTATCGATAAAGGCGAACGTGTTGTCGATATTCAGCGAGTAATGGGTCTTCCAGAGTCGTCTATAAGGATGATCCGATCGAACGCAGACGCAATTCGTAAAAGTGTTACGAATTTAAGTGTCACAAGAGTAGCTACATCGAGATCAGATGCAATGGAAAAAATGGAAAAGCTTTTGTCTACCTGGATTGAACACCACAACCAGCGGAATGCACCTATTTCTATGGCAATCATTCAAGAAAAAGCTAAAAGTCTTTATGCAGAATTAATACAAGACAATGAAAATCCACCAACATTTAACGCTAGTAGAAATTGGTTCAACCGTTTTAAGGCTCGCAACGCTTTTCACAGATTAAAAGTTATGGGCGAGGTTGCTTCTGCTGATAATGAAGGAGCTGATGAATTCAGAGAAACTACATTTAAAAATATTATTGCAGAAGGTGGTTATATGACAAAGCAAGTTTTCAATTTCGACAAGACTGGGCTATATTGGAAAAGAATGCCAAGCACAACTTTTATTTCTATTGAAGAAAAAACTGCGCCTGGTTTCAAAGCTGCTAAAGACCGTTGCACATTGCTTTTTGGGGGCAACGCCTTTGGCGATTGCAAATTAAAACCATTGATGATTTATCAATCAGAAACCCCCAGAGCACTTAAAGGTTACGATAAAAGTAAACTGCCTGTGGTTTGGAAATCTAGTAAGAAAGGTTGGATGACAGGAAAAATATTTTATGATTATGTTTCACAAGAGCTTCAAGAGGAACTAAAACACTACTGTGAAAAGGAAAACATTGAGTTTAAGGTTTTGATTCTTTTGGATAATGTGTCGAGCCATCCCTCAGAAATATGTGAGGTGAATGAAAGCATCAAGGTTGTGTTTCTTCCCCCTAACACTACTTCCATATTGCAGCCTATGGACCAAGGCGTAATTTCAGCGTTCAAAGCCAACTACCTTAAGGAGACACTCTCACAACTCATAAACTCATGTGATGCTAATGACCAGCTTTCAATTAAAGAATTCTGGAAACAGTTCAATATTAAGATGGCTATTGAAATCATAGATAAATCATAGTTGGAAAGGACTGACACTTCACTAAATGAACAGGGTGTGGAAAAAACTATGGCATCAGGTTACGGTGGAATCAATCAACAACAGCGAAGAAATTGATGGTGTCTCTCAAACGACCAAAGAAATAGTGAACTTGACTCACCAAGTTGGATTCACTGATGTTGACTAGGAAGATGTTTCTGCGCTTCTACAAGAAGATGATCTGAGCAACGAGGACCTGCTGTCCATGGAAGACGAAAATTGTGTGGAAGTGTCCGAGGAAGATGAAGAACCTGAATGTGTTAAAGTGTTAACCGGTAAAGGGATGTCAGAGGCTTTCCAAATGATCAATAATGCTTTAAGCTACTTTGAGAACAATGATCCTGATGAAACAAGAAGTGGAAAAGTTAAAAGAGAAGTTGAACATGTTATAAAGTGCTACCATGAACTGTATAACTCGAAGTTAAAATCCTCAACTCAACTGTCCATAAAAAACTTTTATGAAACAAGCTCTTCTGAGTCTACAGAAAATGTTGGTCACGAGTAATAATCTTAAATGTAAGTAAAAAACTGAATTTCTTTCAAAATATTTTACAGTAATTTTAATTTGGTAAAAACTATTATACTGTATAACTTTTTTATTTTTATAACCTCTTACTGTACCTTTATTTAACATAATTTACTCAATTTATATGTGTGATACTATACAAATTTTTCATTTGCTGTATTGTTTATACTGATTTTGTTGTGTATTTCGTCAATAAATAAAATTAATTTCAATAACAAAACTGTTTGTTTTAATTACTAAAATCCTTTTTAACGTAAGCTTACTTGATCAATATCAATACTAAGCTGTATGACATTTATTTGCTGCTATCAAGCCAGTCTATAAATAGTCCCCGTTATACGCGGTTTCGCTTTACACGGCACTTTGCCGGAACGCATCTACCGCGTATAACGGGGACTACCTGTATAGGAATTAAACTTGAAATACATGTTTATAATACTATTTATTTATTTCAAACACGAGAATAACAATACATAGTAACACCTTAATAAAAGTTTGTTAAAAGCTTAAACCTAAACAACAAAATCTATTCCCCTCCTATTTCCACTGTTTGCAAATCATTCAATCACTGAGTCTACGTCAATTTCAATGTCTCTGTGAGTGTGTAACAAGGATAGTCCGGACAATCTTTCTTCACCCATCCTTGCCCTCTGCCACGTCTTTAAACGACGCAAGGTGGAGAAAGTTCTCTCAGCGGACGCCACGCTAACGGGAAGAGTTGCCAGGATTTTTAACAAGGAGTAAATCGATGGAAACATGTCCTTATCACAAGCGTCCATCGCTTCAATAGCGGTTGCAGGAAGTTTACCCTTACATCTGTTTTCCCTTACCAATTTTTCCCGCCAAAGTTCGAATTTACTATTTACCAGATACCCATCGCTTTTCCTTAGCCCAAGTATGGGTGCGAATTTGTTGGATCAAGTTTTGGAGCTGCATATTTTCTTCGTCCAGGTCTTTGTGTACATCACTGGCACCATCCTTGGGATTGTCCGTAACAACAACAGTTGGAATCAATACACGAAGTCCAAAACAATCCAATGAGTCTTTGGGAAATCTTGAAATGTGATCTGCAATCACATTGTCAAGTAGGGGAATGTATGTAGATTTCTTGTAATATTCTTCTGGCGTGTTTGATGTGTAATTTGGTCTATGTTGTTGCCGTGCTGTTACGCGAGGAAGTTTTATTTCAACTCCGAGTTGAGAGCACAATCCTTGACTTCACAAAACACCTCAGAAAATGTCTCGTCACACTTTGCCTTTTCTTTTTCAGTACAGAAAGTGTATCCTGAATAGCGTCAGAAGCTTTTCTTAAATCAAGGGACGGAGTCTGGAGCCTTCTGCTCAGTGGAAGTGTATGTTTCAATACATCGATCAAAGAAATCATTGCCGAAATGAACTGTACGTCACACAGGGAGGTGATCAGTGCAGTTGCGTTGGAGGAAGTAGTCAAATCCGTCCACCCAGAAATTGATTCCAGAGCTTCAATCAGATAAGGAAGAGCTTCACGAAACTTGAGCACAGTATCATGCCTCTCCACCCAACGTGTTTCACAAAGCCCCGGTAGCTGTTTCCCCAAAAACATACCTAAATCATCGTTTCTCTTTTCAAAAAACTTGTAAGTGTTTTGTAGGTGTCTAGAACGGTATTTACGGCGTTGCAAACCGGCTCGTTTATGGCACCAGATCAGGCAAAACTAAGTACAATACTCCTCACGCTCACTCTTCTGACTTCATAGAACAAAAATGTGCTTTATAAATTATAAAATAGGGTAGAGACCACAGTGAAGGCCACCTGTAAGATTTTTAGCTACTTTTATCTTTATTTCTTTAATTCTGCAAGGAAAATTATCGATCAAATTGCTTTCATACATTATTTGGAATATTTTAATGCTGAAAATATTTTTTTTTTTAGAGCAAAAACTAAAAAACAATTTTAAAATAGATGTTAAAGTTAAAAAGTCAATTTTCCATGGTTATTGACACCATTACCCCCAGTCATCGCCATCAAAGAACACGGTTCTCGCCAAATGTTTCATGTGTTAAGAAATACATATGTAATATGTATACTAATTTCATGTGTTAAGAAATACATATGCAATATGTAATTAGTATTATTTTATATAAAAATGTTAAATAACGACATTAACAAGTTCAATTCTTATACAAACAAACTTTAATTAAAAAACCACCTAAAAAGTAAGGTTAAGTTTTTCCTATTGTCGTACATATGGCGAGGACTGATACATTAGTCTATTCGATGACACAGTTATGGCCACCAATTTTTACAAAAATATAAAGGAATAGTACATGCAGAATTATTATTAACTTAAAGTTTATTTTATGTTGAACATGCTGAAAATCTTTTTACTATCATAGCACTGCTATTTATATTTCAATAAATTTCACAAATTACTTGCCACACTTACCAGGTTTCCTTAGTATCCAAAATAAGAAAATGCAGGTTTCAGAGCTGTTTGTTACTAAAAAAAATTTTATTTCTTTTAAAACAAGAATATCTCAAAAAAATATTTCGCGTAATGCGAGCAAATAGGTAGCAGAATAAGCTTCTGAAATTTTCAAGTCTCTAGTGTTATTCGATATTTTTTTAATTAACGAAATACTCACAGGTGGCATTCACTATAGAGGTGGCCTTCACTGTGGTCTCTATCCTACGTATTAGAAATATTACGCATACCAATACCACGCCCACTACGGACATATAGTTTTAACCGTAATAACTTTTGTCATATCCACTAATATTTTTACCCATTTGGATCGTCTAAATAATGAGTTAAAGTGTCTCAGGTTCTCGGGGGGGGGGGGGGGGGGGGTGGCCCCCATGCCCCCCCCTGAAGCCGCCACTGCTTTACCAGTACTTTAATAAAATGATTCGTCAACTACGATTCAACGAAACCCTTGAAAAAGAAAAGGAAACACAGGAAGGATGTGAAACATACTCTGTGAAGAGTAACTCCGTGAAAAGAGTAGCAAAAAGCTAAACAGAAAAAACCAGTAGTAGTCTTAAGTAGTAGAATTAAGATGAATTTTGTGTATTCTATATATTTTATGAACTTTGATTTTTACGTATTTTAAGTATTAATTAATATGATATTGTATCTCGTGTTAATAGTAAATAGTAAATTGAAAGTGATTCATGTACCTCACGAGTAAATTGCTTAAAGAGAGAAAGGAATTTCACACGGAAATTCCGAGCTAACTCCCAGTGCAATTCCAATCTATTTCCCCGTTGAAAACACATCGGTCCCTGACCCTGTGTCTTCTTTAAGTGGAGGAATATGTGACGATTTAAGATGCCTAAATCCCACAATAAATTAAAAAAAAAAAATTATAATACTAAAATAATTTAATAAGGTACTGATGAACCCTTTCTCCATGCCCCAAACCGGTAGTAACATGCCGATTTGCCAACGTATCAGTTAGTAAAATTAGATGTAAGAAACCCAATAAATCCCTAACGACCTCGTGTTACATAAAAGATTAATAACAGTATAGAGTGATGTAATTAAATGGTAAGCAAATTAAAGGAAAATAATTAATAATAATTGACAACTACTTTTCGCGCTGAGAAACTACCAGCACGCGGACAGCCCCATTACCCCTATAGTTAGTTAGTTCAGTTGACTCAGAGACTCCGCTGCTGATACAGCGTACAGAAAGTTATGTTGACAATATAAAACATGTAGACTAGGTAAAGCTTGTGTAATCGCAGAATGATGTGAATGTTGTAAATGACTTTGAGTGTGCGACGATGACATCTCTATAATTAAATAACATCACCTAAATGTGATGTTAAACTTTTAAAATGTAACTGTTAACCATAAGCAGTATGTGCGGTACGACAATGTGAACACCAGTGAAAGTTAACCACCAAAAACAGACCACAAGAATCTACAGAAGAGACAGACTACTCATCTTTAATAATGACACCATACTTCACCAACACACGATAGACAGAAGATCTCCCAGACACCCTGCACAACAGACAGAAGCGCCGATTCGCCGAGGATATGTTACACACAGGTGACACGGAAGTTCTACTTCCGTGGTTCAGAACTTAACTTAAACTAATATATATGAAAGACACTTAAATAACAAAATATAAGTAGAATAAAACACAAAAGACTGACCTAATTATCACAAAATTGTAATTTCATGATATGTATTAAGATGTGTTAAATATAATGAATTTAATGAGTATAACACTCTAAAGTTAAATAAGCCCATTCTTCAGATGGCACAAAATAAAGATTATTATTTGTAATATCATATACAGGAACAAACAACTCGGATCCGAGAGTAGTACAAGTTATGTTCACCCATGACTTACACTAATTTTAATTGTACGAAATGTGCAAATATTTTTGCCTTTAGTATACACATTACTAATTTTCTTCTAGGATGTTAAAACAGTATGTAATAAAGAGATGTCATGGTCCAAAAAGGTGAGTGAATAAATCTACAAACCCCTGTCTAAATTCCTGAATTCACAGGATCCTATTTAGTGTTTGTTTATATTTCAGTTAATTATGAGTTTGTTAATATTATGGCAGCCTGTTTAATTGACCTGAGCCAATTAACCAGGTTCCCGATATTATAACGTTGAGACGTTATAACATGAAGAAAAGTAATTTTCCAAAAAGTGTCTATGTGTGTGTCTGTGTATAGAATTTTTTCTATGGTGAACAATAACTGCCATAAAGTTAACCAGAATCAAATAATTTTTTACATATGTGCCCAAGTTGTAGAGGACTCAAGGGCTATTGAATTGATTTTGGTGAAGATACATTAAGGGGAGGGATAGTTTACCCGCAACATTTTACGTTTTAACAAGAGTAAAGTACTTAATTTTGATAAATAAAGTATCCTGAATGAAGGTCATAACAATCCACTGTAGAAAGGTAGATGAAATATCTATAAATGAAAAGGGTAGTTGAAGGTAATTTTCTACTATAATGAATGAAGTAATTTTGACAAATAAGTGCCCCCGAAAATAAAGTCATTAATCCACTGTTAAATGGTAAAAAAAGATCTATAAAAGGTGATGGTGAAGGGGAGGGGGTGATTTTAAAAAATTACTTTGCTGATATCAAATAAAGTACGAGTATTTAATTTTGAAGGTTAAGATACCTTAGTAATTATATATGATAAAACTATTACTCTGTGAAAGTGTAAATGTCATTAATGGTGGGGAGTTGGCTGAGTAGGAGGGATGATTGTCTGCGTAGCTAAGTTTTGTTATAAGAATACAGTGCTTAAGTTTTAAAAATAACGTGGTTCGAAAGTAACATTATATTAAACACGACTACCCCATAAAAAATATATAAATAGTGAAAATAGGTTTGAGGGTGGGGGATTTTTTTTTTTTAGATATCAAACCGAATTCAAGTAAATGATTTTAAATATAAATCTTAGAACATGGAAGTCATGTATGGTTCCCCATACTGATATTTTATTTTGCCAAAGATAATGGGTTTCTGGTCTACAGAAAGTGCAACATATTCCTGCTTTTATGATATTTTGTCACTTTATACAAGTCTGCACGAAATAAATCAAACAAGATGATTATGAAAAATCAAACATCAATGCTTTTAAATTTCAGAAACTTTTTGAACTAAGGGATATTCTAAAGAATTAGGGATATTCCAAAGGAATTAGCTACGTTTCCAGGAAGTCAAGCATCTTAATTGACTCCGACTGTACTACTATGGTTACAAAGAGAGGAAATACACTAAATTCTCCCATGAACAGGAATATGATCAAGTATGCGTAGAGTAAGCATGACGCTCACAAGATGAACGATGAACTATTTCATAGTAAGAAAAGATAGTGGATGGATTTTGTATGATTCTTAGAATGTCGTAATCATTTCCTCACCACACTTTTTTTAATCATTCCAAGAAATGTGCCGACTAACTGACTGTCAGTGCATCAAGTATTATTAATTTTCAAAGTATTTATTATATTAATTTATTTTATTCTTTTTTCATGTCCTTTCTTGTTTTCTGTCGTACAAACTTTCTTGTATTGCCTTGCTCAGTACAGGACTCCTTTATTTAATGATATAAGCACGCACACATACACAATTAGTTTTCCTTAATACAGTAACAGCATATGGTGTATATATTGAACAAAACCAAAAGTAAGTATTTCAACGTTATGAGTATTATAACGAAAATTACACAGATACCTTACCATGTACTCAACGCAACTATGAAGTGTATTATACCGGCCAGGTCGCAGGATTTTTTTTCTTGTTGCGTCAAGTATATGTAGTTGCACAATAATAAATACTTTTTAAAGAGGAGTTGAGATGTTGTTGACATGAAATAATTAATTAAAACCGTTTCAAAATAATCATACTAAGATTTATTAATGTTAATTGAAATATTAAAATATTAAAAATTCAAATCTTTGATAAATAAAATATTCTCTTTTATAAGTTTACATAAAGTACCATATAACCTTATCTGCTGTTCATGACATATTAAAATAAATAACCATATAATCTTACTAGCTAAACAGACATGTTAAACAAATTATCTAAACCCTTTTTATTTCAGTGTGTCTGACTTTTACTCAAATTTTTAAATAATAATAGCAACTCATATACAAACACAAATAATATTAAACTCAAGAATAAAAATTACTTGTGGCTATAAACAAAATAAAATAATAACCTTTACTTTCAACCTATTATTTAATTCCACTGACACACCCAAATTTTAACATGTAATAGAAGATTAGTTTTTTTTAATTTTCTTATTAAATTAAATTATTTACTGTAACTACTATTTAAATTTAAAACTTTAAGTCTTTATTGTTCATGGTATAATTTTCTTTTTTGAAAGTTCTCTTTCACAAACAAAAATATAATTGTTTATTCATCACCTGCGTACTGCCGACGTTACCGTTGCGTGTGCGTGTCCTGAATCCTTAGAATTTTATGATGATGATGATTATGCTGATGGTGTGTTCTCTGTGTCTACGGGTTGTTGTTTGTGATGGTCCAGAGTTCCTCCATAAGTCTTGGTGTGTGTGTGGTACAGATGTCGATCGGGTCGGCAGACCAGCAGCGTGACGTTGTGTGAAGATATCTTGAGTCTCTGAGACCGCCCTAAAATTGCCGGTGGTATTTGTACTGTAACGTAT
Organism: Magicicada septendecula; assembly: GCA_034769895.1. NCBI lineage: Eukaryota > Metazoa > Arthropoda > Insecta > Hemiptera > Cicadidae > Magicicada > Magicicada septendecula. The sequence continues at coordinate 337,853,006 of CM068370.1, read as the reverse complement.
TGCCGTGTTACAAATCCAGGGAACCCATTTTAACTGACCTCTGCCAATTACATGGGCTGCCTACGTTGTAACGAACTGTATTAAAATCAGATTAATTGAACAAATTACTCTCTATCAGTGTAAGGAAACAAGGGAAGGTATTTTACTGATTTATGCACTCATTTTCATGTGTAACAAGACGACTTCTCTTTATTTAACAACAGTTACTGACAGATCCCATGACATCATTATTTAAACTAAAATATTTAAATGCTTTTCATAAAACTATGGGATCAAATTGATTGTATATTCTTATACCTCGGATCCGAGTTTACTTTCTGTATATTTATAGTAAAGACTTCTAATTATTTTCAGTTCATTTTAGAAGCTTGCAAGACTTCTTTAACCATTTGAAGAATGGTACTATTACTTGGAACGATTAATAAGTTACATTAACATTTAAAGCGTTACAACGTACGATAATTGAATTTTTACAGTAAACTCTTAGATTTTCTCATTATAATATTTATATAAAATTAATCGTCTTTGAAAAGTCTCTTTAGAAGTGAGTAGTGTAACAAATATGATTAACTCTCGATAGCAAGGCTATCGAGTCACCTTTACAATTGAACGTAGAAACCTCGTCCTGGGGTGTCCGTCTTGGGAATCCTGGTAGTCGGGGTCATCATCTGGGTCGTGTCTTCGGCAAGAATAGGTCGGATGTTCACAGAGGAGATTGAAGCTTCTTTGGTGTAAGTATATGTAGATTCTCGGAAGTCCTAAGCAACGTCTTAAGCATGGTATACGTGTCTTTATGAAGTTTCTGCAGATCACATCTTCAGGAGTGAAGTTGTAAATGGAGTTACCTCTTGGAGGGAGTCGTCATCTTGCTTACCACTAGTTCTGTTTTTGTGTTACATTTTCTATCTTCTTCTTACCACATATTTATGTTATTGATACATGACACACGCTTTCACTTTTAGCAGTGGTAGTTAATATACTACATTTAAATAAAACAAACAATTTAAAAACATTTAGGTAAAGCTTTTCGCTTGTACGTCTGTACTGTGTGAAGGCAACATAGGCGAGAGACTTTGCTGCTCGCTTCAACTGGTACTTAACAAAGGAGAGGGGCAACTACTCCGCGACAATATAGTCCCTATTTTTATTTAAGTTAACAGTCTTATTACCAAAAACTATACCTTAATTATACATATATAATTTAAGTGAGTTATTTTAACTACTATTCGTGTCTTCAAATTTCTAATTATAAACATTATGATTTTTTATATCTTCCTAAATTACAGACGACTCGATAAACACGCTCGAGTCCGGAACTAACCAGGTCACCGCATGATGACAAGCAAAGGGTTAATTATGATAATAATAACTTTTTACAATTCGCCCCTTTTTATTAGTGTTTCTTTGGATCTCTTAATTACTTCTCATTCTCATACTGAGTAAATACAGGGGTTTTAGGTATTATAGTGAGATTTAAAATTACTTAATCGCGTCGCAAACTTAATTTTTTTTATTTACGATTACAGTTAGAATTTAAAATCGTCACAGTACTGGTCGGCAATCTGACAGGTCCAGGACTGTTTTCGACCTGGTAGATACTGTCACTTCGTGCAAAGCTTCCTTTTAATTACAAATCACTTTTTTGGTTCATTTTCACGATTTTGTAAACATACTCGTAGCACGAGCGATTTCATCGTTTGCATAATTTTTTCCTGGTTACTCACATATAACACACTTATTAAAAACTATTTAATTAAACTAGTAATTAACATTAGTAGGGGGAAAATAAGGGTTCTAACTCGCAAGGAATGCCGCCTTTCCCACGGTCCAAGATTTTTTCCCACGCTCTCTCCCCACCACCGCTGGACCTGCAGCATCCCAATGGACCACAGCATCCGCGAATTTCGCGTGAACAAATTTTTTAATTTGATTTTTTATTTTTAGCAAGCATATCAAGGGTGGTGGGGGGGTGGGGTGAGGTTCAATGGACCACCCGCATCCGTGAATATAATTTTTTATTTTTTTAATAAAGCTGATTTGCATATCAGGGGGTTGTGGTGGGTGGGGGTGGTTCCAACTTGATGCATTATAGTGTATATATTAAAATATATGATCAGAGTTACCAACCTTTGCACTAGTTCAAATTTGTTGTGTGTTATAATGTATATTAAATCTATATGATCAGGTTTACCAACCTATTATGCATGAATCCCCTTTGTATTATTATTATAGTGTATATTAAATCTATATGATCAGGTTTACCAACCTATGCATGAATCAAACTTGATATGTGTGTTATATAGTGTATATATTAAAATATATGATTAGGGTTACCAATCTTGCATTATTGTGTATAGAACAGATCTGCCAACATTTTTTTTCTGTGGTGGGAAATTCAAACTATATGATCATGATTGTTGTCGATATCAATTTCTCTCTTTGAATGTAAGTAACTCTCTGTCTCTAGACATAGTTATCCATCACGATATAAACTCTCTCTCTCCTCTCTCTCTCTCTCTCTCTCTCTCTCTCTCTCTCTCTTCTCTCTCTCACTCTCTCTCTCTCTCTCTCTCTTCTCTCTCTCTCACTCTCTCTCTCTCTCTCTCTCTCTCTCTCTCTCTCTCTCTCTCTCTCTCTCTCTCTCTCTCTCTCTCTCTCTCTCTCTCTCACATTTGAATGTAAGTAAAACTATCTCTCTCTCTCTCTCTCTCTCTCTCTCTCTCGTCAAAACGTTATGTTCAAACCGTTTCTCCTCTCTCATTAGTGTCATTACCGTGCATGTATATGATTTTAGAAAGTTTATATATGCGGACAAATATTAACTGGTGTACGTACTTACAAACGCTCTCTCTCTCTCTCTCTCCCTTCTCTCTCTCTCTCCTCTCTCTTCTCTCTCTCTCTCTCTCTCGTCTCTCTCGCTCTCTCTCTCTTCTCTCTCCTCTCTCATCTCTCTCTCTCTCTCTCTCTCATTGTCAAAACGCCGTCTTCATTTTTCAATGTATTAAATAATTAATTAATAGTTTTATAATGCAGTCAGTGTGATTGATCCTTGTTAGGGGGTCTGTATATGATTTTAGAAATATATATATTTGGCAAATATTAACTATGTGTGCGTGTGTGTTGTCAACTACTTACATGTGTTCTCTCTCTGCGTCCATTTGTATGTATATCGTTACAAATGACGAGTAGAAATCCAATAAATCGCTATCGGACAATGTACGCACAGCTCACACACACATTGTGTATGTCTCTCTCTCGCTGCAAACGTTGACAAGAATTCCTTATTCAACACTCTCACTCTCTTTCTCGCTCGCAGACATCAGAAGAAATCCTACTTTTATAATGTAATTTACCTGTGCGTGTGCTGTTACAGATGACAAATCCATACGTTAATGGCTTAACAAACTCTCTCTCTCTCTCTCTCTCTCTCACACACACACACACACAACACACACACACACACACACACACACACACACACACTCACACACACACACACACACACACATTTAGTATGAACAGACACGTCTTTGTTAGTTCAAATGTACAAATCACATGACTTTATGTAAACGTCAAAGGGTTCAAAATAAAAATATGTAAAACAAAAATACAGAATATATGAATTGTTATATTTACAAATAAAAATATATTACATATACTATTTGCAAATACAAATGATGTTGGTAATGTATGATTTTAAAGACAACTTTGTCACTAGCAATCTTCAATACGTTCTTCTTCATATGTACTACATTAAGCGGTCCCTGGACTTCACTTTTAGGGGGGCTTCATAAACATAAAGATCACTACCGCCAATAACATTGTGGTACAATACTTCTATTCGATGGTAAAACCTAAGACAAAAAGCATTAAATAAAACATACAATTCAGTAGTAATAATACAAAATCACTGTTTTATTAATTTAAAATACTGTATGAAAGAGTGGTGTGTAATTTTCATCCAAAATATGTAAAACAAAAATACAGATTATATGAAACGTATATTAACAAATGTGTATTTACAAAATAAGTATATTACAACTCGGGAAAGAGTGGTATGTAATTTTCACCCACCCAATCTTCCACAAATCTGCATAATTTACTCCGCCAGCATGGTCGGTAATGAACTGCGTGTAAATATTTGACAAGATCTTTTTTTTACTTGTGTCTCGCCTTGAGACTGGCAATCGGAGCGACGTTGTAATAATAGTTCCTTGTTATGCTTCACTTGAGCCGCATGTCCGTCTACCCAATCTGCCATGTAACGTTCGAAACTGCTTGCGGGAGACATTATACGCGACTGAAACAAAGACATTCACAATGTTTATCACTTAATATATTATCATAACTACTAACTACAGCTACAGTCGTTCAGTTTCGTTAACATTTGAAAAATTGATGTATTTGGTACTCGATATATTCTACTCTCACAGTATTTTCATTGATACATTTCGGAAACTGAGTACAGAATAAATCTGCAATCACCCAGGCGGAATCATTAAGTTATACAAAAGATCTTATTGATCAGACGTGTGAGTAATTATAATTAATCTTTATGTAGCAAATACACGCGCATTCATAAAATACAGCACTCAGGTGTAGGGCAATTAATCCTTTTTTGTATTGAACGTATTTAAGTAGGCCTACTCGTGATGTCAGTAAATTCTGTCTAAACGTCAACTCAAATGTCTGGTACATAAACGTACCTGGTAATCGCTTCTTGAGTCGTAGTCATTATAAACTCGACATAACTACTTGTGTTACGCGATTGATGTTCGTGTTAAACGATTGATGACTCATGTAATAATACAGATTAACCTCGTATAATAATTAAAGTAACATGAGTATTAAATTATACTATACAATATTTATTGTCATCATCAAGACTGTGTATGAATACAAAGAAATATCAAACACAACAGATCAATTATTTGAGTGAACGTGATTGTGTATGTGAGCGCGCGCGTGTGTGTGTGCGTGCGCGTGTGTTTGGGTACAATTAAAGATTTAAATTCAATGTTCTGAGAAGTACACATATTCATCTGCTCGCCTCCCTCTCGTTTACTGACAGTATGTTTGGATGCAGTCAACCATTCAATGTTCTGATAAGAATTCATCTTCTTGTTCCTATAATAATAACAGTACCTGCTTCATTATCATATACATTATGTGCTATATATAAATATATACATAAGGCTTTCAACACACACACACACACACACACACACACACACACACACACACACACACACACACACACACACACACACACACAACACACACACCACCACACACACACACACCACACACACACACAGCACATACCATAAATCCAGAACAGGAAAGGTATTATAACAAACATTACGAAAACAAGTACGTATGGTCACGTACATAGATCAACGTTTAAACAAACAGATTAATACCTGAATAAATTTTTAAAAACAGGACAGCGTATTTAGAACACTTAAATTGGAAATCTACAAACACATCAGAAATATCTGTCAAACCCCTATCAAACATCGTACCCAACAAAAACCCCCGTTCTTATCGAGAGACAACAGTAACTGACCTTAGCACATGTGCTTCATTAGGCAACAGACCAAAAAATCAAAATAGACGACTATAAGCTCAATTTAAATAAAATCTGAATATTCAATAAAATTATGTTTACTTACCTCTTAAATGTTGTTACACACACACACACACACACACACACACACACACACACACACACACACACACACACACACACACACACACACACACACACACACACACACACACACACACACACTAGTCGATTGCACGATGAGTGTCTCATACAAATGAGAAATAGTGACAAGTCTTCTTGTGTGTATATATATATATATATATATATATATATATATATATATATATATATATATCATACGACGGTAGGGTAGCTCGCGTACACGTTTGAAAGTTGATGCGTGACATTTACCCGAAGGGGTTCCTTATTCAAAACGATTACTGTACAGAAACTGAAATATGGTTTACAGACCATTGTAATTTTTGCATTAATTAAATATATATCGTAAACAATGAAATAATAATATTTCGTCATTGTAAGATTTTAATAAAACAATTATTAGTTTTAAATAATAAATTTTGTGATTGCAAGAAACAACCCGCGACTTAAAAATATAGTTTACCGTTGTGGCGTTGTGGTAGGAAATTCAAACTATTAAATTGTCTCTCTCTCGCGCTCTCTCTCTCACACACATTTCTGATCACATACAAATAATTGCCTGTATGTTCAGAGGTTTATAACGAAATAAATAAAAAAATAAACCATTGTGTATTTGCGAACTGAAACAGGAGTCTAAATCGATGCATTCTACTTTCACTTTTTAATTTGACACATGGCTTACTTTCATACAGAAATAGTTATCGTCTGCGTCCGTGTACAAGTTTCCTAAACAAAATTAACAATGCTGTAAGACATAACGTCCCGTGAAATAGATATGGTATGTTTTTAGGACAGCCAATGTCATCAAGATTTATTATATGATGATGGATTATTTTCGAGAGCGGAGTCGTCGGCAATTAATTTGTCACGTATCCGATAATGACCATACGCAAGTGTATCACGACCATTGTCTAGTATATAGCGCTTATCATCATACGGTGACAACGCTTGCTTTCAAAGCGTGTAGGTCCGATGTCATGTCTGCATACAAGTCAGACCGTCTGTATCTGTCATTAGCAATCTAACGTTATGGCCGTACTTGCCGACAGCATAACGATAATGCGTTTGACAACGAGAGCGAGAGAGAGAGTGAGAGAGGAGAAACGGTTTGAACATAACGTTTGACATTGTATATTGCAAGCATGAAATTATTATTATTATTTAAATCTGTTATCTGCTTTTATATGGTGGTCATCTATAAATATCAGGTCAGTGCGACACAACGTGTAACAAACGTAATTGGATTTGCTTTCAACAAACGAAATCAACAATGCTGTAAGACATAACGTCCCGTGAAATAGATATGGTATGTTTTTAGGGCAGCCAATGGCATCAAGATTTATTATATGATGATGGATTATTTTCGAGAGCGGAGTTGTCGGCAATTAATTTGTCATGTATCCGATAATGACTGTACGCAAGTGTATCACGACCATTGTCTAGTATATAGCGCTTATCATCATACGGTGACAACGCTTGCTTTCAAAGCGTGTAGGTCCGACGGCATGTCTGCATACAAGTCAGGTGTTTGAATACTATAAATCAGACCGTCTGTATCTGTCATTAGCAATCTAACGTTACGGCCGTACTTGCCGACAGCATAACGATAATGCGTTTGACAACGAGAGAGAGAGAGAGTGAGAGAGGAGAAACGGTTTGAACATAACGTTTGACATTGTATATTGCAAGCGTGAAATTATTATTATTTAAATCTGTTATCTGCTTTTGTATGGAAGTCATCTATAAATATCAGGTCAGTGCGACACAACATGTAACAAACGTAATTGGATTTGCTTTCAACCCAACGTGCGCGCTCGTATATTGCAAGCATGAAATTATTATTTAAATCTATTATCTGTTTTTGTCTGGAGGTCATCTATAAATATCAGGTCAGTGCGACGCAACGTGTAACAAACGTAATTGGACCTAACGTGTACATGATTCAACCCAATGTGTGCGCGCGTTACACGTGTGTATAGTTACGTCGTGTGTGTGTGTGTGTATGTGTGTGTGTGTGTGTGTGTGTGTGTTACTGTTTAGTAATAATTACAACCCAACGAAGGATATATAGTTTGATGCTTTATAAGTTTGTGTACATAGGTTGTATATTGCAAGCATGAAATTATTATTATTTAAATCTGTTACCTGTTTTTGTATGGAGGTCATCTATAAATATCAGGTCAGTGCGACACAACATGTAACAAACGTAATTGGACCTAACGTGTACATGATTCAACCCAATGTGTGCGCGCGTTGCACGTGTGTATGGTTACATCGTGTTCGTGTGCATGTGTGTGTGTGTGTGTGTGTGTGTGTGTGTATGTGCGCATGTGCGAAAATAATCTTAATTTTCTCGATCTAACAAACAGTTGGTCTAAGCGTACATTTATTATGTAAATCATCTCTTTTTTAGTCATCTACGTAAGTGCATTTGAATTATTTGCGCATGCGCATAACAGCTTTTTTAGTACAGTTGCACACACATCGACACTCGCACTATATACATATATATAACCGATGAACTTTGCAACAGCGTCTTACTTACCACTCGTTCATGTTGCTGCGCTACAAATTGATATAAAACGCTTAAGATACACTAATATAATACCAGCATTATAACAGTTCCTTTTGTTTTACAGTATTCATTCTCTCTCTTGAAGATCATGGCCAACCTTCAGCAGGAACGTGGTTGTATGTTACTAAAATCATAGCAAATATTTTCATTCTAAGCATGTATTACTGTTTAGTAATAATTACAACCCAACGAAGGATATATAGTTTGATGCTGTATAAGTTTGTGTACATAGGTTGTATATTGCAAGCATGAAATTATTATTATTTAAATCTGTTACCTGTTTTTGTATGGAGGTCATCTATAAATATCAGGTCAGTGCGACACAATGTGTAACAAACCTAATTGGACCTAACGTGTACATGATTCAACCCAATGTGTGTGCACGTTGCGCGTGTGTATGGTTACATCGTGTGTGTGTGTGTGTGTGTGTGTGTTTTGAAAGCATTATGTGTGTGTATATATATATATATATAGCACATAATGTATATGATAATGAAGCAGGTACTGTTATTATTATAGGGACAAGAAGATGAATTCTTATCAGAACATTGAATGGTTGACTGCATCCAAACATACTGTCAGTACACGAGAGGGAGGCGAGCAGATGAATATGTGTACTTCTCAGAACATTGAATTTAAATCGTTAATTGTACCCAAACACAAGAAGATGAATTCTTATCAGAACATATAATGGTTGACTGCATCCAAACATACTGTCAGTACACAAGAGGGAGGCGAGCAGATGAATATGTGTACTTCTCAGAACATTGAATTTAAATCGTTAATTGTACCCAAACACACTGCTAGTACATGCAAGGGTGATGAGGTGAAGACTAACTACAAATAGTATTCGTAATGACCGAGGCACGTCCTTTATAGCATGAGGATATTCAGGCAGAGCAGGCACGTTTACGCAATATCAAGTGGCATATTGCACACACACACACACACACAAACACACACACACACACACAGCACGACACAGCCTACGCACATGTTAGGTTAAAATGCAGTCCACTTACGTTTCACGTTAGGTTAAAATGCAGTCCACTTACATTTCAACGTTTTATGTTATTTAAATAATAATTTAAATAACATACATGTGTGTGTGTGTGTGTATGCATTCAACCTAACGTGAAACGTAAGTGGACTGCATTTTAACCTAACATGTGTGTAGGCTGTGTCGTGTGTGTGTGTGTTTGTGTGTGTGTGTGTGTGTGTGTGTGTGTGTGTGTTGTGCATGCAATATGCCACTTGATATTGCGTAAACGTGCCTGCTCTGCCTGAATATCCTCATGCAATAAAGGACGTGCCTCGGTCATTACGAATACTATTTGTAGTTAGTCTTCACCTCATCACCCTTGCATGTACTAGCAGTGTGTTTGGGTACAATTAACGATTTAAATTCAATGTTCTGAAAAGTACACATATTCATCTGCTCGCCTCCCTCTCGTGTACTGACAGTATGTTTGGATGCAGTCGTTGGGTTGTAATTATTACTAACAGTAATACAAGCTTAGAATGAAAATATTTGCTATGGTTTTAGTAACATACAACCACGTTCCTGCTGAAGGGTGGCCATGATCTCAAGAGAGAGAATGAATACTGTAAAAACAAAAGGAACTGTTATAACGCTGGTATTATGTTAGTGTATCTTAAACGTTTTATATCAATTTGTAGCGCAGCAACATGAACGAGTGGTAAGTAAGACGCTGTTGCAAAGTTCATCGGTTATATATATATATATATAGTGCGAGTGTCGATGTGTGTGCAACTGTACTAAAAAAGCTGTTATGCGCATGCGCAAATAATTCAAATGCACTTTCGTAGATGACTGAAAAAGAGATGATTTACATATAAATGTACGCTTAGACCAACTGTTTGTTAGATCGAGAAAATAAGTTTATTTTCGCGCGCGCGCGCACACACACACACACACACACACGCCTACGCACACGATGTAACCATACACACGTGCAACGGGCGCACACATTGGGTTGAATCATGTACACGTTAGGTCCAATTACGTTTGTTACACGTTGTGTCGCACTGACCTGATATTTATAGATGACCTCCAGACAAAACAGATAACAGATTTAATAATAATTTCATGCTTGCAATATACAACGAGTGCGCACGTTGGTTGAAAGCAAATCCAATTACGTTTGTTACATGTTGTGTCGCACTGACCCGATATTTATAGATGACTTCCATACAAAAGCAGATAACAGATTTAAATAATAATAATTTCACGCTTGCAATATACAATGTCAAACGTTATGTTCAAACCGTTTCTCCTCTCTCACTCTCTCTCTCTCTCTCTCTCTCTCTCCTCTCTCTCTCTCTCTCCTCTCCTCTCTCTCTCTCTCTCGTTGTCAAACGCATTATCGTTATGCTTGTCGGCAAGTACGGCCGTAACGTTAGATTGCTAATGACAGATACAGACAGTCTGATGTATAGTATTCAAACACCTGACTTGTATGCAGACATGCCGTCGGACCTACACGCTTTGAAAGCAAGCGTTGTCACCGTATGATGATAAGCGCTATATACTAGACAATGGTCGTGATACACTTGCGTACAGTCATTATCGGATACGTGACAAATTAATTGCCGACGACTCCGCTCTCGAAAATAATCCATCATCATATAATAAATCTTGATGACATTGGCTGCCCTAAAAACATACCATATCTATTTCACGGGACGTTATGTCTTACAGCATTGTTAATTTTGTTTGTTGAAAGCAAATCCAATTAAGTTTGTTACACGTTGTGTCGCACTGACCTGATATTTATAGATGACCACCATATAAAAGCAGATAACAGATTTAAATAATAATAATAATTTCATGCTTGCAATATACAATGTCAAACGTTTATGTTCAAACCATTTCTCCTCTCTCACTCTCTCTCTCTCGTCAAACGCATTATCGTTATGCTGTCGGCAAGTACGGCCATAACGTTAGATTGCTAATGACAGATACAGACGGTCTGGCTTGTATGCAGACATGACATCGGACCTACACGCTTTGAAAGCAAGCGTTGTCACCGTATGATGATAAGCGCTATATACTAGACAATGGTCGTGATACACTTGCGTACGGTCATTATCGGATACGTGACAAATTAATTGCCGACGACTCCGCTCTCGAAAATAATCCATCATCATATAATAAATCTTGATGACATTGGCTGTCCTAAAAACATACCATATCTATTTCACGGGACGTTATGTCTTACAGCATTGTTAATTTTGTTTAGGAAACTTGTACACGGACGCAGACGATAACAATTTCTGTATGAAAGTAAGCCATGTGTCAAATTAAAAAGTGAAAGTAGAATGCATCGATTTAGACTCCTGTTTCAGTTCGCAAATACACAATGGTTTATTTTTTAATTTATTTCGTTATAAACCTCTGAACATACATGCAATTATTTGTATAGTAATCAGAAATGTGTGTGAGAGAGAGAGCGCGAGAGAGAGACAATTTAATAGTTTGAATTTCCTACCACAACGCCACAACGGTAAACTATATTTTTAAGTCGCGGGTTGTTTCTTGCAATCACAAAAATTATTATTTAAAACTGATAATTGTTTTATTAAAATCTTACAATGACGAAATATTATTATTTCATTGTTTACGATATATATTTAATTAATGCAAAAATTACAATGGTCTGTAAACCATATTTCAGTTTCTGTACAGTAATCGCTTTGAATAAGGAACCCCTTCGGGTATATGTCACGCATCAACTTTCAAACGTGTACGCGAGCTACCCTACCGTCGTATGATATATATATATATATATATATATATATATATATATATATATACACACAAGAAGACTTGTCACTATTTCTCATTTGTATGAGACACTCATCGTGCAATCTACTATTGTGTGTGTGTGTGTGTGTGTGTGTGTGTGTGTGTGTGTGTGTGTAACAACAACATTTAAGAGGTAAGTAAACATAATTTTATTGAATATTCAGATTTTATTTAAATTGAGCTTATAGTCGTCTATTTTGATTTTTTGGTCTGTTGCCTAATGAAGCACATGTGCTTAGGTCAGTTACTGTTGTCTCTCGATAAGAACGGGGTTTTTGTTGGGTACGATGTTTGATAGGGGTTTGACAGATATTTTTGATGTGTTTGTAGATTTCCAATTTTAAGTGTTCTAAATACGCTGTCCTGTTTTAAAAAATTTATTCAGGTATTAATCTGTTTGTTTAAACGTTGATCTATGTACGTGACCATACGTACTTGTTTTCGTAATGTTTGTTATAATACCTTTCCTGTTCTGGATTTATGGTATGTGCTGTGTGTGTGTGTGTGTGTGTGTGTGTGTTGAAAGCCTTATGTACATATTTATATATAGCACATAATGTATATGATAATGAAGCAGGTACTGTTATTATTATAGGAACAAGAAGATGAATTCTTATCAGAACATTGAATGGTTGACTGCATCCAAACATACTGTCAGTAAACGAGAGGGAGGCGAGCAGATGAATATGTGTACTTCTCAGAACATTGAATTTAAATCTTTAATTGTACCCAAACACACGCGCACGCACACACACATCATATACATGCGCGGTAATGACCACTAACGAGAGAGAGGAGAAACGGTTTGAACATAACGTTTGACAACGAGAGAGAGAGAGAGAGAGAGAGAGAGAGAGAGAGAGAGAGAGAGAGAGAGAGAGGAGAAACGGTTTGAACATAACGTTTTGACAACGAAAGAGAGAGAGAGAGAGAGAGAAGTAGTTTTACTTACATTCAAATGTAAGAGAGAGAGAGGGAGAGTGAGAGAGAGAGGGAGAGGAGAAACGAGAGAGAGAGAGAGAGTTTATATCGTGATGGATAACTATGTCTAGAGACAGAGAGTTACTTACATTCAAAGAGAGAATTGATATCGACAACAATCATGATCATATAGTTTGAATTTCCCACCACAGAAAAAAAATGTTGGCAGATCTGTTCTATACACAATAATGCAAGATTGGTAACCCTAATCATATATTTTAATATATACACTATATAACACACATATCAAGTTTGATTCATGCATAGGTTGGTAAACCTGATCATATAGATTTAATATACACTATAATAATAATACAAAGGGGATTCATGCATAGGTTGGTAAACCTGATCATATAGATTTAATATACATTATAACACACAACAAATTTGAACTAGTGCAAATGTTGGTAACTCTGATCATATATTTTAATATATACACTATAATGCATCAAGTTGGAACCACCCCATCCACCACCACCCCCTGATATGCAAATCAGCTTTATTAAAAAAATAAAAAATTATATTCACGGATGCGGGTGGTCCATTGAACCGCACCCTACCCCCCACCCACCCCTTGATATGCAAATCAATTTAATTAAAAAAATAAAAAATCAAATTAAAAAATTAAAAAAATTTATTCGCGGAAATTCGCGGATGCTGTGGTCCATTGGGATGCTGCGGGTCCAGCGGTGGTGGGGAGAGCATGGGAAAAAATCTTGGACCGTTGGAAAGGCGGCATTCCTTTGTGAGTTAGAACCCTTATTTTCCCCCTACTAACATTAAATTACTCATCCTCTTTATTATTACATAGTTTGCAATAATTTTTATATCACCATATTCGTTAAAAATTCCTTAAAATAATGGTGTCTTTATAATTTGGGTAAGTCTTCGTTCACAGGTTTAAAACGTATTAATTAGTTAATTTTTATCCAGTTAAAACCTGATTACAGCCGTACGCATCACCCCATCTTTTCCTGTTGTAGCTTGCGTTCACACACACAAACACACAAGCGCTGTATTCACGCAGGTCAGGTGTACGCTATCTGACAATTCTGAGCCTGCATAATATTGTTAAAAACTGTTTCATATACTTTCTATGCTAAATATTTACAAACATATTGCCCTGGGCAAATATGCAAATACATGTATTATTGCAGTATATTTGCATGAAAATGACATGCCGTGTACAGATACAACTGTATTAGCATATTCACTGACAGGTTATTATAGTCTTGAGTAGAAGTACTTGTTTCTGATTTCTCTGATTGTAAACATAATGTAAACAAAGATGGTTGAGTAAATTAACAAAGTTGGTAGTACATACACCAGTATTGACAGTCTTCTTATATTTTTGGGCGATATAATAGTGTGATTGCTATTTAAACGTTGGGAATTTAGTCAATAAATAGGTAAAGTAGCGTCATACATTCAAATCCTTGAACTTCTCAGATCCTGTAATAAGACAGATCTGTTCTTTAAAAATAAAATTTTGCAATTTCATTAAGTATAGAAACGTATAATAATTAAATATAATGGTTATAAATAATATGTTCTATTCACTATTAGGTTTTTTTCTATACAAGATCTTTCCAACTACAGAAATATGGTCAATAATATATAAAAATGTCTGTAAATTGTAAACACCAAAAATAGAAAACATCAATAGACAACAGGTTGGTTCTTGGTGGTTCTGATTGTAGGTTTAACTTATTCGTATGTATTTTTGTCTATAGTTGTCAAATACAGATATCAGCATCTGGTATTCAGAAAATTAATTCTGTTTTTAGTTTTTGGATTTTCCCTCCTATACCTGTTTTTATGAAGTATTTCTGTTGTAAGCCACGTACATTCATATTTTTTAAATTTTATTTAGTCATTGCTCCATAGGCTTCGTAACTACTTCCTTAATTTTTAGCCTTCTGATCAATTGATTTGACCCGAACCATTTGTCAGTAGCATCATATATCGGGACTCTGCAACATTTATTATTAATGGCTATTAATAGTAGCTATTAATAACTTTGTTTCTTCTTCAGTGCTGTAGTCCAATGTGAGTCATGCCTTCCAACACCACTCTTCGCCAAAGTCTCATTTCCAGTGCCATCACATCATTTCCAATGTCTCGTGACCCGTCACATCCATTCTTTTGAGAATTTCCAGCACATCAGCCAACCATCTTCCTAGGTGGACCTGTCTCTTTCTCTGCTTTTATACATCTGTGCCCTCAGGATTTTCTTTGGTATATGATGATCGTCCATCCATTCTAGGTGACCTAGCCATTGTATTTGTTGAACCTTTATGAATCCTCATGTTTCAGTAGCTCATCTATCTCCTGGTTATTTTGTATTCCCCATTCATCATCTTCATCAACCAGTCCATAAAAACGTACAATTATTTTTTTCTTACTTTTCATAATGTATCATTAGTTGTGTGTGTTCTATTACATAGTGCAAAGTTTTTGATTTATGTTATATCTCTCTCCTTCACAAATTGATTTTTACCAAGCAAATTCTCTTTGATCTTGTTGGAATTATTATTTACCAGGCTGGTAGGCCATAGTCTACCGCTTGTGTTGAAGACAGACGTTTCAGACCCACCATCGGAGGCCATCTTCAGTGTCAGAAACTATTTAAACAATCGGCATGGCATATGCCAATTCACCCCATTACTGAGGTGGACACTATGTATTGGCCCTGAGAAGGCCCTCTTAAATAAACTTTCCCGGCCAGCACAGTCTAAGCTGGAAAGTAGTATCAACCAAACAGCAGCAAGCTACCTGATTGGCTCAGTATCACAGCATGCCAAATCCTATTAATAGGAAGCTTTCTCTCCTTCGATTCCGTAATGAATCCATGTTTGAAGATCTCCATGGACTCCACGTGTAGCCGAGGGTAGTCGGCACTCAACAAGGTGATCTTGGTCTCCTTGAAGAGAATTCGACCATCAGCATTGTAAAGTACATGTTCGGCCACTACAGACTACTCCACTACCTCAGGCAAGAATAGCAGCTGTGTTCTCCAATGTGGATGTGGATGTTGCGCTTCGTGGTGCTGATGTGCATCTCACAGCTTGAGCAAGGCACATTGTACATGCTCCACAACAAGAGCTGATTCCTTGCATCTTTCACCAGTCTCAGGAACTGTTGTATCTTCCTGGTTGGCTTGTAGATGGTTCTCACGCCCAACCGACTCAGCAGCCTACCAATGTGGTCCGTCACTCTGTGAATGTAGGGCAAGACTGCAAAGCCAACAGTCTCCTGCGACACCGACTTAGCGCCAACATGGCAGATCTTCTTGGCCGGACTGCACGCCTCACTTCCCTGATGGAGTAACCATTGACCTGCAGCACTTGTTCAAGATGGCGCTGATCCTTGCCAAGATACTGGGGCTCACAGATCCTCTTCGCCCAGTTGACTAAGGTCTCAAAACTGCTCTTTTCTGCCTAGGATGATGATTGGTCAGCTTGCGCAGGTATTTAGCCAAAAATTCAGACTGAAAGACACATTCAACAATGGCCTTAACTTCAAGGAAACCAAAACAAAAATAAGTACAGTTTTGATTCAGTAACGTTTTATTATTGGTTATCCTGATCTCTGACCATAAACTTAAGATTTGTGTAGGTATCTTGTAACATTTATTCATCCCTAAAATACTTCACAATTTTGTGGCGTTCGATCAGGAATTTATTGTCAGTTTGTTGGTAAACTTAAGACAGCATTAAGAGAACAGTGCATTAAATTTGTAATAGTGCCAAATTGTTTATTTATTTGGCATGAATATTTATTTAATAAAGTTGTTTATTTAAATATTTTGTTATGATTACTTTTGGTATATATCTAATTGGTTATGTTCACACAAATAATTGTTAGTTTTGACAGAAAATTTAAATTTAATGTGCTTTATTACATCAAATATTATGTATTTAAACTTTTTTTTTAATTCCCCAACTTTAGTAGGAAGTGTTATGTGAACAACCTGTTATTGAAAGTTCAAATAAATACAATAAAGATTGTAAATTGTAATTGTAAATGCAGACTATGCTCATTAGGAAATATTTCGCTGCAATTTTCCGATGATTCAGCTACTCATCTCACTAATCATTAGCATGGTCTTAGTGTACAGAAAAATAAAAGTTATCTTTAATTTAATATAAAATAAATTATAATTATACACACTTATTTACACACTTCACTCCAAATCTTCATATAATATGAGGTATACACGCCGGTACCAATCTGCGAGCTTGACCTTGACGACAACTGGCAAGGACAATAGCTAATAGTCAACTTAAAAATATCGTGCCGTTACTCTATAGGTGACTATTTGCATTACTTTATACCGGATCATATTTTAGTAGTTTGCGCTCATTTATAACAAATCTTTGGTATACTTAAATTTATACATTTTCTGAGTAGTAGTTGAATACTAAAGCTGTAAATTATTAATGTAATTGTAAATGTCTTCAAAGAGGCATTGAATAAGTACGCGAGCGAAAGCATTTTTTCATCCAGCGGAGAACTTTTTTTCCAAAGCGATGACCTATACTTTTTTTTTGCTTAACCGTTTTCTGAAAGTCCAAGTAAAATTTTAAGATCATAATCCGAGAAAGTGTTGAGGTAAGGTTTCTAGATATCAAGGATGTAAGCAGAGCGTAGCGGAGCATTAACAGAAAAGACGGGAGCTGTGTTGTGCTTAAGTATACATGGTGTGGTGAGGTTTGTCAGCTTGTATGTTATAATATTAAACACACACACACACACACACACATTGTTTTCTTATACGCCTATTTCGTTGAATCAGTGTTGTTTAAAATCGTAAAACAAAATTTATAGTTTATAAACAACGTTGACTATACTGAACAAGTATGAGTCAACGAAATATCCGTTGAAAAAATAAAATAAAATAAATACGAAAAAATTCGTATAGTTTTTCGTTGTTTAATATTTCAAAGATCAAAATAGTCCGATATGAAAACATGAGATCTCTCTCTCACACACACATACACACACCCGGGCGCGTGCGCGCGGGCGCAACACATAATTCAAAGAATAGGCCAATCTATTGCATACTGAAAATGTAAAACACGTTTTGAAATAAAGTAAATACAAACTAATATCCTAAACATCGTAAATATAACTTACCATAATGTCCAGGACACTCGATACTTTGTTTTTATGAGCTTCTGTTGTTTCCAACAAACACTCGATTTCCTTGTACTATTTTTCGTAAAAAATGCATTAAAATAAACAATGGATACAAGTTATTTACATATAACGATGTCTAAATACACGTTTGTCGTAAGAGTTACAGGGTAAATTAATACAGTAAATAAAATTGGAAATATAATAGACGCACTACTAAAACGCACTATCTAAATTATTACGACTGATGTCTACTGAACTTCCTTTCAGTCAGGAAACATTTCGATACCGCACATATCTGCGTCGGAATCTGTTTGCGGCTCACAATTACTGTCACTCTCACTATGTAATGAAATCACAAATCTATCGGTTTCTTCGTCAATAATTATGTCTCTTTCACAGTATTCCCTCTCTAATCTTTTAACTCTATCACACAGAGGTGTCCAGTCATCTTCGGACAGTTCAGCAAATTTTCGTTCACACAAGGCAATTACATCATTCATTTTAAATCTAGTATTGTGTTTTGCAACATGCCCTTTCACGATAGACCATATCATCTCGATCGGGTTTAAATCGGGATGATATGGCGGAAGTCGCAGTGTCGTATGACCATGTGCTTTCAGTAGCTCCTCAACTACGTACGTTTTCTTGTCACTCTGGTGGTTTTTTATAAGCGTTAAAAGTTCAGGCTTCAACATATTTGTCGAAAATGGGACACTGTTATCCTCTAACCGTTTTACCATATTCTCATTTTAGAAATTCGAGGTGGGTGGTTTATTTATCTCCACATTGTGATAGGCTGCATTATCCATTACAACAACACATTCAGGAGGTAGGTTGGGAAGAAGTTTCTCTTGTAACCATTTTATGTAATTGTCTTTATTCATTGGTCATAGTAATCGCCACTCCTTCTTCCAGCCTTCCACATTAAAAGACAATTCAGTATGCAACCCGTTTCGCCTCCAGCGTTGATAATTATCAGCCTTTCGGTTCTAGATACTGGCCGGTGTATACATTTTGCACTGTCGTCTCTCGACGATTTAGATGACACATAACTAGAGAGAATATGTGACTCGTCCACATGAACAATTGGTCTTTTCTCTTCCCTGTGCTTAATGAGACATTTTAAATAGTGAATATGCTTTTGGCGTAAGTCACTCTTTTCAATAAGAACTTTCCTATTACTTGAGGTAGCTTTCCATTTAAAACCTAGCGATTTCAAAATGACTCTTAAACTATGGTCGCTACCTTTAAAATTAATCTTTTCTTCAAGTTTTTTCCTAATTATATCTGCGGTTGGAAGTCTCCGTTCAGCCACATACACTTCATGAACGGTTCTACGAACAACGCATTTATCAAAATCGTCGATACTAGTAACGGGTTTGTCCCTTTTATATTTCTTTAGAGTCGAAAATGAACATGTTGGACTGCCATCCTCACCCATTTTCTTGGCTTCTGGCAATATTGTCTGAACTACCGTCTTTGAAACTCCACATGCGGCTGCTGTTCTCTCTTGAATGGGTACAATAAAGCCGTCGTTACATTTTCCAGTTTTCATTATTGATTGTGCTTCTTTTTTCATGAAATCGTAAACGTTTTTTATTATTTCCCTGCTCTGACTATGTAGTTTCTTGCCTTTTAATTTTGATACAAACTCTGACATATTTGCCAAAATTGCGAAACACAAACACAAAAAATATAATACACAATTGAAGACTCACTACACTAACAAGACGCACCAACGAGTATAAACAAAATGGTACAACACAGATTACGCAATACACTTCGAGGTGTAGCCATAACTGAAGTAAAAAAAATCCACTCATTTGTAAGCCGTTGACAGCGGATGTTTTCAGTTCCAACTGCATACAACCCGTCCTTCCTTACCCCGCCTGTCGGAACTGTTTCAAGGTCAAGCTCTCAGATTGGTACCGGCTTGTATAAAGAAGAAAAAACAAATTTTGTTATGGAAATAAATAATATTTTAAGAATAATTTTTATTCAGTTGCATATCTGTTTTACAAAGAATTTAGTGGGGAGGCCTATTGTGTATGATAATATATATAATACCTAATATTAATATATAATATTAATTAATATATATATCCTCCAAGTTATAATTTTATCACATATTGATATGAGTTATTGCATCTTATTATCAAAGCCAAAAGCAAATGTTTTTTGGGGACATCAATGTGAGTAGGGGGGAGGGAGATAGGTGAGATGTGCTGTGAATAATAAAAAAGTTAGGAAATAACTTTTTGAATTAAGTCTAATAAAAGATTAGTTGTTGTTTTGTGGCTCTGTGTATAAAACATGCAGATTCCATTGTGCATTTGTTGCATTGTGATCATACTTCAGATTTACATGCCGCAAGTGTAAATAATAATTGTAACAACTGGCTGTGCATTAACTAGTCTGTATTTGTGTTGCATACAAATAACGTTCATGCAGCCAACACTACGTTTGTGCTTGCTATAAGTTCCCAGGTGTTTCAGTTAACTACGAACATGCATTTAGTTTTAAAACTTGTTCTTTATGTTCTTCTTAGTTTGTGTTATTTTGAATGAGTGTTAAAGTGATGTCATTGTTGGTATTTTATAATTTCTTGTTCCTGCTGTAAATCTTGTAACAGCAATGTTCTTCTGAATCCCACTTGTGTAAGTTTTCTGTTGCACATAAAATGTACTTTGAAAAATGAAAAGTATAAATGTAAAGAAGCATTTGGCATTTTGAATTGTAACTGTCGAATATTATAAAACAGTGTACTTGGAAAATATGATTTATGAAGCACATGTAATATGCACACACACACACACACACACACACACACACACACACACACACACACACACACACACACACACACACACACACACACACACACACACACACACACACACACACACACACACACACACACACACACACACACACACACACAATTATATGTATGGTAATCTGTTCCCTTTTCTACACAATATGGCATAATAGTCAGTTTAAATTAGCGTCTTTAATTCTTAATAAACTTGTTTCAGTCTCTTCTATTATACAATTTTATTGTAGTTTTACTCACTGCATTGTCCCATTTCTCCTGTTGTCTTCCTATCTTCTTTCCTTGTGCTATGGCTTTCTAAATCCTCTTAAACAGTACTACATTTAGGCCTACATTATTTGTAGATAGCTGTCATTTATATTGTCTATAGTGGATATATGATTTTGTAAATTCTTCTTAGTTATTCCTGTAACACATATACTGCATTTCATCTATCATGTAACTATTTAGGTACTGTTATTCTTATCATATCAAGTCAGTACTTATGATTTGCACTTAATATGTAAGTCTGTGTATTGCTTTATGGTCTTTCAATTTTTGTATCTCTTCTAACTTATTTCCTGGTTACAAGACTCTCCCTCTTATATAATACACTTTTTTGTTTCTCTGTTCTGTTCTTCAAGCCGTTCTCTTCTTTTCCTGTCTCTTCCAATGTTATCTCAAATATTGGAAGCTGCCAATATGCACTGTCAAGCTTGTTTCATATAGATTTGTTCGTTTTTAGACCCTTATTCTTTGTCAGTACTTTATTGCATGTGGAGAAAATTTTAATAACATTTATTATTACAAAAAGTTGCAGTCTTGCAGGATCTAGTTATATCAGAAAGAACTTTTGTTTACTATCTTCTGATATCTGGTCCTACTGTCAGTAGAGACAGTTGTATTTTAATTACAGTAATTACAAGAACATGGTGATTAATAATGAACAATTCAAGTGATAGAAATTTTTGTGAGATTGTGTGAGATATACAATTGGAATTTCTACGGTGTTTATTGTCTTTGTTGTTACAACTCAAACAACCAGAGTATGTATGGGGGAGTGTACAAACAGTGTGGTATAAAGTTGATAAATTAAGTGTAAATTAAAAAAAATTTAGATTTAACTTTAAATGGACTATAAACTTTTCTTATATTTCTTATAGATGTAGACACTTGTAAGGTGTGTGAATGGCTCACAAAACATAAATCCGTACACACAAAACACACATATAGTATTAAAACAGAACTCTTTGTAAACCCATTTGCAATACTACAATCGGTGTACATACACTCACCTCTGTCATTACATAATAATAATTGGTCTACTGTCGTTCCACCTTTTTGTTTTGGAGTTGTCGGCACCATTGGTTGTCTAATGCGAACCATTTGTCATACAAGGATGATAGTGTGCCAACATTATGCTTCAGCTGCCCATTATTATCCCATGATGTTATATCCCAGGTAATCATTTTCACATCTGAGTTGATGTGGGACCTGAAAATGAATCTTGACTTTATAGTATGCCTGCAAATAAAATCTGGGACCTCTAGCCTGGTCTAATAACTTTCTCTTTTATTAACTGCAAACAGTAAACCAACCAACATGCAATTACTTTACCTGATGGGTCAGAATGGCTGACAATAGACATATAGATGAACGCGTGAAACATGTTCAAATCAGAATACATGTTGACTAGTGTATAAAAATATAATGACTACAATAATGTGTAGTGTATATTTATGTATTTTTTAAGTGTGTGTGTGTTGTGCCTTATATAGGCTAATAAAATGTTTTATTAGCATTCTCACTATTCTCTTTAGGCCCTGCAAGTTGCTCTCAATACGACTACTCAACCTGCAAGCTCATCTTGTTCTTAGAAATGTAAGGGATGTGGTGAAGAAAAATATGTATTTTTTACCTTGAGGTCCAAATGAACACCATGATTTTTCTGTTAAAGATCTATATATACGTAATTGTGGTTGTAATGTATAAAATATTTTTCATCATGTTGCATGATTCCATCCTTCATAGGCTGATATTTGCTTTTTCAGTTGTTTAGTATTAGTCTGATAGTCCACCACAGTAAGCGCCTCAAGCATTGTTTTAATAGTGAAAACTTTGTAAATTTTTGGAGTGATTAAACACTTTTTATTGAAAGGGTTAAGTGCAGAAGAAATGAAAAGGGTACTGGATTCAACAACTGAGGACTCTTCTCCATCAAATACAACAATTATCAGTGGATTTTTGAAATTAAAATGAGTTGGATGGGCCAAACCAATTAACTATGCAGTGGACGTTTCATGATGTAACTACATTAGAAACAGTTGAAAAACTATATAAAGAGCTTTAAACTATGTAAAGAGTGCTTTTGTAAGTTGTAGAGTAAAAGAGAAAGAGATATTAGAGACCACTGGCATATAAACAGAACATGTGCATGCTATCTTATATGAACATTCAGGTAACACAAAGTCGTGTGCTAGATAGATGCTGCATTTATTCAGAGGCAAAGGGTGATGCAGCCAGTTGTTTGACATTCTATAAGCAAGGCAAGAACAATTAGTCTGCTGGTAAGGTTATGACAACTGTTTGGGATGTGATGTAAACAATTAGTGGTAAGTATTATAGAACTTGTTATAGCACTTAATTGATGAGATCAAGTATAATGGCAACGTTTAACAAAAAAGTGATGTTTTACTAAAACAGTACACCAGGTCACACCAGGTTTTGTTGCACTGGCTAAAATCACAGAATTAAAGGTTCAGTTTATTTCCTCACCAACCGTACTTGCCATGATTAGTCCCAAATAATTTTTATCTCTGTTGTAACGTAAAAAAGTGACTCGATGTTTGCAGCAGAAATCAGGATAGTATGTTGTATAGGGTTTTTTATGTATCTAGACAAATCAGCATATCAGTCTGTCATAACAACTCTAAAACATCACTGGTAACAGTGTGTCGTGCTAAATGAAGATATTGACAAACAAACACAAATTTAACCTAAAAGTGATTCTTTTCTTATTCAGGCCCAGGACTTTTCACCCTACAATAATGCAAGTTCCATTTCTTTCTTTTTTTATAATATAATAGATGTGCATTCATGTTTTTACTTTCATTTCAAACATTGCAAGGTGTACTTTGTATGCCACAAACACTGTTTACATTGAACATGACATATGTAAAGTATAAAACCAAAGTGTTTCACATCAGATTAAAATAGGTATATTGAAAAGAGGTCTCTTTTTTTAGGAAAATAAAGCTTGTTTATTTTACTTAGATAAAAGTTTTATTGAATAAATTATTAAGATGTATAAATTAAAAATGGTTCAGACTTCCTAAACAAAATTGTTTCTTCATGATACATCATTTCTGTTTAGTTATATGGAAGGACAACTTTGTTTCTTTAAATTTTTGCAAGTCACATTTTGTTTATAACTGTCTAAATATATTTTGCATGAAACTGTATATTCCACGATATTAAATAAAATCTATTTTGTAGTGTAACCTTCAGTGTAAACATTTTTGTGGTCATATTGTAATATTTGGTTCATATTATTTCCGTAATTCATATTTTAAGTATATTTAAATGCACATTAACTGGCACCCAAATTGACTGTTGCAATTAATTTTTATACAATTTTGTTGACATCAATTTTATTTCTATCTAAAGGGGGAACATATGGTGGCTGGGGGTTATATTGCTATTATTGGCTCAGCAGCTTTTCAAGGGCATTGTGTTGCTCTTTTTTTCCCACGTAGTCATAAAAGGATTCCTATTGTCTGGGTTGTTATTATATACTGTATGTGGTTAACAGCTTGTTCATTTCATTTTTAACAACAGGAAAAATTAACGTTCAAAATTCAATGAGTAGTTTATTTAGTGTGTATACAGTTTGTTTCTCTTGTGGTTTCCCCCCTCTCTCTCAAACACACACACACACACACACACACACACACACACACACACACACACACACACACACACACACTTATTACTAAAGCAAAATATGTATTTTTCACTATTATATTGCAAGAGTAAATTGTCTGTAAATGTAAATGTTCAAGTTTTATTAATGTATAATAACAATACTGTTTTTCGGTTCCCACTGACGATGCTTCGTCATAGAATGGGCAACATGTGTGGTGTTAAAAGTTATAAAAAGACATTTGTTGAACCAAAAAACAGTGTTGTTGTTATTAATGAAAACCACAAAAGTTTATGAGCAAGATTTATTAGCGTCTATCAATGAAATCTGTGAAAAGATGGTAAACCAGCTACATCTGCATATTTTCACTTTACTGAAACAGAAGAAAGTCAATGATACAAACTAATTGGGACCAGAAACAGTTTGAAAAATTTATTTTTCTATATATTTTTTAATATTAAGTATATGCTCTAATAACAGTACTATTTAAAAAAAGAAACAAAGAAAAGAATTTGTTTGCATAAAGCAGTATACAAGACTTTTGTTTTGTTGATAAGGTCAAGAAAACGTACAAAGTGAACAATACAAGCAATCTCAGATAATTTCGAATTTGAAGTGAGGCTAGGCTGTATCAGATGAGTATTCAGTAATGACTGATTTGTAGTATGGTATAATTTAAAATCAAAGAAAATTTCCAGCATTGGTATGTTCTTCAAACGAAAATATAATTGTGGTACTGTTTGAATTTTCATTATTTGAATTACTGATATTCTACTGTGTGTAGAATATCTGCCCACTATAATATTGTGTGTATTTACATGATTTTTCCATGAAATTATATTTTATCACAAACCTGCCTTTACTGGCAAAATGGGTATGAACAATGATTTTAAAAATAGTCTAAGAATCAATAGCATTCTTCAGGCACAGTTGTAAAACATGAAAGTATGAATAACATACACAGTAATCTTTCACTCCAATGAATGAAAGTCATTTGTGAACAACAGTTACGAAACATTACATATACGCCTAAATAAGTGAATGAGTGGCATACTCTCATCAAAAGCCAAAGAACACACTCTGAAACAGAGAACACTAGAATGATAGATTAGCATTTATATTATTTGTTTTTTTATGTTTTTGAATTATTGGCTAGAAAGTGTCTACCAATTCTACCAATGTCTACCAATTTCTAGCAGAACTGGAAGCATCCCTTTTTTAAAAAATTAAACGAGTGATGTCTAATGTCAACTTTCAAATTTAAACACGAATCTCACTGTCAAGTCAAGGCTTTTGATTCTGTTAAGTAGTTTCATATTTTTTGTTTATGCTGTTATGCTACAGACAGAGTATCATGATTTTTACAGTGTTTTTTTTTTTTTATTTATAAGAATGTTTTTGAAGTACCTACATGAGATTATTATTAGTATTTAATGGACATGAATACAACTATTATTAATCTGAAGACAGCTTTGATTGAGTAGTTGAACAAGACAGCATGAGATGAGCGAAGTGATGTGTTAAACTCTTAATAAAACTGTCATCAAAATCTGTGTGAGAAATAACATAAAAGTTAATAATTATTGCTCTCTCTTGAGACATTATCACAGAGTTGAATCAGGGATGTAATTTACCCTTACAGTTAATTATGAAAAATTTGTTTGAAATAAACACCTCTGTGAACATTTCCAGTGATTATTTTTTGTACATATTCACAATTTTATGATTTATTTTCTTGAAATTCTCAAATGTTGCTATCTCATTATTAGTGAAATTAACATTACATAATATGAAATTTATGGTATGATTGCGTGTGTCTATTTTGAATGGTTTTGTTAGAAACATTTCAATTAAAAAATGATAAAGATTTTTTACATATACTGATTTTCTTCAAGTGTATAAATAATATGCAGGGAAAATTGTAAATATTATAAAATGTTAAATAAACCTATTTATTAGTGATGCATGTGTGTTATTAAATTCAGGTTAGACTATTGATTTTGTGTTTTATAATCCACCCTTCACTCTAAATAAGTCATATCATCACTTTTACAGTAAGGATTATTTTTACATATAATGGCATATTACTATTGTCATGGGTTACAAAATTTTGTGATTTATCGTTAATTACAACATTTCATAACTGTTATTTTGCCAAACATTATGCCACTGACTTGTTATAATATTAATGTATAACAGTTAACAACAGTTATACATTTAAAGGAAAACGTCATAACAGGAACATTACAGTGTATGAACTGATGATGAAATTTTAATATTTCGAAAAGGCCTTATTCATTATTTAAAAAAATAGAATTTTACTGATTTTGGTGGTATGTATATAATAATATTTCGTAACTGATTATGATGGCAATGTCATTATTAAAATGCATATTATATGTATTACAAAATAACAAATATGTCCTTGCTCTACATGCATACACATACTTATAAGGAAACAAAGGTTTTAATTTATTTCAAGTTGACAAAATTATGTTAATCACAAAAACATATTTTTTTTCTGGTAATAATAGAATGTAACAGGAAAGTTTTGTGGAAAAAACACTCAGTACTTTACAGGATTATCAAAATTAAACTCTTTCTACCTGTTTGTTTTTATGTGCCTGTGTTGATTCTTGTTTGTTGTTTTAAGTTCAGCTGCTATAAAGGTATCTTCATAATTATAGTGAAATGTGTTGTATTTTTATAGCTAGTTGTATGCTGCAACAAAAGAGTATTCAGAAAAAATATTTGTATATTTGAAATATTTTTGTTTGAAGCAAGAATACTTTTTAACATTCTACAAATACCTATTTGTACTTAAGAGTATTTTACTTATTATTGATATTAATATACATTTTTTGTGTCACATCTTTTCCTACTATACTCTTTTGAGGTCCCAAATCATCAAGCCATACCATGCAGGTTTTGTATTTAGACTTTATAACGGAAAATTTGAGCAATTGCTAATTTTACACAATCAACTATGCTGAACGCAAAGAAATAGGTGTGTTTTAGAAAGCGGAGAGGTATTGAGATGCCAGAACCGTAAGGTGGCATTATTTGAAAGAAAATTAACTTGTAAAAAATCTGTAGAGTAAAGCGGTAGGTTAATAACGCCGGCGCTGGGGCTGACAACTATAATGAATGTACTTTTAGGCTAAGTCACGTTTTGGGACACAACTGTCATAAAATGTATTATTTGCTAAGATAGTAAGGGTGTTCGCCAAACGTTGTAAACTTAAGTGCATATAACAATAGATACTGTTAGATGAGAGAGAGCGTTGTGTGAGAGAGATAACGATAGACGCTAGTTTTTTAAGCACGTGGAACACGGAAAAACGTTGGGCGAATTAGAAAAAGCGTCATGTATTGCGCGGGAGGTTTTAGTTAAGCAGATTGGGCGAATTTGCATTTAGCGGTAGTTTAAACCTATAGGAACGTTTTGCTGTAGATCGTAGGTAAGGGACACTCAAGGCAAGTATATATTATGAACTTAGAGAGAAATGAGTTAGTCTTCTTTATATCGGCGGAATTACACGAAGAGACTCGCATACGCTGTTTTGTGTCAACTATATATTTTAATAAGTAATGTAAAGAATAAGTAAATTCGCAGAAGTAACAGAGTACGGGAACGCGATAATTACTAATACTAAAGTTATAAAGTTTCTTAAACCGTAATAAGTAAATGAGTGGATGATCGGAGTTATAACAACCAACAAGAAGTAATAATACATATGAAGTTCCATTAATTCAGTACGTTGTGGTAAATCGCGGAAGAAGGCGAATGAGTTCGGAGTAAAGTCATGACGGTGTGAGATAGTCGAGCCACATGCGACGCGAACTGTGTTAGGTGCACTTAAGGTCAATTCAATAATCTTTGTGTCCAGTGTGTGTAATTATACGACATAGTTATATGTAAAATCCATATGTCAAGTGTAGTGTACACCTGTGATAAAGTGAATTAGTGCAGTTTTAACCAGGATTAACACACGACAGCGGTTGCTGACGACTCACCGATCTACAACATCTTCTGGACTATGCACTTTGGAAGGATTCTTACGCAAGTAACGAATAATGAACATTTAATTCTATGTTGTTTGATAAATATATATGTTGTATTCAATATAGTGACTCAATCTGTCAGAAAAGGACTCATTGCTATTTAATAATATTCAATTTGTAAGATAAAACGATCCAAATCATATTAAGAAATTTTGTAATGTATAAATGCAAATGGTTCATTAAAAGTTGATTTGATTAATATACTTTAATTTGTGTTTATTATTACTGGCGCCCTGAGGTATAATCAAGAGTCGGTACACTGGAATAAGTGTTATAGACTATTAAATAAATTATTAATATTATTATTTGATCAAGGTAGTTTGTAATCTTATTTCTCACATGCTCGTAGGCCAACATAATTTTCAAATAAATAATTTAACTCTTTTACAAAGGCCTATCAAGAAGTGTATTACATTCTGTCGCCCGGAACGTGGGACAATTGAGTCACTATTAAATAAATTATAAATTAAGAAGAAGTAGAAGTTAATAATAGAAATAGTAAAAAACATAGTTTATGATTACGCGAAGTAGGAGTAGGAGAGACAAAGACATATAAAACAACATTCACAACCTATACAGCAACATGAACACAAATACAGATACCCAAAACAACGATATGGAATTCGAAATAAATAATCAATTAGGTGATCCAGACATGCTCGCAGACCTTTCAGAGGAGGATCAAGCGTCAGGGACGCGGGGACAAAACGCACAGAACGATGAAAACGCAGAGACACAACAATTTACACCAACAGTAATAACAGAAATTCGAGAACGACCGATAAGTCAGACACCACTAGAGACAGACAAAAACACACACACACACACACACACACACACATATATATATATTACTACAACAGTCAGAAAAAAACAGAAAAACGACTGGCACTTCAAACAGAACAAACAATAAAACAGATCTCACAACAAATACAAGAAGAATCGAAAAATACAAAAGAACAGATAGCACAACAAATTGCTGAACATGCGAAAAAAAACAGAAGAACGGGTAAAACAACATGAGATAAGATTAGAACAAGCATTACAACAGATGAAAAAACAACACATACAAATAAGAAACGAAGTCGCCATACAAATAGAACAAGTGAGAACAAACAACAAAAAACTGTTCCAAGACTGCCGAGTAGAGACGAACAACAAGATCCAAGACAATACCGATAAGATTAATGAGCTTAGTATGAATACTAAACAGCAGATTATAGAGTTGGACGAACGGCATAGCAACAATATTCAAGTCATAAGTGAATAAATCGAAATAAATAACAAAAGATGCAAAGACGGTAACAAAATACGGTAGCAATCAAAGAGTTACGAGCCGAAATGCTGGAAGAAATGAAGAAAGTGAATGAAAATATAAATGTAATTGACCGTAAGTCGGAAGAAACAGGAATAGTAGTTATGTCAGGTGAATCAGAATCACCTGTAATAACGGATGTTGATGAAAGGAGGAATTCAAATATGGATAGAAGAGGTGAAGATGAAACTGTTAACTCTCCTACATTTCACTTTCTGTAATGAGTTAATTTTTATGTTTTTAATTGTAAAGAAAGAAGTACTCACCATACATCCGGTATAAACATGTGGTTTTATTATCAGCATTAGTTTTACCTTTTGGGTCCAGGGCTTCGTTAAGCGAAAGGCAGAGGTAGCCGGGTTTTCAAAATAACCATTTGCACAACATGTAGTTAAACAACTTGTGGTTTATTTTTATTTTCAATATTTAAATGTTATGAACAATTGGAGCCATCTCTCATCTAAACAATTAGCAAGATGGCGGCTTCATGACTTCCGCCTCTTTACCATGCTTTAACCTCTATATAACATTTGCTTTTTTCTGGATTCTAATCTTTCACTCAAATGTATTTTAAAACTGCAGTATTCAATTCAAATTTACTTATTTCGTTATACTCATTAAATAAAATATATGCATAACACGAACCAACGCCTCAGATTATTGTTTTTTAAATGCCGGCAACCATTTACTCTCACTCTCTCATTCGCACATCTCATACATTGATTGTGATTACATATCGAATTAATAATATTTCTGAGCTCATATTAATATTTAGAATTTTGAATGTTAGGACTTCCCTGAATTGTAGTAGTGATGGCATTCCTCAGACGTTTTCAATGATTGGCGGCGGATGTTCGGCCGAACTTTGCGATCTGTCTGTTTTCTTTTGGTTTCACTAAATTTTGCTTACTTCATTTTTGAAACTGTGCACTGACTCTAAATGCATGTTCTGATTACATTTTTACAAAGTTTTCATCACCTCTGCTGGCAATAATTGACCAGCACACAATTGAACGTGTGTACGCTCTGAGTTGGTAATGCAGACTGAGAACGGGTTATACGCAAAATCTGCGTATGTAGTAGTATATATGACGTCACCGTCTTTGTTTCTACGGCCAACGCCCTGTTTTATACGTTATTGTTGATACGTCATTATCATTTATTAATGACTACACACATTGCTGGCCAATGAGATTTTATATTGAGAGTCTGTGTTAGTTACTACCACCATCGAATGCACTCTATTCCGCACGTCAGTCGGTGACCTTGGAATCATTCTACTCTGTTGAATATGCGTTGTTGTCTTTTTACACAGGGAAAATTGTCCTACCCATGTATGTGTGGGCAACATAATGAAATGCAGTAAAAACACAATGTAAAATCCCTTAACCCCATAATTATGACAACAAGCCTTTTTGTACTGTTACAAAATCCCCTCAATGAAAGGTTTTATGTCGAAACATAAAATCTTTCATTGACTCATTCACACGTTTCTAAAAGGATCAGTTCAGATATGTCGCCACAACCCCCTGTAGTGTTAATATGAAAGAAATAAAATCACTTACCCTTGGTCCCATGATGGTGATCGTACCATCTTACCTTACTGGACTTCTCAGGAGAGATCCCAACACCATAAGGCCATTAGGCACTTAACGCTCCTGCTCTGACGCACCGGCCAGCTCAGGACCGCGGTCACAACACCACAAAACTCTGAAACATGCAATACAAAATTTTAAAAT
Source organism: Magicicada septendecula (assembly GCA_034769895.1). Lineage (NCBI taxonomy): Eukaryota > Metazoa > Arthropoda > Insecta > Hemiptera > Cicadidae > Magicicada > Magicicada septendecula. The sequence continues at coordinate 337,820,916 of CM068370.1, read as the reverse complement.
AGTGACCTTATCTATCTCCATATCCGCAACTGATATGTCTCCTCTTAGATGCATTGGTTTGTGTTTTGAGGCATTGGTTTGCTTAATCTAAAATTCTCAAACAACAAATAACAAAATTTAGGATAGAAGATCCCCTTCTCCTTTTAACATTCCTGCATTTAGTAAAACTCCCTGACTCCAGTCAATTATATTTATTCTCTTTACTCCAAGAAAAAGCATTCTTATCTTAAACATAAAATAAATTTGAATTTTACAAGCAACAACCACTATCTCTATTAATTTACTTCATATAAAAGCAACATATATACCTATTATGGCAAATACTTCAAAACTCTTTATATTTTCTTTACTCAACTTCTTTACACTTATTTTTCTTTACAACAGAATCATCATTATATACTTGATAACCAACACCAATATCACTATCATTTCTTTAAAATGTAATATTGTGTTATCGTTACTGCCCCTGTAGCAGCCGCCCAGCCACACACACTATTGTACCATCTACATAATAAAACATTGTACATCATAAAACATTAAACACTAACATTGAACAATTCACATGTAAATAACTTGTATAAAATTTGATAAGACATTATTATTTTTATCAACTCTCTATTCAACTTTTATTATTTAACATTTGTTATTTCATTAGATTAAAAAAAAAATAATTTCAAATTTATTATTAATCTTTCAGTTACATCACCTTTCCACTATGAATTTTCTCTTTCTCTAACCTTTTTTTTTAAATTCATTTGGGTGACACCGTTATTCACTATTCTCGCTATGTCTCTTATTTTGGCATTTATCCATCTAACCTTACTACCCCCTTTTTAACCGCTACTAACAACCATTAACATATTGTGACACCAATATCTCTATAATAACCCCCTTCACTAGTCCCATTTAAATCCTCTGGCACCGCTCGTCTTTGTACAAGGATGTGTGTTCCCTACCTGGCCATACCCATTCCTAACCATTTGCCCTCCACCAAATATCGGCAAACACTCTAACCCAAAATTGCTCCGCCTGCCACAACGCTGCATGCTGGTCTCTTGCCACGTCGCACGCTGGTCACTCCTTACACCGGACCCTTACTACAAAATATCATCATCAACAAATATATATACCATTCACATTACTCACCTCTCTACATATAATCACTAACTACTGTGTCCCTAAAATATCTAACACCTCTTTATATATTATCTGTATCTCAACATTCTTATTTGTCACTAACTCCCATTAACTCTATTTAACTAACTCCAATGCCCTTATTTATCATTATTACCCAAACTCTTTTACAACATTTCACCGTACTATAACCTTAGAAATTCATCCCTCACCTACTAATAACAGTACATCTCAATATCCAAATATATCATATGCGTAATCATTTATTATCCATTAGAATCTAAATCCCATAATTATTTAAAATCATTATCAAACTTTTCTACAGTACATGGTTTACACAAAAATACATAAAATACACAACAGCAAAAATACACAAATACATTGACATTAATACACAAAAATGTACAATCCACATTATCATTTTATCATTTACCAAAAATCAGTCAGAAAGCAGTCCATCTTGAAAAACACTGTCCACATAATTAAATGTTCATAAACACAATAAAATATCTACCCTCCATCGTCAAACAATAATCTAATCTTATATCTATATACATTGCTTATTATTGAATCTCTTATATTAACATCATAAATGCATATACCATTCAAATTTTCATCATTTTCCGCAAACTCATATAATCTGTCATGATTGGTCATTGTCCTGTCACCTTCTGTATTATTAGTCATAATTAGGTAATTTGCAAAGTCATTATTTTCATTATCATATACTACTTCAGTTTCATTACAAGGTAAGTATTTACTTTTATTATACATCATCTCTCCTCCTAATCTTTCCATAAATTCCTCATAGTCTCTACTTATCTTAAAAATCTCTATCTCCCTCTTTCTCTCAATATATCTCTTTCTATCACACCAAGCTACATTCTCTCTTTCAATATTTGCATAGGGCACTACTACTTCATAAAAACACCCCCTGGCCTCACCAGGTACAACTAAGGGATCATTTGGAGACCACATGTCTCCCAAATAAATTCTAGAGGAACCTTCATCCTCAAACAACAATTTCGGAGTCTTTACTCCACTCCTACAACTGGGAAAATTTGCCCTCTGCTCACTATATTCACTTAAACTCTCCTTACCCCCTATTTCAATCTCATCTACAACTATCACCTCACCATTAACCTCTACTCTCATTAAAATCTCATCATCACTACCAACATCCACACTATTATTTTCTAATACCATATTTTTATTTTTATTATCATAATTTTCACTACTACTTACCTTGTCTTTGTTTATATCTAATTTGTCTACTCCCCTCTTATTTTCTAACTCTATCACGTCTAACCGTACGTGTATCTCATTTAATCTTTTGTCAATATCACAGCTTTGTTTTTTAATTTCTTTCTTGATATCATTAAATTGTTCATCAAACTGGTTTAATTTATCATTAAAATTGCCTAATTTTGTATCGAACTTGATACTCTGTTCGTTAAAAAGTAATTTCATCATGCTTATTATATCGTTTTCCTCAACTCTTTTTGTTGTTGGGGCTGGTGTTGAGTGGATACTGTCACCCATTATTTCTGATTCTGTTTTACTTGTTTCGTTATTATTTGCCATTTTGATCGTATTAACAATAAATTTTATTTTTAGTAGTTCTGTATTTTATTCAAATAATAACATAACCTATATTGTTAACCTATGTTGCTTTTGTGTTACGTGTATTTTGCTACCCATCTGCCTCTGCTCTTTGGCTTACTTATATAATGTAGCTTTTTATATAAAGTCCATGTTCAGGGCGGCATCTGTTAACTCTCGCACCTTTCACTTTCTGTAATGAGTTAATTTTTATGTTTTTAATTGTAAAGAAAGAAGTACTCACCATACATCCGGTGTAAACATGTGGTTTTATTATTAGCATTAGTTTTATCTTTAGGGTCCAGGGCTTCGTTAAGCGAAAGGCAGAGGTAGCCGGGTTTTCGAAATAACCATTTGCACAACATGTAGTTAAACAACTTGTGATTTATTTTTATTTTCAATATTTAAATGTTATGAACAATTGGAGTCATCTCTCATCTAAACAATTAGCAAGATGGCGGCTTCATGACTTCCGCCTCTTTACCATGCTTTAACCTCTATATAACATTTGCTTTTTTCTGGATTCTAATCTTTCTCTCAAATGTATTTTAAAACTGCAGTATTCAATTCAAATTTACTTATTTTGTTATACTCATTAAATAAAATATATGCATAACACGAACCAATGCCTCAGATTATTGTTTTTTAAATGCCGGCAACCATTTACTCTCACTCTCTCATTCGCACATCTCATACATTGATTGTGATTACATATCGGATTAATAATATTTCTGAGCTCATATTAATATTTAGAATTTTGAATGTTAGGACTTCCCTGAATTGTAGTGGTGATGGCGTTCCTCAGACGTTTTCCATGATTGGCGGCGGATGTTCGGCCGAACTTTGCGATCTGTCTGTTTTCTTTTGGTTTCACTAAATTTTGCTTACTTCATTTTTGAAACTGTGCACTGACTCTAAATGCATGTTCTGATTACATTTTTACAAAGTTTTCATCACCTCTGCTGGCAATAATTGACCAGCACACAATTGAACGTGTGTACGCTCTGAGTTGGTAATGCAGACTGAGAACGGGTTATACGCAAAATCTGCGTATGTAGTAGTATATATGACGTCACCGTCTTTTGTTTCTACGGCCAACGCCCTGTTTTATACGTTATTGTTGATACGTCATTATCATTTATTAATGACGACACACATTGCTGGCCAATGAGATTTTATATTGAGATTCTGTGTTAGTTACTACCACCATCGAATGCACTCTATTCCGCACGTCAGCCGGTGACCTTGGAGTCATTCTACTCTGTTGAATATGCGTTGTTGTCTTTTTACACAGGGAAAATTGTCCTACCCATGTATGTGTGGGCAACATAATGAAATACAATAAAAACACAATGTAAAATCCCTTAACCCTATAATTATGACAACAAGCCTTTTTGTACTGTTACAAAACGTCTCCTTTACATGATACTAATCATGAGGTTGACGAAGCAATAGAAATCGAAAAAGATACATTAACCCCGTACTTGCCAGCTATTCAGGGCTGCCGGAGTGTCGAAGAGTTTCAGTGCCTTAACAGTATGTCCGAAGAAGATACAGCAGATCCGTGGGAGATCAAACCACCCCAAACACATGTACATAAATCAAGACCTCACAGCGGCAGAGAAAAACATTCATCACGAAGTCATCATGCATCATCCAGACACAGAAAAGGACATCATCATTCACAGTCTCACAGAGATGAACATCGAAGACACCATAGGGATAAGCTAACTGCGAAAGAAGAAAGCTCTTTATTAAGCCGCTCAGAGTTTCGAAGTCATCGAAACAAGGAAGCACACGAGTCTCGTAAAGAAGAGACACAGAAAGAGAAAGAAAGACAGGAAAGAGAGTTACGCAGAGAAGGAGTTTAGAAGCCGAACGAGTAAAAGAAATATATAGAAAGGATATAGAGGAAAGGAGGCAAGGACGACAAGATAGAGAGCGTGGCCGCAGTAGAGAGAAAAAACGAGAAGATTTTGAAGCAATGGAGGAAGAAACCCAAAACTTACACACACACACACAGAAACATCACATAAAAATTGAGAAACAAAATGTAACAGCACACATCCGAATATTGATGTAATAGTCGTAAGTATCAAATTAAATGTAAGGGAAATCAGTGTAATAACGTATAATGAAAGTTAGACATGTAAGAAGTTATGAAATTTTAGAAAATAAGTAAATGAGAAAGGTCACAAAACGTTAAAAAGGGAAATTGCTGTATGTAACAGATGTTATTGAAAGGGAAAGCAGGCCACCCACGTTTAAAAGTAGTTTGACAAGTCAGGCATATGGGATGGATAGTTGTTTGTAAACAAACCATAAACCAACAACCAACCCTGATGTTTAGTATTCAGTAATAACTGAGTAATGTTGTAATAAGATACTCACCCAGTTAGACTAAGAAATTTAAGACAAGTAGTTAAATTGAATACATTGTTAATTTTAATTATAAAGAATGAATGTATTAATTATGTCAAGTTATTAGAATATATGAACAAGGTACTTATAATTGTAATAAATTTAGGGACGCATCAATAGAACTAGTTTACAATTTTGATAAAATTGAATGCTACTTCTATGGGGGGACTTATATAACGGAAAATTTGAGCAATTGGTAATTCTACTCAATCAACTATGCTGAACGCAAAGAAATAGGTGTGTTTTAGAAAGCGGAGAGGTATTGAGACGCCAGAACCGTAAGGCGGCATTATTTGAAAGAAAATTAACTTGTAAAAAATCTGTAGAGTAAAGCGGTTAATAACGCCGGCGCTGGGGCTGACAACTATAATGAATGTACTTTTAGGCTAAGTCACGTTTTGGGACACAACTGTCATAAAATGTATTATTTGCTAAGATAGTAAGGGTGTTCGCCAAACGTTGTAAACTTAAGTGTATATAACAATAGATACCGTTAGATGAGAGAGAGCGTTGTGTGAGAGAGATAACGATAGACGCTAGTTTTTTAAGCACGTGGAACACGGAAAAACGTTGGGCGAATCAGAAAAAGCGTCATGTATTGCGCGGGAGGTTTTAGTTAAGCAGATTGGGTGAATTTGTATTTAGTGGTAGTTTAAACCTATAGGAACGTTTTGCTGTAGATCATAGGTAAGGGACACTCAAGGCAAGTATATATTACAAACTTAGAGAGAAATGAGTTAGTCTTCTTTATATTGGCAGAATTACACGAAGAGACTCGCGTACGCTGTTTTGCGTCAACTATATATTTTAATAAGTAATGTAAAGAATAAGTAAATTCGCAGAAGTAACAGAGTACGGGAACGCGATAATTACTAATACTAAAGTTATAAAGTTTCTTAAACCGTAATACATAAATGAGTGGATGATCGGAGTTATAACAATCAACAAGAAGTAATAATACATATGAAGTTCCATTAATTCAGTACGTTGTGGTAAATCGCGGAAGAAGGCGAATGAGTTCGGAGTAAAGTCACGACGGTGTGAGATAGTCGAGCCACACGCGACGCGAACTGTGTTAGGTGCACTTAAGGTCAATTCAATAATCTTTGTATCCAGTGTGTGTAATTATACGACATAGTTATATGTAAAATCCATATGTCAAGTGTAGTGTACACCTGTGATAAAGTGAATTAGTGCAGTTTTAACCAGGATTAACACACGACAACGGGTGCTGACGACTCACCGATCTACAACATCTTCTGGACTACGCACTTTGGAAGGATTCTTACGCAAGTAACGAATAATGAACATTTAATTCTATGTTGTTTGATAAATATATATGTTGTATTCAATATAGTGACTCAATCTGTCAGAAAAAGACTCATTGCTATTTAATATTATTCAATTTGTAAGATAAAACGATCCAAATCATATTAAGAAATTTTGTAATGTATAAATACAAATGGTTCATTAAAAGTTGATTAATATACTTTAATTTGTGTTTATTATTACTGGCTCCCTGAGGTATAATCAAGAGTCGGTACACTGGAATAAGTGTTATAGACTATTAAATAAATTATTAATATTATTATTTGATCAAGGTAGTTTGTAATCTTATTTCTCACATGCTCGTAGGCCAACAAAATTTTCAAATAAATAATTTAACTCTTTTACAAAGGCCTATCAAGAAGTGTATTACAACTTGTAATGTTTGTCTTCTAAATGGTGTCATGATGCTTTAATGAGTATTACACCTGCATTTTATTACTGAATATATAAATATTACTATGTTGAGATGAAAGATAATGAACACGACATTTCACATGTGGCAATGCTCAGGTTTGTGCCAGACACGTATTCCAAATGTCTGTCTGTGCAATTCTATAAGGCTGGACATTGACACAGTTTCAGCAAGTACCAGGCAGCTGTAACTGCAGTTAATCCCGACCTCAGGAAAGTATAAATAAGCATCCAGTGACCAGCCAAATTCAGTTTAGACCTGGTGATATTGTAGTCCGTTTCAGAGTGATTACTGAGGTTTAGTGGAATGCGATTATTTTGTTACAATAATAAGGTGACATTTATATTTGTGTGCTGGGACAAATTTTAAACTTGAAGAATTATAATTATCTTGTTGGTATATCCTCTTCGTTCACTTTTATAAATATTATATATACATATATATATATATATATATATATATATATGTATATAAACTTTCACTATGAACTTACTTTGATTTATTTCCCCAAATGTTTCAACGTGGTATACGTCTTCTTCAGTGGGAGTAAATACTGAATGCCTTTACAGAGTAACGGTTATGGACTGTAGGTATGTGTGGTGGGGGTTGATGGTGGGAGGGAATTGGCGCTGGGGTTCAAATACTTCGATACACTGATTCAAACACACAATTTAAACCCCAGCGCCAATTCCCTCCCACCATCAACCCCCACCACACATACCTACAGTCCATAACCGTTACTCTGTAAAGGCATTCAGTATTTACTCCCACTTGAAGAATTGCATAAGAGAGTCTTTGTATACGTATTTCTAACTGTAATTAAAGTTGTAATTAGTAGTTACATCTGGTTTCATTTATTCTGTTTCCACCATACACACTACAATCCATGTGGCCATCTTAACATGGATTATTATTTAATTGTTATTTTTTACTAATTTCAATATTATGCCACTATGTGTATGAATTCTATTGCTATTGTATTCGTTTAGTGATTACATATGAAAAAATTATATTCTTAGGGTTTAAAATTACATCCATGACATATTAATGTATTATTTACTATCTTATGCACTTTTCCAAATTAGGAACATACTGGTTTTAGATATAAACTTTAATTTTACTTCAGAGGTTCTGTAGAAGCTTGAAACAAGCAAAAGCTGGCCAAGCTCATTCAATTGAAATTTCACCTAAAAATATCGTATTTAGACTCTGGAAAATACATATTTATTAACAACAATACTATGTAGTACTCGTCGCTAAAGATTATAATTTAGTTGAAACATTATTTTTTTTTTTGGACACAATGAAAATCCCTATAATTGAATGAATAGTTTTGTGGAACCCAATTGAATATCTCCACATTGTAATTTACATATTTTTCTCCTAGTACCACACAGTACTCTCAGTGTCTTTTATGACAGTATGTTCAGTGTTTGTACTTAATGTATGTGCATGTCTGTGTAGAACTTCTTAATTTCAGGGAAATCCCCTGTGGCAGATATGCTTTCATATGTGAGTGTTTACACTTGTCTGTCCTTTTTTTTTACTTTGATGTACTACGTACCACTCCTAGTTCCATGCAGTTCTGACAGGTTTTGCATGTAGGCCACCCATATAGTTTTTTATGTTGAGCATATTGTTATGACGGTCTCACTGATCATCGTATAGTACAGTGGAAAACAAATACAGACACCAATGAAATCACTAATTACCAGCTTTAATTAATCACAAATAACAATTTGTAATCACATCATACAATAATTCTAGTTAAATTTGTTCACACGCAATAATAATGTTAACTATAAAGAATTCCGCACTAATTATAAAACAGCAACCACTTGGTATCACTTGACAAATCGCCCAACATAAACTGACTTCTAACAGCAGCTGTTGCCTATTTCTAGCCTGCAGGGTTCCAGACTAATGTTCCTTAACAAGCACTCGAAAACTCTAGAGTATACTTGAGTGTGGCCTTGGCAGAAACGCACACCTGCTTGGCTGGGCGGAAAACATGTAGAACAACACTCTCCATTGTTCAAGAAAGTTCTGTCACTGCAATGTTATAAGTGTTACTGTACTTTTCAAGAGACTGAAGAGAAATTTACAGATTGTTTAATGTGTGTGTGTGTGGGGGGGGGGGGTAAAAATCTTACACATTATCGTGTTGTGTAATATCTATTTAAGTTTATTCTCCAGACCCAAAATATCTATTTAAGTTTATTCTCCGACCCAAAATGTAAAACATTTGTTTAAACAGTATTTTTATTCAGAGTTTCCATTGTTATTAATACTCATATTGTTACTAACCCTTTATCCGAGTTCCGATCTTATCATATACCTTATATATAATTATATCTTAAACTCCACTGTTGTGAGCCAATTTGTAAACCAATTATGTTTTTTTTTTTTTTGATCGTCTTGTGTTTATTTAATATTTATGAAGTGATAAGTGGTCTCTCTTAAGCACCGCAATGTCAGCTTATTTGTGAAGAAATAATATTTTTTAATTAGTGATATTGTTGACGTTGTTTATTTTATTTTGTATTTCCTCACGGACTTGTACCACTGTTTCGTTGATTTTCTAACTTTTCATTTGTTTCGGCTATTTCTTGTTTCCTTTCTTCATTGTTTTTATCCACCTTTTGGTTAATTGTCACATGGACATTCTCAATTCTTTCATTAATCCACTTTAAATTCTCTTCATTTATTTGTCTGATCTCTTCCTTCATTTGTTTTAAACTCTCATCGTTCCTGTCAAACCTTTCGTTAATTTGGTTTAAGCTTTCATTTATTTGTCGGTTATTCTCATTAGTTTCCTCTTTATTCTTATCAAACTTCTCGTTCATTAGTTTTGAGGTTTCCTCCTATTTCCTAAAATATTATCTATTTTATTAAATTTTTCCTCCTGTTCCTAAATTTTTCAACTATTTTATCATTTGTTTGTTTATTGCTTTCCATTATAATTCTCAACATCTTCTGCATGCTCATGTCTTCTTTTTGGGCGGATTTATCTGGCTGGTCCCCTTGGGCATCCTCTTCTATCATTTCCTTTTCTGTGTCCATAACGACTTCAGTTTCTTCTTTATCACCCGTCGTTTGTTCCATTTCACTGTCCGTGACTACTTCTATTTCTTCTTCCGTTTCTCGTTCCTTCGCCATCCTTTTATAAACCCCTCTGGTATGCATTTCTGTGCCTCTAATAGTTGCCTGCTCAAGTTAAGTAATAGTTATGGAATCGACATTTTACTTAACTCAAGCCCTACAATTTGAGCGCCAATTTGTTACTAAACCTTTATCCGAGTTCTGATCTTATCATATACCTTATATATAATTATATCTTAAACTCCACTGTTGTGAGCCAATTTGTAAACCAATTATGTGTTGTTGTTTTTTTTTTAAATTGATCGTCTTGTGTTTATTTAATATTTATGAAGTGATAAGTGGTCTCTCTTAAGCACCGCAATGTCAGGTTATTTGTGAAGAAATAATATGTTTTAATTGGTGATATTAATCAAATATTAAGAATATCTCAATATTATATAATAATTTAGTACACTCTGCAATAATAACGTTCAACACCAGTTGATTTATTGGGTAATTCTATGGTTATTATTCAGGCCTAGTCTGCATCAAGTGTTGAGAGAGGAGAGTAAAATCCTTAAATCAGTTTCTCTTCTCTTGGAATTCAACAGCTGTCCGCGAGCAGTGCTGTGGTTCACAGTCAGCTGGTTATTGTAGGTTAGTTGTTCCTCTTACTATACTTCTCACGTTACTCTCTCTATAAATTACAACACATTCAACATGCACTAAATATTATACAAATAATAAGAAATCGCCAATTTCAAGAATGATTCTTTATTTTATATTTTTTCTTTGAAAACAAATGTTCTTCCTTCACTAAGATACAAAAATCGATTGTACTGGAATGAATCGATTAATTATCAAATTCAGGTTTATATATTACTTTTATTTATTATTGTTTTTCTTAAACACAGGGTACGAAGGTTCCTTTGACTATTAGTGAGGTCAGAAAATGCAAAAACAATAATTATGCACTAATTAATTAGTCTCCTCGCAGTTAATTCATTAATTATTCTAAAACTGTCTATGTTATGTTTCACATTACTTGTCACTATGTTTATCGTTTACCCTTTTCACTGAACACTTAATAGTTTGTATTTATAAACATTCTTATTTTTTCTTTCACCGTGTATTCTTATTTGGGGATTATTTATTCATTTAATAATGGTTTATTTTTCTGACCTTTTATTACTACGGACAATTATTATTTTTTTAGTTTGAGAATTATAAATTTTTTATGTAACGTAGGGGACCATATTTTCGTTACATTACATATACTCCCCCTCCAAAAGAAGTTTAGTTTATCTGAATATGATTTGGTTAAAATAAACTTATATTTTTCATGCCTTGGAATATTTTCTTCGTATTCGTAGTAGAATTTTTTTTATTTTATTTTATTTTTTTTTTATAGGTTATATACCATTTATTTGGTTAATGGTAATTGACTTGATTTCCTAATGTAACATATTTTACTAATACTCAACTCTCTCTGTTGGATGAAAATTCAATTAATGGTATTATTTCTCTTGGTTGTTTTTTCAAACATTACTTGACAAGGATTGGTCACAATAATCAGTAAAAACTTGTTTTAACACTCTCATATTTCTATTTACTTCTATAAATGTGCTTTCTCAATTGAGCTTCTGTCTGCTATCTTCTTTCTGTTTTCTTCCTTCATACTTCTGGAATCTGATATCAATCTTCTCAGCTGTTTTATTATCCCTTAAATATTCAATTTCCCTAACATTCCCTAACACGTGAGCTGGGGCAGTCCAGAGGGGCACTTTTGGCTACATACTCTGCTGGCCATACTACACTTAAATATAATACTGCTGGAATTCATCTACAGACAGTTATAAAAATAAAATAATACCATAATAGTCTATTTTTTTGACTAATAATAAACACTTTTGTGATTTTTCACGCTGTTGCGGTTTACATTTAATTACATATTTCTTTTTTCTTCTTGATTCCTTCTTATTTTCAGTAGCTATTTTCAGATAACATTATTGACAGGCATTATTTTTAAATCCTTTTGACTTTCCTTCTTGTGACAGATGTTCTTCGTACTATTTCTTCCTTTATCATTTTCAACTCCAAGAAATTCTAAATTGTAGCTGTATTAATTATTATCATTCTTTAGCTTCATTGTAATTATAGTCATTAAATTATCCATTGTTCTTCTTATTTTATCTTCTTGTCTGAGCACATTACCATTAATTGTTTATATATATTTTTTTTCTTCTCGTTGTTGCCATTAAAATATTATTTTTTTCTATTATTTCATTTTAAATCATATTGTTTATAAATAAATTATGTAATCTGTTCTTACATTCTCTTGGTGTTTTATCGTTTATTAAATTATATTGTTTCGAAGTATCTTAAGTAAGTTGTCCTTACATGCTTTTGGAATTTTGGTGTTGACTGTATTCCATTTAACTTAGCGATTATATATATAATTTCATTATTGTGATTGTGTACATGGATATCCTCCTCTTCTAAGAGGTCCTCCCTGATATCTTAAATTAAATAATGGTTGGTGATGATTGTTATAGTCTGGTCAGTGGTACGTCTGGTTATTTGTTGTTTTTCCCCAAGAGATTGGTTCAGTGATGGGTGGTCTTCAGTTCTCACTGCCTCTGTTAGTTTAAATGAGGGCTTCCCTCATCCTCCCTGTTTTCTTGTGAGTTTTGTGGTTGGTTCAGTAGTGGTTCCTGTCTGGTCCCAGGATTGTTGTCCACCGGTCTACAATTTCCTCCGTATTGGTGGTCGTCATCGCGTTGTGACTGGTTATAATAATTGTGGTTCGTGTGTGTCCTCGGGTAGTACCGTCGCTTGATTACCTTGAGGTCGTGAGTATATATAATTCACGTTGTGTCGGTAGTTGTTGTGTTGGTTGTCCCCGTCTCCTCGATTATGCCGATTATCGTGGTAATTAGAATGGTTATTACCTCGATAATTATTATTCCTTTGATTGTTATTCGGGTTGTTATTATGGGTTCTATTCTGGTTACAATTTTGGTTTGTTTGAGGATTATTATTCCTATTTGGATTTTGTTGGGGGTCGTTGCCGTTGTACCTATTGTATTTAGTATTCATTATGCGGTTCCGTTGATACTGTCCCTCATGCTCATAATTCTCTAGAAAGTTAGCCATAACTTGGATTGTCTTAATCTGTGCTATATATTTGGGCGTTCTTTATCCCTTCCTCGTAATGGTATGATAGTTGTATCACTAAGCACTCCTCGGGAATTCTGGGCTCCAGATTACGGGCCATGCACACCTTGCCTAGGAAGTATGATGTTGGAGACTGTCCTGCATATGCCTCATACCGACCATTACTTAAATTATTTCTCACCATATTTTGGGTCGACTCCGACCAATACTTCTCCCTAAACTGTTTTTTAAATTCTGTTATATTTTGGATGTCGGGACGAACTGCCGCCCACCAATTGTCGTGGGTATCCTTGAACATCTCATCGATCATTCCTCGGATAACATTCCACCAGGTCTCTCTATTCTTTGCTATCATCTCTTCTACCCTCTTCAGGAACTCCATGGGGTTACATTTGTAATTCCTAAAATTGATTAATTCCCGGTTATCGTTGTTGGTGATATAAGTATTTTGACCTGTTCTATCCCGCCATGAATCCACTTCTTCTTGTAATTGTATCTCGCGTCGACGGATTTCCTTGATCTTCTCTTTATTTGTACTCACTTGGTTTTCGACATTGTTTAGGTTGTTATATACTCTTTCCATTCATTCGCCAATGTCAGTATGTGCCTGTGCTATTCCTTCCTTATTCTCCTCCCGAATTTGATGTACTTCTTGCTTAATCTGCTCGCATTTTTCTACAGTTTCCTGTTGGAGTCCTTCAACCATCGTTTTATTTTCATTTTTGACGTTGTTTATTTTATTTTGTATTTCCTCACGGACTTGTACCACTGTTTTGTTGATTTTTTCTAACTTTTCATTTTTTTCGGCTATTTCTTGTTTCCTTTCTTCATTGTTTTTATCCACCTTTTGGTTAATTGTCACATGGACATTCTCAATTCTTTCATTAATCCACTTTAAATTCTCTTCATTTATTTGTCTGATCTCTTCCTTCATTTGTTTTAAACTCTCAGCGTTCCTGTCAAACCTTTCATTCATTTGGTTTAAGCTTTCATTTATTTGTCGGTTATTCTCATTAGTTTCCTCTTTATTCTTATCAAACTTCTCGTTCATTAGTTTTGAGGTTTCCTCCTGTTTCCTAAAATTTTCATCTATTTTATTAAATTTTTCCTCCTGTTTCCTAAAATTTTCATCTATTTTATCATTTGTTTGTTTATTGCTTTCCATTATAATTCTCAACATCTCCTGCACATGTCTTCTTTTTGGGCAGATTTATCTGGTTGGTCCCCTTGGGCGTCCTCTTCTATCATTTCCTTTTCTGTGTCCATAACGACTTCAGTTTCTTCTTTATCACCCGTCGTTTGTTCCATTTCACTGTCCGTGACTACTTCTATTTCTTCTTCCGTTTCTCATTCCTTCGCCATCCTTTTAGAAACCCCTCTGGTATGCATTTCTGTGTCTCTAATA